>JAIOJX010000004.1:215389568-216589568 GCA_022376925.1 Tragulus kanchil
GTATGCCCACTTTCTGGAGAGGCTTTTTTTTTGTTTTTTTGTCATAAATCGATGTTGACTCTTATGAAAAGCTATTTGTTTGTGTATTTAGATGATCATAAGTTTTTTTTTCAGTTTGTTAATGTGTATCACAGTGATTTCTGGATATTGAGCCATCCCTTACATCCCTAGGGTAAACCTCACATGATCATGATCTGTGATCCTTTTAACGTATGGTTGGGCTCATTTTGCTGATATTTGGTTGAAGGTTTTTGCATGTATGTTAATCAGGAATATTTGCCTGTAGTTTTCTTTGGTTTGTGATATCTTTGGGTTTTGGTATTTGGGTAATGCTGTCCTCATAGAGTGAGTTTAAAAGCATTTCTTCCTTTGTGATCTTTTGGAGTAGATTGAGAAGAATAGGTGTTAACTTACACCTGTGAATGTTTGGTAGAATCCTCCTGTGAAGCTATTTGATCCTGGACTATATAGGTTGCTGGATTTTTTTTTTTTTTTAAACTATAGATTCAAGTTCTGTAATAATTTATCTATTCATATTTTCTGTCCCTCCTGGTTCAGTCATAGGAAATTGTACATTTCTAGGAATTTGTCCATTTCTTCTAGGTTGTCCATTTTGTTGGCAAATAGTTGTCGTTGTCATTTACAATCCTTTGCATTTCTGTGGTGTCAGTTGTAACTTCTTTTTCCTTTTTGATTTTACTGATTTGGGCCCACTTCCTTTTTTTGTTTGTTGAGTCTGGATAAAGGTTTATCAATTTTGTTTATCCTCTGAAAGAACTAGTTTTTAACTTTATTGATTCTTTGCTTTTTTACTGTCTGTTTCATTTATTTCTGCTTTGATCTTTATGATTATCTTCTTTCTACTAGCTTTTGGTTTTGTTTTTTCTGTAGTTTCTTTAGCTTTAAGGTTAGGTTGTTTATTTGATATTTTTCTTGTTTATTGATATAGGCTTGTATACTATTCACTTCCTTCTTAGAACTATTTTTGCTACATCCCATAGGTTTTATTTTTTTATTTTTTTGGGGGGGTGGGCGGGTTGGGGAAGGAGGGGGGCGGACAGGCCACTTCTATTGGTCTTTCATTTATCTATTTTCACTGTTCTTTGGCCCGTGTGGGCCTCCCATCGCGGTGGCGTCTGTTGTTGCAGAGCACTGGCTCTGGGCGCACACGCTCCAGAGCTCCGGCTCGGTAATTGGAAACATCGTTCCAGCTGCTCCGCGGCACGTGGCATCTTCCCAGGCCATGGATGGAACCGGCGCCCCTTGCACTGCAAGGCGGTGTCCTTACCCACTGGACCACCAGGGAAGCGCCCCCATAGGTTTTAGATCATTGTGTTTTCATTTTCATTTGCCTGTAGGTATTTTCTGATTTCTTCAGAGATCCATTGATTGTTCAGTAGCATATTTTTTAGCCTCCACGTGTTTGTATTTATTTTTGCAATTTTTTTCTTATACTTGATGTCTAGTATCATTGTTGGGGTTGGAAAAGAATGATTTCAGGTTTCTTGAATTTACTGAAGTTTGTTTTGTGGCCTCACATTTGGTCTATCATGGAGAATGTTCCTTGTGTACTTTAAAAGTGTATTCAGTTCCTTTTGCATGAAATGTTCTATATATGTCTAGTCAGTTCATCTAGTCTAAAGTGCCATTTAAGACCAGTGTTTCCTTATTGATTTTCTATCTGGATAATCTGTCCATTGATGTAGATGGAGTGTTAAAGTTTTTATATGGAGTTTTTATGGAGTTTTAAAGCTTGTTTGTTGTTGTTGTTCATTTTATTGTTTTCTGTTGTGAATTTATGATTATCTTCTTTCTACTAGCTTTTGGTTTTGTTTTTTCTGTAGTTTCTTTAGCTTTAAGGTTAGGTTGTTTATTTGATATTTTTCTTGTTTATTGATATAGGCTTGTATACTATTCACTTCCTTCTTAGAACTATTTTTGCTACATCCCATAGGTTTTATTTATTTATTTATTTTGGGTGGGGGTCAGGTTGGGGAGGGAGGGGCGCAGGCGGGCCACTTCTATTGGTCTTTCATTTCTCTATTTTCACTGTTCTTTGGCCCGTGTGGGCCTCCCATCGCGGTGGCGTCTGTTGTTGCAGAGCACTGGCTCTGGGCGCATGCGCTCCAGAGCTCCGGCTCGGTAATTGGAAACATCGTTCCAGCTGCTCCGCGGCACGTGGCATCTTCCCAGGCCATGGATGGAACCGGCGCCCCTTGCACTGCAAGGCGGTGTCCTTACCCACTGGACCACCAGGGAAGCGCCCCCATAGGTTTTAGATCATTGTGTTTTCATTTTCATTTGCCTGTAGGTATTTTCTGATTTCTTCAGAGATCCATTGATTGTTCAGTAGCATATTTTTTAGCCTCCACGTGTTTGTATTTATTTTTGCAATTTTTTTCTTATACTTGATGTCTAGTATCATTGTTGGGGTTGGAAAAGAATGATTTCAGGTTTCTTGAATTTACTGAAGTTTGTTTTGTGGCCTCACATTTGGTCTATCATGGAGAATGTTCCTTGTGTACTTTAAAAGTGTATTCAGTTCCTTTTGCATGAAATGTTCTATATATGTCTAGTCAGTTCATCTAGTCTAAAGTGCCATTTAAGACCAGTGTTTCCTTATTGATTTTCTATCTGGATAATCTGTCCATTGATGTAGATGGAGTGTTAAAGTTTTTATATGGAGTTTTTATGGAGTTTTAAAGCTTGTTTGTTGTTGTTGTTCATTTTATTGTTTTCTGTTGTGATTTGATGAGTATCTTCAGTGTTCCATTTGGCTTCTTTTCTTTGTGTGTATGTGTGTTTCTATTAGATTTTTAGTTTCTGGGTAGCATGAAGTTTATAGCAGACTCTATACATGTGACTATTTTAATGTGCTGATCTCTTAATTTCAAGCGCCTTTTAACAACCATTTTTACTTTTCTTCCCTTATGATTATTGTTTTTGGCATCATATTTATCATGTTTGTTCTGTGAATCCCTTAATTGCTTATTATGGACATAGATGATATTGCTGCTTTTGTCTTTTAACCTTCCTTGTAGCTTTGTCCACAGTTGGTTTATTACCTTTATTGTACGTTGTATTATATATTGTACCTTTATTGATGAGCTTTGTGCTTTTATAATTTTTATTTTAAATGTGTCCCCCTGCCCTTGTTGTGCTCTATTCTTTTTGGTTACAGAAGTCTCAACATTAATTTAAAGGTTACTTACCATTTACAGTTATTATAAAACTTTGCCGTATTCCCTGTTTGTACATTACATCCTTGAGCGTGTATTATACCCAGAAGTTTGTGCCTCCCACTCCCTCCACACCCGTATTGACCCTCTCCTTTGCTGCTTTTAATAGGCTGTCTTTATCTTTTCCATTTTAATGGTAGTGTGTCTTGATGTGGGTCTTTTGGAGATTTATCCTATTTAGAATCTCTGTGCTTACTGGACTTGGATATATGTTTCTTTTCCTAGGATATGTGTACAGATATGTTCCCTGCTTCTTTCTGTCTGTGTCTTCTCCTTTTGGGACCCCTATAATGTGAATATTAGTACACTCGATGTTGTTTCAGTGGTGTCTTAAGCTGTCCTAATTTCTTTCTACTATTTTTATTTTTTTCAGTATTCGTTCTCAACAGCTACAAGCAGATTCATTTATTAATCTCAAAGTGTGCATGTAGGATCAGTTGGAAGGGTGACCAAAATGTCTAATTTGAGTGAAGGCCAGCCTATATGGTGTTAAGCCTTTAAGATAATCAGAAAGAATTAAAGATCTATTTTGTTCCCAGTCATATACCTGATAGGAGATGGTTATAAAGGAAACAAATTGTATTTATTCTCAATATAATGGAGGTATGATGGCCAGAAATAGATGTGTACTTCTTAGATATTTCCAGTAACTGGAAAAATTTGACCTGAAAAAATTTTGTGAAATAAATGTTGAACAAAATTTTTAATAAATTTAAGTGGAAAAGCAACCAAGGAAATGTAAGTGACATATAAGACCTGGTAAAATCCTGAAAAATGTGTGGTGGATGGTATTTTGTTAAGTCAAAATAATACTTTAGTAGCTAAGATCTTATTAAAAATTTAATCAAGTCAGATCTTGGAAACCAATAGGATGATGGCTTCTGTGAGCAAGAAAGTTTAGAAGAGAAACAGCAAAAGCCACAGATAAGGTATATAACAGAGTTAGATTTAGGCATTCTGGTACCTCTGAAAGCATATCAACAGGCCTTTTTAGCGGTAGACTCTTTTAGCAATTAGTTTTCACAGATGATTTTGTGTTTTCTCAGGAAATCAAGTTCTAACCATCAGTATTGATTTGTATAACATGAAGTATGCACAGTGAACCCTCAGAGAGTGAAACCACATGCTTTTTATTGACATAGGGCACTGAAAATACGTATGAGGAAAAGAAATAGTTTAATGCATTTTTCCTAGATGTGTTTATATAAGAATTTTATATTTGTATCTACACAAGCACATGATAATCTTGAACACTCTAAGGTTAAAAGGGAGACTGCAGCCTGCTGTTGTTTTTTTTTTTTAATTTTTATTTTACTTTTTACTTTTACAGAGTTTTGTTGTTTACAGATATGTATGATCCCAGATTAGTCATACGTATTTTGACTCTTGTAGAATGGTGGCCAGCCTTTTGACCATTACTTTATCTGAGGTAATTCAGTGCTGCTAATCCAAACTGGTTTCCCATTATTCTTACCTAAAATATCCTGATCACTCCTACTTTAATGATTTTGCCAGCTTAAAAAAAAGTTACTTTAAAAATACAGTTATACTACTTTCATTTTTATCCTCATAGTTTCAAATATAGAAATACTTAGTTGTATTCTGTAATAGCAGCTTTGCCCCAAATTGTCTGCAAGTATTAGAAGATTTCATTTGACTGGGTTCTTAGCTCAGATCTTTGGCAGTAGATAAATTCCACCTTCAAAAAGGCTTTTTGAGGAGCAGATTTACATCTTATTCACAAAAATTTAATACCATCAGACTTAGTGGTTAACACGTGGTCCTTGTGAGCATAAAATGGAAGTAGCAGCATAAGTGGTTGATGTACTGGTGGCAGCATCATGATTCTGGTGTGTGTTAACAGTTTTGGTCGCTTCAAAAAGAAAAAAATGTAAGTGACATATAAGACCTGGTAAAATCCTGAAAAATGTGTGGTGGATGGTATTTTGTTAAGTCAAAATAATACTTTAGTAGCTAAGATCTTATTAAAAATTTAATCAAGTCAGATCTTGGAAACCAATAGGATGATGGCTTCTGTGAGCAAGAAAGTTTAGAAGAGAAACAGCAAAAGCCACAGATAAGGTATATAACAGAGTTAGATTTAGGCATTCTGGTACCTCTGAAAGCATATCAACAGGCCTTTTTAGCGGTAGACTCTTTTAGCAATTAGTTTTCACAGATGATTTTGTGTTTTCTCAGGAAATCAAGTTCTAACCATCAGTATTGATTTGTATAACATGAAGTATGCACAGTGAACCCTCAGAGAGTGAAACCACATGCTTTTTATTGACATAGGGCACTGAAAATACGTATGAGGAAAAGAAATAGTTTAATGCATTTTTCCTAGATGTGTTTATATAAGAATTTTATATTTGTATCTACACAAGCACATGATAATCTTGAACACTCTAAGGTTAAAAGGGAGACTGCAGCCTGCTGTTGTTTTTTTTTTTTAATTTTTATTTTACTTTTTACTTTTACAGAGTTTTGTTGTTTACAGATATGTATGATCCCAGATTAGTCATACGTATTTTGACTCTTGTAGAATGGTGGCCAGCCTTTTGACCATTACTTTATCTGAGGTAATTCAGTGCTGCTAATCCAAACTGGTTTCCCATTATTCTTACCTAAAATATCCTGATCACTCCTACTTTAATGATTTTGCCAGCTTAAAAAGTTACTTTAAAAATACAGTTATACTACTTTCATTTTTATCCTCATAGTTTCAAATATAGAAATACTTAGTTGTATTCTGTAATAGCAGCTTTGCCCCAAATTGTCTGCAAGTATTAGAAGATTTCATTTGACTGGGTTCTTAGCTCAGATCTTTGGCAGTAGATAAATTCCACCTTCAAAAAGGCTTTTTGAGGAGCAGATTTACATCTTATTCACAAAAATTTAATACCATCAGACTTAGTGGTTAACACGTGGTCCTTGTGAGCATAAAATGGAAGTAGCAGCATAAGTGGTTGATGTACTGGTGGCAGCATCATGATTCTGGTGTGTGTCTTCATTGGTGTGCACAGTGTTGTGTGTGTCTCTGATTCTTGGAAAGAACTGCAGTTTTATTTGAGAAGACATTAGTAGCTTTGTCATGTCAAGTAGATACATAAAGACTAATTTTAAATTATATACCAATTGCCCTGTAGACTTTGCTTTTAAATGTATAGAGTAGAGAATATTTTGCAGAGACCTTGAAAATATGTATTTCGATCCATATGTAATAGGTTTATGGTTTTCCCACTGTATATAGTATAAATACCTTCAGAGATAACAGTAAAATAATGAATTATTTTAAGCATTCACTAATTGTAACCTACTTTTGATTTGCCTGCAGTTCCTTTTTTTTTAAATTTATTTCTTTTCATTCATCTTTATTCTTTGACCTGTGTGGGCCTCCCGTTGCAGTGGCCTCTCTCTTTTTATAAAATGTTTTAAATCTTAGAATTTCTTTTCTCAAACTAGTTATTGACATTGAGCACCAAATTATTTTTCCTGGTCTACTGTATCAGCTTTGGGGGGATTATTAGTAATAAAAACATTTATTTCCTCTAATCAGAAGTCTTCAGAGGTTTGTTTGTTGTCTGTTGAATAAGAAAAAAAAGTCGACTATAATACAAGTTATTTTAAGTCCAAAGAGGAGTTAAACCACAGACCAGTCATAAGCTATTTCAGGCCCAATCTGTTTATATTCAGCTCCATTTGATTCCTCCCTATCCATTGTTTTAAGTCTTCCAAGATACATTCTTCTTTAAGTGTACTGTGCTTTCTTTAAAAATACAGTTATACTACTTTCATTTTTATCCTCATAGTTTCAAATATAGAAATACTTAGTTGTATTCTGTAATAGCAGCTTTGCCCCAAATTGTCTGCAAGTATTAGAAGATTTCATTTGACTGGGTTCTTAGCTCAGATCTTTGGCAGTAGATAAATTCCACCTTCAAAAAGGCTTTTTGAGGAGCAGATTTACATCTTATTCACAAAAATTTAATACCATCAGACTTAGTGGTTAACACGTGGTCCTTGTGAGCATAAAATGGAAGTAGCAGCATAAGTGGTTGATGTACTGGTGGCAGCATCATGATTCTGGTGTGTGTCTTCATTGGTGTGCACAGTGTTGTGTGTGTCTCTGATTCTTGGAAAGAACTGCAGTTTTATTTGAGAAGACATTAGTAGCTTTGTCATGTCAAGTAGATACATAAAGACTAATTTTAAATTATATACCAATTGCCCTGTAGACTTTGCTTTTAAATGTATAGAGTAGAGAATATTTTGCAGAGACCTTGAAAATATGTATTTCGATCCATATGTAATAGGTTTATGGTTTTCCCACTGTATATAGTATAAATACCTTCAGAGATAACAGTAAAATAATGAATTATTTTAAGCATTCACTAATTGTAACCTACTTTTGATTTGCCTGCAGTTCCTTTTTTTTTAAATTTATTTCTTTTCATTCATCTTTATTCTTTGACCTGTGTGGGCCTCCCGTTGCAGTGGCCTCTCTCTTTTTATAAAATGTTTTAAATCTTAGAATTTCTTTTCTCAAACTAGTTATTGACATTGAGCACCAAATTATTTTTCCTGGTCTACTGTATCAGCTTTGGGGGGATTATTAGTAATAAAAACATTTATTTCCTCTAATCAGAAGTCTTCAGAGGTTTGTTTGTTGTCTGTTGAATAAGAAAAAAAAGTCGACTATAATACAAGTTATTTTAAGTCCAAAGAGGAGTTAAACCACAGACCAGTCATAAGCTATTTCAGGCCCAATCTGTTTATATTCAGCTCCATTTGATTCCTCCCTATCCATTGGTTGTTTTTTCCAAATCTTTCCTGTCTTCCAAGATACATTCTTCTTTAAGTGTACTGTGCTTTCTTGTTTGAAATAGCCAGCATTTTGGTGCCTTTGAATCCTCCCTTCCTCCACTCATTTGATCTTTTCTTTGGAGTTGGTTTAGTAACATTTTGTATTTGTCTTCTGGCATTTACTATAAGGACATACCTTTTATTGTGCTTTGCTTTATTTGAATTTTGCAGATATTGTTGCCTTTTTTAAAAATTTTGACCTCTTTTATTGTTTTGTTTTGTTTTTTTTTAATTTGTTTTGATCCATCTTTATTCTTTGGCCTGTTTGGGCCCCACGTCGCAGTAACCTTGCTTACTGTAGAGCACCGGCTCCGGGAGCATGCACTCCAGAGCGGTGGCTCGCAATTGGATACACCGATCGAGCCGCTCCACGGCACAGGGAATCTCCCCCCGCCCCAGGTCAGGGATCGAACCAGTGCCCCCTGCACTTCAAGGCCGACTCTTCACCAACTGGACCACCAGGGAAGCCCCAGATACGGCATTTTTTACAAATTAAAGATTTTTGGCAACTCTGTGTCTCACCGGCCTCTGGCACCATTTTTCCAACATTTGCTCATGTGTATCTTTGTGTCACATTTTTAATAATTCTTACAATATTTCAAACTGTTATTAATGCTTATTTGTTATGGTGATTTGTGATCTTTGCTGTCATTATGGCAAAAAAGATTATGACCCACTGAAAGCTTCAGTGAGAGTTAGCAGTTTATAGAAATAATTTAAAATGAATATATATACATTTTTTAAGATATGCTATTGCACCCTTAATAGACCACAGTATAGTGTAAAACCACTCTTTTTTGAAGTATAATTGAAATAAAATATGGTATTAATTTCAGATATGCAACAGTGATTGAATTATATATATTTTTCCAGGTTCTTTTTCCATTTAGATTATTATGAGAGTGAATATAGCTCCCTATGCTCTACAGTAAATCCTTATTGTTTATTTTATATATGATGGTGTGTATCTGTTAATCTCAATCTGGTAATTTATCCCTCCCTAATCTCCCCTTCACGTTTGGAAACCGTAGTTTGTTTTCTGTGTCTGTGAGTTTGTTTCTGTTTTATAACTTCATTTGTATTATTTTTTAGATTCCATAAATAAGTGATATAATGCCTATCTTTCTCTGTCAGATTTACTTCTCTCAGTATGATTGATAATCTGTATGTTGCTGCATATGGCAATATTTCATTATTTTTTATGGCTGAGTAGTAGTCCATTGTAGATATATACCACATCTTATTTATCCATTCATCTGTCAAATGGACGCTTAGGTTGTTTCTGTGTCTTGGCTCTTGTAAATAGTGCTGCTGTGAACATTGGAGTGCATGATCCTTTGAATTTGAGTTTTGGTCCTTTCTAGATAATATGCCCAAGAGTGGCATTGCTGGATCATATGATAGCTCTATTTTTAAATTTTTTAAGGAACCTCCACGCTGTTTTGCATCGTGGCTGCACCAGTTTTCATTCCTATCAATAGTGTAAGAGGGTTCCCTGTTCTTCACACTCTTTTCAGCAGTAATTATTTGCAGACTTATTAAACTGATAAGCACAGTTGCTACACTTGATCTTAGTCAAAAGGCTGAGAAACGACCTTTTGCAGACTTTGATGATCGCCATGCTGACTGGTGTGAGTTTTGATTTGCATTTCTCTAATAGTGATGTTGAGCATCTTTTTGTGTACCTGTTGGCCATCTGTATGTTTTCTTTGGAGAAAGGTCTTCTATCCATTTATTGGTTAGGTTTTGGGGGGTTTCAATATTGAGTTATATGAACTGCTTGTATATTTTTTTGAAATTAACCACTTGTTGGTCACGTTGTTTGCAGATATTTTCTTCAGGTCCATAGGTGTCTGATACAGCTTTTATATGCACAGGCAAGCCAAAAAATTAAAGTGGTATTTTCTTTATTATGATGGTCTGGGGCTGAATACACAGTATCTCTGAGGTGTGACTGTATTTCGTCTTGCCTTATGGTTATCTTAAACTTCTTACTCTTTTTTTTAAAAATTTTTTTTTTCTTTTCCCCATCATGCCTTTTTAAAATATATATATATTTATTTCCATCCATCTTTTTATTCTTTGGGTATGTGTGGGCCTCCCATTGCAGTGGCCTCTCTCATTGCAGAGCACTGGCTCTGGGTGCATGCAATCTCGAGGACTGGCTTGTAATTGGACACACTAGTCCAGCTGCTCTGCAGCACGTGGGATCTTCCTAGGCCAGGGATTGAACCAGTGCCCCTTGCACTGCAAGGCGAACTCTTTACCCACTGGACCACCAGGGAAAACCTACTCGTTTTCTTTTTTGTTGTTGGAATCTAATTTAGCAGGGTCTGCTATATTACTGACCAAATGCACTTCCTTGCATATAGTAGGTGAGTTCTAGTTATCTGTCAGGCACAGCTATCTGCTATTCAAATTTATATCTCCACTTACAGGTATATTAATATCTCTAATTCGCAATGTACATTGATAAGATGTGAAGGCCATTACCCAGGGTCCAAGCAAAACAGAGATCCATCTTTGTTTATGAGCTGAGATTACCAGACCCGTATACCATCAATAGGCCTTGTTTTGCTTTAGATCTGTCTTTCCTTTCAGTATTTTATTATAAAATTTTCAAACATTAGTAATCATACAGTGCAAACACATGTACCAATCACCTAGATTCCCTAATAAGTATTTCATTTTATTTGCTTTGACATTTCTCTCCATGCTTCTGTTCATCCATTAATTCATCCTACTTTCTGATGCACGTCAAAGTATATTGCACATCTCAGTGTACTTCACTCATAAATACTTCATTATGTGTGCCATTACCTAAAGTTTAATGTTTGTGACCCTTTTTTTTTTAAATAAAATATTACAGATTTCTCACATCCCTGCTGGCTCCCTCTCTTCTCAGAGTTGTTATTCTTAGGTGTTTTAGTATGTATGTTTGTATCCCTAAACTAAATAAACTCTCAAAAATGTACATAAACGATATCTTTAATTTCCTTTGCAGCTTTTCTTCTTCTTTTTTTTTTTTTTTTTAACTCAGTATTGGTTTGAGATTTATCCAGCTTCCTGTAGTTAATATCAGTGGGAACTGGTTTTGGCATCAGTGAAAGATTCTGTGGACTCTTTGGAATTATTTCGTTTATTTTTGTCTATTGAGTATATTATGATTGGAAGACTCAATAAGCTGGAAAGAGTAAAACAAAAATCATTTAAGTATTAATCTTTGATTAAATCCTATAAATTTATAAATTGATCTTTATGGGTGAGAATTTATAGGCATTAATTACTGAGGTTCTTTAGCATTTATCCAATTTATCACTAATTTTCCTCTCTCAGACTCTCGGAGCTGACTGGCTTGTAATTGGACACACTAGTCCAGCTGCTCTGCAGCACGTGGGATCTTCCTAGGCCAGGGATTGAACCAGTGCCCCTTGCACTGCAAGGCGAACTCTTTACCCACTGGACCACCAGGGAAAACCTACTCGTTTTCTTTTTTGTTGTTGGAATCTAATTTAGCAGGGTCTGCTATATTACTGACCAAATGCACTTCCTTGCATATAGTAGGTGAGTTCTAGTTATCTGTCAGGCACAGCTATCTGCTATTCAAATTTATATCTCCACTTACAGGTATATTAATATCTCTAATTCGCAATGTACATTGATAAGATGTGAAGGCCATTACCCAGGGTCCAAGCAAAACAGAGATCCATCTTTGTTTATGAGCTGAGATTACCAGACCCGTATACCATCAATAGGCCTTGTTTTGCTTTAGATCTGTCTTTCCTTTCAGTATTTTATTATAAAATTTTCAAACATTAGTAATCATACAGTGCAAACACATGTACCAATCACCTAGATTCCCTAATAAGTATTTCATTTTATTTGCTTTGACATTTCTCTCCATGCTTCTGTTCATCCATTAATTCATCCTACTTTCTGATGCACGTCAAAGTATATTGCACATCTCAGTGTACTTCACTCATAAATACTTCATTATGTGTGCCATTACCTAAAGTTTAATGTTTGTGACCCTTTTTTTTTTAAATAAAATATTACAGATTTCTCACATCCCTGCTGGCTCCCTCTCTTCTCAGAGTTGTTATTCTTAGGTGTTTTAGTATGTATGTTTGTATCCCTAAACTAAATAAACTCTCAAAAATGTACATAAACGATATCTTTAATTTCCTTTGCAGCTTTTCTTCTTCTTTTTTTTTTTTTTTTTAACTCAGTATTGGTTTGAGATTTATCCAGCTTCCTGTAGTTAATATCAGTGGGAACTGGTTTTGGCATCAGTGAAAGATTCTGTGGACTCTTTGGAATTATTTCGTTTATTTTTGTCTATTGAGTATATTATGATTGGAAGACTCAATAAGCTGGAAAGAGTAAAACAAAAATCATTTAAGTATTAATCTTTGATTAAATCCTATAAATTTATAAATTGATCTTTATGGGTGAGAATTTATAGGCATTAATTACTGAGGTTCTTTAGCATTTATCCAATTTATCACTAATTTTGGACTTACTTTTTATGTGGCTGTAATAATTGTACCCACATACTGAATGTAGGCGGTTGAGATCTGATCCATGTTTTCAAAATGCATTTCATAGTGACCATCAGTGTTATTTTTACGAGCTGTGTTTTTAAGAGCCAGTGCAGCTTTGTAGAGGATGTTTAAAGATATCTTTCTCTATTAATATAGCACAAGAAGTAACATAGATTACAATAGTTTTGACACTTTCTGCATTAATGCAGACCGAAATTAAAGGGTTTACATTTGCCCCAATATTTAATATCAATATGCTGTCAGATTTTTCAGCACATTAGAAATGAATATTTCCTTGTATGTTAAGCCTCAATTGGAGTTATTTTTTAACTTACATTTTTGTATGAATGTCATCAAAAAATTGTGCAGCATTTCACAGGTACTGACAATGCTTCTTTAAAAGTGGGAAGTTTTTTATTTCCATTTTAATGGTAAAATAGTTGCAAATACATACTAATTAATTTACCAGGTCAACATTTGTCACCTTACCCTTTTTTATGTGCCAGTCCTCTATAATAGCACTGTGCAATAGAATTTTCTGTGACAATGAGAATGTTTTATGTTTGCAGTATCCAATATGGAAGCCACTAAAGTGCAACTGAGGAACTGTATTTTGAACTTATTTTAATTAGTTAAAATGTAAGTAGTCTTTAACTTTAGGGGTTTGTGATTTCTCACATCCCTGCTGGCTCCCTCTCTTCTCAGAGTTGTTATTCTTAGGTGTTTTAGTATATATGTTTGTATCCCTAAACTAAATAAACTCTCAAAAATGTACATAAACGATATCTTTAATTTCCTTTGCAGCTTTTCTTCTTCTTTTTTTTTTTTTTTTAACTCAGTATTGGTTTGAGATTTATCCAGCTTCCTGTAGTTAATATCAGTGGGAACTGGTTTTGGCATCAGTGAAAGATTCTGTGGACTCTTTGGAATTATTTCGTTTATTTTTGTCTATTGAGTATATTATGATTGGAAGACTCAATAAGCTGGAAAGAGTAAAACAAAAATCATTTAAGTATTAATCTTTGATTAAATCCTATAAATTTATAAATTGATCTTTATGGGTGAGAATTTATAGGCATTAATTACTGAGGTTCTTTAGCATTTATCCAATTTATCACTAATTTTGGACTTACTTTTTATGTGGCTGTAATAATTGTACCCACATACTGAATGTAGGCGGTTGAGATCTGATCCATGTTTTCAAAATGCATTTCATAGTGACCATCAGTGTTATTTTTACGAGCTGTGTTTTTAAGAGCCAGTGCAGCTTTGTAGAGGATGTTTAAAGATATCTTTCTCTATTAATATAGCACAAGAAGTAACATAGATTACAATAGTTTTGACACTTTCTGCATTAATGCAGACCGAAATTAAAGGGTTTACATTTGCCCCAATATTTAATATCAATATGCTGTCAGATTTTTCAGCACATTAGAAATGAATATTTCCTTGTATGTTAAGCCTCAATTGGAGTTATTTTTTAACTTACATTTTTGTATGAATGTCATCAAAAAATTGTGCAGCATTTCACAGGTACTGACAATGCTTCTTTAAAAGTGGGAAGTTTTTTATTTCCATTTTAATGGTAAAATAGTTGCAAATACATACTAATTAATTTACCAGGTCAACATTTGTCACCTTACCCTTTTTTATGTGCCAGTCCTCTATAATAGCACTGTGCAATAGAATTTTCTGTGACAATGAGAATGTTTTATGTTTGCAGTATCCAATATGGAAGCCACTAAAGTGCAACTGAGGAACTGTATTTTGAACTTATTTTAATTAGTTAAAATGTAAGTAGTCTTTATGGCTAGGGGCTGTTGTACTGGGCAGCACAGCTCTGTAGTCTCCACCCTCCCAGGACACGGCTCTGGCAGTGAACCACTTACCACTTACTTCCAAATCCCATCAGTTTTTTCTGTCTGTTAGCTTTAATCTTTCTCTGGCATTTGATTGACTGTTCTTATTTTACAAACCATTTTCTTTATTCTCTTGTGATTTACAGTCTTCCTTATTGTGACTTGATGGCTGATATTGATGTTTAGATGTCTGCTGTGGACTGTCTTTCGTTCTTGCATTACACATTCTCTCAGAACCGACTTTAGCTATTCATTCAGCATTTAATGAATATCTCCTCTATCAGATACTGGAACAGGAAAGAACTTACACATTTCTTCTAGAAACTCACATGGCCTCGGCTTGCTTTAGTGCTGAGATAAGATCTCTCTTCCTGGTCTTATTTCTTTCTCCTCAGGGCTAGACTCAATACACCACTTCCTTTTCACAGGTGCCTCAATTACGTATTAGGTACTAACCTTATCTCCCATTCCCAGTACCCTCCCCCTTGAAGTAAATTAAAACCTTCTACCCATGATTTTTTATATTTTCATGTCCATGTTACTTCTTCTGGAGTAGAAAATGACCTGGGAAATCCCATGGACAGAGGAATCTGGCTAGCTACAGTTCGTGGGATCACGAAAGAATCTGACATAATTTAGTGACTAAACAACAGCAACATTGCTTCTTAAGATTAAGTCTGTAATCGCGTATGTCTTTCTGTTTGTTTTAAATTTTGGCCTCCTTATTGATTATTTATTTTCATCCATCTTTATTCTTTGACCTGTGTGGGCCTCTCATTGCACTGGCCTCTCTCGCTGCAGAGCACCGGCTCTGGGTACATTTTCTCCAGAGTGATGACTCATAATTGGACACACTGGTCCAGCCGCTTTGGGGCACGTGGTATCCTCTCGGGTCAGGGATTGAACCGGTGTCCCTTGCCCCACAAGGCGGACTCTTTACCCACTGGACCACCAGGGAAGCCCTAATCTCATCTTTCTTTAACACATCCTGTGACAATCATAGTCCCAGTTCTCAGGAACCCATAGCATTGATTCCTAACCATTCTTTCCCTGATACATCAAAAGGACCCACTTCCTGATCATAGCCTTTTATGGATTTACTGATTGTTTATGGGTTGAGCTCCTTAAAAAGAAAGCTCTTCATGGTGTATTTTGGAAATGAACATACTTTAAGCTATGCCAAGACAGTTGAATTTCCCCAAAATGCTATTTCCTTTTCCTTGTCCATATTTTCCTAGCATGAACTCCTCATGTTTAAAGAATTGACTCTTAAGATAGCAAATGCGCTCTTCATATGAATTTTTTAATTGTTACTACTTTATTTTTATTTTAGTTTTACAGAGTTTTGTTGTTTACAGCTATACATAAACCTGAATCAGTCATAGGTAAACCCTTGACCCCTCCCACCTGAACCCTTCTCCTCTCTCTCTCTGCATCCCACCCCTCCAGGTTGTCACATAGCTCCCATGTAAGATCCCTTAGTCTTACAGCATTTTCGCAATGGTTGTCTCTTTTACATATGCTAGTGTAGGTTTCCATGTTCTTTCCAGACCTCTCAGCCATTCCTCCCTGCCCCCAGTGTCCTCAAGTCTATTCTCTATGTCTGTTTCTTCATTGTTGCTCTTCATGTACCTTTATCAGTACCATCTTTCTAGACCCCATATATATGTGTTAGTGTACTATATTTATCCTTTTCTTTCTGACTTATTTCACTTTGTATAATAGGTTCTAGATTGATCTACCTGATTAGGACTGATTCAAATGCATTTCTTTTTATGGCTTAGAAATATTCCATTGTATAAATGTACCATAGCTTCTTTATCCATTCATTTATTGATGGACATCTAGGTTGTTTCCATGTTCTAGCTATTGTAAAAAGTTCTGCATTGAACATTGGAGTACATGTGTCTCTTTCAATTTAGATTTCTTCAGAGTGTATGCTTAATAGTGGGATTGCTGAGTCGTATGGTGGTTCTATTCCTAGTTTTTAAAGAAATATCCATACTGTCTTCCAATAGTGGCTATATCAACTTATATTCCCACCAACAGTGCAAGAGGGTTCCCTTTTCTCTGCGCCCTCTCCAGCATTTATTGTCTGTGGATTTTTTAAAGCATATTTATATTTTATTTTTTACAGAGTGTTGTTGTTTATTGCCACACATCAACCCAAATCCTCCATAGGTATAAAATCCACCCCCTCCGAATCTTCCCCCATCTTCCTCCCCATCTCATCCTGCAAGTTACCACAGAGCCCCTGTTTGAGACCCCCCTAGTCCCACGGCATATTCCCCTCCCTCACCCTAATGTCTGTTCTCTATATCCCTCTCTGAACTGCTGCTTTGCATGTTCATTTATCAGCACCGTCTTTCTAGAACCCATATATATGTGTCAGTATACAATATTTATCTTTGTCTCTCTGACGTACCTCACTCTGTATAATAGATTCTAGATTCACCTACCTCAGTAGAACTGATTCAAGGGCTTTCCTGGTAGTCCAGTGGATAGAGAGTCCGCCTTGCAGTGCAAGGGGCAGCAGTTCA
Organism: Tragulus kanchil; assembly: GCA_022376925.1. Classification (NCBI taxonomy): domain Eukaryota; kingdom Metazoa; phylum Chordata; class Mammalia; order Artiodactyla; family Tragulidae; genus Tragulus; species Tragulus kanchil. Next base: position 215,406,617 of record JAIOJX010000004.1, read on the forward strand.
ATTCCTGGCCCAGAAAGATGCCCTGTGCCACTGAGTGGCTGAACCAGTGTGTCCCATTACGAACCATCACTCTGGAGCACATGCACCCAGAGCTGGTGCTCTGCAATGGGAGAGACCACTGTGATGGGAGGCCCACACAGGCCAAAGAATAGAGATGGATGAAAATAAATAAATAAAAAACCAATAACAGAGGCCAAAATTTTAAACAAAAAGAACTGATTCAAATGTATTTCTTTTTATGACTGAGTAATATTCCATTGTATATATGGACCACAGCTTCTTTATCCATTCATTTGTCGATGGACATCTAGGTTGCTTCCATGTTCTAGCTATTGTAAATAGTGTTGCAGTGAGCAATGAGGTACATGTGTCCCTTTCAAGTTTGATTTCCTCATGGTGTATGCGTAGTAGTGGGATTGCTGGGTCAATATGGTGGCTCTATTCCTAGTTGTTTTTTTTTTTTTTTTTCAATTTTTTGGCCTCCAGTGCCAGGGATCAAACTGGTGTCCCTTGCACTGCAAGGAGGATTGTACACACTGGACCACCAGGGAAGCCCCTATTCCTAGTTTTTTGAGGAATCTCCATACTCTCTTCCATAGTGGCTGTGTCAGTTTACATTCCCACCAACAGTGCAGGAGGGTTCCCTTTTCTCCACACCCTCTCCAACATTTATTGTTTGTAGGCTTTTTGATGATGGCCATTCTGACTGGCGTGAGGTGATACCTCATTGTAGTTTTGATTTGCGTTTTTCTGACAGTAAGTGATGTTGAGTGTTTTTTCATGTGTGTGTTGATTATCTCTATGTCTTCTTTGGAGAGGTGTCTGTTTAGATCTTTTTCCCATTTATTTATTGGACTGTTTGTTTTTTTGGTGTTGAGTTATCTGAACTGCTTGTATTTTTTTTCTTTTTTTGGCCACTTCTATTGGTCTTTCATTTATTTATCTTTGTTCTTTTGGCCTGTGTGGGCCTCCCATCGCAGTGGCCTCTCTCACTGCAGAGCACCAGCCCCAGGCACATATGCTCCAGAGCCTCGGCTTGGTAGTTGTATACATCGGTTAAGCTGCTCTGTGGCACACGGGATCCTCCCAGGCCAGGGATGGAACCAGTTCCCCTTGTACTGCAAGGTGGTGTCCTTACCCACTGGAGCACCAGGGAAGCCCTGTTTGTATATTTTTGAAACTAATTCTTTGTCAGTTGTTTCATTTGCTATTATTTTCTCCCATTCTTAAGGTGGTCTTTTCACCTTGCTTATAGTTTCTTTTGCTGTGCAAAAGTTTTTAGGTTTAGTTAGGTCCCACTTGTTTATTTTTGTTTTTATTTCCATTACTCTAGGTGATGGGTCATGGAAGATCCTGGTTTGATTTATGTCGTAAAGTGTTCCGCCTATGTTTTTCTCTAAGAGTTTTATGGTTTCTGGTCTTACAGTTAGGTCTTTCATCCATTTTTGAGTTTATCTTTGTGTATGATGTTAAGTAGTTTTCCAACTTCTTTCTTTTACATGTAGCTGTTCAGTTTTCCCAGCACCATTTGTTGAAGAGGCTGTCTTTGCCCTATTGTGTATTTTTGCCTTCCTTGTCTAAAATAAGGTACCCATAGGTGCATGGGTTTATCTCTGGGCTCTCTTATCTTGTTCATTGGTCTACATTTTGTTTTGTGCCAGCACCACACTGTCTTGATGACTGTTGCTTTGTAGTGTAGTCTGAAATTAGGAAGGTTGATCCCTCCATTCTTCTTTCTCAAAATTTTTCATGGGGTCTTCTGTGTTTCCATATGAACTGTGCTATCCCACCAACAGTGCAGGAGGGTTCCTTTTCTCCACACCTCTCCAACATTTATTGTTTGTAGGCTTTTGATGATGGCCATTCTGACTGGCGTGAGGTGATACCTCATTGTAGTTTTGATTTGCGTTTTTCTGACAGTAAGTGATGTTGAGTGTTTTTTCATGTGTGTGTTGATTATCTCTATGTCTTCTTTGGAGAGGTGTCTGTTTAGATCTTTTTCCCATTTATTTATTGGACTGTTTGTTTTTTTGGTGTTGAGTTATCTGAACTGCTTGTATTTTTTTTCTTTTTTTGGCCACTTCTATTGGTCTTTCATTTATTTATCTTTGTTCTTTTGGCCTGTGTGGGCCTCCCATCGCAGTGGCCTCTCTCACTGCAGAGCACCAGCCCCAGGCACATATGCTCCAGAGCCTCGGCTTGGTAGTTGTATACATCGGTTAAGCTGCTCTGTGGCACACGGGATCCTCCCAGGCCAGGGATGGAACCAGTTCCCCTTGTACTGCAAGGTGGTGTCCTTACCCACTGGAGCACCAGGGAAGCCCTGTTTGTATATTTTTGAAACTAATTCTTTGTCAGTTGTTTCATTTGCTATTATTTTCTCCCATTCTTAAGGTGGTCTTTTCACCTTGCTTATAGTTTCTTTTGCTGTGCAAAAGTTTTTAGGTTTAGTTAGGTCCCACTTGTTTATTTTTGTTTTTATTTCCATTACTCTAGGTGATGGGTCATGGAAGATCCTGGTTTGATTTATGTCGTAAAGTGTTCTGCCTATGTTTTTCTCTAAGAGTTTTATGGTTTCTGGTCTTACAGTTAGGTCTTTCATCCATTTTTGAGTTTATCTTTGTGTATGATGTTAAGTAGTTTTCCAACTTCTTTCTTTTACATGTAGCTGTTCAGTTTTCCCAGCACCATTTGTTGAAGAGGCTGTCTTTGCCCTATTGTGTATTTTTGCCTTCCTTGTCTAAAATAAGGTACCCATAGGTGCATGGGTTTATCTCTGGGCTCTCTTATCTTGTTCATTGGTCTACATTTCTGTTTTTGTGCCAGCACCACACTGTCTTGATGACTGTTGCTTTGTAGTGTAGTCTGAAATTAGGAAGGTTGATCCCTCCATTCTTCTTTCTCAAAATTTCTTTGACTTATGGGGTCTTCTGTGTTTCCATATGAACTGTGCTATTTTTCTCAATGATGAAAAACTGAAAACTTTCCCTCTAAGATCAGGAACAAAACAGGGGTGCCCACCCTCACCACTGTTATTCAACATAATCTTGGAAGTTCTAGCTATAGCAATTAGAGAAGAAAAAGAAATAAAAGGAATCCAGATTGGAAAAGAAGAAATAAAACTCTCACTAGTTGTAGATGAAATGATTCTATACAGAAATCATAGAAAACCCTAAAGACGCTATCAGAAAATTACTAGAGGGGCTTTCCTGGTGGTCCAGTGGGTAAGGACACCGCCCTGCAGTGCAAGGGACGCCAGTTCGATCCCTGGCCTGGGAAGATCCCTCGTGCTGCGGAGCAGCTGGACCCATGTGTCCCAACTACTGAGCTGGAGCTCTGGAGAGCATGTGCCCAGAGCCGGTGCTCTGCAGAGAGAGGCCACTACAATGGGAAGCCCACACAGGCCAAAGAACAAAGATGGAAATAAATGAAAGATCAATAGTAGTGGCCAAAAAAAAAAAGGAAAGAAAAAAAGAAAATTACTAGAGCTAATGAGAGAATTTAGCAAAGTCTCAAGATACAAAATCAATACACAGAGGTCACTCGCATTCCTATATACAAACAATGAAAAATCAAAAGGGGAAATCAAGGAAGCAGTTCCCTTCAGCATTGCAACATAAATAATAAAATATCTAGGAATAAGCCTACCTAAAGAGACAGAATATTATAGCACACTAATGAAAGAAATCAAAGATGACATAAACAGATGGAGAGATAGTCCATGTTCCCAGGTTGGAAGAATCAATATCATGAAAATGACCATGCTACGAAGTATCACCTACAGATTCAGTGTGAACTTCTTTCTTTTACATGTAGCTGTTCAGTTTTCCCAGCACCATTTGTTGAAGAGGCTGTCTTTGCCCTATTGTGTATTTTTGCCTTCCTTGTCTAAAATAAGGTACCCATAGGTGCATGGGTTTATCTCTGGGCTCTCTTATCTTGTTCATTGGTCTACATTTATGTTTTTGTGCCAGCACCACACTGTCTTGATGACTGTTGCTTTGTAGTGTAGTCTGAAATTAGGAAGGTTGATCCCTCCATTCTTCTTTCTCAAAATTTCTTTGACTTATGGGGTCTTCTGTGTTTCCATATGAACTGTGCTATTTTTCTCAATGATGAAAAACTGAAAACTTTCCCTCTAAGATCAGGAACAAAACAGGGGTGCCCACCCTCACCACTGTTATTCAACATAATCTTGGAAGTTCTAGCTATAGCAATTAGAGAAGAAAAAGAAATAAAAGGAATCCAGATTGGAAAAGAAGAAATAAAACTCTCACTAGTTGTAGATGAAATGATTCTATACAGAAATCATAGAAAACCCTAAAGACGCTATCAGAAAATTACTAGAGGGGCTTTCCTGGTGGTCCAGTGGGTAAGGACACCGCCCTGCAGTGCAAGGGACGCCAGTTCGATCCCTGGCCTGGGAAGATCCCTCGTGCTGCGGAGCAGCTGGACCCATGTGTCCCAACTACTGAGCTGGAGCTCTGGAGAGCATGTGCCCAGAGCCGGTGCTCTGCAGAGAGAGGCCACTACAATGGGAAGCCCACACAGGCCAAAGAACAAAGATGGAAATAAATGAAAGATCAATAGTAGTGGCCAAAAAAAAAAAAGGAAAGAAAAAAAGAAAATTACTAGAGCTAATGAGAGAATTTAGCAAAGTCTCAAGATACAAAATCAATACACAGAGGTCACTCGCATTCCTATATACAAACAATGAAAAATCAAAAGGAGAAATCAAGGAAGCAGTTCCCTTCAGCATTGCAACATAAATAATAAAATATCTAGGAATAAGCCTACCTAAAGAGACAGAATATTATAGCACACTAATGAAAGAAATCAAAGATGACATAAACAGATGGAGAGATAGTCCATGTTCCCAGGTTGGAAGAATCAATATCATGAAAATGACCATGCTACGAAGTATCACCTACAGATTCAGTGTGATCCCTATCAAATTACCAATGGCGTTATTCATATGTATTTTTTCCCCCAATGTGTTGTACATGCTTAATGTTAGTACAAAATGAAGGGTGACTTAAGATAAAACTGAAACCAAAATAAAAGCATCACTGATAAAATTTTAGTTGTAGTCATTGATGTTATAAATATAATTGGATGTTAAACATTAAAAAAATTTAGACCATTTTCTTATACTCCCTTTTCTAGACACAGCCAGGATGTTTTCTCTTAATCCATCATCAGCATCACTGTCTTTTGTTGCTCAGTCGCTCAGTTGTGTCCAACACTCTAGGTCTCCCTGTCCTTCACCATTACCTGGAGCTAGCCCAAGCTCATGTCCACTGAGTCAGGGATGCTATCCAACCATCTTGTCCTCTGTCATCTCCTTCTCCTGTCTTCAAATTCTTCCAGTGTCAGGGTCTTTTTCAGTGAGTCAGCTCTTCGCATCAGGTATATTGGAGCTTCAGCATCAGTCCTTCCAATGAATATTCAGGATTGATTTCCTTTAGGATTGACTGGTTTGATCTCCTTGCCATCCAAGGGACTCAAGAGTCTTCTCCAACACCACAGTTCAGAAGCATCAATCCTTCGGCACTCAGCCTTCTTTATGGTCCAACTCTCACACCTATACATGACTACTGGAAAAGTCATATCTTTGTCTATATGGACATTTGTCAGCAAAGTGATGTCTCTATTTTTTAATATGCTGTCTAGGTTTGTCGTAGCTTTTCTTCCAAGTGGCAGGTTTTTTTTTAATTTCATGTCTGCAGTCACCATCTGCAGTGATTTTGGAGCCCAGGAACATAAAGTCTGTCACTGTTTCCATTGTTTGCCCATCTGTTTGCCATGTAGTTATAGGATCAGACACCATGAGCTTAGTGTTTTGAATGCTGAATTTTAAGCCAGGTTTTTCACACTCCTCTTTCAACCTTCATCAAGAGGCCCTTTAGTTTCTTTTTGCTTTCTGCCATAAGGGTGGTGTCATCTGCATATTTGAGGTTATTGATATTTCTCCCAGCAGGCCTTGACATACTCCTTTCCCAATCTGGAACGAGTCAGATGTTCCTTGTCCAGTTATAACTTTTGCTTCTTGACCTACATTTTCACAGGTGTATGGTGGTCTGGTAGTCCCATCTCTTTCAGACAAGCTGTACATCTTAAAAAAGGGCAATAAAACTGAAACCAAAATAAAAGCATCACTGATAAAATTTTAGTTGTAGTCATTGATGTTATAAATATAATTGGATGTTAAACATTAAAAAAATTTAGACCATTTTCTTATACTCCCTTTTCTAGACACAGCCAGGATGTTTTCTCTTAATCCATCATCAGCATCACTGTCTTTTGTTGCTCAGTCGCTCAGTTGTGTCCAACACTCTAGGTCTCCCTGTCCTTCACCATTACCTGGAGCTAGCCCAAGCTCATGTCCACTGAGTCAGGGATGCTATCCAACCATCTTGTCCTCTGTCATCTCCTTCTCCTGTCTTCAAATTCTTCCAGTGTCAGGGTCTTTTTCAGTGAGTCAGCTCTTCGCATCAGGTATATTGGAGCTTCAGCATCAGTCCTTCCAATGAATATTCAGGATTGATTTCCTTTAGGATTGACTGGTTTGATCTCCTTGCCATCCAAGGGACTCAAGAGTCTTCTCCAACACCACAGTTCAGAAGCATCAATCCTTCGGCACTCAGCCTTCTTTATGGTCCAACTCTCACACCTATACATGACTACTGGAAAAGTCATATCTTTGTCTATATGGACATTTGTCAGCAAAGTGATGTCTCTATTTTTTAATATGCTGTCTAGGTTTGTCGTAGCTTTTCTTCCAAGTGGCAGGTTTTTTTTTAATTTCATGTCTGCAGTCACCATCTGCAGTGATTTTGGAGCCCAGGAACATAAAGTCTGTCACTGTTTCCATTGTTTGCCCATCTGTTTGCCATGTAGTTATAGGATCAGACACCATGAGCTTAGTGTTTTGAATGCTGAATTTTAAGCCAGGTTTTTCACACTCCTCTTTCAACCTTCATCAAGAGGCCCTTTAGTTTCTTTTTGCTTTCTGCCATAAGGGTGGTGTCATCTGCATATTTGAGGTTATTGATATTTCTCCCAGCAGGCCTTGACATACTCCTTTCCCAATCTGGAACGAGTCAGATGTTCCTTGTCCAGTTATAACTTTTGCTTCTTGACCTACATACAGGTTTTGCAGGTGTCAGGTGTATGGTGGTCTGGTAGTCCCATCTCTTTCAGAATTTTCCAGAGTTTCTTGTGATCCATATGATCAAAGGCTTAGTGTAGTCAGTGAAGCAGAAGTAGACGTTTCGCTGGTATTCTCTTGCTTTTTCAGTGATCCAGTAGGTATTGTCAGTTTGATCTCTGGTTCCTCTGCTTTTTATAAATCCACCTGTATATCTGGAAATTCTCAATTCACATACTGTTGAAACCTAGCTTGGAGGAATTTGAGCATGACTTTGCTAGCATGTAAAATGAGTGTGGTTGTGCAGTAGTTTGTGCATTCTTTGGCATTGCCCTTCTTTTTGGGATAGGAATGAAAGCTGACCTTTTCTAGTCCTGTGGCCACTGCTGAGTTTTCCAAATTTGCTGGCATACTGAGTGCAGCACTTCAACAGCATCATCTGTTAGGATTTGAAATAGCTCAGCTGGAATTCCATCACCTCCACTAGCTTTGTTTGTACTGACGCTTCAGTATTTTTAACATATATTAAGTGCTTCCTATAGAGCAGGCACTATACTGAGTACTCTTTATTATCTCAGTCCTTATGATAGCAGAGCTAGATACTGAAACTGCGGCACAGAAGGGTGAGTGACTTTCCCCTGCTCTTTTTTATTTGTGTGATTCTTCTCAGTAGTCTACCAGAGTGGCCTGTGTATCATTTTGCATTCCCACCAGCAATGAATGAGAGTTCCTATTGCTCTGTATTCTCACTAGAAATTGGGATTCTCATGCATTTGGATTTTAACAATTTTAATAGGTGTGTAGTGCTATCTTATTTCATCATTTTAATTTTCAGTACACTTAATATGATGTTGAACATCTTTTCATTTGTTTATTAGCTATCTAAATGTCTTCTTTGGTGAGATTCAGCTCTTTTTGCCCATTTTTAAAATTGAGCTTAGTGTTTTGAATGCTGAATTTTAAGCCAGGTTTTCACACTCTTTCAACCTTCATCAAGAGGCCCTTTAGTTTCTTTTTGCTTTCTGCCATAAGGGTGGTGTCATCTGCATATTTGAGGTTATTGATATTTCTCCCAGCAGGCCTTGACATACTCCTTTCCCAATCTGGAACGAGTCAGATGTTCCTTGTCCAGTTATAACTTTTGCTTCTTGACCTACATACAGGTTTTGCAGGTGTCAGGTGTATGGTGGTCTGGTAGTCCCATCTCTTTCAGAATTTTCCAGAGTTTCTTGTGATCCATATGATCAAAGGCTTAGTGTAGTCAGTGAAGCAGAAGTAGACGTTTCGCTGGTATTCTCTTGCTTTTTCAGTGATCCAGTAGGTATTGTCAGTTTGATCTCTGGTTCCTCTGCTTTTTATAAATCCACCTGTATATCTGGAAATTCTCAATTCACATACTGTTGAAACCTAGCTTGGAGGAATTTGAGCATGACTTTGCTAGCATGTAAAATGAGTGTGGTTGTGCAGTAGTTTGTGCATTCTTTGGCATTGCCCTTCTTTTTGGGATAGGAATGAAAGCTGACCTTTTCTAGTCCTGTGGCCACTGCTGAGTTTTCCAAATTTGCTGGCATACTGAGTGCAGCACTTCAACAGCATCATCTGTTAGGATTTGAAATAGCTCAGCTGGAATTCCATCACCTCCACTAGCTTTGTTTGTACTGACGCTTCAGTATTTTTAACATATATTAAGTGCTTCCTATAGAGCAGGCACTATACTGAGTACTCTTTATTATCTCAGTCCTTATGATAGCAGAGCTAGATACTGAAACTGCGGCACAGAAGGGTGAGTGACTTTCCCCTGCTCTTTTTTATTTGTGTGATTCTTCTCAGTAGTCTACCAGAGTGGCCTGTGTATCATTTTGCATTCCCACCAGCAATGAATGAGAGTTCCTATTGCTCTGTATTCTCACTAGAAATTGGGATTCTCATGCATTTGGATTTTAACAATTTTAATAGGTGTGTAGTGCTATCTTATTTCATCATTTTAATTTTCAGTACACTTAATATGATGTTGAACATCTTTTCATTTGTTTATTAGCTATCTAAATGTCTTCTTTGGTGAGATTCAGCTCTTTTTGCCCATTTTTAAAATTGAGCTTTGATTTTTGAGTTTTAAGAATTCTTTGCATATTTTGGCTACCAGTACTTTATTGGATATGTGCTTTGCAGTGATTTTTCTCCCAGTGTGTAACTTGTGTGTTCATTCTCTTAATATTGTCTTTCTCCAGGTGATGTTTTAATTTTAATGAAATCCATATTTTTTCTTTTCTTGAAATATACTTTTGGTGTTGTCATCTGGATTTTTTTCTTCTGTTATCCTTTAGAAGAATTATAATTCTATATTTTGCATTTAGTCTGTGATCCATTCTGAATTAATCTCTGTCTAGATTTTGCACATGGATGATCAGTTCTTCCAGCACCACTAGGTGACTGTTCTTTCTTTATTGAATTGCCTTTGCTCCCTTGTCAAAGATTAGTTGAGATTTGTATGAATCTATTTCTGGGCTCTTTATTCGGTGCAGATGGTCTCTTTGTTCTTTTGATAATACTGTACAGTCTTTTTTTTTTTTCTTTTTAACCTTTTCTTTTTGGCCACTTGTATTGATCTTTCATTTATTTATCTTTGTTCTTTGGCCTATGTGGGCCTCCCGTCGCAGTGGCCTCTCCTGTCGCAGAGCACCGGCTCTGGGCACATGCACTCCAGAGCTCTGACTGGGTAGTTAGACACATCGGTCCAGCTGCTCCGCGGCACGTGGGATCTTCCCAGGCCAGGGATCGAACCAGTGCCCCTTGCACTGCAAGGCGGTGTCCTTACCCACTGGACCACCAGGGAAGCCCATACTGTACAGTCTTGATGACTATGACTTTATAGTAAGTTGAGTGTCAGTTCTATGACTTTGTTCTTTTCCTTTAATACTGTGTTGACTGTTCTGGGTTTTTTGCCTTTCTATATAAACTTCAGAAGCAGTTTGTCAGTAATCCAGAAGAGTACTTCTTGGTATTTTGGTTGTGACTGTTGAAGTTATAGATCAAGTTGGGAAGAACTGATAGATCAAGTTAGGAACAACTGGTATCTTAACAGTAGTGAATTTTCTTATTCATGAATGTAGACTATGTCACCATTTACAAATATACCTAGGAGATATTGCAGGTTCTGTTCCAAACTGCTATAATAAAGCACATATCATAATAAAGCAAGTTACATGAATATTTTGGTCCCAATACATGTGAAAAGTTATATTTACACTGTGAAATAGTAGTATATCTAAGAAAATAATTTGCCTAACTTATTAAAAATAATTTATTGCTAAAAACTCCTAGCCTTTAGTGAGCCGTAATCTTTTTGCTGGTGAAAGGTTTGAGATACTGTGTGAATTACCAAAATGTGACACAGTAAGCAAATGCTGTTGGAAAAAGGTGCCAAATAGACTTGCTTGGTGTAACGTTGCCACAAACCTTCAGTTTATAAAAAACACTGCAAAAAACACTGCAAAGCACAATATAGCAAAGTGCAATAAAATAAGGCAAGCTGGTATTTTCTTTGGGTTATATCCTTAGTGCTTTTTAGTTTTTCTCATATAGATCTTATATCTGTTTTGTTAGATTTATACTGTACTTAGTTTTTTTGTACTGTGTTGTTTTTAATTTCAAACTATAATTGTTCATTTCTAGTATATAGGAAAACAATTGACTTTTGTATATTAACCTTGTGTTCTACAATTTTGCTTGTTTATTAGTTCCACTAGTTTTTTTGGTTAATCTGGGCTTTTCTACACAGTAATGTCATCTACCAATATCATAAACCAAGGAGTTTTATTTTCCCTTCCTAATTGATATACCTTTCTTTTCTTTCTGCATTAACTATGTTCAGTACAGTGTTGAATAGGAGTTGTTAGAGGGGATACGTTTGTCTTATTTCCTACCTTGGAAGGAGGACATATACTTTCTCACTGTGGTTTAGCAATAGGGTTATTGTAGGTTGTTGTTTTTTTAACCAAGTTGAGGAAATTTTCTATTCCTGGTTTGACAGAGAGGTTTTTTTTAATGAATGAGTGTTAGATTTTTTCAAATGCATTTCTGCATCTACTGATATGACCATGTGATTTTTCTTTTCTAGCGTATTGATGTGGTGGATTGCATTAACTGATTTTTCAAATGTTAACCTTGCATAACTGGAATAAATCCTACTTGTTTGTGATATGTGATTCTTTTTATTGTATTTTGGATTTGAGAATTTTTTTTGACATCTGTGTTCTTGATAGGTACAGGTCTGTAACTTTTCTTCCTTGTAATATCTTTGTCTGATTTTGATAATAGGGTACAGTGACCTAATAGAACAGTAGGAAATGCTCTCTAAGCATATCATAATAAAGCAAGTTACATGAATATTTTGGTCCCAATACATGTGAAAAGTTATATTTACACTGTGAAATAGTAGTATATCTAAGAAAATAATTTGCCTAACTTATTAAAAATAATTTATTGCTAAAAACTCCTAGCCTTTAGTGAGCCGTAATCTTTTTGCTGGTGAAAGGTTTGAGATACTGTGTGAATTACCAAAATGTGACACAGTAAGCAAATGCTGTTGGAAAAAGGTGCCAAATAGACTTGCTTGGTGTAACGTTGCCACAAACCTTCAGTTTATAAAAAACACTGCAAAAAACACTGCAAAGCACAATATAGCAAAGTGCAATAAAATAAGGCAAGCTGGTATTTTCTTTGGGTTATATCCTTAGTGCTTTTTAGTTTTTCTCATATAGATCTTATATCTGTTTTGTTAGATTTATACTGTACTTAGTTTTTTGTACTGTGTTGTTTTTAATTTCAAACTATAATTGTTCATTTCTAGTATATAGGAAAACAATTGACTTTTGTATATTAACCTTGTGTTCTACAATTTTGCTTGTTTATTAGTTCCACTAGTTTTTTTGGTTAATCTGGGCTTTTCTACACAGTAATGTCATCTACCAATATCATAAACCAAGGAGTTTTATTTTCCCTTCCTAATTGATATACCTTTCTTTTCTTTCTGCATTAACTATGTTCAGTACAGTGTTGAATAGGAGTTGTTAGAGGGGATACGTTTGTCTTATTTCCTACCTTGGAAGGAGGACATATACTTTCTCACTGTGGTTTAGCAATAGGGTTATTGTAGGTTGTTGTTTTTTTAACCAAGTTGAGGAAATTTTCTATTCCTGGTTTGACAGAGAGGTTTTTTTTAATGAATGAGTGTTAGATTTTTTCAAATGCATTTCTGCATCTACTGATATGACCATGTGATTTTTCTTTTCTAGCGTATTGATGTGGTGGATTGCATTAACTGATTTTTCAAATGTTAACCTTGCATAACTGGAATAAATCCTACTTGTTTGTGATATGTGATTCTTTTTATTGTATTTTGGATTTGAGAATTTTTTTTGACATCTGTGTTCTTGATAGGTACAGGTCTGTAACTTTTCTTCCTTGTAATATCTTTGTCTGATTTTGATAATAGGGTACAGTGACCTAATAGAACAGTAGGAAATGCTCTCTCTGCTTCTGTTTACTAGAAGTGATTATAAAGAATTGGTATCACTTTTTTTTTCAATGTTTGGTAATTTATCATTGAAACCACTTGGGCTTAGTGCTTTCTGTTTTGGAAGTTATTAATTGTTAATTCAGTTTCTTTCAGAGATATAAGCTTATTTAGAAAAAAACAGCTTTTGGTTTAGTAGATTTTCTAATTTTCTTAATTTCATTGATCTCTGCTATAATTTTTATTATTTTCTTCTACTTATTTTGTGTTTAATTTGCTCTTCTTTTTGTAGTATCCTAGCTTATTGCATTATTTATTTTATGTCATATTTTCTAACATATTCATTTATTGCTATAAATTTTCTTTAAACAGTATTTTTGTTGCATCTCACAGATTTTGATAAGTTGTATTTTCATTTAGTTCAAAATATTTTAAAATTTCTCTTGAGACTTCTTTGATCTGGCTGTTATTTATCAGTAGCAGTATATTGTTTGATGGAGCTTCCCAGGTAGTGCTAGTGGTAAAGAACCCGCTTGCCAGAGCAGGAGATGTAAGAGATGCAGGTTTGATCCCTGAGTCAGGAAGATCCCATGGAGGGAGGGCATGGCAACCCGCTCCAGTATTTTAGCCTGGAAAATTCGATAGACGGAGAAGCCTGGAGAGCTACAATCCATGGGGTCTCGAATATAAAAATATGGGACTTCCCTGATGGCTCAGTGGTGAAGAATCTGCCTGCAATGCAGGAGACCTGGGTTCCATCTCTGGGTTGGAAAATCCCCCTTGGACATGGGCATGGCAACCCACTCCAGTATTCTTGCTCCCCATGAACAGAGGAGCTGGTGGGTTACAGTCCATAGGGTCGCACAGAGTTGGACATGACTGAAGTGACTTAGCTCGTGTGCATGCCTGTTGTTTAATCCCCAAATATTTTGGGGGTTTTCTGGCTATCCTTCTTTGGGTTTCTAGCTTAATTCTGTTGTGGTCTGAGAGCATACTTTGCATGGTTTCTGTTCTTTTAAATTTGCTAAGGCATATTTTATGGCCTGAAATGTGGTCTGTCTTGGTGCATGTTCCATGTGAGCTTAAGAAGAATGTTAAAGTCCACAATGAGTTTCACTAGGTCCGAATCAAGATGTCTGCTAGGGCTGAATTTACTCTGGAGGCTCCAGGGGAGAATCTCTTTCCTGACCTTGTCCAGTTTCTGGAGGCTGCCTGGCTCAGAGGGTAGCACCCTCTTCCATCTTGAAAGGTCATCAGTCAACCTGTTCTGTGATCACATATCTTCTTTTGTTTTGTATTTTGTTTGTAAGAACTTCTGTGGTTATATTTTATATACCTGGATTATCCAGGATGATCTCTTCTCAAAATCCTTAACATAAACATATCTACAAGGTCTCTCATGCTATGTGAGGCAACATTCATAGGTTCTGGTGATTGGGATATGGACATCTTGGGTGTGGGGTTTGAGGATGTTTTTCAGTCCAGTGCAGGAGTAGGGTCAGGATTTGAACTTACTAAGCCTGCTCTTGGAGCCACTTCTCTGCTCTTTCTGACTTCCCTGCCACCTTCCACATCGAAATACCTCCTTTTTGCTGTTTGACTTGTCTGGGTTTACCTTTCCCGTTAGGATGTGTCTTCTGAAACAGGCTACATAGCATTTAAACCATGTGAATTCAAATCAAGGAAATTATATGGAATCTTTAGGTATCAACAGTAGAGAAAATAATTGTTTTTATTTGACTTCTCAGATAAAAGGCTTGTATATGTATCTGACTTTTGCAGTTTACTCATTTACCTCCTAATATTAATATGTTATAAATTAAATAATAAGTATATGCATATTTACCTGAATTTAAGTAGTTTCCTGTGACTAATGACTGTGTAGTCTCTGTCATTCCACCAAACTACTGTTACGGAGCTATCATATATATATCTCTTAAAGATGCTTGACTGAAACGCAAATTCTGACAACTCATTTTGCCTTAAGTTTTGAGTGTTTCTTTTTGTGGGAACAGAGATAAGGACTAAAATAATGTACATTTTAGAGGAGCTTGATGTCATAGTTTTTTTTTTTTTTTTTTTTGCCACATGGTTGTCTGTCAGTCACTAGGCAGCATAATTAATAGTCAAAAGTCTTGGTGGTTTATTTTATCATATCCTTTTGTTCCTGGAGGCACTCTATGAGAATTCAGCTATTGCACAGACTACTATGGTAAGGGACTGTGGGAAACCACATTTGGATAGTGTTTTCATTATGCTGGCAAATTTAACTATATTTCTATGCAGTGTGTCTGAGCCCCACCCAAACTTTAACCTGTTTTCCATTTTGATGAGGTCCAATCAAGAGAAAAAGCAACAACAAAAAAATCTTCCTGTGTGGTCCGTAGGTATCAAATCTGAAGATTATTAATGTATTTCCAGCTTGGGACCATAAGCAAACAAACTCTTCCACAGATAACTACACCCTTCCTGTTTGGGATCGAGTTTACTATAGAACAGATTTCGGAAATATGTTTCTTACTGTTATGAATTTTTTTTATAAAAATTTGGAGGGTGAGGCCCTTCCTTTAACAAAAAAACTAATTGTTTCCTGTCTAATGCCCAACTAGTGCATTTTAAGCAGTCTTTTTGGAAATATTTACCCAGTGTTACAGAATTACATTGCTTTGGGCAATTCTGGTTGTTCTCGTCAGCTAACACACAGAAATTTGTATGTTTCAGTGAATAATTCAAAAAGGACTTAAAATTAAAAAAATAAAACACAGCCTTTAAATGCTTGTATTATCTTGTCTCCAGAGTGGCAGTAGTTTGCAGTTTAAATGAATGCATGAACACATTTTAATATGGTTTTACTTTTGCTATGCAGATCTGTAGTACATTTATGTTCTGTAAATATGCTAAATGAAAAGGTACAGTTTAGGTAAAACACCAGATTTATGTTAAGGAATTTGCAGGTTAACTCACAGTGTAACCTTATCTTCCTCTAGTACATCTGCTATAAAGAAACCTATAAAATTTAGGCCACCCACAAAGTGGCCTGCTGAGGCCTATGGTTGGTGTTAGAATGCTGTTATTATGTGGGTTGACTGGTTTGGTAAGGAATTTACCTCCACTAAGACTGTAAAACATCATGGGTCTGACTTTCCCCCATGGGGACTACATTGGCTTGACTTAGGTTAGGTACTCTTTGTTAGACCATTTACTGTTCTCTATTGCCTTGACATTCTACGTAATACTATGTGGATGGTATATATTTTAGTTTCTCAGTCATTTGAAGAACTTATTCTTTTAATTTCTTTGGGGCTTATGAATTGTTTTCAAGATCAAGGAATTAAATTTAGTATAATTTGGCAACCTAGTACTGAGAGTCAAAAATAAATATTTTGTTCTAAGTAGCTATTTTAAGGGATAAAAAACACTGCAGACATTTAAAAAATACAGCAGCAATCACCACAATTAGCAATGATTATTTGAGGAATGAGAACTATTATGAGCAAATCAATGTCTCAGATCACTTCTAAGATTTTAAAAGATGAATAAAATCATTTTTCAGAGAATAAACATGTTGATTGTTTTTGTTTAACTTGGTAAAATTAACATAGCAGTTATTTTAAATCAGATAACATATTTCATTTAATTGTCATGGATACTTAACTGTAATTTTTCTTTAAATACATGAATTACAGAGTATGAAAAATAGCATAGAAATCTAAAATGTATTTTGTGACTGCAAACTAAGGAAATAACAATGTGGAGAAAAATTAGCAATTTTTGGATAGGAAATATCTCATTGCATTGGTAAAAATTATATGTACATATTGAAGTAAAACATTAAAATATTACATTGAGGTAGAAAATACATATACACACATGTATTCGTGTGTATACTATATAAAACATCTGTGTGTACACACATGCATGCATGAACATGTCTGTGTAACATTCAGTTTTGAGCTGAACTCTGCCTTGGTAATTTTAATTATGGTCAAATATTTTTAGCTTGAAAAGCTTTTTCCAAATAAATACTTTCAGCCTTCTTATAGTTGTTTATTGTATACTAGACAATTTTTAATTTGTCATCTGGTCATGATTTGAACGAATGATCTGAAGTTAGGGCCTTAAAATCTTATTTCTTTCAAACAAGTAAATGAATAAAGCCATCAGCGTGTCTTACCTAGCTAGCATTTATTTTTAGTTCTTCTCGTTTCTAATCTGATGTCCTATTAGTAGGCTGCATTATGCTTGACAAATGCCATGCCTAACTTCTGTAGTCAGTGGCATGGTGTATCATTGGTTTTCTACTCATTCAACTTGTCAGCAAATCTCAAAGATAGTGGTTTAAATGGCCTTCAACAGTGCTGTTTTACTCAGAGCCTACAGAAGTTTTGTGTCTCCCTTTTAGATTTTAGTATGATTTTGCCAACTGAATCAGCTCAATGTTTGGCTAGTTATTCTTAGTAACCACAATGTATTTATCTTTCTAGGTTTACCGACAAGACTGTGAGACTTTTGGAATGGTTGTGAAAATGCTCATTGAAAAAGATCCTTCATTAGAAAATTCGATACAGTTTGCATTGAGACAGAATTTACATGAAATAGGTGAGCGGTGTGTTGAAGAACTCAAGCATTTTATTGCAGAGTATGACACCTCTAGTCAAGATTGTGGAGAGCCTTTTTAGGTTACTTTCTCAGGCCAAAAAAAAGTTTCTAGATTTTTTTTTTCTCCCTGGATTGTGTAAATCCTTAATATATGGAATTTTTGTGAAGAGAAATACTTTATGATAGTTGACCATATTTCCAGTATCAAATAAACATCTAAAATAGTATAAAATATTTTAATTAGAATCTTTTTTATCTACATGTAGAGCCTTCTAGTCCATACTTATCTTTCTCCCCTACTCCTAAAATGATGGGTCAGTTAATTTTTCAAGCTTTCTTGAAAATTCAGTCCAGTCTTGGAGAGCATCTTTCTGTTCTTACGCGTGTCCTGTAGTCTTCCCTAGTTATGTGATCATTTTGGTCACATTAGTGTAATTTGTAGGTTAGATACATTCCACTTAAACATTTGTAGTTTTTTTGCATTTCATTGTCAGTGGTACCATGAGAAAATGTTAGAATTCTGAGTTGTGTTTTATTGACTTGTTGCTTGCTTATCTTAGGCTTTGAACTTTTGATATGTTTAAGTATATTATCCAAATAAACTGAATACTTTGATCTAAGGGAATATTGCTTTGAGGATAATTCTCATTGTGATAAAATAGAGCATTTAGATCTCTAAAAGACACTTTGTAAGAAAATCCTGTTTTCTAAGTAAAACTCAACGTCTTCTGTTAAAACAATCCTGAAACTCCTGACTAATCTCACTGATATGTGAGTCTTAAACATTGTTACATATAGGACTAACAGAAGGGGCAACTGGAGGTGAAAGATGAGGCCTGCTTTAAAGTTGAGATTTCTTTAAAAATTTCTATCCAGAAGAGAAAAATTTAGAATATGGGGAAGTAGTGAGTTCCTTTTTTCCGTAGGCCTATATTTCCTATATCAAGAAAGAAGGTGATCACATATCTATAATTAAACCATTTACACATTATGCCTTTGTTAATCTCTGTACTCTAACAAACTCTTGTTCTGCTGCCCTTTTTAGGAGTTCATAGCCCTTTAAAAGAGTTCTTGAACGAAACAATGCCGAATAGGTAGTAAGCCTAGTACATCTACCCTTTTCCAAGCAGCCTGTGTAAACAGCTCTTCATAAGTGAGCCATCCAAATCACGGGTTAGTTAAGAATCTAACTGGGACAATTAGGATACTTCCATCATTTCCCCCTTGTAAACATTTCTAGATTATTGTGTAAATCCTTAATATATGGAATTTTGTGAAGAGAAATACTTTATGATAGTTGACCATATTTCCAGTATCAAATAAACATCTAAAATAGTATAAAATATTTTAATTAGAATCTTTTATCTACATGTAGAGCCTTCTAGTCCATACTTATCTTTCTCCCCTACTCCTAAAATGATGGGTCAGTTAATTTTTCAAGCTTTCTTGAAAATTCAGTCCAGTCTTGGAGAGCATCTTTCTGTTCTTACGCGTGTCCTGTAGTCTTCCCTAGTTATGTGATCATTTTGGTCACATTAGTGTAATTTGTAGGTTAGATACATTCCACTTAAACATTTGTAGTTTTTTTGCATTTCATTGTCAGTGGTACCATGAGAAAATGTTAGAATTCTGAGTTGTGTTTTATTGACTTGTTGCTTGCTTATCTTAGGCTTTGAACTTTTGATATGTTTAAGTATATTATCCAAATAAACTGAATACTTTGATCTAAGGGAATATTGCTTTGAGGATAATTCTCATTGTGATAAAATAGAGCATTTAGATCTCTAAAAGACACTTTGTAAGAAAATCCTGTTTTCTAAGTAAAACTCAACGTCTTCTGTTAAAACAATCCTGAAACTCCTGACTAATCTCACTGATATGTGAGTCTTAAACATTGTTACATATAGGACTAACAGAAGGGGCAACTGGAGGTGAAAGATGAGGCCTGCTTTAAAGTTGAGATTTCTTTAAAAATTTCTATCCAGAAGAGAAAAATTTAGAATATGGGGAAGTAGTGAGTTCCTTTTTTCCGTAGGCCTATATTTCCTATATCAAGAAAGAAGGTGATCACATATCTATAATTAAACCATTTACACATTATGCCTTTGTTAATCTCTGTACTCTAACAAACTCTTGTTCTGCTGCCCTTTTTAGGAGTTCATAGCCCTTTAAAAGAGTTCTTGAACGAAACAATGCCGAATAGGTAGTAAGCCTAGTACATCTACCCTTTTCCAAGCAGCCTGTGTAAACAGCTCTTCATAAGTGAGCCATCCAAATCACGGGTTAGTTAAGAATCTAACTGGGACAATTAGGATATTCCACTCATTTCCTGATCACTTCCAGCTGCCCACTGGCATGTAGCCAGAGTGTATAATTCTGTGGCATGTGTTCAGAAACCTTTAAAAATACTTGTTTTTACTACCCAATTTCATTACCTTCCCATCCTCTTTCCATTTCCACTCTCTTCTCGGTTGCATCCTGGCATTATTTTTAGTGGCCTCTATTGACTGTATCTAAAGAGCTACCCCATAGGAGATCAAAAATCTATTAAAGATAGAAATATAAGTATGAATAATTTTAGTGGACCCTGTAGTGTGTGCCTCAAAATATATATTCTGCCAATTCACAAGTTAAATAACTAATTAAAGGCAAAAATTTATTAAGTTTCCTATATGAGACCACCTTGAATTTAGACATTGTACCTAAGCCAAAACTAGACCTATGTATCATCTTTGGTACTCTTCCCTGATGTGAAGTTGGTTCCATCTGTTATCCACATTAGAAAGACAAAGAAGGTACTGATCTTGTTTCTTTTCTGTGCCCATGTTTTTCTACTTAGTTATTCTAATCCTAGGATTCATTTCCTTAAGTCAA
Organism: Tragulus kanchil; assembly: GCA_022376925.1. Taxonomy (NCBI): domain Eukaryota; kingdom Metazoa; phylum Chordata; class Mammalia; order Artiodactyla; family Tragulidae; genus Tragulus; species Tragulus kanchil. The sequence goes on from JAIOJX010000004.1 coordinate 215,426,755, forward strand.
GATGTCACAAGTTTAAAAGCAGAACTTGAGACTAAACTACCGTGAGACAAAAGGAGTTGCTCACTTTGTTGAAATTCATTAAATTAGAGGACTTTTATGCATAGATGCTTTTAAATATAGGTTTAATGGATAATTTCTTTTCGCCTTTCCCCAGATTACATTCAACATTTAAAGCTGTTTATAGCTTGCCATCAGCATTATTCTGGTGGGCTTGTCAGTGTTAAATCTGTTTTATTTTTAAAGTTTCTTAAAGGTTTATTTTAGATTAGAAGAATTTAAATACATGCCAGAGTATGTGTGTCGCAAAATGTTCTTGATTAAAGAAATTTGTTTGCAAATAATCCATCGTTTTTGAGTATGCCCAATTGATGTGGTAAAATTTTCACTGTCTTACCATAAAGCCTTGATGATCAACTGGAGGAAAGCAGATATTGTGAAGCTTTTTTTGTGAATTTTAAAAGTGCAAAATAAAGCAGCCAGTTTTAAATAATTAGATTGTTTCTTTTTCTTTAGCAGGCTTAAAGTGTTGTGCTTAAATGTAGCTTTTTATTACTCTCTACTCTAAGATTGCTCCTGAGGGTTCACCTGCTCAACAGCAGGATGGTGGGTGTTTGAGGATTGAGATACTATAATTAACTTTGGTGACTTGGGGAATCTCCATGTCTGAGAAAGCAGTTAAGCTCTATAAGATTGAGAAAACTATAATTAATTTTAGTGGACCCTGTAGTGTGTGCCTCAAAATATATATTCTGCCAATTCACAAGTTAAATAACTAATTAAAGGCAAAAATTTATTAAGTTTCCTATATGAGACCACCTTGAATTTAGACATTGTACCTAAGCCAAAACTAGACCTATGTATCATCTTTGGTACTCTTCCCTGATGTGAAGTTGGTTCCATCTGTTATCCACATTAGAAAGACAAAGAAGGTACTGATCTTGTTTCTTTTCTGTGCCCATGTTTTTCTACTTAGTTATTCTAATCCTAGGATTCATTTCCTTAAGTCAAGATGTCACAAGTTTAAAAGCAGAACTTGAGACTAAACTACCGTGAGACAAAAGGAGTTGCTCACTTTGTTGAAATTCATTAAATTAGAGGACTTTTATGCATAGATGCTTTTAAATATAGGTTTAATGGATAATTTCTTTTCGCCTTTCCCCAGATTACATTCAACATTTAAAGCTGTTTATAGCTTGCCATCAGCATTATTCTGGTGGGCTTGTCAGTGTTAAATCTGTTTTATTTTTAAAGTTTCTTAAAGGTTTATTTTAGATTAGAAGAATTTAAATACATGCCAGAGTATGTGTGTCGCAAAATGTTCTTGATTAAAGAAATTTGTTTGCAAATAATCCATCGTTTTTGAGTATGCCCAATTGATGTGGTAAAATTTTCACTGTCTTACCATAAAGCCTTGATGATCAACTGGAGGAAAGCAGATATTGTGAAGCTTTTTTTGTGAATTTTAAAAGTGCAAAATAAAGCAGCCAGTTTTAAATAATTAGATTGTTTCTTTTTCTTTAGCAGGCTTAAAGTGTTGTGCTTAAATGTAGATTTTTATTACTCTCTACTCTAAGATTGCTCCTGAGTGTTCACCTGCTCAACAGCAGGATGGAGGGTGTTTGAGGATTGAGAAACTATAATTAACTTTGGTGACTTGGGGAATCTCCATGTCTGAGAAAGCAGTTAAGCTCTATAAGATTGAGCATACATGTGTACATGTGTGTGTGCTAAGTGTGTTAAGTCGTGTCTAACTCTTTGCAGCCCCATGGACAGTAGCCTGCCAGGCTCCTCTGTCCATGGTATTCTCCAGGCAAGAAGACTGGAGTGAGTTGCCATGTCCTCCTCCAGGGAATCTTTCCAACTCAGGGATTGGACCTGCTCTCTTACATCTCCTGGATTGGCAAGCAGGTTCTTTACCACTTGTGCTACCTGGGAAGCCCGCTGAGCATACAGTAGTGCTCAGTAACTGTGTAATTATGAATCTTGAGTTTCAGAGAATTACAGGATTAAAATCCTGTATCTTTATAGTAACCTCTGGAGGACAGAAACCGTATTGCCTTCGTGACCCTGTTTCCTAGCATAGTTTGGAATGTCGTAGGTCCTCCTATTTTCTGTTGCTTCACAAGGGAAGTGACAGTTGACCCCTGGGTCTTGGAGCAGTAGGACTTATTCAGGGAGAGAAGGGAAAGTATTCAAAGTTCAGGTTGGGGAAGACAATAGACGAATGTAAGAAAAGGTAGCAGAATATGAAGAACTTCACATACTTCCTCTCCTACTTAGTATTTTTAAATAATTTCCTTTGTATCAGTGTTTATTCTTGCCAAAAATGCTGATTTCTCACGGCCACTCAGCCACTTGCCATCCCTGAGCCAGTTCATAGACCAAAACCCCATGAAGGAAGGACAGGCCATAATCCCCTGAAGAAGGGACCCCGGCTGCACTGCCTGAATATTCTGTAGTAGTAGTTTCAGCTTAATTTCACACTGGCCTACCAGGGATCCTAAAAGGAAAGCCCTGACAGTTTTCTGGCAACAACTTTGAAGAGGGTGATCTGGTCATTCCTGAAATATTCAGGATGGACACTGTTCATTGTTTGGATCAACCAGCCACGTAAGTGGCATTAGATCTCTCTCACTGCTCAGGCTGGCACCTGTAGGTAGCCCCAGTGAGTCATGGCCACACTCCGCTTGTCAGACGAAGGTTTGTGGGTCAGCATCTCCCCCCTGTCAGTTCTCTCTAGAGCACTGATGTCACCTAGTTCAGTGAGAAAGAGAAAAGGGTGGGGCAGCGGCTGATAACTAAGGTGTAGTTAGTGAATCTATTCTTCCCTTTTCCCATGGTAATGGAATTGAAATTGAGTCACATGAGTGCCTAATGAGGGTGATATTTTCTGTGTACCTCTTGTCACAGGTGTCATCAAGAAACTGAGTTCTCTCCTGTGGAATTAGAGGGAGAAGCTACTTCTGGTCCGGGACCCTTAGAACAGTGGATAGGACTCCCTCATGTTCTCTCTCATCCTTGCCCTAATGTGACAGGAATAGCAGCCCAGCCTTGGTTTGTTGCAGAGCCACAAGATGGGAGATGCCTGGATCCCTGGGTGACCCATGAGGTACTGACTGTAATGGGAAAGAGGAATCCATGTCCAGTGTTTAAGCCACATTATTGGTTTCTGGTTTGTCGCTCACTTTTTCCTCACATTCATACAGATGATACTTGAGGGTTAGCTTTGCTGAAGTTGCCTTCACTAGGCTGCACCAGTTCTGCATTTTCATAGTACGGTAAGAATTAATCTTGAAATAACAGGGACTGAGTTTATTTCAGGTATGTATCTGTCACTTGATGACAGATATTGTTATGGCTGCATACGTGTTTGTATATAAGGTTTTGGGGGGTTGGTTTTTATTTTTTATTGAGGTAACACTGTTATATATGTTTCATGTGTACAAGCTTCTTTTTTTTTTAAATTTTGACCTCTTTTAGTGGTTCTTCATTTATTTATTTTCATTCATCTTAATTCTTTGTCCCGTGTGGGCCTCCCATCGCAGTCGCCTCTTGTTACAGAGCGCTGGCTCGTAATTGGACACACTGGTCCAGCCGTTCCACATTATGTGGGATCTTCCCGGGCCAGGGATTGAACTAGCGCCCCTTGCACTGCAAGGTGGCCTCTTTACCCACTGGACCACCAGAGAAGCCTACAACCTTCTGTTCTGCTTCTGTATACAGTGTCCTGACCACTGGAATGTTAGTTTCCACCCATCACCATTCAGAGGATCCCCTTTACCCATGTCACCCTCCCTCCCACGCCTCCCCCTCTGATAACCAATGCTCTGTTCTTTTATCTACCTGTTGAATTTTCTCACTTGTTTTGTATATATCATCTCTGAGTGAAATCATACAGTATTTGACTTTCTCCATTTGATTTATTCACTTAGCATGGTAGCCTCAAGGTTCATCCATGCTGTTGCAGATGCAAGAAATTTTATGGTTGTGTAGTAGGCCATTGTGTCTATGTACCGCATCATGATTCAGTCCTCAGATGATGGGCTTTTAGCTTATTTTGTATCTTAGTTGTTGTGAATAATGCTGCTGTGAACACAGGAATGCATGTATCTTTTCAGACTAATATTTTCATGTTCATTGGATAAATACCCAAAGGGGGACAGGAGCCTATGATAGGTCCAAATTATTTTGAAGAACCTACATACTGTTTTCCACAGTGGCTGTACCAATTTACGTTCCCACCAGAGTATGTGTGTTCCTTTTTCTCCACATCTCACCAGCCCTTGTTTAAAGTTGTGTGAAGTCTTTTAAGCCTTTTTCCCATTTGTGTATGTGTGCATTGTCCGAGAAAAGGCTGAAGTTTGTTTAGATATAAGCATTTGAGAACACGTAAGATGGAAACTAACCACCACCTAGACGGACACTTGCCGCGAGTGGATGTCTGAGGTCCTCCACTGCTTAGGCTACCTTTGTGTGGTCGTGTGTTTTCTGGTTCGAATGGGTGTGAGATGGGGAGGAGGAGAGGACAGTGCGATCCTGGCCAACTGGCATGTGGCCTTTGGGACTCTACCATCCGGGAAAGCTGCTCCTGGCCCAGGGCTCTGTTCCTGGGCTCCTGCTGCTGCCCCCTCTCAGGCTGTCTGGCTGAGACCCTGCTTTTGTCCATGAGGGCACCTTCACGAAAGAGTGAGGATCCAGTGACCAGAAATACAGGGTGCTGTCCCTGCATCCACCTGGTGGGAAGAGTCCACCCTGAGAAAGACACACAGGCCAGATGGCTTCATTGCCCTCCAGCGGCCCAGCACGAGATGCTTGGCGCCCTATGCTTGCCTAAGGCCGCTGAGGCCAGCACGGGGTCAGCCGCCAGCAGATGGGGCTGTGTGTGAGAGAGTGGAGGGCTGGGGGAGGAACGGAAGAAGCCGTGGTCCAGCAGAACTACACCTCCACAGGCCGAGGCAGGTTTGTGCTCAAGCATTCCCTTTCCTTTATTGACTCTGACTGAACCTTAGCCATGATGTGGGCTCAGCCCGTGTGGCCTTCCCCCACCACCCTGGGGGGTCGAGGTGGGGAGGGAGGGGGCGTGTGGTTCTGCTCGACACTGCAGAGCTTCCTCAACTGAGAGAGGAGGCTTGTGTGAACGCCACCTTTCCTTTCCACCACAGGAACAACCTGCTCCCCGCCCAGGGCCAAGAGGAGAGGCACTGGTGTTTCAACATCTCCTCCCTGAGGCAGCTTGACCTCTGCCAAGCCCATGGGCCCACCGCCATCCTGAGGGAGGATTTTGAGTGAAGGGGTGATGCCCTGCAAGTGTGGGGAGGGGCATGGAACTGGTCCCTCCTTGTAGGAATGTCTTGTTTTAAAACTTTGGCGTTCTGCTACTTCTCTAGAGTAGAATCAAGTGTCCATTGGATGCAGCTTGAGGGTACATTGCAGGTTTAATATACTAAACACTCTATACAATTCAGAGGAGTACTATGTTTTTCATTTATTTCACTATCTGAACAAGATTAGACTGACCTTTCTAATGTTCTTAGATTCACAAACACTTTCACCCACTGTAAACCAGTAAGTGGTTTTTTTTCTTTCTTTCTCACTTTACAGTTAAGGGCAGAAGTTAGACCTTGCCTAAGGTCGTAGAGCTGGAAGGGGCAGGGTCTGTGTTTTATCCAGATCTTTCAGTGCTAAACTCAGTGTTCTTGAAAGAAGTGGAAGTTTGATGGTCATTCAGAAGTTAAGTTCCAGTCTTGACTTCAGGACGCTCCAGCTGTTGGTATGTGCACTTTAAGTGTAATATGATTGTGAGGGGCAATATAAAAATAACTTTATAAAAAACTTCTGATAAAATCCTGCCTCAGTAGGTTTTTACCTATCCTCAGTCACTACTACCTTCTTTATTAATTTCTAGGACTTCTGCTTTGGAGTTGATTTTGAAAACACCTTTGAGGTTCCTGACAGGTGGTGGTAAAGGGGCAGGTAGGGTTACAGCCCCACAGCCTCTGTGCAGCCCAGGACTCAGCTCTTGGGTGCAGTACCTGGATCCACGGTGGTTTGAGAAGGGCCATTTAAGTGGAATGAACTTGGTAATTCAACTCTGCTATTCTAGGGACCAACATTAATTAAACATAGTTAACACTTTCTCAGCTTTGTTTACAAAATGTTTGGAGATTCCAAAGTAAGATTACTGCTAACAGCACTGTAGAAAAAAAATCTTGCTTTTTATCAGTAATTGGTGATAAACACAACACGAGGGAGGAAAACATCTTGTCTTTCATAGACTCTATGCTGTCTCCAGACTGCCTAGGTAAGAAAGGAGAAGGCCAACTTGAAGCACATGCTCCAATGGAGAGAGAACCATTGCCAAACTTCACGCCCAGAGTCCTAAGCATTAATGCGAAAAAGCACCAACTATCTCTTTAAAGCTCTCAACTCCCATGAGCCATGGTCTTTGGAAGGATCATTCTTTCAGGAATCCTTGCCAAGTATGTTGGTAAATGAGAGTCAGAAAAGGGAAACGACACTCTATGCTGAGTGGGCAGACTTGTCTGCTGGCTGACCCAATAAACTCAATTCAGTCTCCAAAGAATACTGAGGCTGGAAGAGAGCCTTTGAGATGGTTGAGAACCTCTCATTTTACAGAAGTGGAAACTGGGTCAGAGCACTCAACCTGCCTGAGTTAATGTGTGTCTCCTAAGCCACATCTCCTGAATCCTATAGTCCATTCATTGTGCTTTACATCACTCCAAGATCTGCTTTATAGCAGGTTTATATTAGACCAGTAAAATCACCTTTTCCAACATCAGATGCTTTAGTTCATTGACCTAAAAAAATGCTATGATAAGTATTAGCATTTAAGCATTTCATATTCTTATTGATACTATTTATGTTGTCTGGAATCAAATGCTTCTGGAGAATGCAAGTTACTTCTGTAGTTGCCCTAACAGCACCTGGGGCACAAGAAGACTGGCTCTAATCCTGTGAACAAGTCTATATCCACACACCCCATGTCTTTTCCTCTACACTTCCTTCATAAACCATTTATGAAAGCCATCCTTCACCTTTCTTCCCGAGGTAAAGTTACTGCTTGTATGACTTTGGCAAAGATGAGCTCAGAGATGAAAAATTCAATTGCTCCTGCTTAATTCTCCAGTTTACCTGGAAGCCTTCCATGTGTGCTTGAGAGAAAACCCATGTGACCATACAGGAGCCTTGTCTTTAGACAGTTCCAAAGAACGGCTAGAGAATCTAAGTAGGCAATTAGTAATTTTCTCATTTGACAAATGTAAAAGGTCTTTTTTTAATATAATTGTGTTGCTAATATTAAATTGATAGTGAGGCTCTTAGTGGAATTTTTTTAATCCCAGTAATTTTTCTTCCTTGAATATCACAAAAAGGGTCACATGTCTTTTTGTAAACAGTAATTAGTTATGCCTCCTCTAGACAGCTCAAAGGGATAACTTAAAGTGCTTAAATCTGTAGCCCATGCACTGATGGCAGGCTCATTTTGTTCAAAGGGCTTCAGATATGTTTGAATAGTTGCCAGCATTGAGAAGGTGGGAGATGTTTTACTAAAGTTCAAGTTCCTGGTTGCTTTTGCAAAGACTGAAGGTCTAGCAGGTATAGCTAGCCTTCTTCTGTCTATGGCAGCAGACGAGTTCATCTCAGCAGAGAGCAGCTCGATAAGCCGAAGCCTACCCACACTGTGTCAACAGTCCTGTGCACTGTGCCCCCTCGGCATTCCCAAAGCACCTCCACACCCATACCTGCCTGGTCTGTCATGCAAGGACCACGTGGGGCAGGGCCACATGCCACACGTGGATATGAGCAGTCTTTGGAGCCCATTCCAATCTTACTACTGTCCTACAATGGATTGAGCTTTGTGTCTAAAGAGAGAGGTGTGCTCCGTCACACCCAACTCTGAGGCTCCATGTACTGTAGCCCACCAGGCTCCTCTCTTCATAGGATTCTCCAGGCAAGAACACTGGAGTGGGTTGCCATGCCCTCCTCCAGGGGATCTGCCCAACCCAGGGACTGAACCCACGTTTCCTGCATTGCAGGCAGATTTCACCAGACAGCAAATCTCTTCTTGCACATCTGGTACTTTCAGGAACTAGAAAACAGAGTGTCAAGAACAGCAAGTGCATACACAAGGTGAATCATTCTCTTTTACTGAGTGCAGTTCCCACTGACATGTTAATCAGCATCCCTCCAGTGACTGAGCTCCAACTTGGTCTGAAGTGAGGAAAAATGCAATCTTTAGGGTTCTGTTTCACCCATGCCGAGGTTAGAGGCAGAGTTTTTGTACTGTGTATTTATCTTGGGACTAAATTTTATTAGAGTTTAGTGGTGGACCAGACATAATGAAATCTATGAATGCTTGTTAGCAAATGTAGGCCTAGTTTTCTAGCCTAATTCTTTACAGAGCTACAAGACAGCTGCTGCTCTTTCTTCCTTTGTAATCTCCTTTGATACTGCTATTAACCAAGGTTTAAAAGCTTCAAAGCTTATGCTATTACTGTGAATAAATATTTCTGCATTTCCTTAAACCTTTGGCAATCTATGTAGCCCTTATATAAGGAAATGAAGAAATGAATGGGGTGATTACCACCAGAAGCAAAAGCTCCCAGGACTTGAAAACTAATGAGGACAGTGACTTCAGCTTATACCTCCCCTTCTCCAGACTATGTAAGGCTGAATAGTTAACCATCCTTTCAAAACAAGTCTTTTCTAAAAGAATGCCCACTGTTTGTAGCTTAAGTTCAGAAAAGGTCTTCAAAATCAGGAAACCTGCTTCTCTGTCATGTGAGATCATGAGAACAAGCTCCCATGCATCATAAATGCAGACTAAGAGCTTGCCTTTTGGAAGAAAACTGGTGACAGTCATCAAAACTGTAAATGCATAACCTCTGCCCTGTTAACTGCGCTGCTCAGAATTTATGTGAGAAAATCCAAGCCCATCACCAAGGGGCTTGCGGCATAAACCATGGTGCATCCAAAAGCAGACTATGTGTAGTCACGGCAAGAGCAAAGTGAGGTGACCTATATGTACTAATGTATAATGTCCACATGTAAAGTGAGGAAACCAAGTCTCAGTTGGGCTAGCTGGCTGCCATTTTGAAAAGATACATGAACGTAAATATGCTCAGAACATCTGAAGGATACACGATCAATGGGTAGCAGTGGTTACTTCTAGGGAGGGGAGCTAAGGGACAAATTGTTGTTAAACCACATGCATACATTTTATTTTCAGTAATATGCTTTTAAAATGAATCAGAACAAGGAGAGGATGATACATTTATTAAGGAAAGCGCGCTCCCCCCATGTGTGTGTCTCTGAAGGGCTCTGCCTAGCCTGGATGCCACGCCCTGCCCTGTGCAGGGGTGGGCACTGGGGAAGCTGTCCACTGCTGGTTTTTCTACTGGGTTCAGGTCTGTCTGCCCTCCCAGGGGCCAACAGCTTTTCACACACACATAATATGAACAGCTTTGCCTCTGTGCCTGTGCAATTTCGCATCAGCGAGTAGGGCAAATGGACAATGCAGGAGCCAAACGTTGGTCTGTTGATGGTAGAACAGCAAGGCAAGTCAAAGGAGCAAAACAAACGTGACCTGGATAGGTTTGCAGAGATCGTGTTCAGAAAAGTAGTTTATTTATTAAGCATTTATTAAATACCTTCCTAAAGGTCTGCTATACCACGAGAACACTGAGTTAGGACCGAAACATATGTGCAAGAATGACCCATATCAAAATACTAGTTTGTCAGTTCAAATCCAACATAGTTCTCCCTTGAAACGGAACCCCATGTTAACTTGAAGTAGCCAGAGGCACAGCATCCTCTAATTTAAAGATTTTAAAAGTAAAATATAAACAGAAGACCCGGTTTTCAGAACTGCTGTTCAAGGCCAAAAAATTAGCAGGAAAGGAGGGATGAAAAGCAATCAACCTACAAAGCACTCTGCCACAGAGAGCAGACCCTTGTAGTTCTTGGTCTCTTTCCATGAGATAATCACTCCCTTGCTGAAAATGGGAAAGGCACCCCCTGTCATCGCCTAGGGGAATAAAAAAGCATTCACCCAAACAGGTTCTACTTGTTTTTACCATATATTCCAGGGGTACCTGTGGGGAGACTTTTGTTTGTTTTTACATTTACACAGTTTACATTGCTTGACCCATAAATAACACTTGTAAGATTAATAGGGCCATAGTTTTAAAGTTATTTACACAGCCCCACCATGCATACAGAGCCGTTTTAATATTGAAAAAATCAAAAAAAGAAAAAAACTTTCCATCACTAGGCAATATAAATTTGACCATCTAAACTTATAAACCCTGACTAAAATACAAGCAATCATTTCATCCATAATGCTGTTTCTGGTTCCCTAACAAATCTAGCACTGCAATGTAACAAACATCTTACATTTCAGGGGTATAAAAATATCAGCTTTAAAATCTGAACTGTACAGTATGTACATTAATATTTGCACCGTTAAATTAGGAATACACTTAAGTCTACGAAATACTACATTATAAATAGCAATGTTCTTTTTGATCTGGAGCTGGAGCTAATATAATGTTTACCTGGCTAGTAAGGGTTGGAAAGGGGATGAGGTGGCCTTGCACGATGGGACGCAGTGTTGGCTGGGTCACATGACTACGTGCATGCTGCACGACAGGACGGACCTTCAGGACCTGGGCCGACCTGGCGCAGACGGAGGACAAACACTATTGCTTCACAAAGGCGGTTCAAGTTCTGCATTGTCTAAAATCCACACCCTCCCATCCAATCACCTCTCCACAGCTTCTTGCTGGGTTGGAGACCAAAGCGGCTGAATCAACCTGTGATGCCCCAACCGGCACAAGAGGTCACGTCCACCTGTCACCATCCAAGGAGGGTACATGGAGAAATCACACCTTCCAGAGGTTACTGTGACATTGTAAACGGCGGTTGGGGTCTCATTTACATGGGCAAAGCACTTGAATCTGTTTTAGCAACTTTCCTATGGAAGAAAGAAAGACAGGATTTAAGATGGCTAATGGCTACGTTTAAATACAATCTCCGCAGCTGCTAGGTTAAGAAATAATGCAGTTTTTGCCCTTGTGTCCCTTGTTCTTCTTGGATTTAGTTGTCCTCTGACCAAACTGAGGAGTGGGGAGGGCCGAAGTGGGACTGGAAAGGTCGTCTGTGTAGTAGGCGTATCTCTTCGGCCGGGGCTGAGGAATTGGTTGTCCAAGGAAGTAGCCTTCTTCTTCCGAGTCGGAGGAGGAGGTGGTGGAGGAGGAGCACCAAGAGTCGTCGTCCTCCCCATAGAGGCCCGGAAACCGCGGGTTCTGCAGGGCGTAGTCGGAAGTGGCGTGGGCGTACTGCCCGTAGAGGTCGGCGTTCTGGATGTAGGCCTGGATCTCCCGGGCACTCTTACTCTGGATGAACTTCTCGTAGTTGTCGGGGGTGTAGAGCCGCAGCCTGTCCTTGGGAGAGTATTTTCTCTCTGTGACAAGGTTCAGGGCATTGTCCGAGCGGGACTTCCTACTTCTCCTGCGGCGATGGTGATGGGACCTGGGCCCCCTCTCTTCAAAATGATAGACCCGTCTCCGAGTTCTCTCACTCATCGGCGGCTGCCGGACTTCGATGTTCTCGTAGCTTCCGTTGTCAATGACGTCATCCGAAAACTTGACCTGCTGTGGCCTGGACTGAGACTTGGACCTTCGGAGCACGGGCAGGTGAACTGGTTTCTCCTCGGGCAGGATTTTTTCTGGACACAGCTCTGAGCTGAGACTCTTCAAGGACTCTGTGCTCCGGTGCAGCATGGAAGAATTCAAAGTCCCCATGTTACTCATTTTCTCACAATCTTCTGCCTCGATTTCCTCAAAGTTTTGCAGAGCATACAGTGTTGGCCTCGGCTTGCTTTCTCCATCCACTGAAGCCCCTAGAAGAAAAGGCAAGACAAACTGTGACCATCAAGAATCCTAGTATTCTGACAGTTATTACCAGCAAGCTTCAGAAGCATTTGAGTGAAGCCTCCCAAATCTCAGTATCTGATGAACCAGGTAAAACCAACAGACATATATACTTCGTTGAGGAGAGGTATGAATTTTGTTATGGAAGCAAGGGGCCCCTATCCCTTATAAACCTCAGCCATCTGGGGGTCAAAGATGAGTTACAGCCCCTGGGATGAGCAGCCAAGCTTTCAAAGCTTTTCGTAACAGTCCTGTTATTAGTTTATTAACATGACACGTAGAAGCTTCTGTCTCTCAACCCATTGAAGTCAGACTGCTCCATCTGAACATCTCTCAAAGCAGTCCCCAATGGCACGCACGCTGCCATGACAGTCCCGTACTAGGCCCAGGCAGTCTTCTCATCTGGGAAAAGGTCGGAGGAGGAGGTGGTGGAGGAGGAGCACCAAGAGTCGCTGTCCTCCCCATAGAGGCCCGGAAACCGGGTTCTGCAGGGCGGTCGGAAGTGGCGTGGGCGTACTGCCCGTAGAGGTCGGCGTTCTGGATGTAGGCCTGGATCTCCCGGGCACTCTTACTCTGGATGAACTTCTCGTAGTTGTCGGGGGTGTAGAGCCGCAGCCTGTCCTTGGGAGAGTATTTTCTCTCTGTGACAAGGTTCAGGGCATTGTCCGAGCGGGACTTCCTACTTCTCCTGCGGCGATGGTGATGGGACCTGGGCCCCCTCTCTTCAAAATGATAGACCCGTCTCCGAGTTCTCTCACTCATCGGCGGCTGCCGGACTTCGATGTTCTCGTAGCTTCCGTTGTCAATGACGTCATCCGAAAACTTGACCTGCTGTGGCCTGGACTGAGACTTGGACCTTCGGAGCACGGGCAGGTGAACTGGTTTCTCCTCGGGCAGGATTTTTTCTGGACACAGCTCTGAGCTGAGACTCTTCAAGGACTCTGTGCTCCGGTGCAGCATGGAAGAATTCAAAGTCCCCATGTTACTCATTTTCTCACAATCTTCTGCCTCGATTTCCTCAAAGTTTTGCAGAGCATACAGTGTTGGCCTCGGCTTGCTTTCTCCATCCACTGAAGCCCCTAGAAGAAAAGGCAAGACAAACTGTGACCATCAAGAATCCTAGTATTCTGACAGTTATTACCAGCAAGCTTCAGAAGCATTTCGAAGTGAAGCCTCCCAAATCTCAGTATCTGATGAACCAGGTAAAACCAACAGACATATATACTTCGTTGAGGAGAGGTATGAATTTTGTTATGGAAGCAAGGGGCCCCTATCCCTTATAAACCTCAGCCATCTGGGGGTCAAAGATGAGTTACAGCCCCTGGGATGAGCAGCCAAGCTTTCAAAGCTTTTCGTAACAGTCCTGTTATTAGTTTATTAACATGACACGTAGAAGCTTCTGTCTCTCAACCCATTGAAGTCAGACTGCTCCATCTGAACATCTCTCAAAGCAGTCCCCCAATGGCACGCACACGCTGCCATGACAGTCCCCGTACTTAGGCCCAGACGAGTCTTCTCTTACGCCTAGACTGGTGGCCGAACAGCCTGTGGGTGACGTCTGGCCCACAGCCTCTGCGTGGACCATTTCACTGGGATAGATCCATCTGTGTGCTTCCGTGCTGTCTGGTTTTCTCCACGATGTGGAGCTCAGTGGTTGCAACAAGAACTATACGGCCCAAAAAGGCCTAGCTAGCCTTTTACGGTTTGGAGAAGGAAATGGCTACCCCCTCCAGTATGCTTGCCTGGAAAATCCCACACACAGAGGAGCCTGGTGGGCTGCAGTCCATGGGGTCGCAGAGTCGAACACGACTGAAGTGACTCAGCAGCAGCAGCGGTAGCAGCCTTTTATGGAAAAAAATCTCCCAAACCTCTGACCTAGGCCTTCATCCAGTTTTCTGCTTCTTCAACCTATAAATGCATATATGCCCCTTCCAGGTTAATCTTACTTTGAAGCTTTGCTCAAAACGAATGATACTGTGCTCCTGGTTATATCAGAGCTTAGGCACGATTAAAGGATATAACCAGCTGGTGGGAAGAAACAACAGGGAGTGGTGTGAACTGTTGTCAACTGGAGGCTACTACGCTGCTTCCCTCTTTCTAAAGAAAGCCTCTTTTTCAGCCCACTGTTTTCAAGAAATGTCAGCAGTAACACGACCTACACCAAATGTTGTCTATTTTTGATATTAAATGTTGAAATGCTTATCACAGGGCCTAGCAAACAGGAGGCGCTTAATATTTAGTCTTACCACCATTCCTTAAGTCCCCATTATTACAGGCCTTAATGTTGACCAGCCCAGCTGAAGCCAGGAGGGTGGCTGCCTTAGCCCTCCTTGCCCTGCACCTGGCCTGGGGTCCTCCAGCAGCTGCTCGAGCCTGTCCTGCCTGTTACAGTGTGATGTAATCTCTATGAAAGGACTGGTGTCATCCGGTGAACCATAAAATTAACCAAGCAATAATACCATCCGAGAACATGCAACACATTAAGATTCAGGAGGACTGGGTTCTAGGGTCAGTCTGTCTTTAAATACCTATGTAAAGTTGGCCGTTCAGCTTCAGGGTTTCTTTGGTGTTTTGTTTCTGGTTTTTTTTTTTTTTGGTCATACCATGTGGTTTGCGGGATCTTAGTTTCTCAACCAGGGACTGAACTTGGGCCATGGGAATGAAAGCACTGAGTCCACTGGACTGCCAGGGAATTCCCTAGTCTCTTGGTAATTCAACTTTCCACATTTGTAAAATACAATAATATCCACTCTCAGGGCCATTTTAAGAATACAGTGTAGATAACTACATGAATGTGTTTTGAAAACATTAAACTATTTTATAATTTGGGTAAAAAGAAAAAAAAAAAAACTTACCTAATTTTGACCTGTGTATTGCCACAGGGCAATTTAGGGAAATTAAAAACAAATGTTCTGTCCTATAGAGTATACATGTTGATTTTACTATCTTGAAGTTCATACCCCATGATCCAAGGAGTCCAAAACCCTTCGGATACAGACGCAGACTCCGTGATCCCAGTAAAGTCATCTCCTCTTCAAAATAAGGATAACAAGACTTGTCCCCAAAGACTGTACTGAAAATTTATTTTATATGTATGCAAACATGTATGCATGTGTTTGGTTATCTGTTCTGTTCAGACACTAGGTCGTGTCTGACTCTCTGTGACCCCAAGGACTGAAGCACGCCAGGCTTCCCTGTCCTTCACCATCTCCTGGAATTTGCTCAAATTCATGTTCATTGAGTCGATGCTATCTAACCATCTCATCCTCTGCTTCCCCTTCTCTTTTTTTGGCTTCAATCTTTCCTAACATCTTTTCCAGAGAGTTAGTTCTTTGCATCCAGTGGCCAAAGTATTGGAGCTTCAACCTCAGCGTCTGTCCTTCCAGTGGATATTCAGGGTTGACTTCGTTTAGGACTGACTGGTTTGATCTCCTTGCAGTCCAGAGGACTGTCAAGAGTCTTCTCCAGCAAAGTTTGAAAGCATCAGTTCTTTGGTGCTCAGCCTTCTTTATGGTCTCTCACATCTGTACATGACTACTGGGAAAACCACAGCTATGACTATATGGACCTTTGTTGGCAAAGTGATGTCTCAGCTGTTTAATTCACTCTTGTTTTGCTACAATATTTAGCATTTAACTGAAACATCTTCCTTCCCTTAGTCTATGGTTTTTAAATAATGTGGTCCTTACTGGTGCTGAACTGTAACTTTTGGCATAAACTTTTTAGTGGCTCCTTTTTCAAATACCCCATAATCCCTAGATTACGTACCTGTGATATTAGACAAAGCCAAAGAATCCATAGAATCCCGAACACTCTGCTCTGGTTTCAAGTCTGACAAACACTCCAGGGAATCTTCATACCACTGTGTTTGATCATGATTATATCCTGAAGCCCCGTGGTCCAGATCCAATTCCTGGAGCCGTCGACTGCTCACAGGGCCCGGGTGGCTGCCATAAGCAGAATCACCCAGTCCGTCTTGTGACTGTGCCCAATACATATCAGACTGGTATTTTTTACTTGCAAGGCTCTGGTTGTTTTGCTTTAACTCGGTCTTATTTTTAACCATGTTATCAGCTATCCAGTGCTCACTGGCTCGAATGTCCACCTCACTGGGCTGCTGCTGATCTCCTCTTCAAAATAAGGATAACAAGACTTGTCCCCAAAGACTTATTTTTTATGTATGCAAACATGTATGCATGTGTTTGGTTATCTGTTCTGTTCAGACACTAGGTCGTGTCTGACTCTCTGTGACCCCAAGGACTGAAGCACGCCAGGCTTCCCTGTCCTTCACCATCTCCTGGAATTTGCTCAAATTCATGTTCATTGAGTCGATGCTATCTAACCATCTCATCCTCTGCTTCCCCTTCTCTTTTTTTGGCTTCAATCTTTCCTAACATCTTTTCCAGAGAGTTAGTTCTTTGCATCCAGTGGCCAAAGTATTGGAGCTTCAACCTCAGCGTCTGTCCTTCCAGTGGATATTCAGGGTTGACTTCGTTTAGGACTGACTGGTTTGATCTCCTTGCAGTCCAGAGGACTGTCAAGAGTCTTCTCCAGCAAAGTTTGAAAGCATCAGTTCTTTGGTGCTCAGCCTTCTTTATGGTCTCTCACATCTGTACATGACTACTGGGAAAACCACAGCTATGACTATATGGACCTTTGTTGGCAAAGTGATGTCTCAGCTGTTTAATTCACTCTTGTTTTGCTACAATATTTAGCATTTAACTGAAACATCTTCCTTCCCTTAGTCTATGGTTTTTAAATAATGTGGTCCTTACTGGTGCTGAACTGTAACTTTTGGCATAAACTTTTTAGTGGCTCCTTTTTCAAATACCCCATAATCCCTAGATTACGTACCTGTGATATTAGACAAAGCCAAAGAATCCATAGAATCCCGAACACTCTGCTCTGGTTTCAAGTCTGACAAACACTCCAGGGAATCTTCATACCACTGTGTTTGATCATGATTATATCCTGAAGCCCCGTGGTCCAGATCCAATTCCTGGAGCCGTCGACTGCTCACAGGGCCCGGGTGGCTGCCATAAGCAGAATCACCCAGTCCGTCTTGTGACTGTGCCCAATACATATCAGACTGGTATTTTTTACTTGCAAGGCTCTGGTTGTTTTGCTTTAACTCGGTCTTATTTTTAACCATGTTATCAGCTATCCAGTGCTCACTGGCTCGAATGTCCACCTCACTGGGCTGCTGCTGAAAGAGGCCTTTATCACCAAACTTGAGGAGGAGCTGCGTCATATAATCTTCATGCTCAGCCCATTCTTCGGGGTCTTCTGGGGTTTCGTGTTCTACTCTGCCTTTCCAAAACTCTTCATTGACAAAACTTGCGCCTCCTTGCCTGGAAAGATTCAGATCATCCAGTTTGCGAGACAGGGTGTCGTCTGCACTGCCCGAGAGGCCGGGAAACTTGTAGTTGAGGGCAGGGGACAAGAGGAGGGACTGGCGACACTGATCTGCTGATCGGCTGCTCTTGCCCATCCGGACGCTTCTCCGGGAGTCTCTCGATCGAGCCGACTGGAATGCAGAGTCGGAGGAATCGGAGGCGTGCACGTCTTCCCCGAGGCTGCATGTCTTGGAGCAGTAAATCTGACCTTGTTTGGGGAGGAAGGGGCACCCTAGCAGGGAGGTTTTGCACTGAGCGCAGGAAAAGCAGGCCTCTGTGGCGTGCCAGTGCTGCCCGTCATAGGTCATCTGCGCGTGGTCCACACCTGTTTCGAGAAAGGACAGAATCACAAGTTACAGTTCCACCCTGACACAGAGGAAGAAGAAAGAGGAGGCTATGGGTGTGTGAGAACGTGCAAGGGCAATGGGACTGTGCTGCAGCTTGAGAGGACTGCACGCAGGTATAGTTAATTCTCATTATTTGCAAAGTCCATATTTACAAATCTGCCTCTGTGCTAAATCAGCCCTTGCAGAGTCTTAAGGTCCGTTGCAGACATGTGCAGGGTGGCAAAAAAAAAAAAAACTGAATCAAGGGATGCTGTGTCTCAGCTGAGGGCAAAGGGTGCCTCTGTGTCAATGCTCATACCTCACATAGACACCCCTGGTTTTTTTTTCGCATGTTTGTACTTCCTCTTGGTGCTTTTGCTGTTTAAAATGGCCCCGGGACAGTGCTAAAGTGCCATCTGGCATGCCTCAGCACAGGAAGGCTGTGATGTGCCTCACAGAGGCCGTCCATGTGTTAGATAAGCTTTGTCTAGGCAGGAGTTACAGGGCTGTTGGCTGCAAGTTCAGTATGATGAGTCAACCACGTTTATGAAACGACGTGACTTTAGGGTTTTTTTTTTTTTTTTTGAAATAAAGTGTATTTAAGGCAAAACACACATGAAACAGTATTATCTACTTGGTTGGATGACGACAATGTTGTGACCAGAGGCTCTGAAGAATGAACCCACTGTATTCCCAGGAGCAGTAGCTCGGTACTGGATAATCATGTTCACAGGGACTTCACAAATCACAACTGCCAGGAGTGATGAGAATCTACACCCGTTTATCAAAACTCATCACACAGAAACCCCTCAGTCTTTTCAATTTCATTGTATGTAAACTATTTCTCAATCAAAAACAGAAAGAAGGAGAAAAGAACCAGACAATCAGAGACAGACTGACAGGTAAGTGACGGCCACAGGCTGGGCCACGGACGCACCGATATGTTCCCCGCACGTCTCGCAGTACTCTGCGTACAGGGACTCGAAGCAGCCACAGCAGAACGGGCGGCCGTCCTTCATGATGTACCTCTGTCCCCCCAGGACCGTCTCGCACTCCAGGCAGCAGAAGTGTTTCATGTGCCAGTGGCGACCCTCGGCTTCTGTGCACTCATCAGCAAAAATTATCTTTAAAGACAAACGTGAAACCCCAGGGTGAAAGAAAATCATTGTGAAGGACTATAAAGGCCAAGTAACTGCATGTTACTTGGGTACGAAAGGACAGAATCACAAGTTACAGTTCCACCCTGACACAGAGGAAGAAGAAAGAGGAGGCTATGGGTGTGTGAGAACGTGCAAGGGCAATGGGACTGTGCTGCAGCTTGAGAGGACTGCACGCAGGTATAGTTAATTCTCATTATTTGCAAAGTCCATATTTACAAATCTGCCTCTGTGCTAAATCAGCCCTTGCAGAGTCTTAAGGTCCGTTGCAGACATGTGCAGGGTGGCAAAAAAAAAAAAAACTGAATCAAGGGATGCTGTGTCTCAGCTGAGGGCAAAGGGTGCCTCTGTGTCAATGCTCATACCTCACATAGACACCCCTGGTTTTTTTTTCGCATGTTTGTACTTCCTCTTGGTGCTTTTGCTGTTTAAAATGGCCCCGGGACAGTGCTAAAGTGCCATCTGGCATGCCTCAGCACAGGAAGGCTGTGATGTGCCTCACAGAGGCCGTCCATGTGTTAGATAAGCTTTGTCTAGGCAGGAGTTACAGGGCTGTTGGCTGCAAGTTCAGTATGATGAGTCAACCACGTTTATGAAACGACGTGACTTTAGGGTTTTTTTTTTTTTTTTTGAAATAAAGTGTATTTAAGGCAAAACACACATGAAACAGTATTATCTACTTGGTTGGATGACGACAATGTTGTGACCAGAGGCTCTGAAGAATGAACCCACTGTATTCCCAGGAGCAGTAGCTCGGTACTGGATAATCATGTTCACAGGGACTTCACAAATCACAACTGCCAGGAGTGATGAGAATCTACACCCGTTTATCAAAACTCATCACACAGAAACCCCTCAGTCTTTTCAATTTCATTGTATGTAAACTATTTCTCAATCAAAAACAGAAAGAAGGAGAAAAGAACCAGACAATCAGAGACAGACTGACAGGTAAGTGACGGCCACAGGCTGGGCCACGGACGCACCGATATGTTCCCCGCACGTCTCGCAGTACTCTGCGTACAGGGACTCGAAGCAGCCACAGCAGAACGGGCGGCCGTCCTTCATGATGTACCTCTGTCCCCCCAGGACCGTCTCGCACTCCAGGCAGCAGAAGTGTTTCATGTGCCAGTGGCGACCCTCGGCTTCTGTGCACTCATCAGCAAAAATTATCTTTAAAGACAAACGTGAAACCCCAGGGTGAAAGAAAATCATTGTGAAGGACTATAAAGGCCAAGTAACTGCATGTTACTTGGGTAACAGACAGGCACTGGATCTGTTTCTTACAGCCTCAAGTGTAAAGGTAACTTGATGTAGGTACAAGAATGGAAATTGAAAATGTTGAAAAAGAGAAACTAGGTGCATGCTTACACTTTATGAAAAAAAAACAAAAAGAATTTGACATTGGAGGTATAATTCACTTGGTCCTATTTTTGCTCCCCGATCACACTTTGCAGGCATAGTATGGCAAAGAATGCATTAATACTGAACTAATTTAGTGGTCCATCATCTTTTTTTTTTTTAATTTTGGCCTCTTTTATTGATCCTTCATGTATTTATTTTCATCCATCTTTATTCCTTTCCCACACGGGCCTCCCATCGCAGTGGCCTCTTTCGTTGCAGAGCACCAGCTCTGGGCACATGCGCTCTAAAGCGCTGGCTCATAATTGGACACACCAGTCCAGCTGCTCCATGGCACATGGGATCTTCCCGGGCCAGGGATCCAACTGGTGCCCCTTGCACTGCAAGGCGGACTTTACCCACTGGACCACCAGGGAAGCCCCCCATGCATCTTTTAATAGAAAGCTCACTAGAGTGGCTGGGAGCCACTGGGTACTACACAGTGTGCACGGCACTGCTGCAGATACTGCCTCCATTGACCTGGTGGCCATCTCCAGATTAAGGACTCTCTGATTTTTTTATACTTTTGGTCTCAAAAATTCTTCAAATAGCTCATTGTTGAGGAAAGATCAACCTATAGAAGTAAAAAATGGAAGTTTACTATTACTGATTGAAGTAGACTAGGGAGATATAATGAATAAAAATGCAGTGAGGTTCCATGGATGAGGTGTCAGAATGAAAAATAGACATGAGTTGAGAAACAGAGGAAATTTAAATAAAGTCTCCGGTTTAGTTAAGGGTATTATACCACTGTTAATTTCTTAGTGTTGATGCATATACTATGTTTACGTGAGATGTTAACAAGCTTGGAGAAGGGTATACAGGGACTCTCATATTTTTGTTAACTGTTCCATAAATCTAAAATTACTTAAAAACATTAAGGAAGAAAAATTTCCTTTTACACCACCAGCCCTTTCCACACATGCTCCAGGGTTAACTGTTAACTTAGTGGATCTCTTTACACACAGTTTCTGAATGTTTACAAATATGTATACAGTCTTGTTCTCCCCCCTCCTTAAACAAAAATAAGATCTATCATTACACACTCTTCTTGCAACTTGCTTTCTTCTTACAATCCATCAAGGACATCCTTATCAGTGCACAAAGACACGTGCTGCCTTCCCTTTATTGGCTGCGTATTATTTCCATTATTCCATTGCACAGGGTTATCTTAAAAATACACACACACAGCACAAGCAGGAGACATTCCTATTTGGCTTAGGTGTGAGCAGTGGAATATTGGCTTACTAGAGCTTATTTTTCCCAGTGTTCAGGGATGAACTTTTTTACCTCGTCACATGCTGAACACCGGGGTTTGAGCAGCTCAGCATGGTGCCGGCCACAGTGAATTTTTCCATCCTGATAAAAATAGATGAGGTCGACCAGCAGCTCGTTGCACGTGAAGCAGACAAAACAGGATGGGTGCCAGCATACTCCGGGGCCCGCTCGAGAGGCAAACACTGCAATTTCACCTCCATTTATCTTCAGCCCACACTAAAAACAAAAGGATTCCGATTTAAAAATGATGCTTTTTTTTAACGACTGGATTCTCTGCCTTTTCCACTTTACACCCAGTCCCAAATCTGTCAGAAAAACTTTAATGTTTGTCCCTTCTTCACTGCGGGACTGTCTGTCATTCTCTGCTGGAGGGAGCAATGTCCTGGGTTTACTACCTACCGCACTGCGCCGCTCCTGAGAGCATTCCCCGTGGCTTTCTGGGGCAGCCTCCTGCTGGATATATTCCTGCTCTGAGAACAGCCAGGAAGGCCCTGAATGTATTCATTATGTGCCTGTGTTTTTTGAACACAAGGCGCACCCCAGCCACCCCCGCTCCACGCCAGGACCCCAGGATTTCATTCAGTATTTACACAAGGGGGGCTGCCTCCGCCATCACACACAGCAGTGTAGCCAGTTATGAACATGAGTCCCCATGTGACAGACAGCTACACAGCTTTTCTTTCTCTTAGTTTTTGGAGGTTTCAGGGCCCACATCAGTGCTGGCCCAGCCACCCTCCACCCCGAGATGATCCAGGTACATGGCCGCTTGTCCGGAACCTGCTACCTGCTCGCACATGGCATGCATCACTGCTCTGGACAGAAGTTTAATCGTTCCTCTTCCAAGCGCTTCTTTCTTCCGCTGAGCACTGAACACCTGCAACTCTTTTTTCTCCTCTTCACTCAAAGTCTGGCAATACCGCACCTTCACAGGAGGAAACAGAAGCACCATCCTGAGGCACACAGCCTCCCTCACCAGTTCTTTATTTCCAGAACTGAGTTTTAGGAAATAAAACAGCAAGCGTAGCTGGCCTGCCCCCATGAGTCCCCAGTTTAAAAATGACCCTATGCCTTTAAAATGACACCAGATCTTACAGCCTCTCTAGCAAAAAGGAAATGCAATCTGAAGGAATAGTCTTTTTGTTTTTTTCCCAGCCACACCATGCGGCATGTGTGATCTTTGTTCTCTGACCAGGGATCGAACTCCCAACCCCTGCATTGGACGTATAGAGTGTTAACCACTGGACCGCCAGGGGACTCCTCTTTTTTTTTTGTAAGAATGGAAAGTTAATTTAAACTCTTATCAGAGACACTAAAAAACCCAAGGTGTTAACCTTTCTTCAGAAGTTTTTAACTGGTTAACTGCCACCTGCGTTCTACATTGTACAGGCACTCAAGCCCACTGCAGGCCTAAACCCCATAAAGCCCGACCCTGGGCAAAGGGGTGGAGAAATCACAGGAATCTGTAGGCTCCTGATAACTGGTGGGTGGCTGCAAACACTATAAAAAACCAGCTTGTGTTAAGTTTATGGCACTGACACCCTTTTCTTTCTTAAAGAATGGAAAGCTGAATTCTCCAGCCCAATTTTATCTGAAGAAAGGCCAAAGAGCCTGAGCCAGGGAGGCGGGGAGCTGAGGTTTATGGAAGGCATTGCAGCACTGAGGGTGGTGTTTTTTTTTTTTTTTTTTTCTAATTAGCCTTCTTCCTGTTATTTTACCTCGTTATCATGTGGTGGCAACTGATACAAAAGCTGTTTAATTCGGTGCTTCTCTCCAGGGCTGTTCACATAGGGAACCTTTTCCTCTGGTAAGCAAGCAAAGTAGAGCTGGATCTGTGGAAGAGATGGAGGAGGACGGACGTCAGCACTCAGGAAGCGAACACTGCGGCTCATTCCATCTTCAGACGTTACCCGTCTTTAGGTAGGGCTCCGGCCTCTGACAGGACTTGGCCATTCACTGCTCTGGACAGAAGTTTAATCGTTCCTCTTCCAAGCGCTTCTTTCTTCCGCTGAGCACTGAACACCTGCAACTCTTTTTTCTCCTCTTCACTCAAAGTCTGGCAATACCGCACCTTCACAGGAGGAAACAGAAGCACCATCCTGAGGCACACAGCCTCCCTCACCAGTTCTTTATTTCCAGAACTGAGTTTTAGGAAATAAAACAGCAAGCGTAGCTGGCCTGCCCCCATGAGTCCCCAGTTTAAAAATGACCCTATGCCTTTAAAATGACACCAGATCTTACAGCCTCTCTAGCAAAAAGGAAATGCAATCTGAAGGAATAGTCTTTTTGTTTTTTTCCCAGCCACACCATGCGGCATGTGTGATCTTTGTTCTCTGACCAGGGATCGAACTCCCAACCCCTGCATTGGACGTATAGAGTGTTAACCACTGGACCGCCAGGGGACTCCTCTTTTTTTTTTGTAAGAATGGAAAGTTAATTTAAACTCTTATCAGAGACACTAAAAAACCCAAGGTGTTAACCTTTCTTCAGAAGTTTTTAACTGGTTAACTGCCACCTGCGTTCTACATTGTACAGGCACTCAAGCCCACTGCAGGCCTAAACCCCATAAAGCCCGACCCTGGGCAAAGGGGTGGAGAAATCACAGGAATCTGTAGGCTCCTGATAACTGGTGGGTGGCTGCAAACACTATAAAAAACCAGCTTGTGTTAAGTTTATGGCACTGACACCCTTTTCTTTCTTAAAGAATGGAAAGCTGAATTCTCCAGCCCAATTTTATCTGAAGAAAGGCCAAAGAGCCTGAGCCAGGGAGGCGGGGAGCTGAGGTTTATGGAAGGCATTGCAGCACTGAGGGTGGTGTTTTTTTTTTTTTTTTCTAATTAGCCTTCTTCCTGTTATTTTACCTCGTTATCATGTGGTGGCAACTGATACAAAAGCTGTTTAATTCGGTGCTTCTCTCCAGGGCTGTTCACATAGGGAACCTTTTCCTCTGGTAAGCAAGCAAAGTAGAGCTGGATCTGTGGAAGAGATGGAGGAGGACGGACGTCAGCACTCAGGAAGCGAACACTGCGGCTCATTCCATCTTCAGACGTTACCCTGCTCTTTAGGTAGGGCTCCGGCCTCTGACAGGACTTGGCCATTCACAGCTAATGAGAACACCAGCTGAGCCACAAGCAGGCAGAACTGCAAACCCCCAGCTAGCTAGCATGCAGCTGCTGAAGTGCTCTTCGGCAGTGTAATTTGTAGAGACAATCAGGGCGTCATAAATTGTGCACCATAAAATATGCACATTGAATGCTACTGTTTCTTAGTGGTCTCTGTAGGGTCAGCCCAGAGAGTCCTGAGGGTACACTGCAAGTGACCGCACAGGCTGTCCGACACTGTCCACAATCCAGCCACTGCACGACAAACATACTGGATTTGCTCTCTGAATTTTACACGTCACAAAGACAAACGCGGTTCGGTTAGGCTTTGTAAGCTCTCCCTTATCCGGTTCTCTCAGCTTCAGCTTTCCCTGCTTCCGTGAGTGCTCTTCACCCGGAGTCAGTTTCCTCAAGGAGACTGGAAGGAGGCCACA
Source organism: Tragulus kanchil (assembly GCA_022376925.1). NCBI lineage: Eukaryota > Metazoa > Chordata > Mammalia > Artiodactyla > Tragulidae > Tragulus > Tragulus kanchil. The sequence goes on from JAIOJX010000004.1 coordinate 215,451,793, forward strand.
GGAAGCTGTACTTAGTTCATCTGGAAAGGAGAACTCAGTTTTTGTTTGAATTTTCTCTTCCTTTGTGGCATCTAAAGGAAACCCCGTCATGGATGCTGCAAAGGGTGCTGCGGAGCTGAGGAAGGATGAAGGTGATTCAAGAAGTCAGGAGTCCAGGGACTCTGGGGACTGTCTGCTTCAATATCTCAGTCTCTCACGCACCTACTCACCGAAGCTGCAACAAACGTTCTCTCTTAAAAGTCGGTCTAGACGGTGCCTTCCTACCTGGAGCACCGGCTCTCCGCCCTGGCCCGCTTTATCAGCCGCAGGCGCCTGCGCGGTTGTAAACACGTACTCCACACCAGCTCTGGGTGTGCCAGGCACTGTGCGAGGCCCAGGATGAACTGGAAACCCTCGCGATGGGAAACACAACCACAACGCAGGAACCCAACTGCCTCCTCTTGTTTCAAACTATCTTGGCCTTTGTGTCTGTCACCAGCAATTTTCAGCACGTTCATCATTTTAAGGATATTTGGGAAGATAAAAACAGGCACACAAAAATGTTCTCCTCTTCCTTAAAATAACACTACCACAAAGCATGAAATTAGCTCTTCAATTTTTTTCCCGATAGACGCAGCGCCGTGACAAAGTCTTTCCTGTGTGAGGTTATCAGAGGTCAATCTAAGTGACACTCAGATGGTCTCTCTGTGTCCCAAAGCAAAGGCACGGCTGTGAGAACTGCTGCAGAAACCTCCCTCTCTCCGTTTATTACCTTTCTGTTGTTACTGAAGTTTTTCCAAAGGTTACATTCCTCCCACTCTCTCCAAAGGGACACCTAAGTCAGAAATCCACACAACAAACACCAAGCCAGCGGTCTGGATTTCACTCATTAGGGCAAAAATAACATATTTCTAGGGCTTCTGGACCCATGAGTATGAAACAGATTGAAAATGTTCACTGAGAAACTTAGTGTGACTTAAAAAAGCAAAATCATCCGAGGAAGAGTACAGCCTGACCCCCGGTTCTCTGAGCTTCAGCTTTCCCTGCTTCCGTGAGTGCTCTTCACCCGGAGTCAGTTTCCTCAAGGAGACTGGAAGGAGGCCACAGGAAGCTGTACTTAGTTCATCTGGAAAGGAGAACTCAGTTTTTGTTTGAATTTTCTCTTCCTTTGTGGCATCTAAAGGAAACCCCGTCATGGATGCTGCAAAGGGTGCTGCGGAGCTGAGGAAGGATGAAGGTGATTCAAGAAGTCAGGAGTCCAGGGACTCTGGGGACTGTCTGCTTCAATATCTCAGTCTCTCACGCACCTACTCACCGAAGCTGCAACAAACGTTCTCTCTTAAAAGTCGGTCTAGACGGTGCCTTCCTACCTGGAGCACCGGCTCTCCGCCCTGGCCCGCTTTATCAGCCGCAGGCGCCTGCGCGGTTGTAAACACGTACTCCACACCAGCTCTGGGTGTGCCAGGCACTGTGCGAGGCCCAGGATGAACTGGAAACCCTCGCGATGGGAAACACAACCACAACGCAGGAACCCAACTGCCTCCTCTTGTTTCAAACTATCTTGGCCTTTGTGTCTGTCACCAGCAATTTTCAGCACGTTCATCATTTTAAGGATATTTGGGAAGATAAAAACAGGCACACAAAAATGTTCTCCTCTTCCTTAAAATAACACTACCACAAAGCATGAAATTAGCTCTTCAATTTTTTTCCCGATAGACGCAGCGCCGTGACAAAGTCTTTCCTGTGTGAGGTTATCAGAGGTCAATCTAAGTGACACTCAGATGGTCTCTCTGTGTCCCAAAGCAAAGGCACGGCTGTGAGAACTGCTGCAGAAACCTCCCTCTCTCCGTTTATTACCTTTCTGTTGTTACTGAAGTTTTTCCAAAGGTTACATTCCTCCCACTCTCTCCAAAGGGACACCTAAGTCAGAAATCCACACAACAAACACCAAGCCAGCGGTCTGGATTTCACTCATTAGGGCAAAAATAACATATTTCTAGGGCTTCTGGACCCATGAGTATGAAACAGATTGAAAATGTTCACTGAGAAACTTAGTGTGACTTAAAAAAGCAAAATCATCCGAGGAAGAGTACAGCCTGAGGACACAGCGTGTCTCGGGAGGCAGGGATGTTCGACCATTAAAAAAGACAACACTGAAGACCTTCCGTCACGATGAGAAATAGTCAAGCGGATGCTGTGGTTCTCACCTGCTCGGGTCGGAGGCCTGGGGGCACCCAGGCATACTCCTCCAGCGCGCAGCCCGAGTCGTCATCCGACGTGGAGCTCCGCTGGCACCCGAAGGCGAGTTTGCTCATTTTGGGCTCCATCTCCAAAGGCATCATCACAGAGTCAACAGCCGGCTTCTCAGTTGCAGGACATCAGACAGCGGCTGCTATGGGCAACACAGGACAAACCAAAGAGGTGAGCCTGAAGGCCTGAGTCCTACCCTCTGAGAGCTTTCCCTGAACACTCATGTACACACAGTGGGGTCCAGAGAAAGGGACCAAATCAGCAGCGTCATCATCCCCAGACCCCAGACCTTAGAAACTAGGGCGGCATGATATGGAAAGAGGCCCTCTGCCAGCTCAGCATTTCAGAAAATGCCACCCAAACTAGTTTATCTCCAGGTGCCTTTAAAAGGTGCTTCTCTATACAGTGTTCATTAGAAAAGGTTCCCAAGAAAATTGCTTTGCTGACTGACCTCCTACAAACGAAATCCCAGTGGAGCCTCAAGAGTTGTAGGAAGAAATTGGGTTCGAGCCGCCTGCCTTGTCCGCCCCTGTATGCCCTGAAAGGACAACCTCAGGCACCACATCTGTCCCCCGCACCTCCTGATCCATCTTCCCGGTGGAGGTGGGCTGCCTGCCTCCACGCACAGAGTGTGTCGGTGGGGCCATGCTGCTTAAGGTTTCAGGTTTCCAATAAAGTCTGAGAGGCACTGAACTTCGTTTACTTAGGGAGCAGAAATAGCACAGTTAAATCCTTACATAGCACATTAAATTCACAAGCCTTTACTATCCATGGGTTAAAGTCAGCCAGACATTCATTAATGAGTTCCTTCATAAGAAAGTAATTGAATCCGAGCACGAGTTAAAATAAAATCCAGCATGGTGACTATTAGCGTTGAACTGTGTTAATGGCAGGCTTTCAGTGAAAAAGAGCTCTGCAGTACCACGTGGCTCAGCTGGTAAAGAATCTGCCTGCAATGCAGGAGACCCAGGTTCAATCCCTGGGTCAGGAAGATTCCCCTGGAGAAGGAAATGGCAACCCACTCTAGTAGTCTTGCCTGGGAAATCCCATGGACAGAGGAGCCTGGTGGGCTACAGCTCATGGGGTCACAAAAGATTCGGACACAACTGAGCGACTAAACCACCATAACATCACCCACCTACCTGGGGCACATGAGGTGCAAACCCAGCTCTGAAAGTCTCCTCCGATGAAGGCCTGTAAGTGTGCAGACAACAGTCCTGACCTACAGCCCAGGAACTTTATCACCATGCATGTTCCTTCTAAGTTATTTTCGGTTCTGAAAAATCACCCTCATCCCCAGGTTCTAAGAAGAAAAAAAGAAGATACACGACTTTCAGGGTCAGATGTAGCATTTTATACTTGCCCCTTTCCCTCCACCCCTCAAAAGAAAGCAATCAGTGGATAATTAGTCTGACCCAGTTCTAAAGAAAACAAGGCTCGGGGAAGCTAAGTGGCCTGCCCAAGGTCACAGTGCTAAAAGCCAGAGTCTAGTCACGCTGAATGCCTGATGCATCAGACTGACAAAAATTCTTCTGCTTGAAATAACTCTCTCACTTGCTTCAACAAGTAGGAAAGGCAGTGGAACCTAAATACTGTCAGCCTGACGGTCGTTTGCCAGTGACTCTCAATACCTACAAATGTTAGGACAGTTGCCTATTATTAAAGCCTATGAGGATGAAAAGTTACGACTGCTCCTTGATAAATCAAAGGGCACTGAAAAATTAAAATTGTAGCAGTTCACAGTTGGGAGGCCAAACAGCTAATGGCTACAATCTACTAGAAATGGGAACAATGCCACACAGTAGACAGTATTCCAACTAATACACTTACCCTTCATTCACCCCCAAAAGAAAGTCAAGACGACCTCAGTTCCTGCCCCACCCCTGGGAGCAGCCGACCTCTGACACAAGACACCACTGCACGCAGGTGCACATCGCTCATGTCTCAGCTGAGGGAAAGCTTTCTAAATGTTCACATTACCCCTCAATAAAAACGCATGTGTTAATGAAAGGGGACTTCTTGGATCTAGTCTTTCTCTTCCGTTTTGAAACAGTAACACCCACATATTGAAGGAAGAAAACTAGAGATTAATAATTTAATTCATAATCAAGAAATGCCTCCACCAAGAGAATGGGTGCCTTCGATGCCACTGAACCCAAATCCTGAAATAAGCACATCTCTCCTCGGCCAAATCTGGCTGAGGAGGCAGACACAAAGGTACCCGCTCAGCACAGACTTACCAAGAAGGTAAATACTCAGTAGAGCCTAAAAGTTAAACGTCACTGTATTTAAAACAAGAGAAAACACCAGAAATTAAGATAAATAGTGAATTTTCCATGCTAGCACAAAGAGGCAGACTGCCCAAAAGCTGAATGACTTTTACAGCTACTTTCCTGGATGAATTAGCCTTTCGTAGAAAATGCACAGTGAGCAGCGATCAAGGTAAACCACTTAGCACTCAATGCCATGGTCCCCGTGCTCTTGGTCACCTGGTGTGCCGGCCATGTCTCCAGCCGGCAGTTTCCAAGGTCATCCCAGCCATGCCTTAACTGTGCTGCAAACTGTCGTTTGTTGCTCAGCAGTGATGAGCTGAAGGAATGCAGGTGACATGGGTGTGGCTTTCAGTGTCCTTTGTTGGCTGGCTGATAGCTAACTTATTCCTCTGGGCCTAGCCTGGCGTGCCCGGTGCTGCACTATCAGATCACCACATCAAGCAACCCCAGGAGGGCTTATCTTGCTTAAAAGAAAGGAGGAAACTGAGCCTCAGAGCGATCCACCATGGGTCACCTGTCCAAGGGCTGCAGCCTGAGAACCTCGCTCATTGTGACCTTAAACCCCCGGAGCCCCACGCGGCCTCCTGGGTGGCATCTTTTCTCTGGTGAAGCAGTCACGCTGCTGCCCTGCCGACATGCCTGAGGACACAACCAAATGGGGCCACCTCACTCAGAGAGGGCCTTTGAAGGAGAACATACAGTCAAAAGGACTATAAAATTTCAATGGCCTCATGAGTTGTTGCAAAAAGTCTTCTGCCTTTATATTAGAGGATAATTACTTAAAATGACAAAACATTACATTTACTAGTAAGTTCTATTGCTCACTTTACTCGCTTCAGTCGTGTCCAACTCTTTTCCACCCTAGGGACTGCAGCCCACTAGGCTCCTCCGTCCATGGGATTCTCCAGGCAAGGATACTGGAGTGGGTTGTCACGCCCTCCTCCTGGGAATCCCTGATCCAGGGATCAAACCCATGTCTCTTTACATCTCCTGCACTGGGGGGGAGGGTTCTAGTAAGTTTTAAGAGCTGGTCAAAAACAAATATAAAAAAAAAAACCCAGTTAACTAGGGTGACCTCCACTGACCAGGCTATGGTAGAGATGCTACATTACCGCTAGCTAGCTTTCCCCCTACATGATAACATACAACTTTAAGGTGGATTTTTCTTTGAAAAATTATCTGTGCTTGTCAGCATACCCAGAAAGTATACTGTGAAGTGTATCACTGTCTCAGACTATATCATATGAAAGGAGCTGACTTCTGAGCACCGTTCTTGCACACATAAGAACATATAAAATAACAAAAACCACAAAAATGTGATCTCACAAAGATCCTTATGTAGACATTTACATTAGTATGTGGCATTTGATTAGTAGCACAAGAGAAAACAGGGAAGGCTGGCCATTATTTATGCTCTGGATGATGATGAAGGCTCTTTCTAAGGACATCTACACATGACTGTTAAATACCTCTTAGGCCAGATATGAAACCATGGCGGAATTAGATCTAATAGGACAATGCCATTCATTCTGTTTCTAGGTGTTGTCTCATCAAGTTTGCAAGTAAGGTGACTAATAATAGAGGGAACTAGAGGGATTTCTCTATTGGTCAAGTAGTTATGAATCCGCCTTTCAGTGCAGGGAAGCTCAGAAGCCCACAAGCTGCAGCCAAAGACCTGACAACCCAGATCTGGTACAGCCAAATAAATGAATTAAGTATTTTGAAGACATTGAGATAGAACTACTGCATTTGGGGGTCTGCTACAGAGTGAAACTTTTCTAGTCAGAGAGGCCTTTGAAGGAGAACATACAGTCAAAAGGACTATAAAATTTCAATGGCCTCATGAGTTGTTGCAAAAGTCTTCTGCCTTTATATTAGAGGATAATTACTTAAAATGACAAAACATTACATTTACTAGTAAGTTCTATTGCTCACTTTACTCGCTTCAGTCGTGTCCAACTCTTTTCCACCCTAGGGACTGCAGCCCACTAGGCTCCTCCGTCCATGGGATTCTCCAGGCAAGGATACTGGAGTGGGTTGTCACGCCCTCCTCCTGGGAATCCCTGATCCAGGGATCAAACCCATGTCTCTTTACATCTCCTGCACTGGGGGGGAGGGTTCTAGTAAGTTTTAAGAGCTGGTCAAAAACAAATATAAAAAAAACCCAGTTAACTAGGGTGACCTCCACTGACCAGGCTATGGTAGAGATGCTACATTACCGCTAGCTAGCTTTCCCCCTACATGATAACATACAACTTTAAGGTGGATTTTTCTTTGAAAAATTATCTGTGCTTGTCAGCATACCCAGAAAGTATACTGTGAAGTGTATCACTGTCTCAGACTATATCATATGAAAGGAGCTGACTTCTGAGCACCGTTCTTGCACACATAAGAACATATAAAATAACAAAAACCACAAAAATGTGATCTCACAAAGATCCTTATGTAGACATTTACATTAGTATGTGGCATTTGATTAGTAGCACAAGAGAAAACAGGGAAGGCTGGCCATTATTTATGCTCTGGATGATGATGAAGGCTCTTTCTAAGGACATCTACACATGACTGTTAAATACCTCTTAGGCCAGATATGAAACCATGGCGGAATTAGATCTAATAGGACAATGCCATTCATTCTGTTTCTAGGTGTTGTCTCATCAAGTTTGCAAGTAAGGTGACTAATAATAGAGGGAACTAGAGGGATTTCTCTATTGGTCAAGTAGTTATGAATCCGCCTTTCAGTGCAGGGAAGCTCAGAAGCCCACAAGCTGCAGCCAAAGACCTGACAACCCAGATCTGGTACAGCCAAATAAATGAATTAAGTATTTTGAAGACATTGAGATAGAACTACTGCATTTGGGGGTCTGATACAGAGTGAAACTCTTTTTTTTCTGGCAGAAACACACTTTCATGGACAAGACTTGCCCTATCTTGTGCCTTGTGTTTATTTTGTATGTTAGTTGCTTTTGCAATTTTTTATTTTGATGTAAGGAACATGCAGAGACAGTTTTACCCAGACTCATCACCTGTTTACATTTTGCTGCATCCTCCTCCTCCTCACAAACATACTCACAGACACACTTTTGTGGGAACCATTTGAAAGTATGTTTTGCATTCTCTTACTTAAGCACAGTTAAACACAGTATCTTTAAAGAAAAAGTTTATTTAAAAAATAAAACTATGTGCAAGACACCATGTTAAATACTGGAGATAAAACTGAATAAAAAAGCCAAAAGAGGGCTTTCCTTGGTAGCTCAGTGGTAAAGAATTCGCTTGCTAATGCAGGAGACATGGGTTCGATCCCTGATCTGGGAAGATCCCATGTGCAGAGCAACAAAGCCCATGAGCCACAACTATGGAGCCTCTGCTCCAGAGCCTCGGTGTTGCAACTGTTGAGTCCAGTGCTACAATTATTGAAGCCCGTGTGCCTTAGAGCCCGAGTTCCACAACAAGAGAAGTTACCGCAACAAGAAGTCTGCTCATCTCGACTAGAGCCCCCACTCCCTGCAACTAGAGAAGAGCCTGTGGAAGCAGTAAAAACCTAGAATAGCCAAAAATAAATGAATAAATAAATAAATAAAATATATTTCTTAAAAAAAAAAAAAAAGCCAAAAGAGCTCAAACCATCAGTATTCCGTGCTTATTCTGAGGCAGGTTTCCTGTCCTGGTCTTGAAATCCTGCGATACACTGAATGAACTCACAATCACAAGTGAATGACAATCACACATTGACAAATTCTGCGTAAGGTTTGCTCCTGTTAAGGAAATGAACCAGTAGTGGCCCCACCTCTCCAATGTCTTTATGATTCTGGATGTAAATAAAGTCGAGAAAAGAAGTGAAATAGTTTGAGCCTGACCATGAAGGCAATGTGTAGGGAGAGCAATGTGCTAAAAGCTAGTAACACTGTCAAAGAGGCCTGAGGATGGGTAAGGAGAGATGAGATCCTTTTTTCCTAGAAAGACAGGATTCTAGAGTAAAAATGTCCCATTTCCCCTGCTTTGTCCTTTCTTTCCCTTCTTCCTTCCAAATAGATAAATAGACTTCTCACCATTTAAAAAGACTCTGAGACAAACAGCTCCCAGATGTAAGACTTCTCAATCATCATATACTTGTCAAGTGAGCACTGACCCCGGGGACAGGAGCAATGCTGAGGGAAGCAACCTGTTGCCCTGGGCATTTTCAGTAAGCTTGGCCCTGAAAGCCTCAGACCACTGTGAGGTCTGGTTCTTTAAAACAGCAACTATTTTCCTTCCAAAGAGGGATGAAGGATGTGACCATTTTAAATGATGAAATAATTATATAAATCTAAAGAATTAAAATTACCACCAATATGTGCCCATCAGCACTGTTACTTCCCAGGCGGCTCTAGTGGTAAAGCACTTGTCTGTCAACGCAGGAGACATAAGAAAGGAGCCTTCAATCCCTGGGTGAGGGAGAGCCCTTGGAGGAGGGCATGGTCACCCCTGCCTGGAGAATCTCATGGACAGTGGAGCCTGGCAGGCTATAGCCCATGGGGTCACAAAGAACTGGACACAACTAAAGCGACCTAGCACGCACACATGCACCTCCACTCTGATTACACACGTCTTGAAGTTGACAAATGGCATCCAAAACAAGAACACATTAGTAACAAAGACTGCATGCTGACAGGGCAGTTTCATCTTCTTTTTGAGTTCAGGCCAATTCAATCTCCTGAAGGCAAAAAGTATTGATAATCTTTTGGCCACCATTCCCAGTTCCCTTGGAGTAAGTCGGAGTCACCAGTCCCTACATAAAACCCCTGACACAGACAAAAAGACAGAGGGAGACACCCCCTCCCCCATGTGTAAATGGTCTGTGGAGCATGGCCGAGTCCTTCCGGGTGTCCTTTCAGAGCATAAACCGGGAGCCCCCAATGGCGCTATGATTAGCTGTGAGTTGGCACTTGTTCCCCAAATTCATTCGAGGAGTCCTTGTGAAATTTATTTTCTATATTCACTCCATTCATTCATTCATCCTTATATTTAAAGACCATTACTGAGTCGTTCTGGGAAGCACCGGAAACAAGGCAACTGACATTAGTTCTATTAAAAGCCAGAACTTAAAAAAAAAAAAAAAAAAGTACCTGCTGTGATAAGAATGTTTTCAAATTTAATTTGCAATTTTCTTGCTTTCTTTAATGGTGTATATGCGTGATCAGTCTTTGGATGATCATTTTGAGTAGAAGATGAACAGTGTAAAGAACACTGACCTCAGGATTCAAGCAAAAGGAGTTCTAAGTCAGCCATCCATCCAGGAATGGTCTGGGAACCCTCCTCAGCTGGAATATGAGGAGCTGAGGACTATCTCACAATACAGAGCTGATGTCCACAATCGCAGGCATATGACCTTAAGTGGTTGCTTTCAGTATTCTATAATTAAGCAACTACAATTTGAAAAGTTTGTCCAAAAGCATATAGAATAATTATGCAGTGGACAGGGGCTTAAGCAGTCCTCCCATAAGGACAGTAATCACTGGATAAAATAACATACAGTATGTGACGGTGTTATTCAAACTAAAAAAATGCCCTAGTATTTTGCTGTGCTATTTTGGCCATTTGGAGATCATTTATTTTCCACTGGGCTGTATGCTGCATCCAGGATAGTTTTATTATTTTGACTGACCTCGACATATACATGTGAGCCTTTATTATTTTTCCCTAAAAACCTTAACAAGTCAACACAGTGTATTAAAGTCCAGAGGCAGTGAAGGTTCAGTGTTTTGCTGTAAGACACATTCTTCCTGGATGATAAAGGCAACACTGAATAACACTGTCATGAACTGCACGCCTCAAGCAGAAGCCTTTGGAATTTATAGGCAAAGCAAAGGACAAAAGGCAAATAAGTAAGAGGGTGCCACTCCTGGTCTTAAAATTAGTATGACAGCGATGGTCAGAAAAGAGGAAAAGAACCTGGGAGGGGCTCACTATCATCAGGAGAGCCTAAACGTGGTGGCTTGGGAAGAGAAAGCAGAAAGAACCAATGAGAAAAAGCAAAACCAGGTCAAAGAGGTTTCTGAGCCCTAGGTGGTTGAAAGACGATGCACTAATATGGAAACACTACCTAGGCAAGCCAGAAGGGGAGTAAGGATTTGAGTGCATTGAGATGGATGAGCTCCATCAGTGTCAGATTGAGGCTCTAACTGTATATCAGTTCTGGTCTGGTTCCTATTATTCTTCATGTTCTTGAACAAAGTCACCAAATCAAATCAAAATCATGCAAATAGAAAAACGGGATCATTTTCAGCGCCTGCCATTGAGTAACGAAGTCTAAGTTCATAGCCTTAATTACAAATACTTTTCCTAATGAAATTCCCCTCTAGTTCCTATGAGAAGACTACCCGCAGCATGGCAGGAGCCCTAGGAAAAAGTATTTCTTGTGTGGATATGCCCAGGGATGTTAGGAGTCCTTTGATCACTAGCAACCAGAACAGATACTGATGTGTGAAGTCAGTTGGGCCAACATTCCCTAAGTGTCCCCTGCTGCTAGGTGCCATCCTGTGGGCCACAAGCTGCTTAACAGCTTCTTTGTTAAACTGCTTGTTAACAAGGCCTTTGTACATAGAAGATGCAGATCACACACACCCACTCTAGAGCGGCTCTAATTCAGCCAGGCTAAATATGCAGGTGAGTTAAACTTAACTACAGACCGATCTGGTAGTTAGGGGAACCCTGTAACACCTCCATTCTTTTCAAAACCGTCATTTTAAAACATACATGCAGGCTTCCCTGGTGGTCCAGTGGGTAAGGACACCACCTCACAGTGCAAGCGGCGCCGGTTCGATCCCTGGCCTGGGAAGATCCCACGTGCCGCGGAGTGGCTGGACCGACGTGTCCAACTATCGAGCCGGAGCTCTGGCGTGCATGCGCCCAGAGCCGGTGCTCTGCAGTGAGAGAGGCCACTGCGACGGGAGGCCCACACAGGCCAAAGAACAAAGACGGATGAAAATAGATGAATGACGACCAATAGAAGTGGCCCCCCAAAAAAAGTTAAAAAAATGGTTTAACACACACGGATATATATATATATATACATATATACATACATATATATATATATATATATCCTAGTTTTATGGTATCCTTAGCTTAAAACTTAAAAAAAAAGTCAAAGATCTACAAAAACCATAGGTCTCAAGACTATTACAATCAACATCTGAATTCCATAGTGAACGTCACTAAACCGTATCACTTTAAAGTTTTCACACAAAGAGCACGCTAGCCTATTGTCTGCTAAAGACAATAAGAAAGTCATGGCCAACAGAGCCCAACCCCACTGTACTCACTCTGAAATGAATCGTAATAACTGTAAAATAAAAACAGAATGAAGGTATCCGAAGAGACTTCTTATGAAACATTCCTTGACTAAAATGACTTCACACCAGCCATTAGTGGCATTGGGCCATGTGCCCCTTGGCCTTTTCTGTATTTTCCAGGTAAACCTCTGTCCAACTTGTACATTTTCCGACAGCTGAGTGGCCCGTCAGGCACCACACCATGGCCAAGAAGCTATCTATTTTTCCAAGAGGAAATGTGGAACTCTGCAGGGTTTCAAACCAGTCTCATTTCATGCACAAATACATTCCACGACAGTAAGACAGACTGCTTAACAAAAGAAGGAAACCTGATGACAAAGCACGGTCCTTTGCCAGAGCGGCGCTCCGGGGGCCAGGTTATTTGGCTCTGAGCCGGTCTGCAAAGGCAAAAATCCGAAAGGCCGTCTACGGTGCGAGGCCGGGCCGCGCGAGGCGCTGTCTAATGAATTCATGATTTTCCATAATGGGAGACGCAGATCTTTTCTCAGAATCGCATTCAAGCCTCCTATTGACTTTGTGAATTTCCATTTTCAACGGCGGCCCAAGGAAACGGCAGCCAGACTTGACTCCAATGTACACACGGACTCGGGTTTCACCCCGTCACCTGTTGGCTCCCGAACAACACACTTCTTTGTGAAACTCACAGCCCTCATTTGAAACAAGTTTCCAGAGAAAACACTTCGAGAAAGTGTTTGAGAAGTCACAAGACTCGAGTTGTAAAAACAAATTCCACACATAGTCGGACTTATACTGACACAGATTAATGCGAAAACCCGAGCGGGGAGTCGGAGGCAGGGATGTCACCGTCCTTGGGGGAAACCCGGGGGGCTGATCCGAGGTGGGGCGCGGGGGAGCCGAGCCCTCCGCGCTCGCGCCCCCGCGGCCCGCAAGCCCACCTCCGCGCCGCGCCGGCTGCTCGCGCCGCCAGGGGGCGCCCGGGCCGCGGGTCCGACTCCGGCCGGGCTCCTCCGCCTCCGCGGCCTCCCACCCCTAGACGCCGAGCTCCAGAGGCCGGGGCGGGGAGAGGAGCCCTCCTCGGCGCCGGCGCGAGACCCGCGAGGGCAGCGCCTCGACCCTCGGGTCCTTCGAGGTCCCCGCACCGTCCTCGGCGCATCGTCACCTCCCAGGGACCGCTGGACGGCGGCATCCGGGGGCCGCGGGTCCCCGCGTCTATCCCCGCTTCCGACGCGAAGCCCTCCCCGGGGCCTCCGCGTTCAGCCCCCGCCGCCCGGCGGCCCTCGAGCCCCGGGGCCCGGAGGGCGGCTCCCCACCTGCGGCCGCGCGGCGCAACGCGGCCTGCAGCCCCGCCGTGGAGCCCTCGGCGCGCACTCACCGCCCTCCGCTCTGCGACCGGCCGAGGCGGGCTCCCGGAGGAACTCGGGTCTGGGTGTCCCGCGGGTCCTCCGCGCCCACCCATTTCCGGAGGAGACCCCGGCAGGGCGGGGGCCCCGTCGCGGCGCAGTGCCGGCCCCTCCCGGCCAGCCAGGGGTCGCCCCCGCCCCGCCGTGACGCGCGGTCCGCCGGCCGGTCCTGGGAGCCCCCTTTCGGTGCAACGCGGCGCTCCTCACCCGCGGCCGCCAGCTAACCGGCCGGGGGCGGGGGGCGGCTAGAACGCCCCCGGCTCTCCGGAGACCCCCCGTCCCCGCCGGCGTCGCCGACTCTGCTCCCCGGTGTTGGAGTCGCCTCGCCCAGGCCACAGCATCCCCCACGCCCCAGCTCCGCGTCTCTCCAGGATCCTCACCGCGGAAGGAAAAAACCCGTCTCCCCTCGGCCCCTGGGCCCGCGATCTTCAAAAGTCACCAGAGCCCGCAGTGAGAAAAAAAAAAAGTAACCATTTCGCTTCCTGCCGATCCCACCCTCTTTGCGGCGCTGCGGGCCGGCCGCCCAGCTTGCGATCCCCGCCCAGCTCGGCTCCCCACTCCGGTCCGCAGGAGGCGCCTCCACGGCCAGATGCCGCTGCCACCCGCTTTCCAGGAACTGTCACTGCTGACCGTGCCCCTGGCAGGTCTCCACGAAGTCCAGCGCACAAACTAGTCCTCGTAAAATCACCCACCTACCCGGGGCTCCTCCGCCTCCGCGGCCTCCCACCCCTAGACGCCGAGCTCCAGAGGCCGGGGCGGGGAGAGGAGCCCTCCTCGGCGCCGGCGCGAGACCCGCGAGGGCAGCGCCTCGACCCTCGGGTCCTTCGAGGTCCCCGCACCGTCCTCGGCGCATCGTCACCTCCCAGGGACCGCTGGACGGCGGCATCCGGGGGCCGCGGGTCCCCGCGTCTATCCCCGCTTCCGACGCGAAGCCCTCCCCGGGGCCTCCGCGTTCAGCCCCCGCCGCCCGGCGGCCCTCGAGCCCCGGGGCCCGGAGGGCGGCTCCCCACCTGCGGCCGCGCGGCGCAACGCGGCCTGCAGCCCCGCCGTGGAGCCCTCGGCGCGCACTCACCGCCCTCCGCTCTGCGACCGGCCGAGGCGGGCTCCCGGAGGAACTCGGGTCTGGGTGTCCCGCGGGTCCTCCGCGCCCACCCATTTCCGGAGGAGACCCCGGCAGGGCGGGGGCCCCGTCGCGGCGCAGTGCCGGCCCCTCCCGGCCAGCCAGGGGTCGCCCCCGCCCCGCCGTGACGCGCGGTCCGCCGGCCGGTCCTGGGAGCCCCCTTTCGGTGCAACGCGGCGCTCCTCACCCGCGGCCGCCAGCTAACCGGCCGGGGGCGGGGGGCGGCTAGAACGCCCCCGGCTCTCCGGAGACCCCCCGTCCCCGCCGGCGTCGCCGACTCTGCTCCCCGGTGTTGGAGTCGCCTCGCCCAGGCCACAGCATCCCCCACGCCCCAGCTCCGCGTCTCTCCAGGATCCTCACCGCGGAAGGAAAAAACCCGTCTCCCCTCGGCCCCTGGGCCCGCGATCTTCAAAAGTCACCAGAGCCCGCAGTGAGAAAAAAAAAAAGTAACCATTTCGCTTCCTGCCGATCCCACCCTCTTTGCGGCGCTGCGGGCCGGCCGCCCAGCTTGCGATCCCCGCCCAGCTCGGCTCCCCACTCCGGTCCGCAGGAGGCGCCTCCACGGCCAGATGCCGCTGCCACCCGCTTTCCAGGAACTGTCACTGCTGACCGTGCCCCTGGCAGGTCTCCACGAAGTCCAGCGCACAAACTAGTCCTCGTAAAATCACCCACCTACTTGGCCAGCCTCGGGGCTCGAGCACCTACCTCGGTCCAGCCGCTCCATTCCCCGGAGTCCCACTGAGTGTTAAAGCAGAGATGCAAATACCCCAGGACGCTTATATAAACTGCCCCCTCCCGCAGGTGCACGCGCGGGCCAGAAAACGCTGGGAGTGTGTGCAAGGCCACCTCTTAAAGAAATCATCTCCTCTCTGCCCATAACAATGATGTCAGCAAATGGCACGTTTAACCAAGTTCTCACTTGGAAGGGCTCATTAACATATGAATTCTCCTCTTTGGACTTTCCTTGCATTTCGGAGAGATTCCTACCGCTTTTAGTGCAGGAGATTTATTTTTATCAGTAAATAACTAAGAAGAGGAACCAGGTCACGGGAGGCACTCAATCAAGTATATGAATAAGAGTTTTTATAAATAGGTTAAATGAATATCATTATTCAAGCATGAGGACTATGCTTATTACTCATGGCTAATCTTGTTTCTGGGCTGTTAATGTTTATTTCTAGGTACACTAAGGAAAAGTGAAGCTTAGCATTAGCTGTCTACAGATAGGACCAAGAGAAGCAAAAACAGAACCTCACAGCAAACCTAGAAAGAACGACAGTTCGCAGCAGAAGACTGAATTTCCTTGGAACCACAAATTTTAATTTCTACAATAGCCTCCTTATTACAAGGTGATAAAATGCCAAAGGAAGGGAGAGAAAAAGATGCAATATTTAAGAGCTTTATCAGTTTATAAAATGCATAGAAGTAAAAGCAACTTAAAATTGTCACCAGTTCTTTGGGTAGTCTACCTCTTTTTCAGTTTATACGTATTTTTGATTTCTTAGACCATCACGATTCCTTGGGAGCGGTTTGCAACATATATATTCGTACAGCATACAACTGAACAATAGCCCATTGTAACTGTGATTTAAAAATACACAAACAAGTTTCCATAAATAGAGCAGTCAAGTAAATAACTCTGTGGCCAATTTCTGTTATCTCTGCTGCAGAGCAAGGCAGCTGAGAAGCTGCTTTTTTTAAGTTACTTTTTTAAAGAGGCAGAGACCAAAAAAAAAAAAAAAACCAAGTCATGGCTCTGCTGGTAGACTAACTTCAAAACACTTATTTTTAATTTAAACATACTTTGTCGGTAAATCTAGACACCATTTTTGAAGATGGTTCCCAAACAGTTCTAATATAGAACTCCTCCAGCCTTCAGGTTGTATAGGGATTTGTGAGAGAGTGGGGGTGGACTTCAAAGGTGACCTCTTTCCTCTGTGGAGCTATGAAATTAGCCATGAATACCTAGGTCAATTTTCTTTTTCCCTATTTCATTCTGTTTGGACTTTTCTCAGGGAAGTCATCAACTGACAGTCCATTACTTATTTAAATCAAATCCTGAATTATCATATCATTATAATAAAGGGAGTATCTGCAGCCAGCGCTTTAAGCCAGGTGGATCCTTTTTGAACGCTCTTAATGGAGAGCTACACTTCAGCCAAGGGCTCAGAACCCTCTCAACTACAAGTCATAGTAACACTTACCAATATTAAATGTCAGCCCTGGTAGGTATGCTTCCTCTCACGCAGTTACTTGTAAATACTGTTTGTTAAATTTTCAACAGTTGCTGTCAGCGTTATTGCCTATTCTGAGTGTTTTCAGTGATGAAGCAGGTTTGGAGACAGTTAAAAGCTTCCTACTTAATTCAATCTGAATGCAGCAGACCTGAGTCTGGTGTGAAAGGCACTGTTATTGTCAAGGGTAAACTTATGCAGGATGGGGAGCAAGGCCCCCAACCAGCATCCTTTTGTTTCCGCCGGGAGGAATATGCATTGCTTGCAAATCACACTTGCCGGGAGGTTGAGAAAAGAAGCCCAGAAATTCACAGGACTTGGTTCCCTCTTGCAGCCCAGTCTCTGAGAGGCCTTTCCAGCTGCCCATCCCAGAATCCGTGCCCCCGCCCCATCATCTTCAGGCTCTTATTTGTGTTGTCTTCCCAACACTTTGCTTGACATTCTGTGTCTACTTGTTCAAGTTTGCTGTCTTTCTTCTCCTCTGCAAGGCTCTTGAGGGGTACGTAACTGTACTCTCAACCCTGAGTGGCACTTGGCAGACAACTACAATAAACAAGAGTTAAATGAATGAATAGTTTTTGGACATTCTTCTCAGGCCCTCACAGCCATACCATACCTGAACAAGGAACTTGGTTTCTAATCTGAAGCCAGACTGAATACCAGTGGCCTAAGGGAGGAGACTAGGATAGAAAGACAGAAAAATGCCAAAGGCAAAGAAATAAAGAAGGAGCATTTTGGTTGTCAAAAGCCTGTCAGCTTTACTGGGTCTGGAAAAATGAGATAAACATACAAAATATAAAGCACACCTGAGTTCCGTTCCTTGGTTCTCCTATGGTTTGTATATAGTGACCTTGAGGTCTTTTCTGCTCCTTGTTTCTGTTTTTCCATTTGTAAAACAGACATGCTTTATAAGAAGAAGAGTTCTCTTGGTCTCAAATATGTGGAAGGATTTGTAACTAAAAGTCAGTCATCAGGAAGAATCTGTTCAAATGATCGGATGTCTATGCTTCTGAATAGAAAGAGAGATCAAGGGCTCTAAAATTCATCAAATGGCATTTCACTCACTAATTTTTTTTTTTCACAATCACAAATTTTTTTATTTTGCTCTTTTGATTTTACAGAGTTTTGTTGTTTACAGATATGTATAATTCCAGATTAGTCATATGTATATCTCATTCCCCCCCACCCCTCTAGGCTATCACATAGGCCCCATGTACGATTCCTTAGGCCCACAGCGCATTGACAATAGTTACCTCTTTTACATAAGATAGTATAGAGTTTCATGTGTCTCTTTCCATATCTCTCACCCACTCTTCCCTCTCCCCAATGTCCATAAGTCTCTTCTCTATGACTATTTTTCCATCGATGCTCTCTGTGTGTATTTATCAGTACAAACTTACTAGATTCCATATATATGTGTTGGTATACTGTACCTGTCCTCTTTTTGACTTACTTCACTGTGTATAATTGGTTCTGAATTCACCCATCTCATTAACACTGACTCTTCTGCATTTCTTTTAATTGCTGAGAAATATTCCATTGTATATATGTACCATAGCTTCTTTATCCATTCATTTGTTGATGGACATCTACATTGCTTCCATGTTCAAGCTATTGTATAGAGTGCTGCAATGAACACTGGGATACAGGTGTCTCTTTCAATTTTGATTTCATTAGGGTATAAGCCTAATAGTGGGATTGCTAGTGGGCTTCTATCTAAAGAAATAAAAAGAGTTTGGCTTTTTGGGCCCTCAAAAGCCTGTTCAGACCTGAATACCAGTGGCCTAAGGGAGGAGACTAGGATAGAAAGACAGAAAAATGCCAAAGGCAAAGAAATAAAGAAGGAGCATTTTGGTTGTCAAAAGCCTGTCAGCTTTACTGGGTCTGGAAAAATGAGATAAACATACAAAATATAAAGCACACCTGAGTTCCGTTCCTTGGTTCTCCTATGGTTTGTATATAGTGACCTTGAGGTCTTTTCTGCTCCTTGTTTCTGTTTTTCCATTTGTAAAACAGACATGCTTTATAAGAAGAAGAGTTCTCTTGGTCTCAAATATGTGGAAGGATTTGTAACTAAAAGTCAGTCATCAGGAAGAATCTGTTCAAATGATCGGATGTCTATGCTTCTGAATAGAAAGAGAGATCAAGGGCTCTAAAATTCATCAAATGGCATTTCACTCACTAATTTTTTTTTTTCACAATCACAAATTTTTTTATTTTGCTCTTTTGATTTTACAGAGTTTTGTTGTTTACAGATATGTATAATTCCAGATTAGTCATATGTATATCTCATTCCCCCCCACCCCTCTAGGCTATCACATAGGCCCCATGTACGATTCCTTAGGCCCACAGCGCATTGACAATAGTTACCTCTTTTACATAAGATAGTATAGAGTTTCATGTGTCTCTTTCCATATCTCTCACCCACTCTTCCCTCTCCCCAATGTCCATAAGTCTCTTCTCTATGACTATTTTTCCATCGATGCTCTCTGTGTGTATTTATCAGTACAAACTTACTAGATTCCATATATATGTGTTGGTATACTGTACCTGTCCTCTTTTTGACTTACTTCACTGTGTATAATTGGTTCTGAATTCACCCATCTCATTAACACTGACTCTTCTGCATTTCTTTTAATTGCTGAGAAATATTCCATTGTATATATGTACCATAGCTTCTTTATCCATTCATTTGTTGATGGACATCTACATTGCTTCCATGTTCAAGCTATTGTATAGAGTGCTGCAATGAACACTGGGATACAGGTGTCTCTTTCAATTTTGATTTCATTAGGGTATAAGCCTAATAGTGGGATTGCTAGGCCAAATGGTGCTTCTATTCTTAACTTTTTGAGGAATCTCCATACTGTCTTCCATAGTGGTTGGATCAATTTACATTCCCATCAACAATGCAGGGACATTTCACTCATTAAATTTAAGAGCAGGTGGCGTAGGTAATGTTACACAGGGTGAGAGTTTTAGTCTTCAGGACAGCAGTTGGGTAGCTATGACTATGTAGAGATAGGTAACTCAAAGAATCACAACACCTGTAATGTTGGATGCAATTTCTAATGAAAATAAAATACCTAAAAGAATAAATCACAGAGTCAGGCAAGGCAAGAGTTGACAACAACCTGTAGGATCCTACATTTTGTCCAAAAAAAGAAACCTAAATCCACAAAAACAATCATAATCATAATTCTTCATGCTTGTTACCAAATTTGTCATCACTAAATGATAACGTAAAAATGTTTGACTTTCTTTTTTAAATGTACTTATTTATTTTTAAATTTTGGTCTCCTTTATTGGCTTTTTTATTTATTTGTTTCCATCCATCTTTATTCTCTGGCCTGTGTGGGCCTCCCATTGCAGTGGCCTCTCTCGTTGCAGAGCATTGGCTCTCGGTATATGCGCTCCAGAGTGCTGGCTCCTAATTGGATACACCAGTCCAGCTGCTCCATGGTACGTGGGATCCTCTCGGGCCAGGGATCAAACCAGTGCCCCCTGCACTGCAAGGTGGACTCTACCCACTGGACCACCAGGGAAACCCTAATGTATTTATTTTTAATTGAAGAATAATTGCTTTACAATTTTGTGTATTGTATTGGGTTTTGCTACACATCAACATGAATCAGCCACAGGTACACATACAGCAAATTCCCACTGGTTGT
Organism: Tragulus kanchil; assembly: GCA_022376925.1. Taxonomy (NCBI): domain Eukaryota; kingdom Metazoa; phylum Chordata; class Mammalia; order Artiodactyla; family Tragulidae; genus Tragulus; species Tragulus kanchil. Next base: position 215,472,015 of record JAIOJX010000004.1, read on the forward strand.
CTGTGGGAGTGTAATGGTATGTTTCCATGTGTATGTATATGTTTCCAAGCACATGGTAGTGGATATCGTAGTGTATATGTTTCTATGCTAGTCTCTCCACTCATCCCACGCTCTCCTTCCTGCCATCACTTCCTGGGCCAAAAGTCTGTTCTCCAGGTTTGAGTCTTACTTTCTTTTTAATTTTAACATTTGTGCTGGATCTCTGACTGGGCAGTATATCCTGGTGGCTCACTGAACACATGCAAATGTGTTAGCTGAGTCCTTAGCAGCCCAGGGAAGGGCCGGAAGGCAAATATCAGCTCTTCCAGAGTGAACAGGCTGGATGTTGTTTTATCATAGGTTGCAGTTTCTCTAGGTCTCCATTTACTTTCTTTCCCCCTTTGATTATATTTAAAGCAGTGTGATTAGAGGGCACAGGTTCTTTAACATTGTCTATACCCAATCCCTCTTTGGATTTACTGCTCCAATCCTCCCAGAAAACCCCCGAACACCTGCGGCCTTTGAGAGTGAGGTCTAAAGTCAGGCAAGGCAAGAGTTGACAACAACCTGTAGGATCCTACATTTTGTCCAAAAAAAGAAACCTAAATCCACAAAAACAATCATAATCATAATTCTTCATGCTTGTTACCAAATTTGTCATCACTAAATGATAACGTAAAAATGTTTGACTTTCTTTTTTAAATGTACTTATTTATTTTTAAATTTTGGTCTCCTTTATTGGCTTTTTTATTTATTTGTTTCCATCCATCTTTATTCTCTGGCCTGTGTGGGCCTCCCATTGCAGTGGCCTCTCTCGTTGCAGAGCATTGGCTCTCGGTATATGCGCTCCAGAGTGCTGGCTCCTAATTGGATACACCAGTCCAGCTGCTCCATGGTACGTGGGATCCTCTCGGGCCAGGGATCAAACCAGTGCCCCCTGCACTGCAAGGTGGACTCTACCCACTGGACCACCAGGGAAACCCTAATGTATTTATTTTTAATTGAAGAATAATTGCTTTACAATTTTGTGTATTGTATTGGGTTTTGCTACACATCAACATGAATCAGCCACAGGTACACATACAGCAAATTCCCACTGGTTGTCTGTGGGGAGTGTAATGGTATGTTTCCATGTGTATGTATATGTTTCCAAGCACATGGTAGTGGATATCGTAGTGTATATGTTTCTATGCTAGTCTCTCCACTCATCCCACGCTCTCCTTCCTGCCATCACTTCCTGGGCCAAAAGTCTGTTCTCCAGGTTTGAGTCTTACTTTCTTTTTAATTTTAACATTTGTGCTGGATCTCTGACTGGGCAGTATATCCTGGTGGCTCACTGAACACATGCAAATGTGTTAGCTGAGTCCTTAGCAGCCCAGGGAAGGGCCGGAAGGCAAATATCAGCTCTTCCAGAGTGAACAGGCTGGATGTTGTTTTATCATAGGTTGCAGTTTCTCTAGGTCTCCATTTACTTTCTTTCCCCCTTTGATTATATTTAAAGCAGTGTGATTAGAGGGCACAGGTTCTTTAACATTGTCTATACCCAATCCCTCTTTGGATTTACTGCTCCAATCCTCCCAGACAACCATCCCCTCTCCGAACACCTGCGGCCTTTGAGAGTGAGGTAAACCCTCCCTGCAAAGTACCCAGATGCACTGGTTTTGGAGTTAGGAGACTTACAAGTCTATTCTACATCATTTACTAGGCTCTGTGACATTGGAACAAATCACTTCTCTAAGGTATTGCTGTTTGTTCTCATTTCTAAAGCTGCTAGTGCTTGGGCTAGGTCAGTGGTTAGAACTTCTGAGGAGAGAACACAGTCTATTTTTCAACAAAAATAGGAATCTTAATATAGAAACTAATGAAAGTAAAACTGCTCTGTTGAAGCTCTGGGTTGGTTTCTTCACAAACCCTACCCACAACCACCTCCCCAAAGCCACTCTTGCAACTTGGACCTCAGGCTCTTCCATCTCAAACTAGGTGCTCCGAGATACTCTACCACTTCTACATTTTTTTAGTCTCTTAAATGGTAGCTATTGTGACATTCATACTAGGCTGGTGTCTTGAGTCTATCGTCCAGGCAGGGTGGGAGAATATAGGGTCAGTTCTCTCCATTTGACTCTCACTCAGTTATTCTAGTGAAAACCTAACCGCTCACCCTCAACTGTTCTGAAATAGCCCTCTTCCATCCCCAGGAAATGTTTCTTTTTGTGGACAGACAATTAAACCAGCATTCAAGCACTTTTCCTTAAGTTCTTCAACCTTCTTTATTCCTGTGGATCTGTGGTTTAATATAAACATACTTAAAACTTCACTGTTGAAAAAACACCAACATGTTAAGAAATGAAGGATAAATCTTTTAATACATATTGCAACATCTCTGGGGCTTCCCTGGTGGCTCCGTGGTGAAGAATTGGTCTGCCAATGCAGGAAACACAGGTTGGATTCCTGGTGCAAGAGGCTCCCACATGCCATGGGCCAACTAAGTCCAATGCACCGCAACTAATGGGCTTGAACTCTAGGGCCTGTGAGGCGCAACTACTGAACTACCTGGGGCCCATGCTCCGCAACTATCTGGGGCCCCTGCTGCACAACAAGAGAGGCCACCACAATGAGAAGCCTGAGCACTGAAACTAGAGAGTAGCCCTGGCTCGCCACACCTAGAGAAAAGTCTGTACAGCAACAAAAACCCAGAACCATTTTAAATAAATATATGAAACTTATTAGAAAACATTAAGAGATCTATACAGGGAAAGACATTCAAGATAATATTAAGATGCAAGTCCCAATACCCCGTATGATAACAATGTTATAACTAATAATATATGGATTAATATATGAATAGCAAAACTATTTAAGGAATATAAATACTGAACCAGTAATATGACTTCTAAGGAAGGGCAGATAACTATCGCTTTTGAATTTACAGTTCCCCCTTTAACAATGTCAGGGGTAAATCCGTGTATAATTCCCTGTCCTCAGTTCCTCTGCATCTGGAGATTCAACCAACCAGACGGGGCATCACTGTAGCATTTCCTGCTGAAAAACACTCACGGGCAAGTGGACCTGTGCCATTCAAACCTGTGTCATTTAGGGTCAATTGTCTATTTGTAAAATAAAGGTACTTTTGTATCTTATATTCTTTACAACCTTTTTCATAGTGTTCATATATAACTTTTATAAAAAATGGTTTAAGAAACAATATTACTATTCTACAATATTAATATAAGGAAGAAAAGCTCACAGGCAGAAAATGATTTCTTGATTTAAGTTATTAGTTGATATCGGAAGATCCATGAATGCATAATTCCTCCCTATGGTATCTTCTGCTCAGTCATAAACTTCAAGGGTTTATAAAGTCATAAACTTCATAAACCTCTGCTCCCATTATTTGGGAAGGGGAGTCACCAGTCCCATATTTCCATGGGGCCAGATATACTGAAACAGGAGCTGCCTTGGCTGATGCCTTATGAATTCATCCACTGATTTACTGATAGATTCTTTGATGAATCAAAAGATATTTGATTCAGAACAACACTATTGGACCTAGACCCTTCCCTTCACTTAAGGACTTCTTGTTTAAATGTTATATTCTATTTATATCAGTGATAAAATAGAAGGCACAGAAAAACAGACAAGATGGGTGGGGAAAATAAGCAATTGTTCTGATTTTCTAAAACCATGATATGGTTGTGATTATACTACACTTGGGGTGTGGTCAAAATTCTAAGACAGGAATAAAAGGAAATGTTGACTGATCAATTCTGGTTAGAAGGGGAGAATCCAAAAAGGTGGGATGACATCTGAGCTGGACTTAAAAGGATTTGAAGTAACTGATCAACTTAATATTATAAGTTGAGTTGGGAGTAGGAACCACAGCCCAGGTTGAGCCAGCCAAAGCCTGAAGGCCAAAAGAGTGAGCAGCCCTCAAACAGTAAACCCACCATGATGTGCTAGGAAGACAGGAGCCCAGGGGAAGGCAGGACCAGACTCTAAACGGCTGTGTGCGCCAGGAATGCTCAGCTATCCTAAGGACTTTACAGGAGCTACACAGGCTTTAGGAAGAGGAACATGACTATATCTTTGCCCTCATTAGAGGGAGGACAGAGAGAACAGTGCAGAGCAACCAGATGGAAAGAGCCTGGACGCCACTCCAAGAGTCAAAGGCAGAAAATAAGACAGTGTCTAAGGGCAGACAGATTGGACTGTGGCAGCCCAGCATGTACTGTGAGAGATACATGGTACCAGGGGTGCTGGCAGGTAGGGGCTGCAATTCCTAAAGGAGTCAGCGTTCCCATGGTTTACTGGAAAGCCAATCAACAGGGTAGCCCTAATGTGAGAGCTCCAACTTGAAACTGGATATTTTTCACTGCCCATGGGAGACAAACTCAAGGTAACCCAACATATTCATGTTTATGTTTATTTTTTTTTTTATTTTTTTGCCTTTAAGTCATCATTCATTTATTTTCATCTATCTTTCTTTATTCTTTTGGCATGTATGGGCCTCCCATTGCAGTGGCTTCTCTCATTGCACAGCATCGGCTCTGGGTACATGCACTCCAGAGTGCTGCAATGGACTCATAATTGGACACACCGGCCCAGCTGTTTCTTGGCACGTGGGATCTTCCTGGGCCAGGGATTGAACCGGTGCCCCTTGCACTGCAAGGCAGACTCTTTACCCACTGGACCACCAGGGAAACCCAATATTTATATTTCTAAGCTCAAAGTTTTTATCTTCCTGTTGGAACCCATCCTTAAAATACAGCTTTGGCATCCTCCAGTGTTAAAGAGCTGAGGATCCATCATTATGGAAAGAAACAGGCACATGACATTGAGGTTGGAAAATAATCTGTGCAGAAGAACTACAACCAACCCTGCTGCAGAAATGAAATGAAAAGTGGAAACCTGGTGTGGTCGGTGACGTCTGCCATCTTGCAGTTGGTGTTCTGTGCAAAACATCTAAATAATAAATAGTGCTTGGTCTTAAAATGCAAAATTATAGAATAGTTGCTGCTAAACTTCATGAACTACATGCTTAACGCTATTTCGCTCCCCTGTGTATTTTTTATGCTATTTAAACTCTCCACTGCCAAAGATGGTTGATTCTCCACAAGGAAAATATAGGCCAACAAAGGCAGGCCAGCTTTTAACAGTTACCATGTACAATAACGTTCTTACAGAGGTGTCAGCAAAGAATTATTTCAAGCAGCCTCTTGTCAAAACCAAAAGGTCAGCCAAGGTTTCCATAACATTTTTTTAATCTTATCTAAGATCCCAAGATCCTTTCTGCAACTGTGGGAATTTAAACAAGGTAATTTTGTAGTGGGGACTGGTTTACAAGCTTTAATAGATTTACAAGCCAGAGTCAGGAGTTGAAATTTAAATAGTTATATTGGATCGAGTCATATAGCTGTAGAGAAGTAACTATCTTTTGACGAAAGTTACTGTTTATATTTCCTTTTTTACTTTATGCTTGGAGCTCTCAGCTGTTCAGCATTTTATATGCATTGAATTATAGAGGGGCTAAGGGCTGGGAATATATGCAGAGTACATCATGTGAAATGCCGGTCTGGATGAAGCACAAACTGGAATCAAGATTGCTGGGAGAAAAATCAATAATCTCAGGTATGCAGATGACATCACTCTTATGGCAGAAAGTGAAGAGGAACTAAAGAGCCTCTTTATGAAGGTGAAAGAGAAGAGTGAAAGAGCTGGCCTAAAACTCAACATTCAAAAAACAAAGATCATGGCATCCAGTCCCATCACTTCATGGCAAATAGATGGGCAAAAAATGGAAACCACTGTAGATGGTGACTGCAGCCATGAAATTAAAAGACATATGCTCCTTGGAAGAAAAGCTAGGACAAACCTAGACAGTGTATTCAAAAGCAGAGACATCACTTTGCCGACAAAGGTCTGTATTGTCAAAGTTTTGATTTTCCTGGTAGTCATGTATAGAGGTAAGAGTTGGACCATAAAGAAGGCTGAGCACCAAAGAGTTGATGTCTTTGAACTGTGGTGCTGGAGAAGACTCTTGAGAGTCCCTGGACTGCAAGGAGATCAAACCAGCCAGTCCTAAAGGAAACCAACCCTGAATACTCATTGGAAGGACTGATGGTGAAGCTGAAGCTCCAATACTTTGGCCACCTGATGTGAAGTGATAACTCATTGGAAAAGACCCTGATGCTGGGAAAAGTAGAAGGTAAAAGGAAAAGGGGATGACAGAGGACAAGAAGGTTGGATAGCATCACTGAGTCAATGGACATGAGACTGAGCAGGCTCCCGGAAGTTGGGCGTGCTGTACTCCATAGGGTCACAGAGTTGGACATGACTAAGTGACTGAACTGAACTAGAGGGCAGGGATGTTGCCTGTTTTGTTTAGTGATGACTCTATGCCAAGTGCTTAGGTATTCAAGCCTGTCCCATTAGGTACTTTGCCTGCTACACAGAGGATTCTCAGTGACCACTTGCTGAGTGCTCAGTGACTGGTTCACATTTGACCCTCCACAGACCCTGACTCAGACTGTGTTAAGCACTCTTATTTATATCAATTATCAATCTATTGATTATGTTTTCTCTATTTTTATCTGGCTAAAAAAGTGAGTCAATTAATTTAATGTTCAATTCTCTAGTTTTAATAGTTAAAGGAACCTCATGAAATTGATGATTTACGTTACTTGTTCTTTATAGTATGTAAGATCTGAAAGCAACTCAAACCAATTGGCTAAATCGAAATCTCTTTAGAAAGGTCAAATTGCTAAATCATGTGCTCCACCCACCTCCAGACCAATACTGTCCTTTCTTCTGTCTTCCCATCTGTTTATGGTACCTCCAGCCCTCCCAGGAAGTCGGACACCTGACCACCACAGGTGCCTCCTTCACTAAGTGCCTCCTTCTTGCCTGTCCTCATTCAGGGACTTGTCCAATCTTTTCCTTTTTTTCTCTCAACCCCTTCCCCATCTTAGGATGCTATAGCACCAAAACATTGCCTTGGGGCTAGTCTTCCCTAAACACCCATTTTCCTTCACTTGGCCACCACAAATCTATGTCAGTCTCCTACTTTAAAAATCCCTTCTTCAATTTTCCCAGTACTTCCACTGGGTAAATGAAGGTCCTCCATTTCCAGACCCCATTGATTCCTCCAACTCTATCTCCAACGCTTGTCATAGCTCACCTCTGGGTCCAGAACTGGTGGTTTCCAAGCATATCATGTTGTTTCATGACCCTTTGCTTAATCCTGCCATTTCCTCTACAACTGTCCAGCCACACATTTTTTTGCCTGGCCCCCGGACCTTACATTCATGACAGAGGACAAGAAGGTTGGATAGCATCACTGAGTCAATGGACATGAGACTGAGCAGGCTCCCGGAAGTTGGGCGTGCTGTACTCCATAGGGTCACAGAGTTGGACATGACTAAGTGACTGAACTGAACTAGAGGGCAGGGATGTTGCCTGTTTTGTTTAGTGATGACTCTATGCCAAGTGCTTAGGTATTCAAGCCTGTCCCATTAGGTACTTTGCCTGCTACACAGAGGATTCTCAGTGACCACTTGCTGAGTGCTCAGTGACTGGTTCACATTTGACCCTCCACAGACCCTGACTCAGACTGTGTTAAGCACTCTTATTTATATCAATTATCAATCTATTGATTATGTTTTCTCTATTTTTATCTGGCTAAAAAAGTGAGTCAATTAATTTAATGTTCAATTCTCTAGTTTTAATAGTTAAAGGAACCTCATGAAATTGATGATTTACGTTACTTGTTCTTTATAGTATGTAAGATCTGAAAGCAACTCAAACCAATTGGCTAAATCGAAATCTCTTTAGAAAGGTCAAATTGCTAAATCATGTGCTCCACCCACCTCCAGACCAATACTGTCCTTTCTTCTGTCTTCCCATCTGTTTATGGTACCTCCAGCCCTCCCAGGAAGTCGGACACCTGACCACCACAGGTGCCTCCTTCACTAAGTGCCTCCTTCTTGCCTGTCCTCATTCAGGGACTTGTCCAATCTTTTCCTTTTTCTCTCTCAACCCCTTCCCCATCTTAGGATGCTATAGCACCAAAACATTGCCTTGGGGCTAGTCTTCCCTAAACACCCATTTTCCTTCACTTGGCCACCACAAATCTATGTCAGTCTCCTACTTTAAAAATCCCTTCTTCAATTTTCCCAGTACTTCCACTGGGTAAATGAAGGTCCTCCATTTCCAGACCCCATTGATTCCTCCAACTCTATCTCCAACGCTTGTCATAGCTCACCTCTGGGTCCAGAACTGGTGGTTTCCAAGCATATCATGTTGTTTCATGACCCTTTGCTTAATCCTGCCATTTCCTCTACGTACAACTGTCCAGCCACACATTTTTTTTTTGCCTGGCTGACTCTTACTTCGAAACTTAATTTGGGATGGGTCCAGGAATGTTCCCTGAGGCCCGATTACACCTGAAGTTTCTGTGCTGCACCTCCATTCCTCCAAGACTCCCCATCAGCCTCAAGACTCCTGTCTTATTCAGGCCAGTCCCTCCACCAGAACTACTGCTTATTTCTTTTCTCAGTGAGAAATTCTATTAACTTAAGGGACAGCTTCTCTTCTTCTGTGCACAGAGCTTTGGGATAACCCAGAAACTCAAACCTTCCACTCAGCAGCTACATCAATAAGGATGGGCTACAGTCACTATTTTGCTTAATATTAGTGATTGGAAAAGCTGTGTTTCGAGAAGCAGACCTTCTGATGCTTCTAATTCCTTCAAAGAGCTTTCCCAAACAAAATGCAGTGATAATCATCTCATGATGATCATAGAGAGGAAGCTGTTTGTCAGGGATAAAAGTACAGCCTGGGTGAACCTGGAAGCAACAAGCTTCCATAGTGTCCTTTGGAGAAAGGAAAGGCTGTCTCATAGCAGGCCTTTGAGAACCTGGTACTGGACCTAAATATAGGGATAGGATCAGAATAGAATGAAGAGTTAATTATCTCTTAGAGTTGTGCATCATTTTGAACATACAGTATGTTACTGCATTTGCTGATACACTAAGACTATAATAATGCCAAGTGAATCTCCCTCAGTATTATTATTATTTCCATTATTATGCAGCTAGAATGATTGGAGTACTTGTATTCTAGGTCTTGTGCTAAATCCTATACATTAAAAAAAATCCTTGTAACAATATGACAAAGTAGATCTTACAGTCCTCATTTTACAAATGAGACGTGTAAAGTAAGGTAAGTTGCTTAGTCATCTAATTATCAGTTAATTAATGCAAGAGCCTGGATTCTGAACCAGGTCTGACAAGGAAACCTATGGTCTTAAACCATTACGTTATTTGCTTTTAAAGCAGAGCTTTTTAGAAACAGCAAAATAAAATTCTTGGCTTTCCTCAACTTGTGGTTCAGCGATATCACCAGGAAGTAGGAGGGATAATTCTAGAAGCTTTCCTCTAGAAAAGAAGCAGTGCACTCAGTGACAACACAATGGCCGCCCTGACCTCTAGGACCAAAGGAGTTCAAAGGAGTGGGGTCACCCTTAGCCCCCAATCCTGGGTATCCTCAGACAAATGAGACACTGAGCTTTCTGAAGCAGTTCACTGCACCATTTTATCTTCTACAGATACAAAATCATTTATTGTCCAAATACAACAAAACTGGCCTGTATTTGAAGATCATTTGTATAACGGTTCCTCTGACACAGCTATTTGTCATTACAGTATCACGGCGTGCTAAGCTCTTACTCAAGTAAGGGTATCCTTCTTCACTGGAGCCCAACCATCAGCCCCTCAACTTAGAGGCAGATTATGCTGAACAAAGGGCAAACCATGAGAATGGTTTGGTTTATAGCTTCTGTGTGACCCATTCTACTGAACGCATCTCACATGACATCCTGAAGGCAAAAAAGCACTGAAGTAATAATGCAGCCATTAATAAGCCTGTCAGACAAAATTGATTACAGCTCAACTCCCAAGACCATAATACATTATTATTGTTGTTTTACTAAGGTCCTTCAGTTCAGTTGCAGCAAATGGGGGAAAAAAAAACCAGAATTAATAGGCTGTCTGGCAGCATTTCTTGGCAACTGTAATTGCCAAACTGTCCCCCAACAAAAATTTGTTGCAGATGAGCTCAAAAAATAGGAACTACGAAGACTCATATAATATCACACAGACTTGTAAAGACAATCTGCTTCTTACCGAAGGGCACACATTTTTTACTTAACACAAACTGTAGTTCGGACTTGAGATTGCTGATTGCATTGTTGCTTCTACAATAGAACAAATGTTTCCATTATCAACCATTTCTAAAGTCATTGCTTTTCTTTCAATAGATTCTTAACAAGATTCCAGGAATCTCTGAAGTACTTCTCTCAATCTTTTGGAAAGGTATGTTTGGGAGGGGGCAGCAACAGAGAGAAGACCGAAAGTATCATTAGAAAAAAGAGTTTTATGACATATCATGCTTTTAGGATCTAAAGAGTCAAACATTTTTGGAAAGAATCCAGTGACACGATTAGATAACCTCTTCAAATGGAGCCATCACTCAAAAGATAAAAGAAGAGGGCCAATTCCTACATAAGCAATGTTTCTCATCTTTTTGTCTTTTCGTGAACATTTATAATGACTTTCTTGAATGTACAACTATCTGACTCCTAACAACACCTTTTAAGAAGTGCAGCATTTTTTTTTTTTTTCACAATCAGCAATTAAAATAAACACACAAGGGGCTTCCCTGGTGGCCCAGTGGGTAAAGAGTCTGTCTTGCAGTGCAAGGGGCACCGGTTCTATCCCTGGCCCGGGAAGATCCCACATGCCACGGAATGGCTGGGCTGGTGTGTCCAGTTATGAGTCAGTGCTCTGGAGCGCATGTACCTAAAGCAAGTGCTCTGCAACGAGAAAGGCCACTGCAATGGGAGGCCCACACAGGCTGAAGAATAAAAGGTGGATGAAATATAAATGATGACTTAAGAGGCCAAAAAAAAAAAAAAAGTCAACAGAAAAATACTTGTCCCTCTACAGGAAAATATTTCTCATGACTAATTAAGAGAGCTATTAGGGAGAATAAATATGACGTTCATATACATAAATACTTGGGATCCCTGGAAGTCTATAATAGGAATATCTGGGCATTTAATTTCACTGTAGTAGAATTATAAAGGGGAAAATAAAGTGACCACTAGTGTGCTCACTCGGCAGCAAATTTTCTGTGTTGTGAGGAAAACATTCACTGTCGCTGTTCACAGTGCTAGGACAAAGGTGGAAGAAGTGGGCGGGGGCCTCTGCCAGGTCCTCCCCCAGAGGCCTGCCAGCAGGTATGGCAGCTATGTCCCTCACCGGGTAGATTCTTGGTGGCGGTTTTTAAGTATATAGGGGTACTTACTCAAGGTACTTAATAGGTCTTTTTTTTTTTTAAGTATTTGCTGCTCTCTGCCTTTATAGTGCCAATATTAGGGACCCACATTTTATACTGGAATGTATTTTTTGGGCAGATGAGGAAAAAGGCCAAGTTTCCGATGTCTTTTCTCTTATTTCTTTTCTTCACTGTAAGGTTTTCTTTATGGAGCTTTCAGTCTTAGGTTTCCATAACCTCCTAATGCAAAACAGGCTAAGAAGAGCCATGAATATAACAAACCACATGTTGCTTTGCTTTCCTTTTTAAAGAGGAAAAATCCAGCTTTTTTTTTAAAGAGGAAAAAAGCCATCACTCAAAAGAAGAAGCCAATCACCATTTTCAGTCTTTTCGTGAACATTTATAATGACTTTCTTGAATGTACAACTATCTGACTCCTAACAACACCTTTTTTTTTTTTCACAATCAGCAATTAAAATAAACACACAAGGGGCTTCCCTGGTGGCCCAGTGGGTAAAGAGTCTGTCTTGCAGTGCAAGGGGCACCGGTTCTATCCCTGGCCCGGGAAGATCCCACATGCCACGGAATGGCTGGGCTGGTGTGTCCAGTTATGAGTCAGTGCTCTGGAGCGCATGTACCTAAAGCAAGTGCTCTGCAACGAGAAAGGCCACTGCAATGGGAGGCCCACACAGGCTGAAGAATAAAAGGTGGATGAAATATAAATGATGACTTAAGAGGCCAAAAAAAAAAAAAAAGTCAACAGAAAAATACTTGTCCCTCTACAGGAAAATATTTCTCATGACTAATTAAGAGAGCTATTAGGGAGAATAAATATGACGTTCATATACATAAATACTTGGGATCCCTGGAAGTCTATAATAGGAATATCTGGGCATTTAATTTCACTGTAGTAGAATTATAAAGGGGAAAATAAAGTGACCACTAGTGTGCTCACTCGGCAGCAAATTTTCTGTGTTGTGAGGAAAACATTCACTGTCGCTGTTCACAGTGCTAGGACAAAGGTGGAAGAAGTGGGCGGGGGCCTCTGCCAGGTCCTCCCCCAGAGGCCTGCCAGCAGGTATGGCAGCTATGTCCCTCACCGGGTAGATTCTTGGTGGCGGTTTTTAAGTATATAGGGGTACTTACTCAAGGTACTTAATAGGTCTTTTTTTTTTTTAAGTATTTGCTGCTCTCTGCCTTTATAGTGCCAATATTAGGGACCCACATTTTATACTGGAATGTATTTTTAGGGCAGATGAGGAAAAAAGGCCAAGTTTCAGATGTCTTTTCTCTTATTTCTTTTCTTCACTGTAAGGTTTTCTTTATGGAGCTTTCAGTCTTAGGTTTCCATAACCTCCTAATGCAAAACAGGCTAAGAAGAGCCATGAATATAACAAACCACATGTTGCTTTGCTTTCCTTTTTTTTTAAAGAGGAAAAATCCAGCTTACGAAAAAGAGTATGCAAACTTAGCAGTTCACCAAAATTAAAGATGGTTTAAAGGTGTCTTAAACTTGGTCGTGGCCATCTTGTAATATTTTAGAATATAAATTAAAACATATGATTGTAATAAACTCTGAGTTTACTCAGAAATGAAGAGAAAATGCTAACGTCATGGATAATGGTTTACAAAATTAATTCTGACTTACAGGGCAATCTGAATATTTTCACCTCAGCCAAAGATAAGCAACACACACACACACACACACACACACACACACACACACGCAACACAATTAACTCTAAGGATTGCATTGTGAAATTGACGCTAGTGCTTTTTGAACCCTGGATTAACAATCCATATCTGGGCTTTCACAGACTTGCATAAATTATTCAAAAATTTTATGGCTCAATTCTGCTGTCAAAGAGAAGAAGCCTTTTGACAACACCTCACACCTGTTACTTATCTAAAACAGTCTTGGGCTTAGTGACTCCTGCCTGGATGAGCATGCCCAGACGTTCCTCACACACATTTTACACAAGGGGATGGATCCTTTGCTGCGCTGGGTAGTAAAGAAATTAAGACACACACTAGAATCCCTGGAATTTTCCCAAACGGGCTATCATGATCCAGATCTTAACTAAAGTAGCCACGGAAAAGAGTACAGACCTTAGAAAATCACAAGAGATGGTCCACTTAGAAGAGTTCCTCCATGTAACACATTCACAAAAAAACAATTAATGGGCCACAGATTTCAATATCTGTTGTCAGGACAGCACCATCCAACCAAAAAAAACACAAACCATAATTATGACAGCTATTGTTTTGCTTCAAGGTCTTACAGTCATAGGAAATGCAAATGTCCAAAATAAATTCTCATCAGAAGATTCCCAGCCACTGGGGTAATTTTGAGCTGTGGAAATCTTTATTTTCACACCTTCTTCCTTCCCTAACTCACTTAGAATGATAAAGGGACAAGGCCTATGTCAAGTGTGAGGTTCCTACAGCCTCCATTATTCATCTGCATGCAATTCAAAAGGGGGTCCTAGTTATTTAATTAAGTGACAAAGGGGATTCTTGGGAAAAAGGGGTTTGAGACAAACATTTAGTTTAAATTTTGCATCTGCAGCAAAAATAGACAAAGAAAATCCCATTTCTTCATAAAAATCATCCATGGATGGTTTTTAAAAAAGGGAAATGAGATGTGAAGCTATGGTGGGGGAGGGTCTGAGGAAAAGTCTGCATCATCAAATATGAGGGTGCTTAAAAAGCAGAGGATGTCAGAAGTTGAAGGCAGGTTTCTGAAAACAGAGCCAGAGTAAGCTCAGAGGTGCCTCTCCTGGACAGGAGTCCTGGGAGTGGAGCCAGGAAAGGAAACTTCTTTTTCAGGGAAATCTGGTGGGCAGAGTACAGGCAACTGCTTAGTTAAGGATCTTGAGGGAGACTATTTTGACAATGAACAAAACTGTACTTGCCCCCAGAATGAACACATCTGGGCAGAAAATCTGAATCGGGTCACTGAACCGATTCCACAGGTGGACTGCTTCTCCCTATTGGTGGCATTCCCGTGTGGTAAGTACTTCAGGGAACTATGTTGTGCACACTTGGGCTCTGTTGAAAATAATAAGATTTGACTTAAGGAGAAAGGGTGGGGAGTGATCATTTAGTGGGTAGTAAAGAAATTAAGACACACACTAGAATCCCTGGAATTTTCCCAAAGGATCATGATCCAGATCTTAACTAAAGTAGCCACGGAAAAGAGTACAGACCTTAGAAAATCACAAGAGATGGTCCACTTAGAAGAGTTCCTCCATGTAACACATTCACAAAAAAACAATTAATGGGCCACAGATTTCAATATCTGTTGTCAGGACAGCACCATCCAACCAAAAAAAACACAAACCATAATTATGACAGCTATTGTTTTGCTTCAAGGTCTTACAGTCATAGGAAATGCAAATGTCCAAAATAAATTCTCATCAGAAGATTCCCAGCCACTGGGGTAATTTTGAGCTGTGGAAATCTTTATTTTCACACCTTCTTCCTTCCCTAACTCACTTAGAATGATAAAGGGACAAGGCCTATGTCAAGTGTGAGGTTCCTACAGCCTCCATTATTCATCTGCATGCAATTCAAAAGGGGGTCCTAGTTATTTAATTAAGTGACAAAGGGGATTCTTGGGAAAAAGGGGTTTGAGACAAACATTTAGTTTAAATTTTGCATCTGCAGCAAAAATAGACAAAGAAAATCCCATTTCTTCATAAAAATCATCCATGGGTGGTTTTTAAAAAAGGGAAATGAGATGTGAAGCTATGGTGGGGGAGGGTCTGAGGAAAAGTCTGCATCATCAAATATGAGGGTGCTTAAAAAGCAGAGGATGTCAGAAGTTGAAGGCAGGTTTCTGAAAACAGAGCCAGAGTAAGCTCAGAGGTGCCTCTCCTGGACAGGAGTCCTGGGAGTGGAGCCAGGAAAGGAAACTTCTTTTTCAGGGAAATCTGGTGGGCAGAGTACAGGCAACTGCTTAGTTAAGGATCTTGAGGGAGACTATTTTGACAATGAACAAAACTGTACTTGCCCCCAGAATGAACACATCTGGGCAGAAAATCTGAATCGGGTCACTGAACCGATTCCACAGGTGGACTGCTTCTCCCTATTGGTGGCATTCCCGTGTGGTAAGTACTTCAGGGAACTATGTTGTGCACACTTGGGCTCTGTTGAAAATAATAAGATTTGACTTAAGGAGAAAGGGTGGGGAGTGATCATTTAGTGGATGGATACAGAGGTATCTTAGGCATCTCAGGGCAAGACTGTAGCTGAGCTTCTGAAAATGACCACAGTTCAGAGAAACACTCAGAAACCTCGACAGTGTCCTTTTTGCCTCCAATCTTTGGTCCGCTTCTTTCTGGTTAACACTTTGTGCTTAGCTCCTTGCAGACAGGGCTTTGTGGCTCCTCAGTCTCTCAGGCTGAACTATGGCCCTTCCAGTTTGGGGGTTGATCATCAAGGGCCCACTTCTTGACCATGATGAATAATTGCATAGATGAATCAGGGCTTGTGCATTGTATAGGCTACAGGCCAGTAACTCCCAGTGAAGGTGGAATTGTTTTGCCCTGCAGAGATATTCCAAAAGTGTCTGTTAAAGAAAAATGCTGGGGCTTCCCTGGCGGTCCAGTGGGTAAAAAGTTCGTCTTGCAGTGCAAGGGGCACCAGTTTGATCCCTCGCCCAGGACAATCCTATGTGCTGTGGAGCAGCTGGGCCAGTGTGTCCAATTACGAGCCAGCGCTCTGGAGCGCATGTGCCCTGGGCCAGTGCTCTGCAATGAGAGAGGCCACGCAATGGCAGGCCCACACAGGTCAAAGAATAAAGATGGATGAAAACAAACAATGACTTAGAGGCAAAAAAATAAATGCCAGTTGCACAAGATATTATGGATGGGCATTGTCCCTGATAACAGGCAGCCAAGAGCATCTTGGCAGTGTTAAGAATCACTTGCACTGATTCCCTGCACTAGGGAGGGATGTCCCAGGTGGTCCAATGGTTATGCCTTTCAATGCAGGGGACTCAGGTTCAATTTCTGGTTGGGGGAACTAAGATCCCACATGCCTTGGGACAAGTAAACTTGATAGTGGTCACAACTAGAGTAGCCAACTCATGACAACTACTGAACTCTGCTCTAGAACCCATGCTCCACAGTAAAAGAAGCTCGTGGGCTACGACAAAGACCCAGGGCTGCCAAAAAAGAGAATGACCTGGAATGTCTAAAAACATACAGATGCCGGAACCACATCTTTATAGATTTTAATTCAATAAGTCTGAGTTAGGAGTTCCCTGGTGGCTCAGTGGTAAGGAGTCCTCCAGTCAATGCAGGAGACATGGGTTCAATCACTGGTCTAGGAAGATATCATGGAACAACTAAGCCCATGCACCACAGCTATGGAGCCTGCAGTCTAAAGCCCACAATTTGCAAGTACTGAGCCTGTGAGACACAACTTACGGAAGCCCATACACCCTAGAGTCTCTGCTCTGCCACGAGAGAAGCCACTGCTGTGAGAAGCCCATGCACCACAACTGCAGAGTAGCCCCCACTGGCTGCAACTAGAGAAAAGCCTATGCAGCAAAGAAAATCACCATGGCCAAAAACAAGTAAATAAATAAATATGTAAAAAGAAGTCTCAGGACCCAGAAATGTACATTTCATATAGTTTTCTTAGTAATTACAATAATCCCAGGGGAATTGTTTTGCCCTGCAGAGATATTCCAAAAGCAAAAAGGGGGGAAAAGTTCGTCTTGCAGTGCAAGGGGCACCAGTTTGATCCCTCGCCCAGGACAATCCTATGTGCTGTGGAGCAGCTGGGCCAGTGTGTCCAATTACGAGCCAGCGCTCTGGGCGCATGTGCCCTGGGCCAGTGCTCTGCAATGAGAGAGGCCACGCAATGGCAGGCCCACACAGGTCAAAGAATAAAGATGGATGAAAACAAACAATGACTTAGAGGCAAAAAAATAAATGCCAGTTGCACAAGATATTATGGATGGGCATTGTCCCTGATAACAGGCAGCCAAGAGCATCTTGGCAGTGTTAAGAATCACTTGCACTGATTCCCTGCACTAGGGAGGGATGTCCCAGGTGGTCCAATGGTTATGCCTTTCAATGCAGGGGACTCAGGTTCAATTTCTGGTTGGGGGAACTAAGATCCCACATGCCTTGGGACAAGTAAACTTGATAGTGGTCACAACTAGAGTAGCCAACTCATGACAACTACTGAACTCTGCTCTAGAACCCATGCTCCACAGTAAAAGAAGCTCGTGGGCTACGACAAAGACCCAGGGCTGCCAAAAAAGAGAATGACCTGGAATGTCTAAAAACATACAGATGCCAGAACCACATCTTTATAGATTTTAATTCAATAAGTCTGAGTTAGGAGTTCCCTGGTGGCTCAGTGGTAAGGAGTCCTCCAGTCAATGCAGGAGACATGGGTTCAATCACTGGTCTAGGAAGATATCATGGAACAACTAAGCCCATGCACCACAGCTATGGAGCCTGCAGTCTAAAGCCCACAATTTGCAAGTACTGAGCCTGTGAGACACAACTTACGGAAGCCCATACACCCTAGAGTCTCTGCTCTGCCACGAGAGAAGCCACTGCTGTGAGAAGCCCATGCACCACAACTGCAGAGTAGCCCCCACTGGCTGCAACTAGAGAAAAGCCTATGCAGCAAAGAAAATCACCATGGCCAAAAACAAGTAAATAAATAAATATGTAAAAAGAAGTCTCAGGACCCAGAAATGTACATTTCATATAGTTTTCTTAGGTAATTACAATCTGTAACTGGGTTTAGGAACCACGCATTGGTCTACAGGCACAAATCACTTCTGTTACTTGCTCGCCTCAGACAGTGGTAACATCATGCAATGAGAAAGAGGAGCTACTTCAAGTTTCCACTGAATAGTTGGTTGAAGCAAAATTCTACCCAGACACTCCAAGGTCTTCAATACTGTTTATGAAGCACGCATGCTGCTGAGTAAATCTCAGATCTCTTTCTTGAAAAGTTCTAAAGGATATGTGTCATTTTGAGGATCTGACCCACTTTGGTTAACATGTCTTAAATGCAAGTTAACTTCTCTTTTGTTATACTAGGTGATACTATTCTTTTGATGTGGCTTATGGTGCTGGTTTTAATCCACAAACCTTTGAAAAACATAGTTTTCAAAGTTTTCTCATAAATGTTAGAATAGGTTTTTTAAAAGGCATGAAATAAGAACTGTAGAAATTAAAGTCATTTAATATCTCACATTTAAAGCCATTATTTGGGGGACATGCAATGCTTAATTTTAATTATGCATTGTTTCTGTCATTTCAGCACATTTCTGCTGCAAAAACTCCACTTTCAGGATGCTTCAGAGGCAAGGGCTGCTCCCACTGATGTAAATTACCTTCTGTCCTGCTGGGTAAGGCTGCTGAAACTTGAAGGCTGCTGGGCAGCTGCTGTGGCCCACAGTTCTTTAGCTTCTCAGCATGTGGACAGAAAGCAAACAGATCACATGTCATTTAGGGGGACAAGGAGATTTACTGAAAATGCTAAGATCAAGGTGGGACTTCCCTGGTGGTTTAGTGGTTAAGCATCCGCCTGCTCATGTAGGGGATCCAGGTTCGATCCCTGGTCCAGGAAGATCTCACATGCAGCGGAGCAACTACTTAAGTCCATGCACCCAGAGCCTGTGCTCTGAAACAAGAGAAGCTACCACAATGAGAAGCCTGTACAACTGTAACTGCAGAGTAGCCCTTGCTCACTGCAAGTTGAAAAGCCAGGGAACAACAACGAAGATTCAGCGTAGCCGGGGAAAAGAAAAACAAAAGATCAAGGTGTGTAGACAAAGCAGAAAAACCATAAATCACATGACCCTTATAGACATAAGCTGGGAAGGTGTTTGAACCAGAGCACAGAATAGGCTTCCCCAAACCCACAGCTTGCGGTTGTTCCTAAATGACAACAAACAATCCAATCTGTTCACAACTCTTATCTCTTGCTCTTCTCTGCTATAGATTAATATTTTCTTTTCCTTTTCACACCATTTTTTTTTTCCTGCTCAGTCCTCTAATTTGTTTCAATGCTTGGAAGAATTTTTTTCCTCCAGATATTATTCATATTATGGTAAGGAAGAAATCTTGGGGAGGTACTACCCTCAGTCCCCCTCGTTCTATCAATGAAGCCTGCATTACACCGAGCAGATGGCAGAGCCTCAATGAAGCTGATGGACGTTTCCGAAGCCAACACATCTGTATTGATTTAAGGCAGAGAAATAGAAGAGGACCATGGCTAGTCATGTGACAGACGACATAGAAGCTTATCACCAGCCTGAATCACAGTATTGACAGGATTAATTTTTCCTCATTAGCCAAAGAACAAGATAAATACATGTCTAAAGACACAGAGGAGGATAGGATTACAACTCCTGTTCCTGTGTGATTTTTATCAGGATATGAAATGCAATTACGTCAATTTTATTGGAATTAATCCATCAATTTGTCACTTTGGGGTTTTATAAAAGTTATAAATAAACAAAAATGAAAATATATTTTAATGACAACTGAGAACATTGCTTTTACATTTTTTAAACAATCACAAAAAGACAATCATCCTTTGTAATGGTCAGAGTGGAAAATAAAAAGTATGAAGAATGTGACTCTGCCGATGAAGGAGGGAAGAGGAAAAGGGGAGGGAGGGGAGGGATGTTTTTCCTAGAGCAGGTATTTTTATACAGGATCCTCCACACTCATGCAGTTTAAGGGCACTAAGAACTTTATTATATGGCAATAATCTTAGCACAATGTACTTTCCTGTTAGAATATCCTGTACCATGGACGTTTCTGGCTGACAACTGAAGTATGGCTGAACATTATGTGTAATGCAATTCCCACAAATGAGCTACTGTTTGGCGGGGGGGAAACAGCAAGTGGTAATAAATCTGTAAATCCCTCCTGCAGTTTTCAGGATAACATTTATTGGTCTGGTCTCAACAGTTTTATACACAAGTATATAACATATACCAAATTAGAAATTCATCAACGGAACTCATTGATAAAGAACTGTTGCATAAATAGCTTTATTCTTTAGAGCTTATTTATTCCTTGGAGAGCTATTATAAATGGGATTATTATTTAGTTGTTTGTTTAAAGAGAAAACAATATGGAGAGACATTTACATCATGTCAAATGTGGGAAATAGCTCACAACTGCATGGCTTTCAACACACATGGGCAGAGAGGTCCTGGAAGCAGTGAGAATAAAAAGGAGTGACAGAGGCGGATGGGGTGCACTCTCAGGGTCCTGGGGGTGTGGTGCTCCACTCTGGGTCTCGGATGGGGCGGAGCAGAGCTTGTCATGGTGGTTTGGTTTCTGCGGTAACCGGCTGGAAGGCCTTTTTACTCTCTGGCCTCAGTTTCTCATCCACAAAATGGCAGATGATCTTTTCAGGTCTTTTGGCTGTGAAATGCTCTAATTCTTTGACTTCTTCAGTCTAGGAAGCTTAGGAATGGAGGTCAGCTATATACACCAGGGCCACTTTAACCAAAGTCTGTTTCAACATTTGTTGCCACACCCCAGCATGGTGAAGCAGACCCGTGGTCCCAGGGAGGGAAGCAGTCAGACCATGCTGAACTTCTGCAGAGAAGCCCTCACACAGATGGGCCTGACCATCTGGGCAGCCCCACAGACCCTCCTCGTCTCTCTAGGGTTTAGACAGTAGAAAGCTTCTGAAAGTTTCGAGGCTTGTACCCTGAATTTCCCATCTCATCTGCAGCTCCTTAGTCTGAATGGAAAGTTCTATTTTGGGAAACCATCTTGAGATGTACTCGGGCTAACGGGAAGGAAAAGTTGGAAAGCAAACTCGGACATTAAACAGAAACTCTCAAAAAAAATGTGAGAAAGAGGAAATGAGATTTTTCCTTTAAAGCACCTTCCAGAATAAAGTTTTGAAGGAAGGACTTCAGAACAATGTTGCCATAGCACCTGCAACTTCCCTACAACCTTCTGTGCATTCTTTTAATCATGTGTGTGATGATGGGGTCTCTGCTGGGCTGGAAGACCTGTGCCGATGGAGAGCGAGCGAGACTGCCTTGCTCAGTGCTGCCGCCTCAAACGAGCCTAATGCCTGTCACACCATCGAGACGGACAAAAGTTTACTGAATGACTCGGTGCCTGAATGACGAGTGCCATTCATTTTATGAGGATATCCAAGATGTGGAACATTCAGGATATTCAATTGTCAATTAAAAATGATGACCATGGAGCCCATTTTTCTACTCTCTGTTCCTCCAATGACCTTTATTATAAAATAAATCATGCCATTTGGTCTGAAAGGTAATCAAGACCTTTTTTTTTTTTTCTTTTAGTCAGAAACTTGACATTTTTCTTAAAAACATCTTTGGGTTTCATTTGCATTTATTTCTGCTGCAATTTGTCTTTTTTTTTCCTGAGTAAATTGAGTCCCCCAAATTGATGCTATTTCCCACATATCTTCATTGAGATGGCCAATTGGAAGGTCTGCTTCATCGTCCAAAAGGAGGCTGGGTCCTAGTCGGTGTCATTACTGAACAGCTTGAAAACCTTTTATTTACCTGCCTAGCAAGGACACTAACCTGCTCCATTCAGAGCTCTAATAAAAAGTGTGATAAAAATGCCAAGGCTTGCTTATCTTGAAAGATTCTTCCTAGTTCAAAGGGTCAGTTTAACACCAGGGTCCCAAGTCTTATCAGCTGGCTCTTCAGAGCCCTGCCATTGTAAAACAAAGAATTCCTCCGACTGGCATGACAATGGTACAATCAGCAGATACTTCAAAAGGAGAAGGCACCACACAGAGGGTGCCCCCGAACTTACCTCTCACTGGGATGTTTACACATGCGTTCCAACAGCTCACCCCACAACACCGGCCAGGTGACTTAGTCAAGGGCACCGCAGTCACAGAATAGTCAAGGACTCTGTTTTACCAATCAAGTGGGGAAAACTTCAGCTTAAACACCATTCCCTCTCAACACCGAGTTCTCAAAAGCTAGGGTCTCATTATTCTACTAGGATGAGGCAGGTGTCAGTGGATGGAGGTGGGCATGAACAGTTGTGACTTTAGTACATAATTAGAGAGGGTAGGATGAGAGAGAGGGAGGGAGAAGGAGAGAAAGAGGAAGAGGGAGAAGAGAAATAAGTGCGTGTGCAGATAACCCAGGATCATCTGCAGGCATCCACATGACATTTGCAGATGAGGATTAAAATAAGAATAAAAGCCTATACTGACTCTGCAGGATGCAAAGAGAAAGCCTACAGGTATGAAGTTCACAGAGGAAAAAAAAAAAAAAAGAATTTACTGCATTCCCTCTGAAGATCTGGCCTTGAGATGGGGGCTCTGATCTGTTGGCTTTATTTGTTTAACTTCCCTGAAAATCAAAAACAAATATCAACTTTCCCAAATTAAGTTCCACAGGAAAATGGATATGGAAATGATTGAAAAACTTAACCTTTGAGGTTCCCCAGCCCTTTATTGGAGCTGTGTATTAGAGTCATGTATAAATAGTGTTATTTCAAAGAAATCCAGACACTTAGATACTGGAAGCAGGAGGCCAAATAAAGAACAGCTTGGTTTTGCTGACATCAAACAGGAAGGTATAAGGTTTTCTTTATTTCTCAGAGCCTGTGCTTTGTACATCCTAGGATATCAAGGATGTTTTAAAAACAAGCAAACAACCTCCCATTATTATAGGGAACCCTGTGTACTTTGCAGTGAGCCTGGTGGCCTTGCTGAGATCACAGGACTGTGGAGTCTGGGCAGCCAGGATCTGCATCTGATCCTCCTTGATGCTCTCATTTGGCCCTCCAACTAGGGCAACCTCACCCAAGTTCTTCTCAGGTTCCTGTCTTTGCTTCATTGTCAATGACAGGCTTAAATGCCCAACAAGTCATGTCCTACTAATCAACCAAAAGGAGAAAAAAAAAGAGTTCATACTAGGTTCTCAGGACAAAATTTCAATAGGCATTTTAATAAGCCTGTTATATACCCACCCTAGTTAAACTGGCACTCAGCCCTCTTGATACCCACACTTCTCATCTTTTTCCCAAGTATTTTTTTTTTTTTTTTAATCTTTGTAGCTCCTCTCCCCATTTGAAAGACTACTGCTTTGTTTTGGCCCCCACCTCCGTCCCTGTTCCCTCTACCACTAGACTGTAAGCTCCACCAGGCAAGGATTTCTGTCAGTTTTGTTCACTGATGTAGCTCCAAGAC
Organism: Tragulus kanchil; assembly: GCA_022376925.1. Classification (NCBI taxonomy): domain Eukaryota; kingdom Metazoa; phylum Chordata; class Mammalia; order Artiodactyla; family Tragulidae; genus Tragulus; species Tragulus kanchil. The sequence continues at coordinate 215,495,532 of JAIOJX010000004.1, forward strand.
CTGGTACAGAGTAGGTACTCAATGTTACATAAATGGATATAAGCAACTGTACTGAACTCTGGGCTATAAAGAGGAACAACAGCTGCTCTTTGCCTTGAAGTAACTCACAGTCTACTCCCTGTAAATATATATATACATATATATAGATAGATAGATAGATAGAGATATAGATATAGTTGTTGTTCAGTCACTAAGCTGTGTCCAACTCTCTGCGACCCCACGGACAGCAGCATGCCAGGCTTCCCTGTCCTTCACCATCTCCTGGAGGTTGCTCCAACTCATGTCCATTGAGTTGGTAATTGTCCTCTGTTCTCTGATCCTCACATATATACACCATCAAATAGATACACCATATACACCATCAATTCTTTCCTTATGTTTTATGTCTCTCTTAAAACTTAAGTGTGTCTCTTTTTAAAATTATATTATACAATCAAGGATGTTCCTGGTGGCTCATTGGTGAAGAATCCACCTGCCAATGCAGGAGACATGGGTTCTATCCCATGAAGACCTCACATGCCACAGAGTGACTAAGCTCATGTGCCACAACTATCGAGCCTGTGCTATTGAATTGGACTAACCTCAGTTTCCACAACTACTGAGCCCTGGAGCCACAGAACCCACATGTCCTAGAGCCTGTGCTCCACAACAAGAGAGGCCACCACAATGAGAAGCCATTGCCATGAAGAGTAGCCTCCTTTCTCACCAACTAAAGAAAAGCCTGCATAGCAACAAAGACCCTGAACAGTCAAAACTAAATAAATACATGAATAAAATTATTAAAAAAATTATTATACAATAAAACATGGATGTAATCCCATTGTATATTAGGAAGCTGTTCAATTTAGCATATACAGGAGTCCCAAGACTATAACTATTTCAATAAACATTTGTTGCCTTTAAAAATCCTTTGAGGTGTCTTCATTGCAACAAAATGGTCCAACAGTTGTATGGTATACAAATATATCCCCAAATCATGAAACATTAATGATCTAATAAAAGCAATTAGTTTCAGGTTGCAGCAACTGAAACTATGTCTTCTGTTCTGGGATTTCAGATCCTTTTATTTTCTGCATTTCATATTTTCCTCCATGTGGGCTAGGAAACAATTAACCCCCTACCAGACAGATCTCGTACCTTATGGTTATTTAGAGGAAAAATGCTCATCTATTTTTTTTTTTTTTCTGAATGTCTTGCCAGTGTTCTTTTAAGAAGTAGATATCCAAATGCAGCTTAATTTTCGTTATGCAAGAATGACTGCCTGCAGGCCAACAGAAATGCCTTGGGAAACTCATGGGCTGATGAGCTAAAATTAAATCTGAACAATTTATCTATTATACATTGCCAAAGGTATAACAGATATTGAAACTGAAAGATCAACACTATCAAAGTAAAATGAAAACAAAGTTTCTTTGCCCATTCTGGCCAAGTCCACTTTTCAAGTTTCTCTTTTAAAATTTCATTTCATTGAAAATATATAAGCATATAGTTTAAAAATCAAACAATTCTAAAAGGCTTATTTTGAAAAACAGCAGCTGTCATGAAGCCTGTTTTGTTCCCTCTCTGAAAAGTTGTAGGACCTTTAATATTTCTAGCATTCAGACATTACGTGATGATGTCCTTCATATTAGAGTCTACTTTCCAACATTGCATAGGGTATTTGGTGAGCCTTTCAATCCCCAAATTCATGCCTTTCAGTCTGGAAGAATTTGTGGAATGATTTCTTTGATGACATTCTGTTTTCTCTTCCTACTTAAATGTCGGTTCCCTGGACCTGATTTCCCATTTTCTTATCTCCTCTCTCATATTTTACATTTCTTAGTGTTTTAAGTTTACATTCTAGGACATTTTCTACTACTAGAACTTCCAAGGCTTCTAGTGAATGGTTTTTCATTTCTTCTTTTTAATTTCCAAGAGCCGCTTTGTTTGCCCACGAAGGTTCCTTTGTAGCATTCTATTCTTGTTTGTTGGGTACATTATCTTCATCTTTGTCTGATACCATTAATTATGAAAGAAAGTGAAAGTGTTAGCTGCTTAGTCACGTCTGACTCTTTGCAACCCTATGAACTGTAGCCTGCCAGGCTCCTCTGTCCATGGGATTCTCCAGGCAAGAATACTGGAGTGGGTTGCCATTCTTACTCCAGAGGATCTTCCCAACCCAGTGATTGAATGCTGGTCTCTGGCATTGCAGGCAGATTCTATTTTTTTTTTTTATACTTCTTTCCTTTATTGAGTATAGGTGGTTTATAATGGTGTGTTGGTTTTAGTGTACAGCAAAGTGGATCAGTTAGGCCTCTACATACATGCAGGCAGATTCTTTACCACCTGAGTCACCAGATGGTGCCTATATATATATCTATATACACACACTGGTCTACCAGTGCCTACTTTAGCTACACCCTACTCACCTGACTGACTTGCCAACATACTTGTCCTTGATCCAGCTGGTGACTGTTCATATCAAAGGGGTGGTGAGGGACATATCCCTTTGCTAGTTTCCCTGGCAACCAATGAGCCAACCTGGTATCAATTCCTCTATAATTGGTAATTGTACCTTCTCCCCAGTAGCAAAGACTGCTGACAAGATCTGTCTGCTGCCCACTGCACATGGTGGGTGTCACTCCAGGATCTTGCTCCAGATGTGCAAGCTCCCCGCTGTCCACCAAACCACTGATGGCTCTGTTGCTGACCCCTGGCTTGTTCTGCAGTCTTGAAAGTGGGCAGCCATAGACCCAGCAGGCCTGTGGGATGCAGCCCAACAACCCTTCCCTCAATGGTGCCAGGTGACTCACAGCTAGAGTTTCTGTTCTATTCTCACCCAAGGATAAACCTTCTTGAGCCTTTTGGGAGGTCTATGGTACAACTCAGACTGCACCTCATCTTTCTCTACTTCTAGGTTAGGATCTGCCTACTTGGCTAGCCCAGTTACGGTCATCCCTCGGTGTCCATGTGGGACTGGCTCCAGGGTCCCCAGCAGCACCAATACTTGAGAATGCTCGAGTCCTTCACAGTCAGTATGAGAGGATGCAGAACTCATGAATACGGAGGCTGACTGCATCCTGCTTCCAGCCTCCAAGACATGTTTAAGGGAAAGGAGTTTCACTTGATAAAAGGCAAATGTGCCCTTAAATACTTTACTGGACACTTAACAAGAAGAGGGGAAACTAACAGTCTGAAAGATGTTTTTTCCTACATAATAGATGGGTTTCTTTCTGCACACCAAAAAGATAGGACTTTCTGGAGCATGAAGGGGAACTAAAAGGTCTCAGGATGTCTCTTCTAGATTTGAGTTTATAATTCTAAACATAAGAGAATTAAAAACCTGATTTTTAATCAGTAAAAAGGTGATTTTACTGTAAAATTTAGCTAAATTAAAAGGATCAACAAAATTTTAGGGAAAGGTATCTTGATTAACTCTATTGATTGCTTGCCTACTAACAATGACAACTTTTTATACACCTGGAGAATTTCTCATTTTCTTCAATTCATATACTTTCCCTAATAAGCACAAATAATAAATATACAACATGCTGAAATCCATATGTTGTGGATTTATTTTTAACGATGCAAAATTATTTAAGTTCTGACAAAACAACAGCTGCTAACTTAATTTAAAAATGTTAAAAATAGCTCAGGAGTGTTTAATTTTTCTGTATTTGTCCTGCATCTGCCTTCTAATTTTAAAATGAAAACACTATTAAATTCACTCATATAAGAGTTATAAGATGAATTTTAATCCCATTTTTATTTAAAACTGAAATGTATTCAATATTAGTATCCAGTTAAATGATCCTGAAATTTATTTGGCAATATCTGCTTGTTGAGGCATCTTATATTCAAATAATCCCTTAGCAGTAATAAGGCCTGTGGGATGCAGCCCAACAACCCTTCCCTCAATGGTGCCAGGTGACTCACAGCTAGAGTTTCTGTTCTATTCTCACCCAAGGATAAACCTTCTTGAGCCTTTTGGGAGGTCTATGGTACAACTCAGACTGCACCTCATCTTTCTCTACTTCTAGGTTAGGATCTGCCTACTTGGCTAGCCCAGTTACGGTCATCCCTCGGTGTCCATGTGGGACTGGCTCCAGGGTCCCCAGCAGCACCAATACTTGAGAATGCTCGAGTCCTTCACAGTCAGTATGAGAGGATGCAGAACTCATGAATACGGAGGCTGACTGCATCCTGCTTCCAGCCTCCAAGACATGTTTAAGGGAAAGGAGTTTCACTTGATAAAAGGCAAATGTGCCCTTAAATACTTTACTGGACACTTAACAAGAAGAGGGGAAACTAACAGTCTGAAAGATGTTTTTTCCTACATAATAGATGGGTTTCTTTCTGCACACCAAAAAGATAGGACTTTCTGGAGCATGAAGGGGAACTAAAAGGTCTCAGGATGTCTCTTCTAGATTTGAGTTTATAATTCTAAACATAAGAGAATTAAAAACCTGATTTTTAATCAGTAAAAAGGTGATTTTACTGTAAAATTTAGCTAAATTAAAAGGATCAACAAAATTTTAGGGAAAGGTATCTTGATTAACTCTATTGATTGCTTGCCTACTAACAATGACAACTTTTTATACACCTGGAGAATTTCTCATTTTCTTCAATTCATATACTTTCCCTAATAAGCACAAATAATAAATATACAACATGCTGAAATCCATATGTTGTGGATTTATTTTTAACGATGCAAAATTATTTAAGTTCTGACAAAACAACAGCTGCTAACTTAATTTAAAAATGTTAAAAATAGCTCAGGAGTGTTTAATTTTTCTGTATTTGTCCTGCATCTGCCTTCTAATTTTAAAATGAAAACACTATTAAATTCACTCATATAAGAGTTATAAGATGAATTTTAATCCCATTTTTATTTAAAACTGAAATGTATTCAATATTAGTATCCAGTTAAATGATCCTGAAATTTATTTGGCAATATCTGCTTGTTGAGGCATCTTATATTCAAATAATCCCTTAGCAGTAATAACCCTACAGTCTTCCAATAGACTGTAAGTTGCACTGATTAACAAGACAAGCTTGGAACTTTGGTTCTTATAGCAGCTTAGCCTCCTGTTGATTGTGCCGCCTCTCTATTCTCTGAAATGTGGGCAATAATAGTACTATAGCACAACAAGTATTGTTGATGTGGGAATAGAAACAATTCCTGTAAAGTACCAGGCCTTAGATGAGATGCACCATGGCATGATGATTGATATCCCTCTACCTTATTTAGGAAAGTCAGTCAGACCTGAGATGCCGAAAGAATGGTTATCTTATTTCTCTCTTATGTCCATAACCCTCAAGAGTAATCACTGTCATCTTTAATACTGAAAAAATGTCAACACGACCAACTCTTAAATACCACGTGGGAAACTAAACTACCGCCTCCACTGTGGTTTGGCAGGGGGGTTGTTTTAGCTATATTAAAGTGAAGGAGGGATCTTAGTTCCTCAACCAGGGATTAAACCCATGGAAATGAAGCATCTGAGCCACTGGACCACAAGGGAAATCTCTCCACTGTGTTGTTAATAGGCATTTTCTGAAATTTTAGCACTAGCTTTAGAGTTTTACCAAAGAGAAGAGATACTTCAGACTTTTGTGGCATAATGTTCCTGACCAACTCTGACCCCTTCTCTGATCTTGGTGAGTGAATACTGATCAATGTTGGTGATGGTACCAAAACAGTATTCTGATATCTAGTAAAGTGGCCTATTCTTTTGATTAAATCGACAGCTGGATGACTGCTCTACAGAATTCTAGACCAGTGATGGGGTAGGTGAGGAACACTTCTAAAAAGTGGCTAAAAGGAATGGGGGCAGTTTGGGCAGTTAGAAAACAAAGCAGAACTTTTTCATGGCTTTGAGTGTTTTAATCCACTGTTAACCTTACTTAGCAATTAAGATAACATTAAAGGAAGACCTATGTGTTGGGCAGCCTAGGCATGTGATTTTAAAAATAGTTGAGAAATACTCCTCTAATGTAGAATTTCTCAGTCTTCTCTGTCCCGAGATGGTGTGTTTCAACCCACAGCACTGCCTCCCTGCACTCCTGACATGGTTCACCCTCCACCACCCAAATGCTGCTTTATGCCCCATTTTCATTTGGAAGATCTTAGTTTGTGCCTCTTTTCCATGTACAGTTATTGACAGCACCATTTAATCCTCTTAAGTGTTTGGGGTTGGATGAAAAATGATAAGGTCCCTGAACGTCTATGGGTCCCCAGATATGCGGTGAATCTGGAGCGCTAGAAGTAAGAGAGTGATGTGCAAGCTGTACAAGAGAACAGAGCTGCCAATACACCTGGGAAGTGAACCTCTCACCATGGTCTTCCAACATAACCAACCTAGTATGTGGAAAAGAAAGATGTAGGGCCTTGGTGGACCTCGTACATGAGAAGAACATTAACAGACGTTGAACTCTGCCAAAGGACAGCCCTGAGTTAGATGGCCGACTCTCCCATTCAGTAATTTTGAGATGGGGGTAAGTCATTCCTTTCTATCTAACCTCATCTTTCCCCATGACACCATGGAAGTGTAAACTTTCCTTCATCAAGTTGTGATGGGGATTAAATGAGATGATGCATGAAAAGTGCTTAGGACAGTGAGGAAACACTGTGATTAAGATCTATGCCAAAGAGCCCTTTCTATTGTTTTAATTTCATGAAGACTTCACTTTATAGTTGTCCACATAGCCTAACAATATGTTTTTAATTCACAAGGTTTCTAACTTTTAAAAAAGTTCTTTAATTTAGGCAGAACATCAAATCATTGATTAAATTCTGTTGACTAATAACACCTACACTGAGGTGTTGCAAATCAGAATGTAAGCTTCAAAGAAATGTCGCTGTGTGTAGAATTTGAATCAGTTGCGGTATCACAGTCTGGTAGTGTATCCTTACATCTACTGCTAGAAGGATATATGTGTTAATCTAGGCAATTTATATTGTATCAATACAAATGTTGATTATATAATCAAAAGTCAAAAGCGTGATGGAAAAAAAACCTTTAAGACCTTTTGAGGAACATTATATTTCTTTAATAAGTACATAGTTAATGGACAATGAGAAATATTTTAAAATCAAGATGTAATTCAATTTCAAAATAGTTATGAATGAAATATACAGTTCAAAGTGATTAATGGTAGAAATGAACCAACCAGTCAAAATTCAAAGGAAATAATCTCATGCAATCTGTTCCATTTCTTCTAGCACTGAGGATGTCTCCTATGAAGACACTAGCTGTATAAATCAACACGAAGAGTGAGACAACTACCCTCAGAACAACCCAATTTGGTTTTAGTTACATAAATCATTCAAGAGAAATCAAGGATCTTTTAGGACTGACATTCTCTACTTGGCTTGTAAACTAGAATAATGTGGAATTAAGTGACTACAGTCCATTCACAACAGAACCTGATCAAAGCAGACAAGTTGTACTCAGATAATTCAGGCTATCTCTTGGCCTTGCGATTTGCAAGGTTTAGTATTGTAAACCCACAGCACAGTCCACAGAATTACCACCTAAATGTGACAAGCAAAAGTATGTATCTGACAGTGTATCTTATTTTGGGGAGAGGGGCGGGGAGGAGGGAGCAGGGTGGGTGGGCCATTTCTATTGGTCTTTCATTTGTCTATTTTCATCCATCTTTGTAATTTGGCCCGTGTGGGCTTCCCATTGCAGTGGCCTCTGTTGTTGCAGAGCACCCGCTCTGGGCGCATGCCCTCCAGAGCTCTGGTTCGGTAATTGGACACATAGGTCCAGCTGCTCCGCGGCATGTGGGATCTTCCCAGGCCAGGGATGGAATTGGCGCTCCTTGCACTGCAAGTCGGTGTCCTTACCCACTGGACCACCAGGGAAGCCCTGTATCTTGTTTTAATAAGTGTAGCAAACAGTAAAAAACAAAACACCCTAAAAATCTGAAGATTAGTGCAGTGTACATCTGGCAGGGTTTGGGTCTTAGCCACATTAATGCACCTTTCTTACCACACCACAGGGCATTTGGCCATGGGAAGACTGTACCAAGTGAGTTTTATTACTTTGGTGGCTGGGCAAACTTTTGATTTCTTCCATTGACAAATAGGATCTTTCTTTAAAGCAAGACACTGGCAAACTTAAAGTGGATGTGTTACATAAAGTTGACCTTAAGGAATCAAGGAAAAAGCCTTGTGCTTGCTAAAGAAAGCAAGCCTTCTGTTTTACCTTTTAGCCTCCTTAATTAATAAAGACGGCCCATGTTCCAAAGCAATTCATGGTAGCTGAAAGGTGAGTGTAAAAAAAAATTGTTTTTTTTTTTTTTTTTTTTTTTTAAAGTCCCTTTGAAAATTGGAATAGGCATTCAAAGGTTAATCAAGATGTCCATTTTTGGAATTTCCCTCTAACCCAGCTGATGCGGGGCACCTCCTGAATTATGAACTAGGTCTTTTCATGGCTACTTTACAAAGAGGTTACCTGGTAAATATTTCAACAAACTATTTTTCACACAAGTATATCTGTTCCCAACCTCATTTGAAATGATAGACTGACACTAACCACCTTTACTGAGTTTTCAAACAACTAAGAAAGGAAAGAAAGATGGGTGGAAGCAACAGGTTTTCACATGCATGTCTTTCTCAAAACTCAGATGGCTCAAGGGATTTCCAAGTATAAATATGAACTCTGTTAGTGTTTTAACGGGTAAGAATATGGGGGTCACATTACATAGTACAGGTGAAAATATAGTTATAAACAATGTCAAAACAGGTGATTGGTATAAACCTGCAGCTTTTAACTGCATGCAAACTTAACCAGTAAGACTCTTCTATTTCATACTTAAACGAAATGAAACCCTGTCAGCTATAAGTATCAGGATGAAGATCTTTGATGTCAAACACAGCATTCTGAAGCAAGTTTCTATTAACTAGGCATTCTGTAAATAACATTTACCTTCAAAGTATCAAACACAATACCCATCCCCAGGTAAATAGTAAGGACCTAGAAACAACTGTGTTGAATTAATTTATGCCCCTAAACACTCTTTCCTCTGAAATATATTTTAACACTTTAATTGAATTGACCATGGCTTCACTGAGCTAATAAAGGCACTTCCTATCTTTAAGCTAATTTTATTTCCATTAAAATGGTCTACAGGTAATTTGGTGGCTGGGCAAACTTTTGATTTCTTCCATTGACAAATAGGATCTTTCTTTAAAGCAAGACACTGGCAAACTTAAAGTGGATGTGTTACATAAAGTTGACCTTAAGGAATCAAGGAAAAAGCCTTGTGCTTGCTAAAGAAAGCAAGCCTTCTGTTTTACCCTTTAGCCTCCTTAATTAATAAAGACGGCCCATGTTCCAAAGCAATTCATGGTAGCTGAAAGGTGAGTGTAAAAAAAAATTGTTTTGTTTTTTTTTTTTTTTTAAAGTCCCTTTGAAAATTGGAATAGGCATTCAAAGGTTAATCAAGATGTCCATTTTTGGAATTTCCCTCTAACCCAGCTGATGCGGGGCACCTCCTGAATTATGAACTAGGTCTTTTCATGGCTACTTTACAAAGAGGTTACCTGGTAAATATTTCAACAAACTATTTTTCACACAAGTATATCTGTTCCCAACCTCATTTGAAATGATAGACTGACACTAACCACCTTTACTGAGTTTTCAAACAACTAAGAAAGGAAAGAAAGATGGGTGGAAGCAACAGGTTTTCACATGCATGTCTTTCTCAAAACTCAGATGGCTCAAGGGATTTCCAAGTATAAATATGAACTCTGTTAGTGTTTTAACGGGTAAGAATATGGGGGTCACATTACATAGTACAGGTGAAAATATAGTTATAAACAATGTCAAAACAGGTGATTGGTATAAACCTACAGCTTTTAACTGCATGCAAACTTAACCAGTAAGACTCTTCTATTTCATACTTAAACGAAATGAAACCCTGTCAGCTATAAGTATCAGGATGAAGATCTTTGATGTCAAACACAGCATTCTGAAGCAAGTTTCTATTAACTAGGCATTCTGTAAATAACATTTACCTTCAAAGTATCAAACACAATACCCATCCCCAGGTAAATAGTAAGGACCTAGAAACAACTGTGTTGAATTAATTTATGCCCCTAAACACTCTTTCCTCTGAAATATATTTTAACACTTTAATTGAATTGACCATGGCTTCACTGAGCTAATAAAGGCACTTCCTATCTTTAAGCTAATTTTATTTCCATTAAAATGGTCTACAGGTAATTTGAAACAGCAAGTACATCTGTAGTACAGCAGCTCTACGAGATGCTGTTTTCTACAGAACGTTTGATCATGAAAGGCAAGGCTATTCTGAAACACTGCAAATTACAGAAAAACAAAGGGCCCGCAAGTCTAAGCAGCTGAATTTTAGTTATGTAATCCTTTTAAAATTAATTTTTCCCTACTAAGTCAACAGTAGATATAAAGTTTTCCTGAAACAAAAGAAAGATCAAAGTTAAATTACTGAGGAATAATTAGTGTTTAAATTTTTTACATTCATCTTTAAGTTCACCTACATCAGCTTTGATCCTTTTTAGAAGAGAAGCTTGTTTGGAAGATGGTGAGGCACAGAAGTTAAGGACTTGGGTTCTAGAATCATTAAGACTTGGTTCTTATGGCAACTCTGTCACTCACTCCTGAGCTGCCACTTTGGCCTCCACTCCCTATCCTCTAAAGCTGGAACAGTAATGCACCTACATCAACAGAACCTATGAAGGTGAAAATTCACTTAAGGCACCACATGCCTGGGACATAGTAAGTGCTCAACAGATGTTAAACGTCCCTATTCCCAATGGATCAAAGTCCATCACAACGGACCATGAAATAGTGAGGAGTTGCGAGCCTCTTGCTAAGAAATTCAGGTATTTTCCTGAAGTTCTGGGGTAGCAAAGCAGAGAAGGCAACTGCAAAATGGTAGACAGGGAGACCTGAAGGGTGGTCTGGGGCCACTCTGCAAGGGCTTTGCATGTGAACTCTTGTGAGGAGCACTGGTATGTTTCTTCAGAGCCAGACCACGATCAGAACTGCCTTGTAGAATGGTGGCCAGGGACGCAGTGCAGAAAAAGGCCTTGAGGAGTGCAGACAGATGCTGTGGCAGGAAGACCATCTGGGAAGTTGTTATACAATCATGGTGCCTTAAGCATGGGAATAAGAACAAGAGAAAGGCTTGGATTTGAGGGTGAGGTCCCAGGTAGACCCAGCCATCTATGGTGCTTGAATGTTACAGGAGCCACTGTGAGATGGTCCTGTCAAGACAATGCGCCCTACATCAAACATGGACCAGCACCATCATCCCTACAGATTCAGGTGACTAAATGGTTCAGAAAGGAAAAATGAGGACGTCAGACTGAGCTATTGGGAAAAGGCAGAATCTAAGGGTGTTTTCCAAAAGGAAAACTGCCTCCTTCTCTCCTTCCAAGTCAAGATTAATTTAGTAGGCAATAATCACAACAGGTGACTCCATCTCATGACCAGGATGACTTGTCATGAAAAGACTTTACTGGAAGCCCACCAAGACATGGCTGGTGTCTAGCATGCAGAGGGGACTTAACAAATGCTCATCTGTCAAATTTGATAAGCAGAAAGTGAATAAAACAGTGGGCTAGGTCTCAAAATTACCTGAATCGTTTTAACTCTTGCATTTTGATTTTCTCACTTACAAAATGGAAATGAAAATGTCAGGAATGAAAAGAAAATTCTTTTTTACAAAACGTTTACTTATTTATATTTGGGGATGGTTGTGCTGGGTCTTGGTTGCAGCACGTGGGATCTAGTTCCTTGACCAGGGATCGAACTCAGGGCCCCTGCACTGGGAGCGTGAAGGCTTAGCCACTGGACCCCCAGGGATGTCCTAAAGAAAATCCTTAAAATAAGTAAGACATGATCAAGAAGTACCGATGTTGGGAAGGAGGAGCTACCCATGTTCTCTATCTAACGAAAAGTGTAATCTATTAAAAATGTTAGCGACTTCCCTGGTGGCTCATTGGTTAAGAATCCACCTGCCAATACAGGAGACACGGGTTTGATCCCTCATCCAGCAAGATCCCACATGCTGCGGGAACAACTAAGCCCATGTGATACAACTACTGAGCCTGTGTTCTAGAGCCTCAGAGCCGCAACTGTGGAGCCCACAGGCCACAGCTGTTGAAACCTGCACAACTACACCTGTGCTCCACAACAGGAAAGGCCACCACAATGAGAAACCTGGGCGCTGCAACTAGAGAGTGGGCACCTCTCTCCATAACTACAGAAAAGCCTGCACAGCAATGAAGACCCAGCACAGCCAAAAATAAGTAAATGAATGGACATATAAAAAGAAAGAATCTGTATCTATCAAAAGAGAGTATGAAAAATGTTAAATATATGGATAAACACAATTTAAACATTTATATATACTCTATACTTTTTCATGTCTACCTAAAAGATTATTCTTTTTGCCATAAAGTAACTAAACAAGTAAAATGAAGTGCAAGCTTTCTCAAGTTCGCATGAGAAACCTAAATTTGTATGCAAGTCACACTGTGGCAAAGGAAAAATTCTGTTTAAGCAAAGCTCTTCTTAACGAGCTTACAGTTATTGTGGGGAGCAGTGAGGGGGGATAGTTAAGGGAGTTTGTAATTGAAATGTTATTTAGTCACTAAGTCGTGTGTGACTCTTTAGCCCACCAGGCTACTCTGTCCATGGAGTTCTCCAGGCAAGAATACTGGAGTGGGTTTCCCTTTCCTTGTCCAGTGCATCTTCTCTATCCAGGGATCAAACCCAGGTCTCCTGCTTGGCAGGTGGATTCTTTACCACTGATCCACCTGAGGAGCCAGGGCTGACACATACACAATGCTATATTTAAAATGGATAACCAACAGGGACCTACTTTGTAGCACAAAGAATCCTGCTCAATATCCTGTAATAACCTAAATGGGAAAAGAATTTGAAAAAAAAAAAAGTTACATGTATAAATGAGTCACTTTGCTGAACACCTGAAATGAACACAACACTGTTAATCAACTATATTCCAGTATAAAATTTAAAAATGTCATCAGAAGTAGAGTTCTTCTTCAATTCTAAGAAAAACTAAGCATCTGGGCTTCCCTGGTGATCCAGTGGGTTAAGAGTCTGTCTTGCAGTGCAAGAGGCACCAGTTCGATCCCTGGCCCAGGAAGATCCCACATGTCGTGGAGCGGCTGGGCTGGTGTGTTCAATTACTAGCCGGTGCTCTGCAGCAAGAGAGGCCACTGTGATGGGAGACTCACACAGGCCAAAGAATAAAGATGGATGAAAAATAAATGATGACTTAGAAGCCAAAAAAACCCCACACAAAACACTGAACGTTTGCAATAGGTCTCCATATTATAAAGATAAGAACATAATATTTAAGGCCTGGTTTTATATCTGCCTTTAAATGTCATTTCAAAATAAACCATTACTATTTTAAAAATCTTCAGTATTAGGAAAAAGTTAAATGTATTACATTTGAATTGCGGGAAATGTTTATATTCTAGCAGTTGGGCAGACTTTGATATAATTATCCAGAAATATAACAAATGAGACTCCATTTGATATGTCAGAGTTGCTCAAAAAATATCTACCTGGGCTTTCCTAGTGGTTCAGTGGGCAAGGAAACCACCTTGCAGTGCAGGGGGCACCGATTCGATCCCTGACCTGGGAAGATCCCACATGCCGTGGAGCGGCTGAACCGATATGTCCAACTACCAAGCCGGAGCTCTGGAGCGCATGTGCCCAGAGCTGGTGCTCTGCTGCGAGAGAGGCCACTGCGATGGGAGGCCCACACAGGCCAAAGGACAAAGATGGAAATAAATGAAAGACCAACGGAAGAGGCCAAAAAAAGAAAAAAATCTACCTACTAGAATGGCCAAAAGTCAATACACCAACAACAGAAAGTGCCAGTGAGCATGCGGAGCAAAAGGAACGCTCCTTCTTTGCTGGTATAAACACAAAATGGCACAGCCACTTTGACAGACAGTTTGGTGGTTTCTTATAAAATTAAACATCCTGTTACCATATGGTCCAGCCATTATACTCCTTGGTATTTACCCAAAGGAGTTGAAGACTTATGTTTACACAAATATGGATGTGGGCGGAACCTGGGTCTCCTGCATTGCAGGCAGATTCCTTATCCTCTGAGCCACCAGGGAAGCCTATGGATGTTTACAACCATTTTATTCATAACAGGTAAAACTTGAAAGCAATTAAGATATCCTTCAATAGGTAAATGAGTAAAAAAAACCCTATGGTATATCCAAATAATGGAATATTTTTCAGTACTAAAAGAAAAGAGCTATGAGGCCATTAAAAGACATAGAGGACACTTAAATGAATATTACTAAATGTATATTACTAAGAAGCCCATCAGAAGAGTCTACATTATGGCATTCCAACAGTATGACATTCTGGGAAAGGCAAAACTATGGAGTCAGTAATGAGATGAGTGATTGCCAGGAGTTGGGGGAAGATGGAACACAGAGGTGAGGAAGAGAAAACTACCCTGCTTACAACAATGATGCATGGCTATATCCCACACAGTGTACGCCAAGAACCAACTGCACTGTGAACTACAGGCTTAGGGTGATTATGATATGCTAATATATGTTCCTCACTTGTAATTAATGGAACATTCCAGTGAGGGATGCTGATAGTGGAGGAAGCCATGGATGCGTGAGGGTGGGAAGTATGTGGAAAATCCATATCTTCCTCTCACTTTTACTGTGACCTTGAAACTGTTCTAATTTTTTTTTTAATCCACTGAGTATGAATAAAATCAAGAAATAATAATGATGTTCCTAACATATATGTGAAGTCAATATGATGGATGTGTGAATGGACTTTGCTAATTTTTTTAAAGGATTGCACAGTCTCTTCTCCTTCATCATAGTGAGTAAACAGTCCTTGTAGCATCTCAGATTTTTCATGTGAAAACCAAAAGATGGCTCTTCACCTCTAAAGTACCACCACTAGAGGAAACTGACCTTGAAAATAGCCCTTCTTCCTCTGCACTTATGTTAAATGAATGGATGTGTCAGATTTAGACCTTCTGCTCTGGGGCACCACACATGGGAACACTTACAAAATTACACTAAAAAAATGGCAGGTTTTTTTTTTTTTTTTAAATGAGGAAAAACTTCTAGTCCTTCAGAACTAGGTATTTTACTTTGATTGTATTTGTAATCAAAATATTTGTAATCAAAATATTTCTCTGGAAGCATTTTATGTAGACTTAATTATATAATTAAACATCTTCCTATGGGACTTTTATATCACCACTGTATGATAATCCTGCAGATGGCAAAGATTTAATGTGGAATTAGACTAAGCTATTAATTATACACACAAGTTAAAAGAAATCTAAATGAATGAACTTTAAAAATATTTTTCATACTTTTAATGCGCAGAATGGCAGCTGCTTGTGCACATACCTGGGAGACACAAGAGTCAAGCCAGTCAAGGCTGAGGTACTTATACTTTGCTACTTGTTTTTATAAAGTACTAGCCTTTTAATTAAAATGTCACCATGGGATAAAAATGTGACTCTTATAGAAGTCAGGTTATCTCAGATCTATTCTACTATATCTGATCAAAAACTGAAAACTAAACCCATGTACTTATGGACACCTTATTTTTGACAAAGGAGGCAAGAATGTACAATGGGGCAAAGACAGTCTTTTCAATATATGGTGCTGGGAAAACTGGACAACTACAAGTAAAAGAATGAAGTTGGAACACTTCCTAACACCATACACAAAGATAAACTCAAAATGGATTAAAGACCTAAACATAAGACCAGGAACCATAAAACTCGCAGAGAAACACATACACAGAACACTCTATGACATAAATCAAAGCAGGATCTTCTATGACCTGCCTCCTAGAGTAATGGAAACAAAAACAAAAATTAACAAGCGGGACCTAATTAAACGTAAAAGCTTTTGCACAGCAAAAGAAACTATAAGCAAGGTGAAAAGAAAACCCTCAGAACGGGAGAAAATAATAGCAAATGAAACAGATGACAAACAATTAATTTCAAAAATATACAAGCAGCTCATACAGCTCAACATTGAAAAAACAAACAACCCAATTGAAAAATGGGGAAAAGAGCTAAACAGACATCTCTCCAAAGAAGATATACAGATGGCCAACAAACACATGAAAGGATGCTCAGCATCGCTCATTATTAGAGAAAAGCAAGTCAAGACTACAATGAGATATCACCTTAAGTCTACTAACACTAAATGCTGGAGAGGGTGTGGAGAAAAGGGAACCCTCTTGCACTACTGGTGGGAATGTAAGTTGATACAGCCGCTATGGAAGACAGTATGCAGATTCCTTAAAAAACTAGGGATAGAGCCACCATATGACCCAGCAATCCCACTATTAGGCATATACCCTGAGGAAATTAAAATTGAAAGAGACACATGTACCCCAGTGTTCACTGCAGAATGTTTTTTTACCATAGTTAAAACATGGAAACAACCTAGATGTCCATCAACAAATGAATAGATACAGAACCATGGCATATATATATATATATATATATACACAATGGAATATTTCTAAGCCATATAAAGAAAAACATTTGAATCAATCCTAATGAGGTGGATCAATCTAGAACCTATTACACAAAGTGAAATAAGTCAGAGGAAAATAAATATAGCATACTAACACATATATATGGAATCTAAAAAGATGGTACTGATAAAGGTATATGCAGAGCAGCAATGGAGAAACAGACATAGAGAAAGGACCTATAGACACTGAGGGGAGCAAGGAGTGGGTGAGAGGTATGGAAAGAGCAACACGGAAACCTACACTACCATAAGTAAAAGAATGAAGTTGGAACAAAAAAAGATAAACTCAAAATGGATTAAAGACCTAAACATAAGACCAGGAACCATAAAACTTCAGAGAAACACATACACAGAACACTCTATGACATAAATCAAAGCAGGATCTTCTATGACCTGCCTCCTAGAGTAATGGAAACAAAAACAAAAATTAACAAGCGGGACCTAATTAAACGTAAAAGCTTTTGCACAGCAAAAGAAACTATAAGCAAGGTGAAAAGAAAACCCTCAGAACGGGAGAAAATAATAGCAAATGAAACAGATGACAAACAATTAATTTCAAAAATATACAAGCAGCTCATACAGCTCAACATTGAAAAAACAAACAACCCAATTGAAAAATGGGGAAAAGAGCTAAACAGACATCTCTCAAAGAAGATATACAGATGGCCAACAAACACATGAAAGGATGCTCAGCATCGCTCATTATTAGAGAAAAGCAAGTCAAGACTACAATGAGATATCACCTTAAGTCTACTAACACTAAATGCTGGAGAGGGTGTGGAGAAAAGGGAACCCTCTTGCACTTCTGGAGGGAATGTAAGTTGATACAGCCGCTATGGAAGACAGTATGCAGATTCCTTAAAAAACTAGGGATAGAGCCACCATATGACCCAGCAATCCCACTATTAGGCATATACCCTGAGGAAATTAAAATTGAAAGAGACACATGTACCCCAGTGTTCACTGCAGAATGTTTTTTTACCATAGTTAAAACATGGAAACAACCTAGATGTCCATCAACAAATGAATAGATACAGAACCATGGCATATATATATATATATATATATATACACAATGGAATATTTCTAAGCCATATAAAGAAAAACATTTGAATCAATCCTAATGAGGTGGATCAATCTAGAACCTATTACACAAAGTGAAATAAGTCAGAGGAAAATAAATATAGCATACTAACACATATATATGGAATCTAAAAAGATGGTACTGATAAAGGTATATGCAGAGCAGCAATGGAGAAACAGACATAGAGAAAGGACCTATAGACACTGAGGGGAGCAAGGAGTGGGTGAGAGGTATGGAAAGAGCAACACGGAAACCTACACTACCATACGTAAAAGAGATCAATGTGAAAATGTTGTAAGACTAAGGGAACTTACATGGGGGCTATGCAACAGTCTGGAGGGATGGGAAGGGGAGGGAGATGGGAGGGAGGATCAAGTGGGAGGGGTCCTGGGTATACCTATGGCTGATTCGGGTTTATGGGTGTCAGTAAACAACAACTCTGTAAAAGTAAAAGAAAAGAGAAAAAAAAAAAAAACAAAAAACAACCATGGTCTTCAGTGAAGACTGATTTTTAAGTGAATAAATGGAGAACATCTCTTTTGCAATCAGATGGCAAGATGGGAATTGTTTACTGCATGTTAGAAGAAGAAGAGTTATGTAAATATTTTATCTGGGATGATCACCTCCTCTTGGAGGGAAGATAAAACAAGTAAATAATCAAAATGTACAGATAGTAGAGTCTTACATAACATTATCTTCAGGAAGCAAGAACCCTTTTTTGTTGTAGTTCTGAATACTGCCCTGTGGAAAGTCAGTCTGCTCTTCTTCCCTCACTCAGTAGGAGAAGAACCCAGCTTGGAGTTTCTGCTTCATGGAGGTTAGGGTTGTGCCTTCAAATTCATGAGGTCCAAAGTTAGGAAAAAGGAAGAATTTGCCAAGTTGGATTAAATTATGGGTTTTGATTTCTGCTTCTTCCATTGGTAGACAATGTAATTCGTTATTTTAAATGAAACACTGACAGAGAACCTGAAAGTCTTTATTTTATACTTTAGAAATGTCATGAATCATTCCCCGTAAACTATATTCAAGTCACTGTTTAGTCCAATAAATCCTCAATAATGCTAAATTGCCGAGCCAAACACAAGTTCTCTTTCTTGAATTGGCATTTTCTTTACTTCTCCTCAGGGGAAACAAAACAGAGTTCAGCAGCTCCTGAAGATTCCTGACATTTTCCCTAAAAAATCACTGAGACACTAGAGAAAAAAAGTACAACGTGCAAAAATCAGAAGGAAGGAAGGAAGGTTTCATAGAAGATCTACTTGCCATGTGATGCAGAAAAATTCAGTGCATTTTGTCCACTTACTATTACAAGAAAAGTTCACTGATTATACATTTATATATTGTTCACTGATTATATATTTTCTTGCTAAATATCCTAAGGCTTTGTTTTCAACGTACAATAAATAGTATTAAAGTTTCCCAGGTGGTGCTAGTGGTCAAGAACCTGCCTATCAAAGCAGAAGACATAAGAGACATGGGTTCAATCCCCGGGTTGGGAAGATTTTTTAGAGAAGGGAATGGCAACCTACTTTAGTATTCTTGCCTGGAGAATCCCATGAGTAGAGAAGCTCAGCAGGCTACAGTGCATAGCATCACAAAGACTCAGGCATGACTGAAGCGATTTAGCACACACTGGGATAAGGAATAGCATTAAAATAGTGGCACCTTTTGTCCAATGATAGATCAAATACTCTGGATCTTTGAAAAATGATCTCTTCGGCTCACAACCCCTTCCCTCTTCACATCATGTAGTTTTACAAAGATAGATCAGAAAGCTTCATAAGTGAAGAAAATAGCTCTAGTCATTGCTCTGTGAGAAAAGGGGCTCTTTCAGGGGTGCTGTGTGATGGTTGGGGGCAGTGGGAAGGGGGGGATATACATATGACTAATCCGGGAACATAGATTTCTGTAAACAACAAAACTCTGTAAAAGTTAAAAGCAAAATAAAGGTTTAAAAAAAAAAATCTATATATTGTTGGGCTTCCCTGGCAGTCCAGTGGGTAAAGAGTCTGCCTTGCAGTGCAAGGGCATCGGTTCAATCCCTGGCCCAGGAAGACCACATGTGCTGTGGAGCAGCTGGACCGGTGTGTCCAATTAGGAGCCAGTGCTCTGGAGCGCATGCACCCGGAGCCGGTGCTCTGCAACGAGAGAGGCCACTGTCATGGGAGGCCCATACAGGCTGAAGAATAAAGATGGATGAAGATAAATAAATTAAAAAAGAAACAATAAAAGAGGCCAAAATTTTTAAAAAAAGTCTTATAAAAATGTATATGTTGTTAATTTTTTCCATTTCAAGATTGTCTACCATCAACAGCCAAGAACATGTATGTGTTTTTAATTTAGGAGGAAGAACAATGCTGAGTCCAACCCTTAACCTTTTGCAATTCAAATAAAATTCAGAGGTGACTTTTCAAAGACAATTCAGTCAGTGATAGCTAATTCTGATTTATTTGAATATAGTTGACATGGTGTTTTTGATTCAGGGCAAAATTAGCGATTGTTGATAAACAGAAGCATGTCTTTCTCTACGCAGAGAATGATAATAGAGTGAGAAGCAAAAGCATCAATTTTCACTTCTTCCTTTATTTATAATTATCATTTCTCATTTAAAAAGTTCTATTCTCCCAGGATTTCTACTTGCAGCAGTAAACCCTAAGAAAATCATCCACCAATGTGCAAAAGGATTTAGGCACATGGTATCCCAAGAGTAATTTTTAATATCAAAAAGAAGTATCTTGAGGATTCAACATGATAGGATTAAAAACTTGTTAAATAATTATATCCGTGCGATATAAAATTATGCAACTGTAAAATGATGCTATCGAGCCAGTGCTGTCCAACACACTATTATGTGTGATAAATGATTTCTATAACTTTAAATTTCCCAGTAGGTACATGAAAAAAAGTTTTTAAAAAAGTGAAATTAATTTTATTCCTAGATCTTATTTAGCCCAGTATTTCATTAGGTAATCAATATAAAAATTAACACTGAGGGACTTTTTTTTTGGTACTGCCTCTGGAATTTGACATATTTTTTAAGGTTACAGGACATCTTAATTCTAACTAGTCATAATTCTACTGCTCAGCAGCGCAGACTGCTATGGTTACAGTATTGAACGGTGCAGTTACAGACAATATTTAGATTTAGAAAGTAGTTAATAATGCATGAACATTTAAAAACAGATTATATGACATATGTGCAGTATGATTCTAACTGTATACTTTAAAAATTCATGAATGAGAGAAAAAAAGCATACGAAGATAAACGATGAAGTGTTTACAGTGTTACTCTAGGAAACATAATTACAGCTGCTTTCTTATTTTCTCTTTTCTCTTCTGTAATTTTCTAAATGTTTGAAAATAAACCTGTATTATTTTGAAGTTAATAAATGATTCTGTTAATATGCTCCAATCAGCACTGATTAGATTTATGATCATCTCAGACATTCAGTTCTTTCTAAGAATTTGATTCCTGAAAAGTTAACTGTCTTTGTTTTGTATTTCACACTAGTGAATAAATTTTATTGTCCATAGAAATAATTCACACGACTAACAGGACTTATATATTGAGCATGAGTCCTAACACTTGCCCCTTAAATGTGGTATGCGTAATTGCAGTGTAATAACTATGAGTAAATTATTTCATTGTCTATTAAATAACCATTTGTTGAGTCTAGACAACAATCATAAATAGCCATTATTTATAAAGTTTCTATTCAAAACACTTGGGGAACTGTATAATGAAGTAGGCCATGTGACCGGCACCTCCTTGTACCTCCAAATCACACCAAAAAAACAGAGAGAAAATATACAAATTGGCAAAGATGCTGAATACAGACAAAACCCACTTTGAAAATGTGAGACTAAACTGAAATGAATATTGCATGCATGGCATCCACCTTCATGGAGCAGATAGCTTTCTCTGCTGATCCTCTTCATCATTGTACCCCCTACTCCCCACAAAAGGCTCTTAGGACAAACTAGTCTATGCTTCCTCTTCTCTCAATATTCTCCATCACTAGCTCCACAGTGTCTTATTCTCTGGCATTCCTCATTGCATCCTCAACAAAATTCCTGCGGCCCTTAAGTAGGTCCAGAAAACATCTGACAGTCATCTATTTTACTGAGGAATACTTATTGAGCTCCTACTTTATTGCATAAAGTGGGGCTTACATCAGTTGGGAGAAATACACAAAAACATAAAAATACAGAAATAATTTAAAATGGTGGTAAGGAAAATAAAGGAAGAGAAGAGAGTCCTATGAAAGAAAATAATAACTGAGGTTTGGGGCAGGAGGGGTGGGGGGTCAAAAAAGGCCTCTCCAATAACAAAGGACAAATCCATGGACTCTGAGATCTGATGGACAAGAGGGAGAAAGTGGGAAGAAATGCCTTCCTGCAGATGTACCTGTCCTGGCCGCAGGGGGTTGGGGGTTCAGGTGAATTCAAGAATCCAGGGTTGGCTGGGTTAGGATTAAGGTTAGGGGTGGGAAGAAGGCTGGAGCCACTTTAGCCAATGGGAGTCTAGCAGAGGGGCCAGCAATGGTGTGTAAACATTCCTTATTAGTACCAATAGATATAATGTACTACACATTTTTGATGAGCCAGGTGCATGCTAAGAGCTCTATACACCATCATGGACTGACTCCTCCCAGCAGTCCTGTGAGTGTGATGATCAAGCACTTGAGAGGTGAGCACCCGGTCTGTGGTGACACGGCTTGTAAAGACCACAGCAAGGTTTGCTGACACAGCACCCTCTTTGATGAACTGCCTCTCCTTTCACATGTTCCACCCTGATGTCCACTGTCCCCAGAGGTACAGGCAAAGCACTGTTTCTTGAAAGAGGATACTGGAAAAACAACAACAACAAAGAAACTGAGATTTCTAGAAGGATAAACCTATCTTATGGACAGAAAAGACCAAGTTCACTCATGTCTCAACTATGGAGAAAGGACAAAGAAAAATACTACAGGTTTTGTCTTCCTGACACGTGTTTTCTTTTTTTTTTTCTGATAAAAACTATTTTCTTTAGGCAGCTCTCCCTCCCTTCCTCTCAGTTTACAATGTTTTTGGTAGGACAGACTCTACCCCTGGCTTTAGGGCTGAGCACATGACCCTCTCACACCTCGGCAACTGGAACATTTCATTCCCTTGGCCAGTTTCTGGCTCAGAGATGGTGTATGACTGAGAGTCCATGAGCACCATCTGGGACTTTCCTGAATGACTGAGAAAGATGTAAAGTTACAGCTGCTGGTGTGCACACTGCCTCCATGTTGGATGATACTGCCTGGGAACGAAGCCAGAAAGGAGAAAAACATGCCTAGAGATGAAGAGGTGGAATCCTTATGAATCATTTAGCAGATGTACTCAAATAAACTAGAAACAAGCAAGACTGGAGACTTACTCCTAGACTTTCTAGCTGAATGAACCAGCAAGTTCTCTTTCCTACAGAAGTCATTTTGAGTTGGATTTTTTAACCAAAAAGTCCCTAGGACAGAGTGGACAGAAACAAGGGCCAGACAGAGTAAGACCAGTATCAGCCAAAATGGCAGGAAAGTGGCCAATATATGATCACTGAGAAAACTGAGACATTCAGATGGAGGGAAACTGTCTCTCCTCTAGGCGGCAGGTAGCTAATAGAGGAAAGCATGACTTTGAGATGTAGGCGCAAACAGCCCATAGTTAAACAAGAGTTTCAGGCTGCGTGGTGTGTGCCAGACTCTGTGCTGGGTGTAGGAACATGCTGATGAACCAGACACAGTCCCTTTCTGCCTTGGTGTTCACAGCTGCTCCACAGGCAAAGGAAGGAAGCAAAGGTTAGCATGCCCACATCATAATTTACCTACAAACTGAACACAGGGCAGTAAAAGCAGTACCTGATTAAAAAGAAAGTCTTGGTCTAGACATACACATCTTCCACTGAACTATATAATGAAAGGTTCAAATGTGCAGAGGGCGAAAGATGGGGAGACCCGGGAGATGAGAGACCAGCACCGGTAGCAGCAGCTATGGGTAATCTAAAGCTACTGAACCAGAGCTGTGGGAATCTAAATGGACTCTGGTCTGTTTCCAGAAATAAAGTTGTTAAACAAATAAATCAATCTAGGAACTGAGAAAAGAAGGTCGGGGATGGGGGTTACTGCAAAGAGCCAAGGTGTAAAATGCCTCCAACTGCTTACAGATGAAAGAGCCCTGACAAATTTTCCTGGCCTCTACTAGTCTAGCTCATCTCTCCTCTGACCAATTGCCATATTTCCCTGATCAATTTCACATCTGTCTCCCTACTCAGAGGACATGAACTGCCCTTCCAAATGCAGGATCCCGGGTCCCATAACTAACCCAGAGCTCCTAGCTTCTGGTTTCCCATGTTCCTATGGGTCCAGTCTTCAAACAGGGCCTCTTTCCAAGATGCTGTGCAGGTGTGTAGGTTTTCCACCCCATTTGCTATGAAGACTCATTAAGTTTCATGCCCAAATCATAGATTTAACACATATTTAGTGGGGATGAATGCTCTTAAAATAATGGGTCAAACCCTGGAGACTTACTCCTAGACTTTCTAGCTGAATGAACCAGCAAGTTCTCTTTCCTACAGAAGTCATTTTGAGTTGGATTTTTTAACCAAAAAGTCCCTAGGACAGAGTGGACAGAAACAAGGGCCAGACAGAGTAAGGCCAGTATCAGCCAAAATGGCAGGAAAGTGGCCAATATATGATCACTGAGAAAACTGAGACATTCAGATGGAGGGAAACTGTCTCTCCTCTAGGCGGCAGGCAGCTAATAGAGGAAAGCATGACTTTGAGATGTAGGCGCAAACAGCCCATAGTTAATCAAGAGTTTCAGGCTGCGTGGTGTGTGCCAGACTCTGTGCTGGGTGTAGGAACATGCTGATGAACCAGACACAGTCCCTTTCTGCCTTGGTGTTCACAGCTGCTCCACAGGCAAAGGAAGGAAGCAAAGGTTAGCATGCCCACATCATAATTTACCTACAAACTGAACACAGGGCAGTAAAAGCAGTACCTGATTAAAAAGAAAGTCTTGGTCTAGACATACACATCTTCCACTGAACTATATAATGAAAGGTTCAAATGTGCAGAGGGCGAAAGATGGGGAGCCCCGGGGAGATGAGAGACCAGCACCGGTAGCAGCAGCTATGGGTAATCTAAAGCTACTGAACCAGAGCTGTGGGAATCTAAATGGACTCTGGTCTGTTTCCAGAAATAAAGTTGTTAAACAAATAAATCAATCTAGGAACTGAGAAAAGAAGGTCGGGGATGGGGGTTACTGCAAAGAGCCAAGGTGTAAAATGCCTCCAACTGCTTACAGATGAAAGAGCCCTGACAAATTTTCCTGGCCTCTACTAGTCTAGCTCATCTCTCCTCTGACCAACTGCCATATTTCCCTGATCAATTTCACATCTGTCTCCCTACTCAGAGGACATGAACTGCCCTTCCAAATGCAGGATCCCGGGTCCCATAACTAACCCAGAGCTCCTAGCTTCTGGTTTCCCATGTTCCTATGGGTCCAGTCTTCAAACAGGGCCTCTTTCCAAGATGCTGTGCAGGTGTGTAGGTTTTCCACCCCATTTGCTATGAAGACTCATTAAGTTTCATGCCCAAATCATAGATTTAACACATATTTAGTGGGGATGAATGCTCTTAAAATAAACTGGTAAAGATACATATAGTTCACCTAAAGAGTTATTTGGGTCCTTCTCCATTCTTACATACATTCCTTTTTAAAAGTCATTCTTATATTTACAAACTCTCAAAGATCGCAGTTGGGTGTTGCTAAATTAAAATAACCTCACTCAACACAAATAAGCCCTCTGAATTATTTGTTTTGCATTATATAGGGCCTAAGGGGAGTCTATTCTTGAATAAATGCACCAAGGAACAAAAACCAAAGACCAATAATATGGACCAAGTCAAATGGACTTGACATCACCTTTGAGGAGTCATTTAACCATCACACGGGTTCACTCAGTGCAAACAAAGTTATAGTATTTACTGTGTATCAGACAGGACTTTCCAGGTGGCACTAGTGGTAAAGAACCCACTTGCCAATGCAACAGACATAAGAGACACGGGTTCGATCCGTTGGTGGGGAAGATCCCCTAGAGAAGGAAATAGGAATCCCCTCCAATATTCCTGTTTTGTTTTTTTTTTTTTTAATTTTAGCCACTTTTATTGGTCTTTCATTTATTTTCATCCATTTTTATTCTGTGGCCTGTGTGGGCCTCTCATCGCAGTGGCCTCTCCTGTAGCAGAGCACCAGCTCTGGGCTCATGTGCTCCAGAGCACTGGCTCGTAACTGGACACACCAGTGCAGCCACTCCACAGCATGTGGGATCTTCCCGTGCGAGGGATCGAACCGGTGCCCCTTGCAGTGCCAGGCGGACTCTCTACCTACTGGACCACCAGGGAAGCCCAACTCCACTATTCCTATCTGGGCAGAATCCCATGCACAGAGGAGCCTGGCAAGCTATAGTCCATGGGGATGCAAAGAGTCAGACATGACTGAAGTGACTTACCACACAAGCACGTGTACCAGACAGTGATCTAGGCACTGGGGAGAAAACGGGACAAGTTGTATGTGCTGAGTACCAAACTATGCTCGCCTCCTTTGTAGAATCACCTCTTGATAAATGCATCTTTCCTTCCTTCTTCGATGGCTCTGTCCAGGGTATATACTCTTAAAAATGGCACGTTCACTTCAAGATTCAGTGGTTCAAAGAAGCGTTCTTTCAATAAAAGCAGTCTTGTGACAGTAATACTAAGACACACACACAAAATCCCACAAAAAAAAAAAACCCTCTAAGTCAATTCATCAACTACAGATGACAAAACTAAGGCAAAGTAAGTTAAGAGTTCTCCATCTACATACATTCCTTTAAAAGCACATTAAAATCTAAATGTTTTGCAATAAAATAAAAAAAGGAATTATTTTTTTCTAAGGGAGTCTATTCTTGAATAAATGCACCAAGGAACAAAAACCAAAGACCAATAATATGGACCAAGTCAAATGGACTTGACATCACCTTTGAGGAGTCATTTAACCATCACACGGGTTCACTCAGTGCAAACAAAGTTATAGTATTTACTGTGTATCAGACAGGACTTTCCAGGTGGCACTAGTGGTAAAGAACCCACTTGCCAAAGCAACAGACATAAGAGACACGGGTTCGATCCGTTGGTGGGGAAGATCCCCTAGAGAAGGAAATAGGAATCCCCTCCAATATTCCTGTTTTTTTTTTTTTTTTTTTTAATTTTAGCC
Organism: Tragulus kanchil; assembly: GCA_022376925.1. Taxonomy (NCBI): domain Eukaryota; kingdom Metazoa; phylum Chordata; class Mammalia; order Artiodactyla; family Tragulidae; genus Tragulus; species Tragulus kanchil. Next base: position 215,522,459 of record JAIOJX010000004.1, read on the forward strand.
ACTTTTATTGGTCTTTCATTTATTTTCATCCATTTTTATTCTGTGGCCTGTGTGGGCCTCTCATCCAGTGGCCTCTCCTGTAGCAGAGCACCAGCTCTGGGCTCATGTGCTCCAGAGCACTGGCTCGTAACTGGACACACCAGTGCAGCCACTCCACAGCATGTGGGATCTTCCCGTCGAGGATCGAACCGGTGCCCCTTGCAGTGCCAGGCGGACTTTCTACCTACTGGACCACCAGGGAAGCCCAACTCCACTATTCCTATCTGGGCAGAATCCCATGCACAGAGGAGCCTGGCAAGCTATAGTCCATGGGGATGCAAAGAGTCAGACATGACTGAAGTGACTTACCACACAAGCACGTGTACCAGACAGTGATCTAGGCACTGGGGAGAAAACGGGACAAGTTGTATGTGCTGAGTACCAAACTATGCTCGCCTCCTTTGTAGAATCACCTCTTGATAAATGCATCTTTCCTTCCTTCTTCGATGGCTCTGTCCAGGGTATATACTCTTAAAAATGGCACGTTCACTTCAAGATTCAGTGGTTCAAAGAAGCGTTCTTTCAATAAAAGCAGTCTTGTGACAGTAATACTAAGACACACACACAAAATCCCACAAAAAAAAAAAACCCTCTAAGTCAATTCATCAACTACAGATGACAAAACTAAGGCAAAGTAAGTTAAGAGTTCTTCCCTGGGTTTCCCTGGTAGCTCAGTGGTAAAGAGGTTGCCTGCCAATGCAGAAGACATGGGTTGGATCCCTGATCCGGGAAGATCCCACATGCTGCAGAGCAACTAAGTCCATGAGCCACAACTATGGAGCCTGTGTACTAGAGCCTTGGAGCCACAAGTATTGAGCCCATCTGCCACAACTATTGAAGTCTGTGTGCCCTAAAGCCTGAGCTCCACAACAAGAAAAGTCATTGTAACAAGAAGCCTGCTCACCTCAGCTAGAGAGTAGTGCCCACTCCCTGCAACTAGAGAAGCCTGAGGCAGCAGTGAAGACCCAGAATAGTCAAAAATAAATAAATAAATAAATTTTTTAAAAAAGAGTTCTTCCCCAAGGTACCCCATATCGTTAGTACTGAAACAAGTATTAAATCTCTTGCATTTTCATTCAGTGCACTCTTCTCCAGCACCGTCGAGTACTGCAGCCCCTAACTCCACTGGCTATTTAAGTTTAAATTTAGAATTAAAAATTTAGCTTATTAGCTGCCCTGCCTCCATTTTAAGTGTTGAATAGTTACAGAAGCCTGTGGTTCCTGTATTGGCAATGAAGGAAACAGACTATTTCCATCATTGTAGAAAATTCAATGGACAGTGCCGTGGGGTCTAAAACAAACTCCTCGCATTATTCCAGCTCAGCCCATCTCAAACTTTAATGGGTGTAGCACCCACCTGGGGATCGTAGGAAAATGCTGGCTCTGATACAGTAGGTCGAGATGGGGGCTTACATTATACAGTCCTCATAAGGTTCCAACAACAGGACTGTTTTGGGTCTGAGGACCAAGTCTGAGGACTTGAAGTACAGAGTATCAAGATTCTGGCTCAGCGCTGCAGTTAATACAGAACAGGCTTGGGTCCTAATAGTTTAATGTGTTTAGTGCTTCTGTCTTTCCTGTGAGAGTTGAAGCTCCTTTAGGTAGAGCACCACATAATCTACTTCCCGTCCCTCATGATGACCGCACAGTGTAGGGTTACACCAGGAGGAAGTTCTTCTGCCTGTAAGGACATTACATTTGGTTCAAGTTATGCCCATGCTCTCCAGTATCCTTACTGGGAAAATTTCTTGAACAGAGGGGCTGGTGGGCTACAGTCCATGGGATCGGGAAGATCCCACATGCTGCAGAGCAACTAAGTCCATGAGCCACAACTATGGAGCCTGTGTACTAGAGCCTTGGAGCCACAAGTATTGAGCCCATCTGCCACAACTATTGAAGTCTGTGTGCCCTAAAGCCTGAGCTCCACAACAAGAAAAGTCATTGTAACAAGAAGCCTGCTCACCTCAGCTAGAGAGTAGTGCCCACTCCCTGCAACTAGAGAAGCCTGAGGCAGCAGTGAAGACCCAGAATAGTCAAAAATAAATAAATAAATAAATTTTTTAAAAAAGAGTTCTTCCCCAAGGTACCCCATATCGTTAGTACTGAAACAAGTATTAAATCTCTTGCATTTTCATTCAGTGCACTCTTCTCCAGCACCGTCGAGTACTGCAGCCCCTAACTCCACTGGCTATTTAAGTTTAAATTTAGAATTAAAAATTTAGCTTATTAGCTGCCCTGCCTCCATTTTAAGTGTTGAATAGTTACAGAAGCCTGTGGTTCCTGTATTGGCAATGAAGGAAACAGACTATTTCCATCATTGTAGAAAATTCAATGGACAGTGCCGTGGGGTCTAAAACAAACTCCTCGCATTATTCCAGCTCAGCCCATCTCAAACTTTAATGGGTGTAGCACCCACCTGGGGATCGTAGGAAAATGCTGGCTCTGATACAGTAGGTCGAGATGGGGGCTTACATTATACAGTCCTCATAAGGTTCCAACAACAGGACTGTTTTGGGTCTGAGGACCAAGTCTGAGGACTTGAAGTACAGAGTATCAAGATTCTGGCTCAGCGCTGCAGTTAATACAGAACAGGCTTGGGTCCTAATAGTTTAATGTGTTTAGTGCTTCTGTCTTTCCTGTGAGAGTTGAAGCTCCTTTAGGTAGAGCACCACATAATCTACTTCCCGTCCCTCATGATGACCGCACAGTGTAGGGTTACACCAGGAGGAAGTTCTTCTGCCTGTAAGGACATTACATTTGGTTCAAGTTATGCCCATGCTCTCCAGTATCCTTACTGGGAAAATTTCTTGAACAGAGGGGGCTGGTGGGCTACAGTCCATGGGATCGGGAAGAGTCAGGCAGAACTGAGCGACTGAGCACACACAGCAATGCTACACATAAAACAGTGTCTTTTTCCTTTTTTTGGCCACACCATGCAACTTGTGGGATCTTAGTTCCCTGATCAGGGTTTGAACCCAGTCTTTGGTGGAATTCCTAACCACTGGATGACCAGAGAATTTCCTCTTTGCTTGTTATAAGATACTAGAGCTTTAACCTAACCATTCACTGTCTGTGATTTCCCAAAAGTGAGATACTGGTAGCTGTACGATGTCATCTTTAAGAAAACACATGGGAATTAGTTGTACCTTATGGTTTTAAAATAAACTATGAGTTTTACTAAATGACATATACTTAATATTTAAATAGTTGAGAAAAAAAATATAAGGTATTTTGATAGCTGAAAGGATGCTAAATAATCTCCCTAAAGTACAAATAATTGACTATCCAAATTCTGTCTATAATTAGAAAATGATTGAAATGTTTCTAAAAATAATACAATCAGAAATTTTATATGTATCTTTATAGACTGTGGTCTTATTTTCTATCCTGGAAACAGAGCACACGCTTTCTTAGTGGGACAGCTGACAGCTATCTTCGTATGAGCAGGCACCTCTATAATCCTTATCATCGTTTTCTATCAGCAATTTCTATTTTCCTAGAAATTTCAGTGATTACTGCATGTAGTCAGTTATTAAGAACACTGCATTAGGTTTATGAGATCAGTCACTTTTGCATCTAAAAGTCACATATTTATGCATTAAGCTTTTAAGGAAATGAGTCTTTTGTGTCTTTCTACAAGTATTCCTTATAAAGCAACAAGGAAAAAAGTTTTATTAATGCACAAGACTGAAAGAAATGTCAAGCATGCTAGAGTCTGGTTTTGATTTTAAACTTAAAAAAAAAGCAGTGGAACAGAAAGCTCCTTTAGGTAGAGCACCACATAATCTTACCCTTCCCGTCCCTCATGATGACCGCACAGTGTAGGGTTACACCAGGAGGAAGTTCTTCTGCCTGTAAGGACATTACATTTGGTTCAAGTTATGCCCATGCTCTCCAGTATCCTTACTGGGAAAATTTCTTGAACAGAGGGGGCTGGTGGGCTACAGTCCATGGGATAGGGAAGAGTCAGGCAGAACTGAGCGACTGAGCACACACAGCAATGCTACACATAAAACAGTGTCTTTTTCCTTTTTTTGGCCACACCATGCAACTTGTGGGATCTTAGTTCCCTGATCAGGGTTTGAACCCAGTCTTTGGTGGAATTCCTAACCACTGGATGACCAGAGAATTTCCTCTTTGCTTGTTATAAGATACTAGAGCTTTAACCTAACCATTCACTGTCTGTGATTTCCCAAAAGTGAGATACTGGTAGCTGTACGATGTCATCTTTAAGAAAACACATGGGAATTAGTTGTACCTTATGGTTTTAAAATAAACTATGAGTTTTACTAAATGACATATACTTAATATTTAAATAGTTGAGAAAAAAAATATAAGGTATTTTGATAGCTGAAAGGATGCTAAATAATCTCCCTAAAGTACAAATAATTGACTATCCAAATTCTGTCTATAATTAGAAAATGATTGAAATGTTTCTAAAAATAATACAATCAGAAATTTTATATGTATCTTTATAGACTGTGGTCTTATTTTCTATCCTGGAAACAGAGCACACGCTTTCTTAGTGGGACAGCTGACAGCTATCTTCGTATGAGCAGGCACCTCTATAATCCTTATCATCGTTTTCTATCAGCAATTTCTATTTTCCTAGAAATTTCAGTGATTACTGCATGTAGTCAGTTATTAAGAACACTGCATTAGGTTTATGAGATCAGTCACTTTTGCATCTAAAAGTCACATATTTATGCATTAAGCTTTTAAGGAAATGAGTCTTTTGTGTCTTTCTACAAGTATTCCTTATAAAGCAACAAGGAAAAAAAAGTTTTATTAATGCACAAGACTGAAAGAAATGTCAAGCATGCTAGAGTCTGGTTTTGATTTTAAACTTAAGAGAAAGTAAAAGAAGCAGTGGAACAGAAGAGCCCTTTAATTACAATCCAATGTCCTAGAGAAGAATATTTGATATCTCTTCCAGTTGGCAGTCGGGCCGGGGTAAGAAAATCAACTGTGATGAGTACAACATAAAACCGTCCCACCTCATCAAGTTAATCAGGAATTACATTGCGAGTACGTCATAAACCTCCCTCGTTTTGTTTAAGACCTTCTTGGACACAGTCAAAGATGGAAATGTTTCAAGAGTTAAATCAATAAATTTATTTATGCTATGCAACCTAAGCCAATAAAAGTTTGTGCTAAGATTCCTCAAACCCCCACTTCACTCTGGGGAGGGTGACTAAATGAGCATTTCTCCCCCAGGAGTAGGCGGCTCTGACAGGAAGAGGGCAGCAATTTGATGGCAGCGTCTCAGTCTGGAGTCACTGGCTACACACAGATTTTCTACTCAGCCTCCTCCGCCTTAGGAAAATTAGCTCTCTCTTTAAGACTCAGTTTCTTCATCTGTAAATTGGGAATGAGAATAAGATGACTGGGAGCATTTCACCCAATACTGACCATATGGCACTTGACACAGTAACTAAGTATTTCACATGAAGTATGCTTTAAATGAATGTCAATTATTTTTATTAGATCTTGAGAGGTTTATCATAGCTCAGTGGCCATAAAATATTTTCCTTCACTCTCATCAAGCTCCATTAAGGCATAAAAATATCTATTTATAAGAGAAATAAAAGAGTTATCTGGGGATTTGTTTTTTAAAAACAAGTATGTTATCTGCTCACCTGGAAATGCTTGAGAGCCCCCATTCAGAGATAAAATGACTCAAAGACACAGAAGTACAATCTTAAAAATTATAGTATTGAGTCAGTGGCATTAGATACACTTTCCGAGAAGAAAACTTTCAGTCATGAGGTTGCTGAAGTGAGGTCCAAATAGCTCAGAAATGGTAGACGATTAAAAATGGATTTTATATTGCATAGGAGGAAAGTTAGATTTACTCAGTTCATAGAGGACTCTTTCTGTCCTTCATTATCTAGTTTAGTTGTTGTCTACACAGAAATCATGCCCACTCCTCTGTTCTCTTACTAAACACAGAACTGAATGAGGAAGAACAAGAGCCGTTCTCATCACTAGGGACAAGAGACAGCGGTCCCAGTAATGACTGCCCAGGCTGGCCACACTCTCATCATCCCAAAGGGCTTGTGAATCAGCACAGTCAGGTGAGGAGTCTTATGTGTACAATCCCTGCAGTAGGCTGGCCTTTCTCTGGCGGGAGAACGGTGGAGATATTCCCATTTAAGATGTTTATGACAGTACTGTCAATAACAGAACCCACCTCTGTGTCCCTCCCCCCGGTCATAGGGTGGTGGGAGGTGAAGCAAGGAAGAGAAACAGGCCTACATTGCATGTGGGCATAGCACTGTCCCATCTACATGGTCACAACAGAACTCACTGCCCACAGTCCTCGTGAGGTTGGTACAGTTACTTTACCTTATCAAGAAATGAAGTTCTGAAGGGAAGATGGCATGCCCAGAAAAACCAGTAGCATGGCAGAGGTGGGAAGTCCATCCCTGTCACTCATGGGCAGAAGGAGGGAAACGAGTGGTAGAGAGCCCACACTGAGAACTCCCATCTGTGACAGGGCTAGGCATCACCAAGGCAGGACGCGTGTGATCTTTGGTTTTATTTTCTGTACTGTCAAATGAAGTAAGGTAATAAAACTTAATTAACATGTAATTTTTCATAATATCATCAAACATTGAATCTCTATTCAAAAATTTCAGTCTGTTTTTAAAATGTTGTTACTAGCCGTTGTTACTAGTTGTTGGGTGAGCCGTATATCCTGCTGCATGTCATTCCCCTGACCAGGGATTGAGCCCAGGCCATGACAGTGAAAGGGCCAAGTTCTAACACTGAACGACCAGGGAAGTTCCCAAAATGTCTTAACAGCAGCTTTGTCCCACCCAATCAGGATCCAATCAAAGTGGAACATTGCTTTTGATCACTAGGTATCTTCAGTTTTTTTAGCCAATATAGTGTCATTATTTTTTAAAATCACATTGGCTTCTTAAAGTGTCACAAGTGTTGTCCTATAGAAGGACCACATTCTACATTTGGTTGTTTCCTTATAGTGTCTTTTAACATATCCTGCTAGCCTCTCTATTTCTTGTAGCTCATGTGAGGTTTGATTGGATTCAGGTTAATAATTTCTGGAAAGATTTCCCTGGTGCTTAATATTGTTTCACATCAGAAAACATCAGCTTGCTCCCCTGTTACTGAATTTCAGAGTGATTACTTGGTTAAGTTGGTACGTGCCGTATTTGTCCATAATAAAAGTGGGTTTTATTTTGTTTTTATCAATGGTTCAGTTAAGTTTGGTCCCTCAGCCATGTCCAACTCTTTGCAGCCCTATGGACTGCAGCACACCAGGCTTCCCTGTTCTTCACCATCTCCCAGAGCTTGCTCAAACTTATGTCCATTGACTCAGTGATGCTATCCAACCACCTCATCCTCTGTCGTCCCTTTCTCCTTTTGCGTTCTATTTTTCCCAACATCAGAGTCTTTTCCAATGAGTCGTCTCTTTGCATCAGGTGGCCAAAATATTGGAGCCTCAGCTTCAGCATCAGTCCTTCCAATGAATATTCAGGGTTGATTTCCTTTAGGACTGACTGGTTTAATCTCTTTGCAGTTCAAGGGTCACTCAAAAGCCTTCTCCAACACCACAGTTCAAAGGCATCAATTCTTCAGCACTCAGCCTTCTTTATGATCCAGCTCTCACATCCATATGTGACTATTTGGGAAAACCATAGCTTTGACTATATGAACCTTTGTCAGCAAAGTGATGTCTTTGCTTTTGAGTATGCTGTCTAGGTTTGTCATAGCTTTTCTTCCAAGGAGCAAGTGTCTTTTAATTTCAAGGCTGCAGTTACCATCTGCAGTGATTTTAGGGCCCAAGAAAACAATGTCTGTCGCTGTTTCCATTGTTTACCCATCTACTTGCCATGAAGTGCCCAATGGTTAGTATCCGTAAGTTTTTGGTACTGTGTCTATATGTATAGTATATCCACCAATAACTTCTCAATTTTTATAGTTTTTTATGTTACGTTTATAAATATATCATGTTTTACCAATAAAATCCCTCTGGCAACATTCATTTTTTTGGATTGGGAATCTGATGAGGCCAGACCTACCTCACTCCCACCTCCCAGTCACACTGATGGATCCAACCCCAGATGTGACCTTTTTCTCCACCTGGCAAGTAGAGATGGCGGGCCTCACACTTTGCAGGATAGAAAAGTTCCATCAGAAAATGGATAGAATTCAATCTCTATCCAAAACTCTTAAGATTAATGCTAACCATCTGGTAAAATTAGTTATCCTTCTGAAAAATATTTACTTTTATCAAAATATACATATATATACACACACACGTATGTCTATACACACACTTTTTATTTATTTATTTATTTTTTGCTATTCTGGGTTTTCACTGCTGCTGCAGGCTCTTCTTTAGTTGCAGGGAGTGGGGACGACTCTCTAGTTGAGGTGAGCAGGCTTCTTGTGGCGGTGAATTCTCTTGTTGTGGAACTCGGGCTCTAGGGCACATGGGCTTCAGTATTTGTGGCACATAGGCTCAATACTTGTGGCTCCAAGGCTCTAGAGCACAGGCTCAATAGCTGTGGCTCATGGGCTTAGTTGCTCTGCAGCATGTGAGATCTTCCTGGATTAGGGCTTGAACCCGTGTCTCCTGCAATGGCAGGTGGATTCTTTACCACTGAGTTACCAGGAAAGCCCTCCACATGTTTTTAAAAGCAAAACAGTGCCAAAAGGCTCACAACAGAAACAATAGCTGTTTAGCTACGCTTGGCCAAGAGTCATCCACTCTTAACGCTAGCAGTTATTTCTTCCACTGTTTTTTATCTCTATATTTCTACATAATATGTAGAACTACTACACTTAATTTAAAAATTTTAGTCATTATCTTGGATTTCTCTTACATTAAGTGAGGAATAGCTGCTTCTCCTATTTCTAGCTCTGTAGGAAAGTGAACATGAACTCCTAGGGCAACTGCACTGAATTCTGACAGTAACCAGCACATGGTGAGTGGGCCTTAAAAATACTGTTGCACGTCACTGGATGAATGACATAGATATCCAAATGCGTAACGTCAGGATGTAGTCTGTAGTTTCTCATAGCAGTTTCTGTTCAGTATTCACTGAACAGAATGTAGGAGAAATACGTACTTCCCTAAATTACATACACTAAGTTGGTTATCAGTTCTTATTTTAGTATGCTCTTATAAAACATTAAAATTCCACATATTAGAAATTTTAAAGGAGCAATGTCATGAAACTAATTTAAAGGAATCAGTAAAAAAAAAAATCTCTGCAGCCTAAAGATTTTTTTCTAGTATATTCTTAATTGGCAATAGAGAAAATAATCTCTACTTTTTTTACTTCCCATGTGAGAAAGTAATCTTGTCTAAACAATGATGAGCAAACACTCTTGAAAATATATGAGAGATCTTCTCTAACTCATGTGGGCTCAGAATATAGCCCTTTGCCTCACAGAATTTCAAAGTTTGATGCTAAGCCAAAAAAAAAGGTATAAGTTATGAATACTCTCTAGTTGAGGTGAGCAGGCTTCTTGTGGCGGTGAATTCTCTTGTTGTGGAACTCGGGCTCTAGGGCACATGGGCTTCAGTATTTGTGGCACATAGGCTCAATACTTGTGGCTCCAAGGCTCTAGAGCACAGGCTCAATAGCTGTGGCTCATGGGCTTAGTTGCTCTGCAGCATGTGAGATCTTCCTGGATTAGGGCTTGAACCCGTGTCTCCTGCAATGGCAGGTGGATTCTTTACCACTGAGTTACCAGGAAAGCCCTCCACATGTTTTTAAAAGCAAAACAGTGCCAAAAGGCTCACAACAGAAACAATAGCTGTTTAGCTACACTTGGCCAAGAGTCATCCACTCTTAACGCTAGCAGTTATTTCTTCCACTGTTTTTTATCTCTATATTTCTACATAATATGTAGAACTACTACACTTAATTTAAAAATTTTAGTCATTATCTTGGATTTCTCTTACATTAAGTGAGGAATAGCTGCTTCTCCTATTTCTAGCTCTGTAGGAAAGTGAACATGAACTCCTAGGGCAACTGCACTGAATTCTGACAGTAACCAGCACATGGTGAGTGGGCCTTAAAAATACTGTTGCACGTCACTGGATGAATGACATAGATATCCAAATGCGTAACGTCAGGATGTAGTCTGTAGTTTCTCATAGCAGTTTCTGTTCAGTATTCACTGAACAGAATGTAGGAGAAATACGTACTTCCCTAAATTACATACACTAAGTTGGTTATCAGTTCTTATTTTAGTATGCTCTTATAAAACATTAAAATTCCACATATTAGAAATTTTAAAGGAGCAATGTCATGAAACTAATTTAAAGGAATCAGTAAAAAAAAAATCTCTGCAGCCTAAAGATTTTTTTCTAGTATATTCTTAATTGGCAATAGAGAAAATAATCTCTACTTTTTTTACTTCCCATGTGAGAAAGTAATCTTGTCTAAACAATGATGAGCAAACACTCTTGAAAATATATGAGAGATCTTCTCTAACTCATGTGGGCTCAGAATATAGCCCTTTGCCTCACAGAATTTCAAAGTTTGATGCTAAGCCAAAAAAAAAAAAGGTATAAGTTATGAATACTCTGCAAGACTCCCACCTCATTAATATGTCTCCAAACATGTTGCTTAAGGGTACAGTTAATTAAATCACAGCACACATAAATTTGAATTGGATGAGTAATCAATCACCGACAAAATTATGTTATACAGAGACAAAATAAATGTAGTGAACATTAATAAAAGTTAAATGAAAACAGATTCATACAATGCAAGGAACTTTCCACCTGACTTGCTGTTCCCTCTTTGTATGGTCCAGCTTTCAGGAATATCTGAGGCAAATTGATGAAAGAATTAAATATTCTTCTTTCCTTGGAACCCTTTAAAGTGGTGACTCTTCCATTTAGTATTCTAGAATGTCTCAAGCTGACTTCAACGAGCATCAGATTTTCCAACAAGACAATAAAACTCTTAAATTTACTGTCTGAATTACATAGTTTTGAGAATTTTCCAAAAACTCTCTTTGTGCTTTGTTGATGCGTGTCTTTGGACCTTTTGCTTTTAATGAATTTCAACTATTTTGAAAGAAAGGAAAAGAAAGAAAGAAATTCAAGCTGCAGGTGGCAAATATTTATGTATTATTATTAACAGGAGCAATCTGGAGCAGACTTGAAGTTATTTTCTGTAGCTGGAATAACTTCTCCCCCCTGTAACATTACTTGCCCTCATATGTCTAGCTTTTTGTAACATTAAATCTAGACTGGAGAGGGTGCTCTTAGAATGAGCTTCTTTCAAAACTCCACCTGAGGGCTTCCCCTGGTGGTCCAGCGGGTAAGGACACCGCCTTGCAGTGCAAGGGGCACCGGTTCGAGCCCTGGCCTGGGAAGATCCCACGTGCCGCGGAGCGGCTGGACTGATGTGTCCAATCACCCAGCCGGAGCTCTGGTGCGCATGTGCCCAGAGCCAGTGCTCTACGACGACAGAGGCCACCGCGATGGGAGGCCCACAAGAGCCGAAGAACAAGGACGGATGAAAATAGAGAAATGAAAGACCAATAGAAGTGGCCCACCCATTCCCCTCCCTCCCCACCCCACCCCCCAAAAATATAAATAATAAATAAAATAAATGTTTAAAAAAAAAAAAATTCCACCTGAAGCATCTTCCTAGCAAGGGTTGATGGTAGGAAGTGATACACAGTGGACAAAAGAGCAAGGGCCTGGGAGACCATTTTAACCATTTCTAGTTGAGTCTAATGACAGGTATTTGGGAAGTACTTGAGCAGTTACCTAATGTAACACACACAACAGCACAGTGCAATGGACAAAACCCCAGGATGTGCAGCTGAGACTTGTCTCTTCACACCTGTGTGTCTCGGAACAGGTTACCTATCTTCCCTAAGACCCAGCTTCCCCATCTGTCAGATGGAGAAAACAACAAACCTATTTTGCAATGTTATTTTTAAAAACCAAATGGGATAAAATATATGAGCTACCATTATGAGAACAATTCAGATTACAAACTGGGACTCCATAAACCTACTTTCAAGGTTCTCAGATTAACAGTATTACGTACCGAATGAAGGCAACTATGTTTATGACTGACAGTTTTAATTTATGAGAGAAGAATATCAAGGCAAAGTTTCACAGTATAGGTAGTAGAAAAAAATCCTCTATCTTTAAATTCTTCCAATATATAAACACAAAAATACGTATTGGGGTTTCTAAGCATAAGCAAATAATGCTGTTGTTGTTCAGCTGCTAAGTCACGTCCGACTCTTTGCAACCCCACGGACCACAGCACACCAGGCTCCTCTGTCCTCCCCTCTCGCCTGCAGTTTGCTCAAAGTCATGCCCATTGACTTGGAAATGCTACCTAACCACCTCATCCTCTGCCACCCCTTTTTTCTTTTGCCTTCATCTTTCTCAGCATCAAGGTCTCTTCCAGTGAGTCAGCTCTTTGCATCAGGTGGCCAAAGTATTGGAGCTTCTTTAGGACTGGATGATTTGATCTCTTTACAGTTCAAAGGACTCTCAGGAGTCACCTCTTGCACCATAATTTAAAAGCATCAAGCATAATACATAAAAAACAAAGAGGACAATCCAGGGTGCTCCCCCAAAGACAGTCCCCCATCAAGGAGCACATGGCAGCCAAGCACACCAGAATAAGTCAGTGCAAAAGCTGAAGGGTGAAAGACCAATAGAAGTGGCCCACCCATTCCCTCCTCCCACCCCACCCAATCCAAAAATATAAATAATAAATAAAATAAATGTTTAAAAAAAAAAAAATTCCACCTGAAGCATCTTCCTAGCAAGGGTTGATGGTAGGAAGTGATACACAGTGGACAAAAGAGCAAGGGCCTGGGAGACCATTTTAACCATTTCTAGTTGAGTCTAATGACAGGTATTTGGGAAGTACTTGAGCAGTTACCTAATGTAACACACACAACAGCACAGTGCAATGGACAAAACCCCAGGATGTGCAGCTGAGACTTGTCTCTTCACACCTGTGTGTCTCGGAACAGGTTACCTATCTTCCCTAAGACCCAGCTTCCCCATCTGTCAGATGGAGAAAACAACAAACCTATTTTGCAATGTTATTTTTAAAAACCAAATGGGATAAAATATATGAGCTACCATTATGAGAACAATTCAGATTACAAACTGGGACTCCATAAACCTACTTTCAAGGTTCTCAGATTAACAGTATTACGTACCGAATGAAGGCAACTATGTTTATGACTGACAGTTTTAATTTATGAGAGAAGAATATCAAGGCAAAGTTTCACAGTATAGGTAGTAGAAAAAAATCCTCTATCTTTAAATTCTTCCAATATATAAACACAAAAATACGTATTGGGGTTTCTAAGCATAAGCAAATAATGCTGTTGTTGTTCAGCTGCTAAGTCACGTCCGACTCTTTGCAACCCCACGGACCACAGCACACCAGGCTCCTCTGTCCTCCCCTCTCGCCTGCAGTTTGCTCAAAGTCATGCCCATTGACTTGGAAATGCTACCTAACCACCTCATCCTCTGCCACCCCTTTTTTCTTTTGCCTTCATCTTTCTCAGCATCAAGGTCTCTTCCAGTGAGTCAGCTCTTTGCATCAGGTGGCCAAAGTATTGGAGCTTCTTTAGGACTGGATGATTTGATCTCTTTACAGTTCAAAGGACTCTCAGGAGTCACCTCTTGCACCATAATTTAAAAGCATCAAGCATAATACATAAAAAACAAAGAGGACAATCCAGGGTGCTCCCCCAAAGACAGTCCCCCATCAAGGAGCACATGGCAGCCAAGCACACCAGAATAAGTCAGTGCACAAGACCAAAGATGCTGAAGGGTGAATAGGGGTCCAAATAATAAATTCCAAGAAGCAAGGGCTGGCTCCCTTTCAGGAGGAGCAGTCAAAGAGAGAGAAGGAGGAATCTGACCTGGTCCTTAAAGGTCAGTATTCAGAGAGGAGACATGGAAGATGAAGGTAGTTATTTCAGACAGAAAGAATGTGCTGTCCTGTCCAACCCCCACCTGCAATTTAAACTAATGATAAAGCTGCAAATCAGCCTCTCAGAAGGTTCCATGATTTGCAGGAAGAATAAGGGAGGGAACTTGTGTGACTTAACTTTCAAGATAAGGTCGCCTCGTCCCATAGGAAGTTAAAATAAAGGGACGAGGAGTAATGTCAAGCAACAGCTGGCACCCAGGCCCTTGCCCCTCATCCCCCAGGGCTCTCAGGCCCCAGCAGCACGATCCTGCTGAAGCCGGGTCAGGGTAAGAACATATATCCAACAGGCTCCAGCAGAATCCACACCAAACAGGGCTTCGTGAGAACACAAAATAGTGTAAGAAACCCAAGGGGTTGAAGTACCTGTTGTTGTTAAGCTTATCTTGACATAGTTTCATGAGTCACACACAGTTTCTACCATGACTCAAGGTCTCCTTCACGCCCTGGGAGCATGCACTGCCTTCCCTCTCCACCATCTATCTCCTCCTGGCTGCCCAAGGCACTCTTTCCCTTCTCTTTCCACAGTTCCTGTCTCATGGGATGTGCATGCCTCCTCCCAACAGTGATTTGAATCAGAAACTGAAAGTCCCTCCCCATGGACTTGTGTCTCCTCCCAGACTCCGTAATGGACTGGCCACCATTTTTTTCCCCCCTCCTTTCCCAGACAAAATGAAATCTTGAAGAAGGTCTCTTCCAGTGAGTCAGCTCTTTGCATCAGGTGGCCAAAGTATTGGAGCTTCTTTAGGACTGGATGATTTGATCTCTTTACAGTTCAAAGGACTCTCAGGAGTCACCTCTTGCACCATAATTTAAAAGCATCAAGCATAATACATAAAAAACAAAGAGGACAATCCAGGGTGCTCCCCCAAAGACAGTCCCCCATCAAGGAGCACATGGCAGCCAAGCACACCAGAATAAGTCAGTGCACAAGACCAAAGATGCTGAAGGGTGAATAGGGGTCCAAATAATAAATTCCAAGAAGCAAGGGCTGGCTCCCTTTCAGGAGGAGCAGTCAAAGAGAGAGAAGGAGGAATCTGACCTGGTCCTTAAAGGTCAGTATTCAGAGAGGAGACATGGAAGATGAAGGTAGTTATTTCAGACAGAAAGAATGTGCTGTCCTGTCCAACCCCCACCTGCAATTTAAACTAATGATAAAGCTGCAAATCAGCCTCTCAGAAGGTTCCATGATTTGCAGGAAGAATAAGGGAGGGAACTTGTGTGACTTAACTTTCAAGATAAGGTCGCCTCGTCCCATAGGAAGTTAAAATAAAGGGACGAGGAGTAATGTCAAGCAACAGCTGGCACCCAGGCCCTTGCCCCTCATCCCCCAGGGCTCTCAGGCCCCAGCAGCACGATCCTGCTGAAGCCGGGTCAGGGTAAGAACATATATCCAACAGGCTCCAGCAGAATCCACACCAAACAGGGCTTCGTGAGAACACAAAATAGTGTAAGAAACCCAAGGGGTTGAAGTACCTGTTGTTGTTAAGCTTATCTTGACATAGTTTCATGAGTCACACACAGTTTCTACCATGACTCAAGGTCTCCTTCACGCCCTGGGAGCATGCACTGCCTTCCCTCTCCACCATCTATCTCCTCCTGGCTGCCCAAGGCACTCTTTCCCTTCTCTTTCCACAGTTCCTGTCTCATGGGATGTGCATGCCTCCTCCCAACAGTGATTTGAATCAGAAACTGAAAGTCCCTCCCCATGGACTTGTGTCTCCTCCCAGACTCCGTAATGGACTGGTCACCATCTTCTGTGTCTGGTCTCACCTCCTCTAATCTGTCTGTTCTCCAGACTGCTGCCACCAAGAGTACCACCTGCAGGATAAAAATCTCAGCTCCTCTTGAGAAAGGCAGAAAAGGGCATCATTATCCGGCCCCAGCCAACCAGTCTGACCTGAGCTTCCAACCCTTCCCTTGAAATTTGCATCCTGGCAACATCTAATTACCAGAGATCCCAGAATTCATTTTGCTTTGGGGCCTCCCTGAGTTGCACACACCCTTTCCTCCCACTCTGCTGACAACTTAGAACATTTCTATTCAACCTTCTAGCCTTGACACAAGCCCTTTCTCTGCTCTGATTCTTCCCTGGCACCTGGCGACATGCTGAGGTGTCCCCTGTCCATGGATCTGCTAGGACTCTGATAATTCACAATGCCTTTGTACCTGCTATGTAAGTTCCTTAAAATCAGGATCAAAAGCCCTGTTCCTTCCAGCCGTAGCATCTTGCACACGGCAGCCCACCCAAACAAAACGTTGTTGAGCAAATGACTAAATTTTTAAATTGAAAAAGAATAATTGACCTTATGTGATTAAAATCAGTAAGTCTGAAGAAGAAATGTACTAGAAACTTTAGTCTGCTTAACTGGGGAGAAGTTGGGCTTGTAAGGGGATACTCTCCTTCAGTTATCCTTTGAAACTGCCAAGCCAATGAAATAGCCTCTCACATGTTGTACCACAGGGCAAGGAAACGAAGAACATGTGTGTGATTTTTTTTTTTTTTTAAAGACCTCTATTCTATCTGAAGTTACAGAGTTTGGGTAACTCCTTTCGCCCTCCAGTACTTGAATTTATCTAGAATATTTTCAACCCTTTCTCTACTGCCGAAACAACAAAAATAGACCAAAAAAAATACCACAAAAATTTAGAACTAGTCAGTCAATAGCACCAACTTAGCTTTGAGAACTCTCAAAATTACGTTCAAAGCCTTCTTATAAAATGGGAGATATTATGAAATTGTCTCTCCATCCCTGAAGAAAAGGGTGTCACACAGACTCATGCCAGAGGTCATGGGACTGAACTCTAAAATCCTCAAGTTTTGAGTATTTGGTTAATTGCAATCATTTACTTTCCTTGGGAATTAATAGAAACCACCTGCTTAATGATAAAGCTGAGTTCTGTAATTATTTGAGGAAAAATGTGCCACAGTCAGCATAAAAAGTCTTATTGAGGAAGCCTGCTAGACATATGTATTTTTTTTGTAATTAAAGTGAATCACATTCATTAATTATTTTTTTAAATTGATCACTGCCACCCTCGTTAATATGCACCTATGCAGCCTTCAATTTTAAGCTTGCAGTAGGTTCAACAAGTATAATTGTACAGATGGCTGCGGTCACACATCAGAAAGCTGAGAGGATCATGAGAAAAAATGAAGATGAGAAATAAACGTCTACTCTGAACCACACATCTGCCTCTGGATCTCATACCTGTGTGCCGCGGGGATACTCTCCTCTCCAGCAAACCAGAAGATGGCTGGGAGTGCTCCAAACAAAATGCCTTTGAACTGGCCATCTCTCAAAGCTCCTGCTAATTCTAACTGCAGTCCTGCCAGCAGATGCGAGGAAAAACAAGAAGCTTTTGTCACACAGCAGCCTACAGAATGGGAAGAGTCAATGTCTCCTCTGAATGGCTGTTTAAAAATGAATTGGATATTTTTCAGTCTGAAGAAGAAATGTACTAGAAACTTTAGTCTGCTTAACTGGGGAGAAGTTGGGCTTGTAAGGGGATACTCTCCTTCAGTTATCCTTTGAAACTGCCAAGCCAATGAAATAGCCTCTCACATGTTGTACCACAGGGCAAGGAAACGAAGAACATGTGTGTGATTTTTTTTTTTTTTTAAAGACCTCTATTCTATCTGAAGTTACAGAGTTTGGGTAACTCCTTTCGCCCTCCAGTACTTGAATTTATCTAGAATATTTTCAACCCTTTCTCTACTGCCGAAACAACAAAAATAGACCAAAAAAAATACCACAAAAATTTAGAACTAGTCAGTCAATAGCACCAACTTAGCTTTGAGAACTCTCAAAATTACGTTCAAAGCCTTCTTATAAAATGGGAGATATTATGAAATTGTCTCTCCATCCCTGAAGAAAAGGGTGTCACACAGACTCATGCCAGAGGTCATGGGACTGAACTCTAAAATCCTCAAGTTTTGAGTATTTGGTTAATTGCAATCATTTACTTTCCTTGGGAATTAATAGAAACCACCTGCTTAATGATAAAGCTGAGTTCTGTAATTATTTGAGGAAAAATGTGCCACAGTCAGCATAAAAAGTCTTATTGAGGAAGCCTGCTAGACATATGTATTTTTTTTGTAATTAAAGTGAATCACATTCATTAATTATTTTTTTAAATTGATCACTGCCACCCTCGTTAATATGCACCTATGCAGCCTTCAATTTTAAGCTTGCAGTAGGTTCAACAAGTATAATTGTACAGATGGCTGCGGTCACACATCAGAAAGCTGAGAGGATCATGAGAAAAAATGAAGATGAGAAATAAACGTCTACTCTGAACCACACATCTGCCTCTGGATCTCATACCTGTGTGCCGCGGGGATACTCTCCTCTCCCAGCAAACCAGAAGATGGCTGGGAGTGCTCCAAACAAAATGCCTTTGAACTGGCCATCTCTCAAAGCTCCTGCTAATTCTAACTGCAGTCCTGCCAGCAGATGCGAGGAAAAACAAGAAGCTTTTGTCACACAGCAGCCTACAGAATGGGAAGAGTCAATGTCTCCTCTGAATGGCTGTAAATATTGAAACACCTGTAAGGAATAAGGGTGCCGTCTCTGTATGGTGGCAAATAAATAAAGCAGGAGGAGGACAGAGGAAAGGGAAACATGTTGGGCCAATGGCTCCAAGCCTGCTCTTTCTCAGTGTGTGTGGCCCAAGGGAGGAGGAGATGTTTATTTGGACATCCTTCCTCCCAAAAAGAAGCCAGCAGCTGACTGTCTGCTTTTGCATGAGTCTGAGGCTAGAGCCTGGTTATTAATAATTTCACAGGCAGAAACCATCCAGTTTGAAACCAATGCTATGAAGCACTTGAATTTTTAAAGCCAGTTGGTAAGAAGCAACTGACCTTTACCACCCCAGCCGATCAAACCCTCTGCCCCTCCATTTTGGTTTTATAATGTTTAACCTAGTTACTGTTGTTTCCAGTTAACTCAGTTGTGTCCAGCTCTTTGTGACCCCATGGAGCCTGTCAGGCTCCTCTGTCCATGGGACTTCCCAGGCAAGAATACAGGAATGGGCTGCTATTTCCTTCTCCAGGGGATCTTCCCAACCCAAGGACTGAAACTCATGTCTCCTGCACTGGCAGGGGCGTTCTTTACCGCTGAGCCACTGGAGAAGTCCGTTTAACTCGTTATTACTATGGACCTTAACTTACAGAGAGAGAGGAAACGGCAACCCACTCCAGTATTCTTGCCTGGAGAATTCTATGGACAGAGGAGCCTGATGGGCTGTAGACCATGGGGTCTCAGAGTCAGACACGACTGAGCGACTAACACTTTTTAACCTACTGAAAGGCAGGGTGGTTAAGAAGATGGGTTTTGCCAAATGTGAGAGATACTGACTTAAATCTCCACTAGCCATTCACTCCCTGTATACATTCAAAAGAGTTACTTAAGTTGTTATACCTCATTTTTTTTTTTTTAAAGTTTATTTATTTATTTATTTTGGGCGGGGGTCAGGTTGGAGAGGGAGGGGAGCAGGTGGGCCACTTCTATTGGTCTTTAATTTCTCCATTTTCATCTGTCTTTGTTCTTTGGCTCCTGTGGGCCTCCCATCGCGGTGGCATCTGTCATTGCAGAGCGCCAGCTCTGGGCGCATGCGCTCCTGAGCTCTGGCTCGGTAATTGGACACATGGGTCCAGCCGCTCCGCGGCACGTGGGATCTTCCCAGGCCAGGGATTGAACCGGCGCCCCTTGCCCTGCAAGGCGGTGTCCTTACCCACTGGACCACCAGGGGAAGCCCCAATTATACCTCATTTTTGATTTCTATAAAATGGAAAATGTAATAGTGTATACCACAGAGGACTGTGAAAATCAAAAAGATCATGTATATTTAGTCCATGGCCTGGAACAGAGAAAGCACTCCACAAATGTGAGTTATTTTTGTTATTTTTATTATTATCATTATGGCTAGCCTCACAGTAGAAATTAGTGGGAAGACACAGGAGTCAAGAAGATTCCTGAGGAATCAGCACTGTCCAGGGCACCATTGTCAGGAAGAAGGCATCCTCTCTCTTCTTTTGAAAAGGAACCCGGCCAGGGAGGAAGTCAAGATCTGGGCTCGGGTAGCTGTGAGCAGTACCCCAAACAGCTGTTCTCTCAGAAATGGACACCCCCATTTGACAGGTCAGTAAACACAACATGTCTTCTGACAAACAGGAAAGAGGTATTTTAGCATATGAATATTTGTATGCCACCCTCAGTTCCTTTTATAAATTTTTTCAAGCAAGTATGTCCATTGTGTTATGCTACTGAAAGTCATATAGGTTCTAGAATCAGAAGAACCAGGGGGCTTCTCCCAGGCTGCCCTTTACCACAACTGTTGCCTTGAGCAAGTTCCTCAACCTCTCTCAGGGCCAGCCTCCTCATGTGTGAAGTACAGAGAAGGTCAGGCACAATCTGCATGTGACCAAAGGAAAGGGACCTTCGCATATCCAAAGAGAATGTGCTATACAGTTGGACTACCTGGCTTCAGGTCTGGCTCTGCCACTTACCCTAGGTGACCTGGACCAAATCACTGGAATGTCTGCTTCAGTTTCCTCCTTTGAAAAGTGGTGACAAGGAAAATACTCACTGAGTTGTGTAAACATTAAATAAGTTGAATACTACAATGGGTCCTAGAACTGAATTCATTTTTACTTACTATTGTGAAGACTTAAAGAGAGAATGCATGTAACCCTTGTATGTATTAAGTGCTCATTTCCTCATACCTTTCATTCTTACTATAAAGAAATCAGAAAACTCAGATGAGCAAAAAAGAAAAAAAAGTAAAATAACTCAATTTTTCAATGGAAACTTTAAGAATTAAATAGTATAAAAATGACCAGAACTGTGGCTGGAGAAAGACACTTTTCCCAAGAAAACTGTGGAAATTTATTTCCCTAATTATCTATTAAAGAGGAGTCTGGATTAGCACATTCTAAAGGTGGGGGATAAAGTCTGTGTTTCCCTTCTAGACATGTTAACAGTTCACAAGTCGTTCAACAGAGGAACCAGAAACCTGTAAGATGACAGAAGCATCACACGTGAGGCAAGTGCCTATTAAAAAGGGGAAGTTTCAAGTTCAAAAAGGACCTTGAGCCAAACTCAAGAGAAGAGGAGGAATGCATTCATTAATGCCAACAAATCCAACCTCTATTCAGGGTGGAGAAACAAGGAACCTTCCCCCTAAAGTCCAAGTTCAAGTTCTCTTCATTAACTCTTTCCCTTTAAAAGGCTGTTCTCTCAGAAATGGACACCCCCATTTGACAGGTCAGTAAACACAACATGTCTTCTGACAAACAGGAAAGAGGTATTTTAGCATATGAATATTTGTATGCCACCCTCAGTTCCTTTTATAAATTTTTTCAAGCAAGTATGTCCATTGTGTTATGCTACTGAAAGTCATATAGGTTCTAGAATCAGAAGAACCAGGGGGCTTCTCCCAGGCTGCCCTTTACCACAACTGTTGCCTTGAGCAAGTTCCTCAACCTCTCTCAGGGCCAGCCTCCTCATGTGTGAAGCACAGAGAAGGTCAGGCACAATCTGCATGTGACCAAAGGAAAGGGACCTTCGCATATCCAAAGAGAATGTGCTATACAGTTGGACTACCTGGCTTCAGGTCTGGCTCTGCCACTTACCCTAGGTGACCTGGACCAAATCACTGGAATGTCTGCTTCAGTTTCCTCCTTTGAAAAGTGGTGACAAGGAAAATACGCACTGAGTTGTGTAAACATTAAATAAGTTGAATACTACAATGGGTCCTAGAACTGAATTCATTTTTACTTACTATTGTGAAGACTTAAAGAGAGAATGCATGTAACCCTTGTATGTATTAAGTGCTCATTTCCTCATACCTTTCATTCTTACTATAAAGAAATCAGAAAACTCAGATGAGCAAAAAAGAAAAAAAAGTAAAATAACTCAATTTTTCAATGGAAACTTTAAGAATTAAATAGTATAAAAATGACCAGAACTGTGGCTGGAGAAAGACACTTTTCCCAAGAAAACTGTGGAAATTTATTTCCCTAATTATCTATTAAAGAGGAGTCTGGATTAGCACATTCTAAAGGTGGGGGATAAAGTCTGTATTTCCCTTCTAGACATGTTAACAGTTCACAAGTCGTTCAACAGAGGAACCAGAAACCTGTAAGACGACAGAAGCATCACACGTGAGGCAAGTGCCTATTAAAAAGGGGAAGTTTCAAGTTCAAAAAGGACCTTGAGCCAAACTCAAGAGGAGGAATGCATTCATTAATGCCAACAAATCCAACCTCTATTCAGGGTGGAGAAACAAGGAACCTTCCCCCTAAAGTCCAAGTTCAAGTTCTCTTCATTAACTCTTTCCCTAAGGCAATGAGTAATCATGGGTATTAATAGGAAAATTAGTCTGAATCACAAAGAATGGAGAATGGACCTAGACCTTTTTATAACTAGATGGGATTTCCAGGTGGTACAGAACCTGCCTGCCAATGCAGTAGACATAAGAGACCTGGGTTTAATCCTCGGGTGGGAAAGATGCCTTGGAGGAGGGCATGGAAACCCACTCCAGGATTCTTGCCTGGAGAATCTTATGGACAGAAGAGCCTGGTGGGCTCCAGTCCATGGGGTCACACAGAGTCGGACATGACTGAGCATGTAGGCACCATGTTAGATAAGTAACGTACAGACACCTAGATGGGATGGTTCACTTAAAGGTATTACTTTGGGTGGGCAGCTTTAAAAAATTCTTTGAACTCTTAGAAAACACAAATTCAATTAGCCTATAGCAGAAAATAAAATAAACTTAGTCCAAATACTTGGGGTGGTTTTAGCAAACTGTGTTTAAATATGCAGAAAACGATAATCTTTCTGTGGGAGTATAAAATCAGTTTAGCAGTGTTTCTTTGCTTTCCTTTTCTTATCCTCACCTTTAAAATTTAAAATCTTTTACAACATATGTTTACATGAGTACTCCATACATATAATTAATTTTAAAATAAGAATGTACAAAAATAATTATTTCCAATGTATTTTCAGGTTTCAAACGATATAAGAGCTCAGGGTTGAAATCTTTCTCATGTTTTTTTATGGTTTAACACATAACTCTGCAATATGACAAATGGATATTTGTAAGTTATAACACATTCTAAATATTTTAATAAGAAGAAATAAAGCTTACTTATTAAAGAACAGCTTTTAAAAATTGTCCCTCTAGGATATTTCTAAAATAACCATTATTTCTATATAGGTATTTTCTTTATATGTTACTTGGTTACTCAGAATTAGCAACAACTTTACTTTTATTTCCGGGGAAAATAAACCTTTCATTGTTCTTGGGAGTCTAGCAACCTCCTATGCATTCATTAATGCCAACAAATCCAACCTCTATTCAGGTGGAGAAACAAGGAACCTTCCCCCTAAAGTCCAAGTTCAAGTTCTCTTCATTAACTCTTTCCCTAAGGCAATGAGTAATCATGGGTATTAATAGGAAAATTAGTCTGAATCACAAAGAATGGAGAATGGACCTAGACCTTTTTATAACTAGATGGGATTTCCAGGTGGTACAGAACCTGCCTGCCAATGCAGGAGACATAAGAGACCTGGGTTTAATCCTCGGGTGGGAAAGATGCCTTGGAGGAGGGCATGGAAACCCACTCCAGGATTCTTGCCTGGAGAATCTTATGGACAGAAGAGCCTGGTGGGCTCCAGTCCATGGGGTCACACAGAGTCGGACATGACTGAGCATGTAGGCACCATGTTAGATAAGTAACGTACAGACACCTAGATGGGATGGTTCACTTAAAGGTATTACTTTGGGTGGGCAGCTTTAAAAAATTCTTTGAACTCTTAGAAAACACAAATTCAATTAGCCTATAGCAGAAAATAAAATAAACTTAGTCCAAATACTTGGGGTGGTTTTAGCAAACTGTGTTTAAATATGCAGAAAACGATAATCTTTCTGTGGGAGTATAAAATCAGTTTAGCAGTGTTTCTTTGCTTTCCTTTTCTTATCCTCACCTTTAAAATTTAAAATCTTTTACAACATATGTTTACATGAGTACTCCATACATATAATTAATTTTAAAATAAGAATGTACAAAAATAATTATTTCCAATGTATTTTCAGGTTTCAAACGATATAAGAGCTCAGGGTTGAAATCTTTCTCATGTTTTTTTATGGTTTAACACATAACTCTGCAATATGACAAATGGATATTTGTAAGTTATAACACATTCTAAATATTTTAATAAGAAGAAATAAAGCTTACTTATTAAAGAACAGCTTTTAAAAATTGTCCCTCTAGGATATTTCTAAAATAACCATTATTTCTATATAGGTATTTTCTTTATATGTTACTTGGTTACTCAGAATTAGCAACAACTTTACTTTTATTTCCGGGGAATATAAACCTTTCATTGTTCTTGGGAGTCTAGGAAGTAAAAAGAATGACACCTTTCAACTGTTTAATCACCAAATTTGATTTTCTCTACAAACAGCCTGCAGGTAGGTCTGTAATATTATGTATCTCTTAATTCCACTTGGAAAGTAAGCAAACACTTACCACCCCACTTGGTTCCAGAATACAATCCATATTCTTTTCTGTGGTTCAGACATAAAGCCCTATTGATTATATGTTCAAGTGGCTACTTACAATGGTGCCTTAAACAAGTGCTTGTTGAGTTCACTGAAGGAGGTTCTCTGGCCTTGGCAGAGGCAAAAAGCTACAGATGGGCTGCATCACCACCCTCCCCTAGCTTTAAACGTTTTGATGGCTTCCCAAGGAGGAGAATGAAGCCCCAAACTGGGAGACTCGGTCTTTGGACCTGTCCAAGCTTCATCTCACAACATGCTCATCTTTGCTAATAACTACCCACACAGGATCTAAGCCCTGGATATAAAGCGATTAAATTTATCCTTACAACAACCTCTTAGTGGAGGGACTATTATTACCCCCACTTTACAGGAGAGGGGAAATGACCTGCCTGAGATCATCCGGCTGGTAAAAGTGGCAGCCAGACTCAGACAAATGCAGTGCGGCTCCAGGTTTGTGCTCTCCCAGCTGGACCCTGATTCAGAGATAAAGCCCGGCACAAAGTAGAACCTCAATAAGCCTTTATTAAACAGCTGGACAAAAGTCTTCTACAAATAGTTAAGAAGTCTATACAGGCAATCTTGACTTCTTAATTTCTACACACACCTGCATTATGGGCTTCCAAGGAAAATTTAAAAGGAAAACACAGAAATTTGTTTAACAAATATTTCAAAACACCTACACCATGCCAGGCCCCCAGGCTAGAAGGAGACACTGCCTTTCCCCCAAAGAGCTGATGGCCCTGACTGAGTAGGACACAGACCAAGAACAGTCCACTAATTTCTACCAGCGTGGTGACTGCTGGGTGCTACACAGCCCCAGAGCTAAGCCTTGGGGAGGGTGCAAGACAACAGTGGATGTTCTAAATAAAGGCAGTTTATTCAATGCACATTCATTGTGCTTTAACTCTTTGTGAGCTGGCCCAGAACAGGGCCTGGACTGAGGAGCAACACAATTGCTGCTTGTTAAATGGATGAAGAAAGGGACAGACGAAGGAAGCAAGCCAACTTTGAGAGGTCACATCATCTGTCTTGGAAAATGCATTTCAGAATCTAAATGTGCAAGCTCATGTAGTTCAGGTCTTTCATTCCATCAGAGTAGGAGAGGAGGCACATCCCCCTAAAGATGTGGGGCAAATCAATAATCAAAATAGCAAACAAACTCCATATTTTATATCACCTATTCACACACCACCCTCTCTTCCTTTCTGCAAACGCCTTTTTTTTTTTTTTTTTTTTTTGCGACAGAACAATTTTCAGGATCTTAGTTCCCTGGAGAGGGACTGAATCCAGATTCACGAGTTTAAACATCCACTCCTAACCACTGGATCACCAGGGAATCCAACAAATGCTCTATTTTTAAAGGTGCTATGTTTGTTTAAAAGATGCTTTTGGAACTGGAGGGGCTTGAGTCCTCTTAATAGCATCTGTGACACACAATTGGTGTAATACTTGAGTTATTACAATTCTGAGGTTTCTGTGGGAGTCACTTTGTTTCTGTAAGACTGGCAAATCAAAATTTTAGGTTTCATGACTGTTTTATGTAACCATGCAGTTTTTTTTTTCTCCTAAAAAAGGCTCCTCACATACACTAAATCTCTTATTCCAAAACCATCACAACTTTTCTCAATCAAAAAGTGAACAGCTTTGACATTTTAAAATAAGAAACTGTCGCTTTCAGAATTTGATTAAACTATTCTAATAGCAGATTGGAGTCATTAAAATTGGCTTTTAGAGAGATACTTCACATGCTTAATAACTAGCAAAGTGCAGTGACGACCAGTTCGAAGTCAAGCCTCCAAGGGAGGCAATGTCTCTGAAGACTGGACAAAGGGAAGTCACAGACAAGCTGCTCATTAGAAGCTACTCATTAGAAATGTCTTTCAATCTTGTTTAATCACTCAAACTCTACACCGTCATAATAAAGTAATGCCATTTTGCAGAAATAAAATGTAATATTTATACTTTTGTCATTGTTGTTTTAGTCGCTAAGTCGTGTCTGACTCTTTTGCGACCCCCTGGATTGCAGCCTGCCAGGTTCCTCTGTCCATAGGATTTCCCGGGCAAGAATACTGGAGTGGGTTGCCATTTCCATCTCCTGGGGATCTTCCCGACCCAGGGACCAAATGCACATCTTCTGCACTGCAGGTAGATTCTTTATTGCTGAGTCACCACATATTATATTTTAATATAAATATAAGGGAAGCTCCTTATTATTTATATATTAATGCACACATATTCTTATGAAACCAATGGAAAAGATATTCTGCAAAATATTTATATTGCCTTAATTTAAAAATAACATACAGGGACTTCCCTGATGGTCCAGTGGTTAAGACTCCACACTTCCAATGCTCTGGGTACAGGTTTGAATCCTGGTCCGGGAACAAGGATCCCACATGCCACAGGGCTCAACCAAAAATTTAAAAAATAAATAAAAAAATGAAAAGGGTAACATACAGAAGCACATTGTCCATTATTACCATTAAGGGTGAAAAAGGGAGGGAACAACCAATAATTTGTTAATGGTTTAGGAGAGAAATGCCAGGTTAATTAAAACAAAAAAGGCACAATGTTTCCTAAGATTTACTACCATTTTATTGAAGGGCAAACTTTCTTTAAAATTCCAGATGTGAAAGTGCCTTAGGAAAATTCCGATGCTGTTGTGGAAAACGCAGTGACGGCCTCCAACAGGACACGGCTTGTCTGGGTCCCTAGCAGCTCTGCCGGGGCCAGCAGATGCCGGCCGGGGGTGGGCGCTGGACCACAGACTCACAGGACGAGCACCGCAGTTGCCTTTGGGTCACTACGCTACAAAGAAACCCTCTCTTAAAAATCTTCTTATGGAAAACAACAAAGTGCTCTTTCTTGGCTTTTATGACCTTATATTCTTTTAAAGAACTTCATTTTCCCATAGAGCCAAAGTTGATATATATGGTTGATATGGCATTGAATTGTTGAGAAGGCAATGGAAGTAGGAAGTGTGTAATACTCAACTACACCGTCATAATGTCCATTTTGCAGAAATAAAATGTAATATTTATACTTTTGTCATTGTTGTTTTAGTCGCTAAGTCGTGTCTGACTCTTTTGCGACCCCCTGGATTGCAGCCTGCCAGGTTCCTCTGTCCATAGGATTTCCCGGGCAAGAATACTGGAGTGGGTTGCCATTTCCATCTCCTGGGGATCTTCCCGACCCAGGGACCAAATGCACATCTTCTGCACTGCAGGTAGATTCTTTATTGCTGAGTCACCACATATTATATTTTAATATAAATATAAGGGAAGCCCTTATTATTTATATATTAATGCACACATATTCTTATGAAACCAATGGAAAAGATATTCTGCAAAATATTTATATTGCCTTAATTTAAAAATAACATACAGGGACTTCCCTGATGGTCCAGTGGTTAAGACTCCACACTTCCAATGCTCTGGGTACAGGTTTGAATCCTGGTCCGGGAACAAGGATCCCACATGCCACAGGGCTCAACCAAAAATTTAAAAAATAAATAAAAAAATGAAAAGGGTAACATACAGAAGCACATTGTCCATTATTACCATTAAGGGTGAAAAAGGGAGGGAACAACCAATAATTTGTTAATGGTTTAGGAGAGAAATGCCAGGTTAATTAAAACAAAAAAGGCACAATGTTTCCTAAGATTTACTACCATTTTATTGAAGGGCAAACTTTCTTTAAAATTCCAGATGTGAAAGTGCCTTAGGAAAATTCCGATGCTGTTGTGGAAAACGCAGTGACGGCCTCCAACAGGACGCGGCTTGTCTGGGTCCCTAGCAGCTCTGCCGGGGCCAGCAGATGCCGGCCGGGGGTGGGCGCTGGACCACAGACTCACAGGACGAGCACCACAGTTGCCTTTGGGTCACTACGCTACAAAGAAACCCTCTCTTAAAAATCTTCTTATGGAAAACAACAAAGTGCTGTTTCTTGGCTTTTATGACCTTATATTCTTTTAAAGAACTTCATTTTCCCATAGAGCCAAAGTTGATATATATGGTTGATATGGCATGAGCCACAGTCAAGGGAAGCTGTGTTGAGAAGGCCGAAGACAAGGTTGGAAGTGTTAAGTATATTGAATTAGTTAATTTTCTTAGGCAGTCCAATAGCGACCAAATGGATTTTTTAGTTGATCTGATACTTAACTAGACATACTGAATTGCATGATTTATTTTACATATTTTTTCATTTGGAGATGTCTTAGCTTTTAGGTTGCAGTGTAAAGGGTACATTTCTGAAACTCCTACAAAAAAAATCATTTTTTTCTCCTTTGTCACTAACAGCATCTCTCATTTCAACATCCACCCTGTTTCCTGGTGGCTTTTAGAAAATAATGTTAACCTACATAATCCATTTAGCTGTCAGAGACTTCTAACCTTAAGAGCTATTTTGATGTCATGATGTTAAAATACTCCTTCCTAATTAAAATGTACCAAAATAAAAGTTTCTTAAAACTTTCCATGTGAAGGGAATGATCTTGGTCTTTCGTCTTACAGACATGGGCTACCAACCTGCCTTTAGTTCCAGTATTAATTCTACCTGATTTGATTGGCCACGACTCGACATGTTTTTACCCCATTCTCACAGTGGGGGAAGTACACTCCAGGTGCAGTCTGGAGCCTGTGCTGAAGCTGCTTGACGATACACAAATCACTGGCAAGTAAAACAATTGTATCCATGCTTCCTAAACTCTGCTTCATGAAACTGGTGTGCTAACCAATAATTCTATACACTCTGGAAAAGAAATAAATAGGAACAAGCACTTCAAACAAAGTAGGGAAGTAAAATTTTAGAAATCATTCAACATTTAGATATTCTTGGTCTTTGAACTCAGTATTTAAACTTATTTATACCATTTCTATTGTCTGAGATTATTTGCTAAAGAGTGTGGAAAAAAATGCCAGAGACAGAAAGTGTGTGAGAGAATAAGGGATCCAATTTCCCATCAAAAGCAAGCATTTTTTATTTTTACATTTTATTTTGAACTAGACCCTTATTTAGTTACGGACGGCACCACAGTTGCCTTTGGGTCACTACGCTACAAAGAAACCCTCTCTTAAAAATCTTCTTATGGAAAACAACAAAGTGCTTTTCTTGGCTTTTATGACCTTATATTCTTTTAAAGAACTTCATTTTCCCATAGAGCCAAAGTTGATATATATGGTTGATATGGCATGAGCCACAGTCAAGGGAAGCTGTGTTGAGAAGGCCGAAGACAAGGTTGGAAGTGTTAAGTATATTGAATTAGTTAATTTTCTTAGGCAGTCCAATAGCGACCAAATGGATTTTTTAGTTGATCTGATACTTAACTAGACATACTGAATTGCATGATTTATTTTACATATTTTTTCATTTGGAGATGTCTTAGCTTTTAGGTTGCAGTGTAAAGGGTACATTTCTGAAACTCCTACAAAAAAAATCATTTTTTTCTCCTTTGTCACTAACAGCATCTCTCATTTCAACATCCACCCTGTTTCCTGGTGGCTTTTAGAAAATAATGTTAACCTACATAATCCATTTAGCTGTCAGAGACTTCTAACCTTAAGAGCTATTTTGATGTCATGATGTTAAAATACTCCTTCCTAATTAAAATGTACCAAAATAAAAGTTTCTTAAAACTTTCCATGTGAAGGGAATGATCTTGGTCTTTCGTCTTACAGACATGGGCTACCAACCTGCCTTTAGTTCCAGTATTAATTCTACCTGATTTGATTGGCCACGACTCGACATGTTTTTACCCCATTCTCACAGTGGGGGAAGTACACTCCAGGTGCAGTCTGGAGCCTGTGCTGAAGCTGCTTGACGATACACAAATCACTGGCAAGTAAAACAATTGTATCCATGCTTCCTAAACTCTGCTTCATGAAACTGGTGTGCTAACCAATAATTCTATACACTCTGGAAAAGAAATAAATAG
The DNA here is from genome assembly GCA_022376925.1 of Tragulus kanchil. Taxonomy (NCBI): domain Eukaryota; kingdom Metazoa; phylum Chordata; class Mammalia; order Artiodactyla; family Tragulidae; genus Tragulus; species Tragulus kanchil. The sequence goes on from JAIOJX010000004.1 coordinate 215,552,981, forward strand.
GAACAAGCACTTCAAACAAAGTAGGGAAGTAAAATTTTAGAAATCATTCAACATTTAGATATTCTTGGTCTTTGAACTCAGTATTTAAACTTATTTATACCATTTCTATTGTCTGAGATTATTTGCTAAAGAGTGTGGAAAAAAATGCCAGAGACAGAAAGTGTGTGAGAGAATAAGGGATCCAATTTCCCATCAAAAGCAAGCATTTTTTATTTTTACATTTTATTTTGAACTAGACACTTATTTAGTTACATCTGCCTTTTGCCATGGCTGAAGCCAGTAGCCCCACCCTAAACAGGCCTTTCAGACAAGGCCACGACTGTTCACAAGGAATGGCAGGCAAGAATGGATGTGTGTCTGATTCTGGAAAAAATACCCTTTCATCCTGGCAGGCGAAAAACACCATCTTCATGCAAGAAACACATGTACCACTGGCAGTTCTGGAAATCAGTAATAATACTGCTAACTCATGTTAATGATAAAAAATATTAATAGAATCCTATCCCCGAGAAGAAGAAAAAATGTTTTCCAGGATTTGTGATGCCTGAAATGCTATAAATCTCTGAAGACAGGTTATATCCTTCCCACTTCCCTGAGGCATTTGTCACATTGCCAGACAAGATTAGAACCAGATAAGCCTCAGACACTGTTTGAAGATATTAGAAAGATCATGTTAGGGAAGCAGCTTAGGGGTTATACTTTATCAAACTAACATCCTTCAAATGCCTCCTACTAATAATAGTGTCATCTGCTACAGCAAGATGGTGGGCACTGAGGCACAAGGGGGCTATATATTTAGTAATAACCTTTATTCTAGCTTCCTTTGGTGTGTGTTTGTGAGGGAAAGATCTATTAAAAAAAATAATAACACAATAGAAAAGTCTCCAGCAGCCAAAGGCATTTTTCATTATGAAAGCCCTTTCTAACCACTCCCAGTCATGCCTCTGACCTTCTTTTTTCTACTAAACTTTCCTGTTACTCCACCCCAATTTTTCTCCTGAATACTATTTTTTTTTCTCCTACTCCATTGGACTTATAGTTTTCCAGCCCTCCGTCACAGAATAGTTTACTGCTGGTATCTCTTAATATTTTTGGTGCATAAGTGTTTCAAATGCATTATTTACAGTACGACATTAACACTACCCTGTCCAGGAAATAATGAATTAATTTGGCTTACATTTAGAAGTCATACTTTAGAAACCCACACGTATTTTTCAACTGCAGGCAAATACATACATTACAAATTCTCACTAGAGATTTGTATCAGGGTACATGAAGAAATTCATCTTATTTTCCATTTTAGATACCCATTTTTAATGAAAATGACTCAACCTGTATGTAGATAAGTGAACCTAAGAATGGTCAAGATACACTGCTAATTCAAAATCACTGCGGGAAGCTTGTCAGTCATTGAACTGTCATCTAATGGCTGCTCCCATACAAACAGGTGAAAATGTAACGTCTCACCCCTCATTTTCAAATCAATCAAAAGGCAAAGATATCTTATCTCATTTATTGTATTAGAAAATTAAAATATATGTGCTAACATGGTAAGATTACAAAGGGAAAGATTAAGAGGGGTGGGAAACCTCATGAGAGATTGTCTAAAAGAGTGAAGCTCATTTTGAAGATGTAAAAGATGTTGATAACAGACTCAAAGCATATTGTACACATAATGGAGCTAAAGGAAATTAAGAAAAGTTGCTAATGTACTTGAAATGTTCCTGAAATCAGGTGAAGTGAATTCTGAAAAACAATAATTCTACCTTTGGGAGATACCTTAAAAATAAATTGAAAAAGAAAAAAACATTTAGAACTAGCAATGAAAAATCATGAGAAGTGAAGAAAGGAAGGAACATATATAAGAAAAACTAAAGGATTCATTATGAAATAGATGAGAAAGAACCAAAGCAATGCGAAGACCTGCAGATAGAACTTAAATATTAACTTCATAATGTGGAGAAGCGATGGGAACAGTCTCCATATATAAAGAGTAGCTCCAGTACCCCTAAATCACAGATGGTAAAGAGAAAGAAAATGGATTATAAAAAGGTGGAAGAAACTTTGCTGCTAAGACAGCTGGTGGAAATCACTGGCCAGAAACACTGGACCCCCAACAAAGCATAGCTTGCATTCCAATGTTAGCAGATTTAATTATAATTTTAAAATAGTGATCCGGACAATTTCACAGCTCTGGAAGACACAGTGCTAAGTTACCGCCACAGCTAGAAACCTGCCTGTGGCAAGCCATGTTCAAGCAGGGTGAGTAAGAAACCTGACGGCAGGAAATAATGAATTAATTTGGCTTACATTTAGAAGTCATACTTTAGAAACCCACACGTATTTTTCAACTGCAGGCAAATACATACATTACAAATTCTCACTAGAGATTTGTATCAGGGTACATGAAGAAATTCATCTTATTTTCCATTTTAGATACCCATTTTTAATGAAAATGACTCAACCTGTATGTAGATAAGTGAACCTAAGAATGGTCAAGATACACTGCTAATTCAAAATCACTGCGGGAAGCTTGTCAGTCATTGAACTGTCATCTAATGGCTGCTCCCATACAAACAGGTGAAAATGTAACGTCTCACCCCTCATTTTCAAATCAATCAAAAGGCAAAGATATCTTATCTCATTTATTGTATTAGAAAATTAAAATATATGTGCTAACATGGTAAGATTACAAAGGGAAAGATTAAGAGGGGTGGGAAACCTCATGAGAGATTGTCTAAAAGAGTGAAGCTCATTTTGAAGATGTAAAAGATGTTGATAACAGACTCAAAGCATATTGTACACATAATGGAGCTAAAGGAAATTAAGAAAAGTTGCTAATGTACTTGAAATGTTCCTGAAATCAGGTGAAATGAATTCTGAAAACACATAATTCTACCTTTGGGATATACCATAAAAATAAATTGAAAAAGAAAAAAACATTTAGAACTAGCAATGAAAAATCATGAGAAGTGAAGAAAGGAAGGAACATATATAAGAAAAACTAAAGGATTCATTATGAAATAGATGAGAAAGAACCAAAGCAATGCGAAGACCTGCAGATAGAACTTAAATATTAACTTCATAATGTGGAGAAGCGATGGGAACAGTCTCCATATATAAAGAGTAGCTCCAGTACCCCTAAATCACAGATGGTAAAGAGAAAGAAAATGGATTATAAAAAGGTGGAAGAAACTTTGCTGCTAAGACAGCTGGTGGAAATCACTGGCCAGAAACACTGGACCCCCAACAAAGCATAGCTTGCATTCCAATGTTAGCAGATTTAATTATAATTTTAAAATAGTGATCCGGACAATTTCACAGCTCTGGAAGACACAGTGCTAAGTTACCGCCACAGCTAGAAACCTGCCTGTGGCAAGCCATGTTCAAGCAGGGTGAGTAAGAAACCTGACGGCATTTTCTCAAACCACATTTCAATATTGGGGTTTATTAAAGCCCCATTTCTTTTTCATTTCTCTGCAAGATTTAATTACAAACAAAAATCCCAAACAATTGCTTGATAATTAAATAGAATACAGTTGGGAGATGGTATGATTTATCATGCAAACCAGGATACCTTATGAGTACAGTTAATAACTATGTTGGGACAATAGATATAAACTAGCTAAATACGACACAGTTCTAAAGTGAAATAACACAAAAAAACTTGGACTCATCAGCCCACCCTTCTCCCAATTTCCACTTTTGGAAAGGGAAAAATGTCCCTTTCCAAAATTCTATCAAAATTTTTCTGAAGGTCATATTTTAAAATGTAGGAATAGCATTTCCCAAACTTCACTGTAGAATTCAAAGAAAAATCCTTGGAAGGGTTGGCTCAAAAAGGATTTAATTTAATTTTTGTCAGTTTCAGAATCATTTGGATTCCAAAGTCCTAGTGGAATGTAAACAAAAGCAGAAGGATCCATTTACTGTAAGGCATCCAGATGTAGAGCTCAGTGTCACTGGAAATAAAGAATAATAATCCAATTATTGCAAAAAGGATTAACTTGCATTTAGTTCGCATTTATTTAAATACATTTAATTTGGGGGCAAGAACGCTTGCACTAACAAACTTGAAAGTGAGAAAGAACCAAAGCAATGCGAAGACCTGCAGATAGAACTTAAATATTAACTTCATAATGTGGAGAAGCGATGGGAACAGTCTCCATATATAAAGAGTAGCTCCAGTACCCCTAAATCACAGATGGTAAAGAGAAAGAAAATGGATTATAAAAAGGTGGAAGAAACTTTGCTGCTAAGACAGCTGGTGGAAATCACTGGCCAGAAACACTGGACCCCCAACAAAGCATAGCTTGCATTCCAATGTTAGCAGATTTAATTATAATTTTAAAATAGTGATCCGGACAATTTCACAGCTCTGGAAGACACAGTGCTAAGTTACCGCCACAGCTAGAAACCTGCCTGTGGCAAGCCATGTTCAAGCAGGGTGAGTAAGAAACCTGACGGCATTTTCTCAAACCACATTTCAATATTGGGGTTTATTAAAGCCCCATTTCTTTTTCATTTCTCTGCAAGATTTAATTACAAACAAAAATCCCAAACAATTGCTTGATAATTAAATAGAATACAGTTGGGAGATGGTATGATTTATCATGCAAACCACGATACCTTATGAGTACAGTTAATAACTATGTTGGGACAATAGATATAAACTAGCTAAATACGACACAGTTCTAAAGTGAAATAACACAAAAAAACTTGGACTCATCAGCCCACCCTTCTCCCAATTTCCACTTTTGGAAAGGGAAAAATGTCCCTTTCCAAAATTCTATCAAAATTTTTCTGAAGGTCATATTTTAAAATGTAGGAATAGCATTTCCCAAACTTCACTGTAGAATTCAAAGAAAAATCCTTGGAAGGGTTGGCTCAAAAAGGATTTAATTTAATTTTTGTCAGTTTCAGAATCATTTGGATTCCAAAGTCCTAGTGGAATGTAAACAAAAGCAGAAGGATCCATTTACTGTAAGGCATCCAGATGTAGAGCTCAGTGTCACTGGAAATAAAGAATAATAATCCAATTATTGCAAAAAGGATTAACTTGCATTTAGTTCGCATTTATTTAAATACATTTAATTTGGGGGCAAGAACGCTTGCACTAACAAACTTGAAAGTGAAAAAAGAATTCCAGAAGGAGTTAACAGTTGATAACACATGATTCAAAATATCACTCATAAATATGAGTCAGTGTGCTCAAGGTCAAATACGAAAATCACTGTCTCAAACCGGGGTTCCCAGATTCAGGGACATCTGAGTTGCTGCTGGATATCACGAGCCTCCTGGGAAGAGCTGCTCTCTCTGCTGCTCTCTCTCTGGGGAACATTCAAGTTGCACAGCATGACTGACGGGATGCCTGAGGGGAGACGCCATCAGTGCCGAAAGTTTTAAAATGGGTGCCTTCCTTCCAGACTAGCAAACTGGAGAGTGGCGAAGGGAAGGAAACCTGTGGGTGGGGTCACCTTAAGAGCCAGAGACTCTGGGAAGTTCTTCTGTCTATCCAGAAGGGGTGTGTTGAAGGGAAGGACGGAGCAGAGCAGGGGCATTGGGAGCACCTGTCCCACCTCAACCTCCCGACAAAGTGATGCTTTTCCAGAATCCATTTATGAAGATGCTGATGGACTTGATGCTAAAGAATACAGCACAAAATGCAGGGAAGTGATCCTTTGGGGACACACTGATGGAAGACTCCAAGTCCCCTCTGCAGAGCTTTCCTTCAGGTCTCTGGCTTTGAGGCCTGATTCTGTGGCTGCTAAACATACCTATGGGCTTCCTTCGTGGCTCAGACGGTAAAGAATCCACTGGCAGTGTGGGAGACCTGGGTTCAATCTCTGGATTGGGAAGATCCCCTAGAGGAGGTAATGACAACCCACTCCAGTATTCTTTTTATTTTTCATAGAGTTTTATTGTTCACTGCCACACATCAACCTGAACCCACCATCCATACACATATGTCCCCCCAGAACCTCCCCCATCTCCCTCCCCATCCCACCCCTCCAGGTCACCAAAGAGCCCCTGTTTGAGATTCCCTAGTCCCACAGCATATTCCCCTCCCTCACCCCAACGTTCATAAGAGTGTTCTCCATGTCCACCTTTCCATTGCTGCTGTTCATACTCACTTAGCACTATCTTTCTAGATTCCATAGATATGTGTCAGTATACAATATTTATCTTTCTCTCTCTTATGTACTTTGCTCTGTATAATAGGTTCTAGTATTCTTGCCTGGAGTATCCCCATGGACAGAGGAGCCAAGTGGGCTGTAGTCCATGGGGTCGCAAAGAGTGAGCAACTAAGCACAGCACACACTTACCTACAATGGGCCAGAGTGAAGGCCTGGGTGTCAGGGGAGGAAAATGGGGCTCTACATTGGAAAGAGACAACCTGAGGTGCTTGACAGCTAAAGGAAAAGGAGAAACTCACAGAGATGTCTGATGAGGTGGGCCCAAGAGCCAGGCGACGAAGAGCTCACAGGAGAAGCACAATTTGAACAAAGAAGTCGCACAGTCAGATTGTCACTTAAGATGGATCACTCTGGGAATTTCCTGTTGGTCCAGTGGTCAGGACTCCATGCTTTTACTGCCGAGGGAGCCGACTCAGTCCTTGGTTGGAGAACTAAGATTCCACAAGCTGTGCTCATGGTGTGTCCAAAAAAATGACCACTCTGCAGTGTGAAGGGAGTAGGACTGCAGTCAAGAAGCCAGATGATGGATCAGTGAATGAAAATGAAAGACTGAACCTTGGAGAGAAGAGGATGATGGCTGGTCCCAGAAACATCCAGGAGGTCCATTAGATGGGACTGTGGTTGAAGGAATGTGAAAAACAGGAATCGAGGATAACATCCAAGTTTCTATCCTGGACAAGGAGATGATTTTCGAAGTTACTAACTTAGCACATATATTGATGGCAGAGAAGGTTTAAGGATGGATAGCAGCAAGCAGAGCCGCTGGCCAGGGAGGTGGCAATAGTGTCTCAGCTTAGGAGTCTATGTGTTGATCTCAAGGAAACTAAGGTAGAGTGGTATACTAGACTTGGGTAACATGTCTGGATTCTAGTTTTGTGCTAATATTTAGTAACTGTGTGACCCACAGTGATTCTCTAAACTGTCTAGAAGCTGATTCTTCACTTATTAGAGGAGACCAATGACCCACAGTCCACCTATCACCCCAATGTTCATGTTCTAGCACCTTTCCATTGCTGCTGTTCATACTCACTTAGCACTATCTTTCTAGATTCCATAGATATGTGTCAGTATACAATATTTATCTTTCTCTCTCTTATGTACTTTGCTCTGTATAATAGGTTCTAGTATTCTTGCCTGGAGTATCCCCATGGACAGAGGAGCCAAGTGGGCTGTAGTCCATGGGGTCGCAAAGAGTGAGCAACTAAGCACAGCACACACTTACCTACAATGGGCCAGAGTGAAGGCCTGGGTGTCAGGGGAGGAAAATGGGGCTCTACATTGGAAAGAGACAACCTGAGGTGCTTGACAGCTAAAGGAAAAGGAGAAACTCACAGAGATGTCTGATGAGGTGGGCCCAAGAGCCAGGCGACGAAGAGCTCACAGGAGAAGCACAATTTGAACAAAGAAGTCGCACAGTCAGATTGTCACTTAAGATGGATCACTCTGGGAATTTCCTGTTGGTCCAGTGGTCAGGACTCCATGCTTTTACTGCCGAGGGAGCAGACTCAGTCCTTGGTTGGAGAACTAAGATTCCACAAGCTGTGCTCATGGTGTGTCCAAAAAAATGACCACTCTGCAGTGTGAAGGGAGTAGGACTGCAGTCAAGAAGCCAGATGATGGATCAGTGAATGAAAATGAAAGACTGAACCTTGGAGAGAAGAGGATGATGGCTGGTCCCAGAAACATCCAGGAGGTCCATTAGATGGGACTGTGGTTGAAGGAATGTGAAAAACAGGAATCGAGGATAACATCCAAGTTTCTATCCTGGACAAGGAGATGATTTTCGAAGTTACTAACTTAGCACATATATTGATGGCAGAGAAGGTTTAAGGATGGATAGCAGCAAGCAGAGCCGCTGGCCAGGGAGGTGGCAATAGTGTCTCAGCTTAGGGAGTCTATGTGTTGATCTCAAGGAAACTAAGGTAGAGTGGTATACTAGACTTGGGTAACATGTCTGGATTCTAGTTTTGTGCTAATATTTAGTAACTGTGTGACCCACAGTGATTCTCTAAACTGTCTAGAAGCTGATTCTTCACTTATTAGAGGAGACCAATGACCCACAGTTTGCTACCAGGATTAAATGAGAAGGTGTGTAAAAGTATTTTCAATGCTGACGCTTTCACTAAACCTAAGAATGCCTCCATCTCTCCATGGACCCGCACATTCATCAAGCAGTTGGTATATTTTCCAGCCAGGCACCAGAGGTACAGATGTGGACAGTGATTCACAGGGGCTGACACAGTCATGAGGACCTGGTGTCCCAATCTTGGCATTTCATTTGAGAAATATTTTATTTATTCATCAAGTAAAAATATTTTGAGTCCCTACTTTAGCTTATTTTAACAATAGAAAGAGAAGTAACTCAATTACTTTCCTTAAGGTCCTTGAACTTCAGGGTGCAGAAGAGAAACTACGAAGAGATGAATTACAATATGTACTCAGCACGTGTAACAGAGGCCTGAGGCTGAACGACCTCGATGAATTTGCACATCATCTTTGCCAAAGGGTATCTCCTTACCATTCCAATTTCTGTATATGAGGCACAAAAGGATTATTATTACTATTTTGTTTTAATTTTGGGGCGGGTGTGGGAGGGAGGGGCGAGGGCCACTTCTATTGGTCTTTCATTTGTCTATTTTCATCTATCTTTGTTCTCTGGCCCGTGTGGGTCTCCCATCGCAGTGGCCTCTGTTGTCGCAGAGCACCAGCTCTGGGCGCATGCGCTCCAGAGCTCTGGCTCGGTAATTGGACACATTGGAGCGCCTGTGGCATGTGGGATCTTCCCAGGCCAGATGGGACTGTGGTTGAAGGAATGTGAAAACAGGAATCGAGGATAACATCCAAGTTTCTATCCTGGACAAGGAGATGATTTTCAAGTTACTAACTTAGCACATATATTGATGGCAGAGAAGGTTTAAGGATGGATAGCAGCAAGCAGAGCCGCTGGCCAGGAGGTGGCAATAGTGTCTCAGCTTAGGAGTCTATGTGTTGATCTCAAGGAAACTAAGGTAGAGTGGTATACTAGACTTGGGTAACATGTCTGGATTCTAGTTTTGTGCTAATATTTAGTAACTGTGTGACCCACAGTGATTCTCTAAACTGTCTAGAAGCTGATTCTTCACTTATTAGAGGAGACCAATGACCCACAGTTTGCTACCAGGATTAAATGAGAAGGTGTGTAAAAGTATTTTCAATGCTGACGCTTTCACTAAACCTAAGAATGCCTCCATCTCTCCATGGACCCGCACATTCATCAAGCAGTTGGTATATTTTCCAGCCAGGCACCAGAGGTACAGATGTGGACAGTGATTCACAGGGGCTGACACAGTCATGAGGACCTGGTGTCCCAATCTTGGCATTTCATTTGAGAAATATTTTATTTATTCATCAAGTAAAAATATTTTGAGTCCCTACTTTAGCTTATTTTAACAATAGAAAGAGAAGTAACTCAATTACTTTCCTTAAGGTCCTTGAACTTCAGGGTGCAGAAGAGAAACTACGAAGAGATGAATTACAATATGTACTCAGCACGTGTAACAGAGGCCTGAGGCTGAACGACCTCGATGAATTTGCACATCATCTTTGCCAAAGGGTATCTCCTTACCATTCCAATTTCTGTATATGAGGCACAAAAGGATTATTATTACTATTTTGTTTTAATTTTGGGGGCGGGGTGTGGGGAGGGAGGGGGCGGGCGGGCCACTTCTATTGGTCTTTCATTTGTCTATTTTCATCTATCTTTGTTCTCTGGCCCGTGTGGGTCTCCCATCGCAGTGGCCTCTGTTGTCGCAGAGCACCAGCTCTGGGCGCATGCGCTCCAGAGCTCTGGCTCGGTAATTGGACACATTGGTCCAGCCGCTCTGTGGCATGTGGGATCTTCCCAGGCCAGAGATCAAACCGGCGCCCCTTGCACTGCAAGGCAGTGTCTTACCCACTGGACCACCAGGGAAGCCCTGTTTTAATTTTTGATTGAAGTATAGTTGATTTAAAATGTTGTGTTAGGTTCAGGTGTATAGCATAATGATCCAGTTATATGTATATATTCTTTTTCAAATTCTTTTCCCTTGTAGGATACTACAAAGCATTGAGTTCTCTGTGCTATACTATAGGCCCTTGCTGATGATCTATTATTTTATATACAGGAGGATGTGTATGTTAATCCTAAATTCCTAATTCATCCTTCCCTCCCTTTCCCCTTTGGGAACCATAAATTTGTTTTCTATGTCTGTTGGTCTATTTCTGCTTTGTAAATAAATTAACTTGTATCTTTTTCTTTTATATTACACAAGTGATACAATATTTGTCTTTGCCTGACTTACTTTACTTAGTATGATAATCTCTAGGTCCACTCATTTTGTTGCAAATTGCATTATTTCATTCTTTTTTATGCCGAGTAATATTCCATTGTCTCTCTGTGTATATCTATCTATCTATCTATATATAGATATAGTGTGCTCAGTCATACCCAAGTCTCTGTTGCCCCATGGACTGTAGCCCACCAGGCTCCTTTGTCTATGGAATTTTCTGGGCAAGAATACTGGAGTGGGTTGCCATTTCCTGCTCCAGGGAATCTTCCCAACTCAGGGATCAAACCTGCAACTCCTGTGTCTCCTGTATTGCCAGGTGGATTCTTTACCACTTCTGCCACCTGGGAAGCCCTCTTAGAGCCTATATACTTCATATAAAAGTCATTAGAGAAGTGTTTTGGTGAGGTCTAAATCTGCTGTCTATTTCGTTATGTTGATAGCTACAAGTCAGTTAGTTTCATTGCAAATAACTATTTAAAACAGTAATAATATGGACGAAATCATCAATCCAAATGATCTGTCGTGTACTAAAAATGCACTTGATAGACACAGTCAGTTGATGAACAAACAGGTATGGAATACATATTCTGTGCTGGACATTCTATTAAATGCAGGACAGAAACTTTTATGCCCCCCAAGTCCCCAGCACCAGCTCTGGGCGCATCGGATTACCCACTGTGCACCAGGCCAGAGATCAAACCGCGCCTTGCACTGCAAGGCAGTGTCTTACCCACTGGACCACCAGGAAGCCCTGTTTTAATTTTTGATTGAAGTATAGTTGATTTAAAATGTTGTGTTAGGTTCAGGTGTATAGCATAATGATCCAGTTATATGTATATATTCTTTTTCAAATTCTTTTCCCTTGTAGGATACTACAAAGCATTGAGTTCTCTGTGCTATACTATAGGCCCTTGCTGATGATCTATTATTTTATATACAGGAGGATGTGTATGTTAATCCTAAATTCCTAATTCATCCTTCCCTCCCTTTCCCCTTTGGGAACCATAAATTTGTTTTCTATGTCTGTTGGTCTATTTCTGCTTTGTAAATAAATTAACTTGTATCTTTTTCTTTTATATTACACAAGTGATACAATATTTGTCTTTGCCTGACTTACTTTACTTAGTATGATAATCTCTAGGTCCACTCATTTTGTTGCAAATTGCATTATTTCATTCTTTTTTATGCCGAGTAATATTCCATTGTCTCTCTGTGTATATCTATCTATCTATCTATATATAGATATAGTGTGCTCAGTCATACCCAAGTCTCTGTTGCCCCATGGACTGTAGCCCACCAGGCTCCTTTGTCTATGGAATTTTCTGGGCAAGAATACTGGAGTGGGTTGCCATTTCCTGCTCCAGGGAATCTTCCCAACTCAGGGATCAAACCTGCAACTCCTGTGTCTCCTGTATTGCCAGGTGGATTCTTTACCACTTCTGCCACCTGGGAAGCCCTCTTAGAGCCTATATACTTCATATAAAAGTCATTAGAGAAGTGTTTTGGTGAGGTCTAAATCTGCTGTCTATTTCGTTATGTTGATAGCTACAAGTCAGTTAGTTTCATTGCAAATAACTATTTAAAACAGTAATAATATGGACGAAATCATCAATCCAAATGATCTGTCGTGTACTAAAAATGCACTTGATAGACACAGTCAGTTGATGAACAAACAGGTATGGAATACATATTCTGTGCTGGACATTCTATTAAATGCAGGACAGACTTTTTAAGCATCTGTAATGTCTTCCAAAAGTCTAAATCAGCAGTCTCCAACTGTTTTGGCACCAGGGACCAGTTTCGTGGAAGGCAATTTCTCCAAGGACAGAGATGGGGAGGGATGGTTTTGGACTGATTCTCATGAAGAGTGAGCAACCTAGATCTCTCACATGTGCAGTTCAAGCAGGGTTCACAGTTCTATACGAATCTAAAGCCACCACTGATTTGACAGGAAGGGGAGCTCAGGTGGTAATGTGACTGATGATGAGCGAGTACAAATATAGATGAAGTTTCAGTCACCTGTCACTGAACCTGTCACTTCCAGCTGCGCAGCCTGGTTCCTAACACGTCACGGACTGGTATTTGCCTGTGTCCTAGGGGTTGTGGATCCCTGGTCTACACTGACCCCTTCTGAATGGAACTGTATTTTGTGAGCTTCCTTTATAAAAGCTATTAGGGGACAAGCTGGTATAGAAATTTTCAGTCTTTCTAGACTCTTTCTGGGTTATTTTCCAAAGAGAATTAAACACTTGGAATATTTTTATTTAAAAAAAAAAACTTATTTTAAATCATACTTTTCTTCACCTCATAATGTACCATTAGCTTCTGAATGACATCATAGTCCAAAACACAAAGGTGAAAAGTATAAATGTTATCATCTTTAGGTGGGATACACATTCCTCTTTAAATAGACACACACAGGAGGAACAGCACAAAGAGAAACCCATTACGAACACTGCAAAGCTTCACCTCAATTCCCAACCGCCAAAATTTTGGGGGTCAATTGCCAGGTGGATTCTTTACCACTTCTGCCACCTGGGAAGCCCTCTTAGAGCCTATACTTCATATAAAAGTCATTAGAGAAGTGTTTTGGTGAGGTCTAAATCTGCTGTCTATTTCGTTATGTTGATAGCTACAAGTCAGTTAGTTTCATTGCAAATAACTATTTAAAACAGTAATAATATGGACGAAATCATCAATCCAAATGATCTGTCGTGTACTAAAAATGCACTTGATAGACACAGTCAGTTGATGAACAAACAGGTATGGAATACATATTCTGTGCTGGACATTCTATTAAATGCAGGACAGACTTTTTAAGCATCTGTAATGTCTTCCAAAAGTCTAAATCAGCAGTCTCCAACTGTTTTGGCACCAGGGACCAGTTTCGTGGAAGGCAATTTCTCCAAGGACAGAGATGGGGAGGGATGGTTTTGGACTGATTCTCATGAAGAGTGAGCAACCTAGATCTCTCACATGTGCAGTTCATAGCAGGGTTCACAGTTCTATACGAATCTAAAGCCACCACTGATTTGACAGGAAGGGGAGCTCAGGTGGTAATGTGACTGATGATGAGCGAGTACAAATACAGATGAAGTTTCAGTCACCTGTCACTGAACCTGTCACTTCCAGCTGCGCAGCCTGGTTCCTAACACGTCACGGACTGGTATTTGCCTGTGTCCTAGGGGTTGTGGATCCCTGGTCTACACTGACCCCTTCTGAATGGAACTGTATTTTGTGAGCTTCCTTTATAAAAGCTATTAGGGGACAAGCTGGTATAGAAATTTTCAGTCTTTCTAGACTCTTTCTGGGTTATTTTCCAAAGAGAATTAAACACTTGGAATATTTTTATTTTAAAAAAAAAACTTATTTTAAATCATACTTTTCTTCACCTCATAATGTACCATTAGCTTCTGAATGACATCATAGTCCAAAACACAAAGGTGAAAAGTATAAATGTTATCATCTTTAGGTGGGATACACATTCCTCTTTAAGTAGACACACACAGGAGGAACAGCACAAAGAGAAACCCATTACGAACACTGCAAAGCTTCACCTCCAATCTTCCAACCCCAAAATGATATTTTCCAATAACATGTGATGTGTGCATCTTTGGAATTTAATCAGTGTTCATTGTGAAGGGAATCTGGTCCACTAAAAACACAGAAACTCTCCTTCGGATCTGTGTAGAATTTGCTAATATGTATAGTATAATTTTCACTACACCTTAGAATATGGGAACTTTTTTGGTATTATCTTAAATGATGAAAATCTCACAGTATAAATATTAGGCTGGTGCAAAAGTAAATGCAGTTCTGCACTGTTGAATTTTGCCATTTGATATTGAAATACATTCTTAAATAAATGTGGTTATGTTATATATCATTTTAATGTGCATTTCTTGCTTTATGTTGTTTTGCTAATGAATTATTACTTGCTGTTTATTTTATATATATTTTAGACTATATGTTAGACAAATGATGTTAGACAAAAAACAAATTTGAGTGATATATTTTTTTTTTTAAACATTTATTTTATTTTTATTTATTTATCTTTGGGGGTGTGGGGTGTGGAGGGAGGCGGACGGGCGGGCCACTTCTATTGGTCTTTCATTTCTCTATTTTCATCCATCTTTCTTCTTTTGGCTCCTGCGGGCCTCCCATCGCAGTGGCCTCTGTTGTCGCAGAGCACCGGCTCTGGGCGCATGCGCTCCAGAGCTCCGGCTCAGTAATTGGACACATCAGTCCAGCCGCTCCGCGGCACGTGGGATCTTCCCAGGCCAGGGATCGAACCCGCGCCCCTTGCACTGCAAGGCGGTGTCCTTACCCACTGGACCGCCAGGGAAACCCTTGAGTGATATTCTTATCTGAGTTCAAAATGGGTCATAAAGCAGCAGAGACAACTCGCAACATCAATGCATTTGGCCCAGGAACAGCTAATGGATGTACAGTGCTGGGGTGGTTCAAGAAGTTCTGTAAAGGAGACAAGAGCTTTGAAGAGAAGCAGAGTGTTGGCCAGCCATTGGAAGTTGACAACAACCAACTGAGAGGATCATTGAAGCTGATCCTCTTTAAAGCTATGTGAGAAGTTGCCCAAGAACTCAGTGTTGACCATTCTATGATTATTTGGTCTTTGAAGCAAATTGGAAAGGTAAAAAAGCTTAACAAGTGCTGCCTCATGAGCTGACTGAAAATCAAAAAAAAATCGTTCTGAAGTGTCATCTTCTCTTATACTATGCAACGACCACTAACCATTTCTTGATCAGACTGTGATGTGCAATGCAAAGTGGATTTTATACGATAACCAGCAATGGACGAGCTCAGTAGCTAGACCAAGAAAGAGCTCCAAAGCACTTTCCAAAGCTAAACGTGCACCAAAAAAGGGTCATGGTCACGGTTTGGTGGTCTATTGCTTGTCTGGTCCACTACAGCTTCCTGAATCCAGGCAAAACCATTATATCTGAGAAGTATGCTCAGCAAATCAAGGAGATGCACTGAAAACTCCAATACACGCAGCTGGCATTGGTCAACAGAAAGGGCTCGATTCTTCTCTGTGGTAACGCCTGACTGCATATCGCACTATCAATGCTTCAAAAGTTGAACGAATTGGGCTACAAAGTTTTGCCTCATCCGCCATATTCATCTGACCTCTCACCAACAAGTTACCAATTTTTCAAGCACCTTGACAACTTTGCAGGAAAAGCATTTCCACAATCAGCTGGACACAGAGAGCGCTTTCCAAGAGTTTGTTGAATCCTGAAGCATGGAATTTTATGCTACAGGAATAAACAAACTTATTGCTGCAGCCATGAAATTAAAAGACACTTGCTCTTTGCAAGGAAAGTTACGAGAAACCTAGACAGCATATTAAAAATCAGAGACATCACTTTGCTAACAAAAGCTCATATAGTCAAAGCAGTCACATATGGATGTGACAGTTGGTCAATAAAGAAAATTGAGCACTGAAGAATTGATGCTTTCAAACTGTGGTGCTGGAGAAAACTCTTGAGAGTCCCTTGGACTGCAAGGAGATCAAAACCGTCAATCCTAAAGGGAATCAATTCTGAATCTTCACTGAAAGGACTGATGCTGAAGCTGAAGTGCCAATACTTTGGCCATCAGATATGAAGAGCAAACTCAATGGAAAAGACCCTGATGCTGGGAAAGACTGAAAGCAAAAGATCTACTAAATACAAAATGCATTTTGACTATGATATTTTCAATTTATGAGTTTATTGGAGTACTTAACCTGTAGATTGAGACTGAGCAAGATTTGTATATAGCATGATTTGTATATACTTTCTATGTCAAAAGCAAAATTTTATAATGGGACATTAAACTTCATAATGCCCTACATGCACGTTCATTTGGAACAGAAGTGGTTGCTTTTGTGGAATACATTTGATTTAAGAGAGGAAATGTCATTTCAAGTTTGTGGAAGACTGCCATCTAGTGCCTCCTTTCTCCCTCCTGGATGCAGAGCTTTCTGTGAGCAAGTCAGTTTAGGGACAGTCTATATTTAACTTTCTGGACTGGTTAGCTCAGTTTTCTTGACAGACAGCAGCAACCTTTTCCAGTTTGGATGTCATTCTTATGGTACCAGCTACGTAGAAATGGACTGTCCTGCTCGGTAGTCTTAGGGGAAAAGAGGCACAGACTTAAAGTAAAAAGCTGTCATCTATTATTCTTTGCTGACCTATGCAATTAGACATGACCCTCAGAAGAAGGTAAATTAACTCTCTTGTGGTGATGTAATGCCTAGAATAGATGGATCGAAGATGGAAACATGTAACCCCACCAAGGTTCATGTTTAAATAGATGTGACGTGAAGCTCTGCTCTGGACACTTTGCAGAAAAAGCGCCTTTCCAAGAGTTTGTTGAATCCTGAAGCATGGAATTTTATGCTACAGGAATAAACAAACTTATTGCTGCAGCCATGAAATTAAAAGACACTTGCTCTTTGCAAGGAAAGTTACAAGAAACCTAGACAGCATATTAAAAATCAGAGACATCACTTTGCTAACAAAAGCTCATATAGTCAAAGCAGTCACATATGGATGTGACAGTTGGTCAATAAAGAAAATTGAGCACTGAAGAATTGATGCTTTCAAACTGTGGTGCTGGAGAAAACTCTTGAGAGTCCCTTGGACTGCAAGGAGATCAAAACCGTCAATCCTAAAGGGAATCAATTCTGAATCTTCACTGAAAGGACTGATGCTGAAGCTGAAGTGCCAATACTTTGGCCATCAGATATGAAGAGCAAACTCAATGGAAAAGACCCTGATGCTGGGAAAGACTGAAAGCAAAAGATCTACTAAATACAAAATGCATTTTGACTATGATATTTTCAATTTATGAGTTTATTGGAGTACTTAACCTGTAGATTGAGACTGAGCAAGATTTGTATATAGCATGATTTGTATATACTTTCTATGTCAAAAGCAAAATTTTATAATGGGACATTAAACTTCATAATGCCCTACATGCACGTTCATTTGGAACAGAAGTGGTTGCTTTTGTGGAATACATTTGATTTAAGAGAGGAAATGTCATTTCAAGTTTGTGGAAGACTGCCATCTAGTGCCTCCTTTCTCCCTCCTGGATGCAGAGCTTTCTGTGAGCAAGTCAGTTTAGGGACAGTCTATATTTAACTTTCTGGACTGGTTAGCTCAGTTTTCTTGACAGACAGCAGCAACCTTTTCCAGTTTGGATGTCATTCTTATGGTACCAGCTACGTAGAAATGGACTGTCCTGCTCGGTAGTCTTAGGGGAAAAGAGGCACAGACTTAAAGTAAAAAGCTGTCATCTATTATTCTTTGCTGACCTATGCAATTAGACATGACCCTCAGAAGAAGGTAAATTAACTCTCTTGTGGTGATGTAATGCCTAGAATAGATGGATCGAAGATGGAAACATGTAACCCCACCAAGGTTCATGTTTAAGATGAGTAGTGTTGCACTAGGGCTGTGTGAAGCTCTGCTCTGGCCGGTACAACTGAAAGCAGTGTCAGCAGCTGAACAGCATAGATTCTGAAATCAGGGTCCCACAGAGACACCTGCTGCAGACCAGACAGTCACTGTGTGACTCAAGGCATTCCTTTGTGAATCAATGTGAAATCAATGTCCCAGTATGGTGTTAGGTAGAATTGTGCTAATGGACAAGTAAACTGCTAAGAGAGACAAAGCAAAGAGACCTCAGCCTTATAAGCTCATTAGCCAACTGGAACTGGAATAGTTCCAAGACACCTGGGTGGTTATGTCCACCTACCTGAATTACCCTGGAAGTTTAAATTGGACACAGTTCCCTTCCATGAGTCAGAGATTATTTAATTTTTACTATGCACTGTTAAACAATGGTCATATTCCACGTTGAAGTGGCTGCCTTCCAAATGGGGTATGAAGTGATTTTTGTGATAAAATTCACTGGAGTCCTCAAATATGAACAAAATATACTGTTTTTTTTTTTTTTAATCTTTTTTGGGGGGGTTGGGGAGGGAGGGGGATGGGCAGGCCACTTCTATTGGTCTTTCATTTCTCTATTTTCATCCATCTTTGTTCTTTGGCTCCTGTGGGCCTCCCATCGCGGTGACCTCTGTTGTTGCAGAGCGCTGGCTCTGGGCACACAGGCGCCAGAGCTCCGGCTTGGTAATTAGACACATCGGTCCAGCCGCTCCGTGGCACGTGGGATCTTCCCAGGCCAGGGATCGAACCGGCGCGTGCCCCTTGCACTGCAAGGCGGTGTCCTTACCCACTGGACCACCAGGGGAAGCCCAGTATACTGGTTTTTGATAAAATTCCATCTGGCAGCTCAGCTGATCAAGACACTGATTTCATTTCAATAATTCACAGAATTATAATTAGGCAGTTATGAATGGCACCCATACTTATCTAGAAAACACCTAGTTTGCTCATAAGTAAAATAAATCTTTAAGGAAGTAATAAATATAAATCCAAATGCGCAACATTAATAAGTTAAGTTCCATATTCAGTGAGTTCTTAAAAATTATTATATAAACTTAAAAATATATAGTCAAAACAAATAAGAAAGTATCTATTTTATCAACTATTTTATATATTTGGGAATTATTTTCACAAGTGTTTACATGTTAGGATCAGTAATAACTAACATGTAATATGCAAGTGTGTGTGAATTTAACCTTAATCCCAAAAGCTATCTTAGCAAATATAAAACCTTTAATTTCCTAGGCTCTATCAAGAATATTCCCTTAAAACACCTGTCAAATCCTACCTTCAGCTAGCCACTGAAAAACATATAGTAAAATGTAGCCTGTTTGAACTGTGAAAGTAAGTATAAACATCATGAATAGGTTTTTTTTTGCACATGTTAATATTAGAAAAGAAATACAAAAAGTTTAGGTTTCCCCATGTTAGAGAGTTGGTATCAGTTTCAATAAAAAAGGTCAGGAAAAGGGATTTTATGAAGAGGCTATTTTCTCGTCCAAGAGAATTTAAGAAGAAGCTAATAGAAAAAAGAAAATCTCCCTGTAGTTAATGTAGTTGATCAAAAACAAAATCCCTGAAACCAGCCTAAGGGAGGGTGAAAGCATCCGGCACAAACTGAGTCTGTAGTTAAAGCCAGTGGCTAGAAGCAGAGGAACTCTGGAATCCCAGGTCTTGTGTTTGGAAACCGATGAAGTTCTAGTCGCTTTCAGACCCAGCTCCTAGGATGGGAGCTCGTCTTTGTTCTTATGGTGCATGATGATGAACCCCCAGCAGTATTTAGGTGACGTGGGATCTTTTCCCCAGCCGCTCCGTGGCACGTGGGATCTTCCCAGGCCAGGGATCGAACCGGCGCGTGCCCCTTGCACTGCAAGGCGGTGTCCTTACCCACTGGACCACCAGGGGAAGCCCAGTATACTGGTTTTTGATAAAATTCCATCTGGCAGCTCAGCTGATCAAGACACTGATTTCATTTCAATAATTCACAGAATTATAATTAGGCAGTTATGAATGGCACCCATACTTATCTAGAAAACACCTAGTTTGCTCATAAGTAAAATAAATCTTTAAGGAAGTAATAAATATAAATCCAAATGCGCAACATTAATAAGTTAAGTTCCATATTCAGTGAGTTCTTAAAAATTATTATATAAACTTAAAAATATATAGTCAAAACAAATAAGAAAGTATCTATTTTATCAACTATTTTATATATTTGGGAATTATTTTCACAAGTGTTTACATGTTAGGATCAGTAATAACTAACATGTAATATGCAATAGTGTGTGTGAATTTAACCTTAATCCCAAAAGCTATCTTAGCAAATATAAAACCTTTAATTTCCTAGGCTCTATCAAGAATATTCCCTTAAAACACCTGTCAAATCCTACCTTCAGCTAGCCACTGAAAAACATATAGTAAAATGTAGCCTGTTTGAACTGTGAAAGTAAGTATAAACATCATGAATAGGTTTTTTTTTGCACATGTTAATATTAGAAAAGAAATACAAAAAGTTTAGGTTTCCCCATGTTAGAGAGTTGGTATCAGTTTCAATAAAAAAGGTCAGGAAAAGGGATTTTATGAAGAGGCTATTTTCTCGTCCAAGAGAATTTAAGAAGAAGCTAATAGAAAAAAGAAAATCTCCCTGTAGTTAATGTAGTTGATCAAAAACAAAATCCCTGAAACCAGCCTAAGGGAGGGTGAAAGCATCCGGCACAAACTGAGTCTGTAGTTAAAGCCAGTGGCTAGAAGCAGAGGAACTCTGGAATCCCAGGTCTTGTGTTTGGAAACCGATGAAGTTCTAGTCGCTTTCAGACCCAGCTCCTAGGATGGGAGCTCGTCTTTGTTCTTATGGTGCATGATGATGAACCCCCAGCAGTATTTAGGTGACCTGGGTCTTTAGGTATTGATGTGAAAGTCACTTTCGCTCACTGAATCATCAGAGGGCTTGTTTGCTGACTCAAGCCAACCATCTTTCCTGCTGCATGAGTGCATCCCCGGCTTCACCCTAAACACTGCAGAGCCCTGAAGGAGGCAGTGGGTAGGTCACAACTTGGCATCTCTCTCTCTTTTGCTTCTGTTCATCACCCCCTTTTTCATTTTATATAGGAGGAATATGTCTCTCTTCAATAAGTATATGTTGAATGAATGAAACAGATGGATGAATGAAAGATAAATTTATTATGTGAACAATCTGGGTAGATTTCATAGTATAATTTAACCTACAAAGATACACATGTGCTAAGTCATTTCAGTGTGTCCGACACTTTGCAACCCTGTGGACTGCAGCCTGCTAGGCTCCTCTATCCATGGGATTCTCCAGACAAGAATACTGGGGTGGGTTGCTGTGCCCTCCTCCAGGGGATCTTTCCCACTCAGGGATCGAATCCGTGTCTCTTATGTCTCCTGCATTGGCAGGCAGGTTCTTTACCACTAGCGCCACCTGGGGAGCTCCTCAATGATACATAAGCATTTGCAAATAAAAACTATCTTCCAGATGACCTTCATCTATACTTCAGAAGATTTAAACATGGAAACAGTCATGGGATTCCCCCTCCACGAAACATTTAAAATATATCCCTAATATTGATTTTCCTTATTAAAAAAGTAACACACCAATAGCACAAATTATGGAAAAAAACGAAAAGGGGACACAAAATCATACCCATTCCAAATCTACTTACCAAGAAATAAACCATTACTAACATTTTACTAATACAAAAATGTCACTAGAGTTAGAAGGTCACCCATTCAGGGCATCAAACCCAAAACACCTCAGGACCCACAGGTCTGGGAAGAAGTCCTTAGTTTCTTACACACTTTTAAAAGATTTTTTCATCAGTTAATACAGAGAGTCCCTCAAGCATTGAAGGACTGTTTCACCCTAAAGAAATTTAGTGGCCTCTGATCACTAACTGGACTACTTAGTTACACAGAGAAATATAATGGCCAAAC
Source organism: Tragulus kanchil (assembly GCA_022376925.1). Taxonomy (NCBI): domain Eukaryota; kingdom Metazoa; phylum Chordata; class Mammalia; order Artiodactyla; family Tragulidae; genus Tragulus; species Tragulus kanchil. Next base: position 215,574,899 of record JAIOJX010000004.1, read on the forward strand.
ACCACAGGAATATTCCACAAAGGAGTTAGCTTGGGAAATGAGAGTCATAATCTGAGGGCTGGCTTAAAATATTGGAGCAAACTTCTCCTTAAGCATGGACTCTATTTGGCCAACCTGCAATTCTGATTTACCATCTGCTCTGCTTCTTCTTTTTTTTTTTTTTTTTGGCCACTTTTATTGTTCTTTCATGTATTTATTTTCATCCATCTTTGTTCTTTGGCCTGTGTGGGCCTCCCATCACAGTGGCCGCTCTCGTTGCAGAGCACCGGCTCTGGGCGCATGCGCTCCAGAGCTCTGGCTCAGTAATTAAGACACATCGGCCCAGCCTCTCTGTGGCACGTGGGATCCTCCCAGGCTAGGGATCGAACCGGCGCCCCTTGTATTGCAAGGTGGAGTCTTTACCAACTAGACCACCAGGGAAGCCCTTGCTCTGCCTCCTCTTAAACTGATGGCTTCTACAAAGAGTTGACTTGAAAAACACTGTTTTCAAAGATTGGGAGACTATTTTATTCTAAAAAAACAAGAAAGGCAAAGCAAAGGCAATAATTCTTTACAGCTGTCATGTTCAGCAGTGGCTACATGGTCATGGAGATTCTCTAACATAGCCAAGAAAGTGATAATATTTCCTAAATCGGACTGAGAAGAAACATGTACTATTAATTCTCTCTGAGTATTTACATAGATTTATTGTATCTCTGTTTTCAAACTGTGTGCAAGGAACCAGGACTCTCACCTGGCTGAAGAGAAGACAAGGGCATTGAAAGGGTGGAGCTATAAATAGGAACTTCAAGTTGCCAGGTAAACTATAGGATACACAGCTAAATCTGAATTTCAGACAAACTACCAATCATGTTTTTAGGGACATGTTTGAGATGCACTTGTACTAAAAATTCCTCTTTTTGTATTCTTTTCCATTATGGTTTATCACAGGATATTGAATATAGTTCATAGGACCTTGTGGCTTATCCATCCTATATATAATAGTTCACCTGTGCTAATCCCCAGTTCTCAGTCCTTCCCCTACCCTTCCCTCTTGGAAGAATCATAAGTCTGTTCTCCACGTCTGTACTTACACAGAGAAATATAATGGCCAAACACCACAGGAATATTCCACAAAGGAGTTAGCTTGGGAAATGAGAGTCATAATCTGAGGGCTGGCTTAAAATATTGGAGCAAACTTCTCCTTAAGCATGGACTCTATTTGGCCAACCTGCAATTCTGATTTACCATCTGCTCTGCTTCTTCTTTTTTTTTTTTTTTTTTGCCACTTTTATTGGTCTTTTATGTATTTATTTTCATCCATCTTTGTTCTTTGGCCTGTGTGGGCCTCCCATCACAGTGGCCGCTCTCGTTGCAGAGCACCGGCTCTGGGCGCATGCGCTCCAGAGCTCTGGCTCAGTAATTAAGACACATCGGCCCAGCCTCTCTGTGGCACGTGGGATCCTCCCAGGCTAGGGATCGAACCGGCGCCCCTTGTATTGCAAGGTGGAGTCTTTACCAACTAGACCACCAGGGAAGCCCTTGCTCTGCCTCCTCTTAAACTGATGGCTTCTACAAAGAGTTGACTTGAAAAACACTGTTTTCAAAGATTGGGAGACTATTTTATTCTAAAAAAACAAGAAAGGCAAAGCAAAGGCAATAATTCTTTACAGCTGTCATGTTCAGCAGTGGCTACATGGTCATGGAGATTCTCTAACATAGCCAAGAAAGTGATAATATTTCCTAAATCGGACTGAGAAGAAACATGTACTATTAATTCTCTCTGAGTATTTACATAGATTTATTGTATCTCTGTTTTCAAACTGTGTGCAAGGAACCAGGACTCTCACCTGGCTGAAGAGAAGACAAGGGCATTGAAAGGGTGGAGCTATAAATAGGAACTTCAAGTTGCCAGGTAAACTATAGGATACACAGCTAAATCTGAATTTCAGACAAACTACCAATCATGTTTTTAGGGACATGTTTGAGATGCACTTGTACTAAAAATTCCTCTTTTTGTATTCTTTTCCATTATGGTTTATCACAGGATATTGAATATAGTTCATAGGACCTTGTGGCTTATCCATCCTATATATAATAGTTCACCTGTGCTAATCCCCAGTTCTCAGTCCTTCCCCTCCCCTAACCCTTCCCTCTTGGAAGAATCATAAGTCTGTTCTCCACGTCTGTGAGGCAACAGAATAAATACTCTTAATTGTTTACTGAAATTCAAATTAACCAAGCAACTTGTGTGGTTTCCCAGTTTTGATAAATTTGGCAGCCCTATCACAGACTCCCTTTCTACCTCAACAAGGGCAGCTCCTACTTGACATGTTGGAGTTCCACATAGTCTTGTATTTGAGAAGAGTGTTCAGTTCTCCAAAAAAACCTGTCAACCACTTTACTCTATGAATCTGGGCAAGGCTCTCAACTCCTGTCTGTGGACTTCTCATCAATAGAGTAGAGTGCATCTGGTTGTTGTGAAAATTAATTAAAGCTTGTAAAGCCCTTTGCAATTGGCATGTTCAACCTCATATGCTACAAAATATTTATCACATGCCAGACTGCCTGAAAACATACTGATTGCTCAGTGAACAATTAGATGGCAGAAATTCTAAAAGATGTTAAATCACCCCCTTAATCTCACCACAGTTAAGAACCACATATTGAAACACAGCGGGCCTTCTAGCCTAAGAAGTGAACTTATCTTTCAAAAACAAACATAACGTGACTTGCTTTTAAAAAGTACAGTATTGTAAATTATACTGTTGAGGATTTTTTTTTTCAGCTGAATCATAGCTTTTGAAACAGGAGATCAAGAAATAACAATCAGGAAATGAAAATAGTTCATCTCCTACAAGTCTATTGTCTGCTATTTCTGCTTGGTAAGGCTTTTTAGACTAAAAAAAGTTTTTATGAAAACAAAACAGAGATACGAACACAATAAAACACATCTGGAGGCCACTTGGTGACATTCAGGCTTCTTTTCTTTCCCAATCATTAGCTTTCATGGAAAACTCTTACAGTACTAAAGCAAATGTCATAAAAGTGTAACACTTATTATATAATGTTGTCTAAACTCTTGAGGCTGAAATTGAAACCTGGCAGTGAAATTAAAGAGTAAATAAATTTAGATTGCACCAACATGACAATGTAAAGACACAAGTGTAAATAAATACCTGGTGGATTGGCCAGGTTAGTACAATATTTAAGTACAGAGAGAGCCCTTATTCAAAAGCTTGAAGTAAATTACAGAGAAGAAAGATAAGGTTACAATTCAAGTTGTCAAAATTCATCTCTTATTTCTGATTGAAACTGAGGTTTTATAGAGGTGGCAATAAATCTATGCCTAAGAGCAAAATTAATCTTAGAGCAAAATATAAAGAATTTGCAGTTCTCTAAGCATCATGCTTGTCTTTTTTTCCTGCTTGTGCACAAATTTTGCCTTCTGCTTAAAATGAGTCATTGCTCATTTCTAATAGCTTAGCCAACTTCTAGCCAGTCATCAAGACCCAACTCAACCATCTCCTCCCTGGAGCCTTCCTTAACAACTCGCACAGAACAAATGACTTCTACTTTTGGCTTTATGAGTACATTTCTGTATTCCTGCCTCCATCACAGTATTTCACGAGTGCTTAAATGCCTTCCTTCCCTATAAAATGGTGGGCTTTCTAAAGATAAGAAGCATTCTCAATTGATGTCTATAGTCCCAGAGCCTAACACAGTGCTTGGCAAACCACAGGGCTCAATGAACGTGTGCTGAAATGAAAATGATGCCCCTAAACTGAAATAAAAATAGGAAGTTTCACATGAAAGGGTCAACATGCATTTGTAAGTGCAATTTTTTCTTACTTTCCAGAGGAGAGAAAAAGTAGTAGAGCATATGCAAAACAGCTACCTCACTTTGAAGGGAATAAACAGGAAAAGAGGTAGAAGATGAAAGGTTCTATATTCCCATTTAAGGAGCTAGAACGACAAACTACTGCTAACTGTTCAGAAAACATCTCTGCAAAAGTATGCCAACTGTAACCTGGAGGGCTGGCCTCCAGACCAGGGAGCAGATAGCGACTTTATTTCTATTTCTCCCTTGTACCGTCTGCTGAGAAGGCCCACAAAGGTGTCATTAAGAGATGGAACGCCTTCCCACAGCACTTTCACACACTCATTACCATCTGATGGCGTTTGATCTTCGAGTCATGGCTGAAGTGACCCAGATTCAAACTGGTGATTATTAATGTCACATTGCCACAGGCCTTCTTTTTGGAACAGCACTTACAGTTACTTGTGAATCTGCTGGGATCTGGGCCATGGTTCATTGCTGTGTTCATCTGAACAACTCACAAACTCCACCTTAGAGATATAATACAAGTGGTACCCTGCCTCCCGGTGGGCCATGTGCAGCTTCAGCCTAATTAGACTGTGAATAAGATCCAAGAGCCTGAGAATTTGCTTAAAAGTCAGTGATTTAATTAATCACAATGCAACAAAATGGAACAGCCAGGTCAGTATATATGATGACACAGGCCAATATGTACTAGAAAAACAAATGGGACTTTGCCTTCTGCTTAAAATGAGTCATTGCTCATTTCTAATAGCTTAGCCAACTTCTAGCCAGTCATCAAGACCCAACTCAACCATCTCCTCCTGGAGCCTTCCTTAACAACTCGCACAGAACAAATGACTTCTACTTTTGGCTTTATGAGTACATTTCTGTATTCCTGCCTCCATCACAGTATTTCACGAGTGCTTAAATGCCTTCCTTCCCTATAAAATGGTGGGCTTTCTAAAGATAAGAAGCATTCTCAATTGATGTCTATAGTCCCAGAGCCTAACACAGTGCTTGGCAAACCACAGGGCTCAATGAACGTGTGCTGAAATGAAAATGATGCCCCTAAACTGAAATAAAAATAGGAAGTTTCACATGAAAGGGTCAACATGCATTTGTAAGTGCAATTTTTTCTTACTTTCCAGAGGAGAGAAAAAGTAGTAGAGCATATGCAAAACAGCTACCTCACTTTGAAGGGAATAAACAGGAAAAGAGGTAGAAGATGAAAGGTTCTATATTCCCATTTAAGGAGCTAGAACGACAAACTACTGCTAACTGTTCAGAAAACATCTCTGCAAAAGTATGCCAACTGTAACCTGGAGGGCTGGCCTCCAGACCAGGGAGCAGATAGCGACTTTATTTCTATTTCTCCCTTGTACCGTCTGCTGAGAAGGCCCACAAAGGTGTCATTAAGAGATGGAACGCCTTCCCACAGCACTTTCACACACTCATTACCATCTGATGGCGTTTGATCTTCGAGTCATGGCTGAAGTGACCCAGATTCAAACTGGTGATTATTAATGTCACATTGCCACAGGCCTTCTTTTTGGAACAGCACTTACAGTTACTTGTGAATCTGCTGGGATCTGGGCCATGGTTCATTGCTGTGTTCATCTGAACAACTCACAAACTCCACCTTAGAGATATAATACAAGTGGTACCCTGCCTCCCGGTGGGCCATGTGCAGCTTCAGCCTAATTAGACTGTGAATAAGATCCAAGAGCCTGAGAATTTGCTTAAAAGTCAGTGATTTAATTAATCACAATGCAACAAAAATGGAACAGCCAGGTCAGTATATATGATGACACAGGCCAATATGTACTTAAGATGAATACAGAAAGAGTTTCACCATTGACTGCCTATTTAGACCAGCTTTTATTGGGAGAGTTGGGGAGATAAGAATTTTATTATGGTTTAAAAAATATTAGGGGGCTTTCTTGGTGGTCCAGTGAGTAAAGAGTCCGCCGTGCAGGGCAAGGGGCACTGGTTCGATCTCTAGCCCGAGAAGATCCCATGTGCCGTGGAGCGGCTGGACCGGTGTGTCCAACTGCAAGCCAGCACTTTGGAGTGCATGTACCACTGCAATGGGAGGCCCACACAGGCTAAAGAATAAAGATGGATGAAAACAGATAAATAAAAAAAACAATAAAAGAGGTCAAAATTAAAAATAATATATTAGGAATGCAACAAAGATGGATGCTGGGCTACTCTTATTTTCTAGCAAACATCTCTGAATCTCCCCCAATTAATTCCAATTTGGTCAATGAACATACATATTTTAACAAAATTACAATCACTATGTGATTACATACGTAAGTGAACATCCTATTTTGAGTTCTCCTTTATACATTTTCCACATTTCCCATTTATAAACACAGTACTCACATTTGCAACTTTCAGTATGAAATAAGCATACCACTGTTGTAATTACATCATATTAATCATTTGCTCTGAAGATTACTGTATTTTAAGTTCTGCAGATTAAATTACAATGTAACCTATGAAACTGGACTTTTGGTAAGGGAAAGTATACATTCTCTTAGGTCTTTTTTTTTTTTTTTATTTATTTATTTATTTATTTATTTATTTATTTTTGTACATGTATGTTCCCAGATCAATCAGACGCATATCCCTCGGCCTCTCTTAGGTCTTTAAAAGACAGCTACTGTTGAATTCAGACCACACTGAATTATGAATAAAAGGACCATTTAAAAATGTTGCACTTGGTTAGCATGAATAATTTTGAGTAGATTGTTAAATAATTCTAATCAGGAGTAATGATGATAATTAATAATATCAGCTCCCGTTTCTTTCTTTCTTTTTTTTTTTTTCAAACATGTATTTATTTATTTTGGTGGGAGTGGGGAGGGAGGGGGTGGGCGGGCCACTTCCACTGGTCTTTCATTTGTCTAGTTTCATCCATCTTTGTTCTTTGGCCCGTGTGGGCCTCCCATCGTGGTGGTCTCTGTTGTTGCAGAGCATCGGCTCTGGGTGCATGCCAGACACATTGGTCCAGCCGCTCTGCGGCATGTGGGATCTTCCCAGGCCAGGGATTGAACCGGCGCCCCCTGCACTGCAAGGCGATGTCCTTACCCACTGGACCACCAGAGAAGCCCCAAATCCAGTATTTTAGAATTAAGAACATGTTGAGCCTAAAAGGTCATCAGACCCCTCACTTCATTCAGGAAACTGAGGCACAGAGTGGGTAAGAAGTCCAGAAAATGAAGTGACCTGTCCAAGATTACATGCAAGTTAGTAGCCATAGAGGCTGTAATTATCTAAAAGCATTTAATAGAGAACAAATATACACACAGAAATGTTTACCAAACAGTAAAACATTGTCAAACAATTTTAGACAGATTATAACTGCTTGTTTATTTTTCCTCTTTCATTTGTTTCTGTTTAAAAATCCACACCAAAGCTCCTTAGGAAGGTAACAGGCAGCTTTTCCATCAATACATTGGGGATAACCTTGGTAGGACCTCTACACAAAGATGCAGTGATGGTAAATGAGATGAATCTGAAAATGCTTTGTGTACTTCAGAGGTATTAGCCTTATTAGTCGTAAAGAATCCCCAAGTTTAACATGATAATTTCTGGACAAATAAGTTGGCGCAACGCCTTAATCTGAAAGCTGACTCATTGCCAATTTAGCCCTGGAACCTGAGACATTAAGATAATAATTTCAAGCAACTAGGTTTCCTACTAAGCTGGCTGAAATCACTTAGAGGATTAGCTTTTCACCTTTGGAATTTAAGTCAGGATTTCTTGAGTGAAAGATGGTTCATCACCCTTATTTAATATACAAGGGAATGTCATGAGTCTGCCTGAAGATACTCTACTTTTTTTTAAAGGTTATAGAGAATCATTATGAAGGGGGAAGTCATATAGCTTCCTTGTTACAAATATTTGCTCTGATTTCTATTAATATGGTATCTATTTGCTATGGGCTTACCCATAACTGATCACTTTGTGATGGAGAGATGGGAGGAAGGGCATTCGATCAGTTTCTTTTCTTGTATTCCATCACACTTCTCTGGCTTTATTCAGATAAGGGAGGAAACAGCTTAGAAACTCCACTGTAGTTTGTCAACTGCCCCTACCCCTCAAACTCACCGCCCCTCCAAAAACCTCTGTTTTAGACATTTTCAGCTTAGATAAAAACAGAAATCTTGGTTTTTTTTCCATTAATTCTTTTATCACAGTGCCAAGAAGTCCAGGATGTCCTTACCCACTGGACCACCAGAGAAGCCCCAAATCCAGTATTTTAGAATTAAGAACATGTTGAGCCTAAAAGGTCATCAGACCCCTCACTTCATTCAGGAAACTGAGGCACAGAGTGGGTAAGAAGTCCAGAAAATGAAGTGACCTGTCCAAGATTACATGCAAGTTAGTAGCCATAGAGGCTGTAATTATCTAAAAGCATTTAATAGAGAACAAATATACACACAGAAATGTTTACCAAACAGTAAAACATTGTCAAACAATTTTAGACAGATTATAACTGCTTGTTTATTTTTCCTCTTTCATTTGTTTCTGTTTAAAAATCCACACCAAAGCTCCTTAGGAAGGTAACAGGCAGCTTTTCCATCAATACATTGGGGATAACCTTGGTAGGACCTCTACACAAAGATGCAGTGATGGTAAATGAGATGAATCTGAAAATGCTTTGTGTACTTCAGAGGTATTAGCCTTATTAGTCGTAAAGAATCCCCAAGTTTAACATGATAATTTCTGGACAAATAAGTTGGCCAACGCCTTAATCTGAAAGCTGACTCATTGCCAATTTAGCCCTGGAACCTGAGACATTAAGATAATAATTTCAAGCAACTAGGTTTCCTACTAAGCTGGCTGAAATCACTTAGAGGATTAGCTTTTCACCTTTGGAATTTAAGTCAGGATTTCTTGAGTGAAAGATGGTTCATCACCCTTATTTAATATACAAGGGAATGTCATGAGTCTGCCTGAAGATACTCTACTTTTTTTTAAAGGTTATAGAGAATCATTATGAAGGGGGAAGTCATATAGCTTCCTTGTTACAAATATTTGCTCTGATTTCTATTAATATGGTATCTATTTGCTATGGGCTTACCCATAACTGATCACTTTGTGATGGAGAGATGGGAGGAAGGGCATTCGATCAGTTTCTTTTCTTGTATTCCATCACACTTCTCTGGCTTTATTCAGATAAGGGAGGAAACAGCTTAGAAACTCCACTGTAGTTTGTCAACTGCCCCTACCCCTCAAACTCACCGCCCCCAGCCTCCTCCAAAAACCTCTGTTTTAGACATTTTCAGCTTAGATAAAAACAGAAATCTTGGTTCCTATTTTTCTTTTATCTATAACATTAAAATGGTCCCCAAATACCTACCCTATGAAACAAGGGTGGCCATTTGCTAACTTTATGGCCCTATTATAAGAATCAGAATATAAGAGTAAAGCTCTCTAACATACATATTATTAGACTGGGGAAGGGGTGCTCTAATTCAAAGCTCCCTAAATATTTGCCATCATTCATTCTGCATGTATTTATTAAGTACTGACTATGTGCCAGACACTACCCTTAAGATTGGGGGTAAAGCAACAGACCAGAGAGCATAGAAATTTCTTCCTGGAACAAATAGCCATAATAAGGCAATATCTGAGCAGTAGTGACGAGTGCTATGGAGAAGGTGAAGCAGGTTGAGGGGTTTCTGAGGTGCTGGGTGGTGGCTGGGGAAGCGAGGCTCTGCTATTTATGGAAGGCGATCAGGGAAGACCTCCCCAATATCAGACGCCTTTTAAGCTGAGACCTGAAATGAGGGACGGAGCCACGATGCCACCTAGAAAAACCCAACATGTGTACTCTTATATTAGTCTGAAGTCCAGCACAAACAAAATTTCAGCAAAGTGAAACCTACAAATAACAAGGCTTATACTACACTGTGAACCAGCCCTCAGTTTATCTCCCATGATCCTGAAACCCTGTTTAGCAACTACTTCATCTTTTTCCTGACTAAAATGCCTCACAATAGTATTTCTTCACATAATGACTTAATTTTCCAGTTATGCTGTGCAAATAACCCAAGCAGAGAACTCAGGTGTCAATGTCCACTGTGAGGCCCTGATCAGTTGATTTGTTGATGAACGTTCAGTAGGAAAGAGGAGCTGACGCCAGCTGATTCTTCTACTGGCCATGCTTTCACAGTGAGAGAGTTCAAAGGAAACTGGACAGTTATCCAGGTTTTAGTGAGGTCAATTTTTAAAGTTCTTTTAATCAAAAACAAAACAATACTTTCCCTCCCCTTAAGAATAGCAACAACAATAACAAAAAATCAATAAACTGGGTAATCACCAAATGTCTCCATTTGTTCCCACTAAGTAAATGTGATCACCAATTATACTGATTGGTTTGTGTGTGTGCGCTAAGTCACTTCAGTCCTGTTCCACTCTTTGAGACCTCATGGATGGGAGCCCCCCAGGCTCCCCTGTCCATGGGATTCTCTAGGCAACAATATTGGTGCAGACTGCCATGCCCCTGCCGGGTGACCTTCCTCACTCAGGGATTGAACCCATGTCTTTTATGTCTCCTGTTTTGGCAGGTGGGTTCTTTACTATTAGTGCTACCTTGCAAGCCCCATCTGACTGGTTTAAGTTCTTTTTTTTTTTTTCCCTTCTAATACATCATTTGTTTTCATCCATCTTAATTCTTTGGCCTGTGTGGGCCTCCCACCTGGCCTCTCTTGTCACAGAGAACTGGCTCTGGGCATATGCACTCCAGAGTGCAGGCTCGTAATTGAACACACTGGCTCACCAATTCTGCGGCACATGGGATCCTCCCGGGCCAGGGATCGAACCGGTGCCCCTTGCACTGCAAGGCGCACTCTCCACCCACTGGACCACCGGGGATGCCTGGTTTAAGTTCTTTTTTTATCTATGTTCTACAGTAATGGTAATAATGGATAATGATAGGAAATAATCTTTATTTTTTTAACAGAACGAAGAACAGAGCAAAGAAACAACATGGGCAACAAACTCTTTTACTCAATTTCCACAAAAGTATGCAACCAAGAAATTTCCCCTGCTTGATAACAAAACTTTCAGATGCATCATAGTTATTGTAAGAAACACTGAGTGTGAGTCTCTTATTGAGATTTCTGATTTACCCAATCTAGAACAATATATACGTGTACATATATATATATACATATATATACATATGTGTACATATATATATATATATATATATATATATATATATATATACACATATGCTGTGGATATGGACAGGTTTTTTTTTTAATATCTTTTATTGTATTTATGTACTTGGCTGAATTGGGTCATAGTTGCAGAATGTGAACTCTTAGTTGTGGCATGTGGGACCTAGTTCCCTGACCAGGGATTGAACCCAGGCCCCCTGCATTGAGAGCTAGAGTCTCAACCACTGGACCACCCAATACGGACAGTTTTAAAGCATTTTATAGATTATGAAATACACAGTGTGGAATCACGTCTGTAAAAGGATACAACATCACTGCTGGCTATAAAATAATTATAATTAGTGATGTACTTAAAACATTTTAACTTTATAATCTAAAATATTTTAAAATAAGACTTAAAATCATAATAAAGGTGTAAATTTGTCACATAAACTGTGAAAACTTTATAGTGATTTGACTGGGTTATACTTAAACTGACCCACACAGGTGATGACAGAAAACTGGACAATCATTCATTCAAGGAGGAGCCTAAGAGATCAGGAAACATAGGCAAACTATGGTTTTCACAGGATAAACTGTTTTATAAAGTTGATTAATTACACTTTCAAGAAATACACTTTGTATTTTTTTTTTGTTAGCACCAAGATACCTTTTCAGGTGAAGTACCCCACATTTAAATCAATGAGACCAATCGTTAAACTGGGAAAAATACATTCAATACCCTGCAGAGGATCCCCCAAAGTCTGGAAACAACAATTCAGTTATTTTTCAGAAGAACAATTATACCCATTGTTTTAAATTTGGAGGCACTTTACCTGAAAGATATTTGGAGGCTGGAAAAAAACATATTGGGCATATATCTGACTTTATTTCATTTTAATTTACCTTTTATTGAGGTAACACTGGTTTTTAACATTATATAAGTTTAATGTGTACATTATATTTATACTTCTGTGCACACTATACAATGATGACCATGTTATTTTTTTCTTTTTAAGTTTTGGCCTCTTTTATTGTTTCTTTTTTTTCCCATCAATCTTTATTCTTCTGCCTGTGTGGGCCTCCCATTGCAGTGGCCTCTCTGGTTGCAGAGCACTGGCTCTGGGCACATGCACTCCAGAGCAATGGCTCATAATTGGACACATTGGTCCAGCCACTCCATGGCACGTGGGATCTTCCTGGGCCAGGGATGGAACCGGTGCCCTCTGCACTGCAAGACGGTCTCTTTACCCACTGGACCACCAGGGAAGCCCACCATGTTATTTTAAAATCACTAACACCACATTTTCAAAGTTTCCTGACTTTTGGGGCTGTCTGTAGTTGTCCCATGTCCACTATGAGGCAGGCAGTATGCTAGACGCTGGGTATGCAATGGTGAGCTGCAATGGTTCTTTCCTTACATCATTTACTATCTACCTTCTATCAGGAGCACGAGACAGATCTTCCTGGAGTTGAGTTAAAATGAGGTCTACATTTTGACAGCAATGTTAGGAATGAACATGGCTGTTAAGAACGGAAGAACAAATGAACCAAACAAAAAGGAAGGAAAAACGTACAGCCCAGGAGGATTAGAAACATAAAATTTGGGAACTGGAAGGAAATCTCAGAGATCATCTAATTTAGTGGCTCTTAACCACAGCTGTGCATCAAATTACTCGAGGAGCTTTTTCAAGTTAAATGTGCACCCCAGGCCCCAAACCTCCTGTCTTAAAAAATCTCTTTGAATTTCCAAGCTGCATAGGTGCTCATGGTTCATATCTTTGGTTACCATGTACTGACCTGGACTAATTACCTCCTTTTATATGAGGAAACCAAGACTCAGAGAGGCTGAGTGGCTGACTAGAAATCACACAGCTATTGTACTACAGTCCAAAGTTTCAGATTTTCAGAAAACGATGGAAAAAAAATCTTCTCTGCACTATTATTACCACATCACTCCAATCTGTTCTTGAATCTCTACTCAAGAAGAATCAGGATACATGTACAAGTACTTGCCCAAAAGCTACTGAGCCAAAGTAAAAACGCCAGTGTGTACAGGCAACACAAACGTATAAAAAATAAAGACCCATCAAGTAAAAACCATGTTATTTTTTTCTTTTTAAGTTTTGGCCTCTTTTATTGTTTCTTTTTTTTCCCATCAATCTTTATTCTTCTGCCTGTGTGGGCCTCCCATTGCAGTGGCCTCTCTGGTTGCAGAGCACTGGCTCTGGGCACATGCACTCCAGAGCAATGGCTCATAATTGGACACATTGGTCCAGCCACTCCATGGCACGTGGGATCTTCCTGGGCCAGGGATGGAACCGGTGCCCTCTGCACTGCAAGACGGTCTCTTTACCCACTGGACCACCAGGGAAGCCCACCATGTTATTTTAAAATCACTAACACCACATTTTCAAAGTTTCCTGACTTTTGGGGCTGTCTGTAGTTGTCCCATGTCCACTATGAGGCAGGCAGTATGCTAGACGCTGGGTATGCAATGGTGAGCTGCAATGGTTCTTTCCTTACATCATTTACTATCTACCTTCTATCAGGAGCACGAGACAGATCTTCCTGGAGTTGAGTTAAAATGAGGTCTACATTTTGACAGCAATGTTAGGAATGAACATGGCTGTTAAGAACGGAAGAACAAATGAACCAAACAAAAAGGAAGGAAAACGCAGCCCAGGAGGATTAGAAACATAAAATTTGGGAACTGGAAGGAAATCTCAGAGATCATCTAATTTAGTGGCTCTTAACCACAGCTGTGCATCAAATTACTCGAGGAGCTTTTTCAAGTTAAATGTGCACCCCAGGCCCCAAACCTCCTGTCTTAAAAAATCTCTTTGAATTTCCAAGCTGCATAGGTGCTCATGGTTCATATCTTTGGTTACCATGTACTGACCTGGACTAATTACCTCCTTTTATATGAGGAAACCAAGACTCAGAGAGGCTGAGTGGCTGACTAGAAATCACACAGCTATTGTACTACAGTCCAAAGTTTCAGATTTTCAGAAAACGATGGAAAAAAAATCTTCTCTGCACTATTATTACCACATCACTCCAATCTGTTCTTGAATCTCTACTCAAGAAGAATCAGGATACATGTACAAGTACTTGCCCAAAAGCTACTGAGCCAAAGTAAAAACGCCAGTGTGTACAGGCAACACAAACGTATAAAAAATAAAGACCCATCAAGTACCACAATAACCTGGTTGCTTCCTGCTTAAACAGCCAAGTCAAGGCAGTTTAAAACACTCCCACACAAATATTATTATTCCTATTGGTTTCTCATTTCAGCATGGTGATGAATAATAATGTTGGTTTTTGCGGATACGGAGAAGAAGAGAGTGATTTCTTTTCTGGTTTATTCTTAAAATTCAGAAGGTTATAAAAAATATGTTTCCAATACCTCAATATGAAGAAAGCCTGGTCTGCTTTTAACACATTTGACAGTACTTGAGGACATGTTTTTGGCTAATAGCCTGACAAGCTGTTTAAGCTTATAGAAGACCCACAAAGGGAACTTATATGATTAAGTTAGTTAAACACAAATGTCTTCTCTGTATATTTTATTCCCTCCCTTCATAGTCACAAAAACATAAAAGGCTAAAGCATTTCAGAACTGGGTGAGGGGGTAAGTTATTTATCACTTCAGCTCTCTTTCCAAGGCTTGTGTAAATAAGAACTGAGACAACTCAATGAAATTATTCATATGATCCTTGCAAGGAACAAAGCTCAGCATCAGAAAGGAGTTCAAAATTCCTACAAAGCATATGCATTTTCTTACAAGAAACATCTGTGATTCTCTAATGCACTTCAGACCTAACTTGATCTCTTTCTAAAAATTATGTAACACGCACATATTTCAAGCACTGAACATACTTACTAATTACACAGTCACAGAAGAATTTAAAATACTGTCTCCTTCTGACATATAGTATAACAAGTATTTGAACACGAAGGAGTCTTCTGACATAAAATCTAACCGTTCGTTAAACTGTTTGGCAGATATTTTAAAGCAAAACAAAATGCCACGCTATCCAGGTCTTTTTTTAGTTCCTAATGAAGACACTTAGATTATTCAAGCATGTAAACGACCGAGTTGGAAACATCAATTACAGTTAACAAGTTATGAGTTTCTTCAGAAGAATAGCATATTATTTACTTATTGAGATAAAAGACAAAAAATGGGAAGTACAAATGCCTTTGGCACAAATGCCAAGATCTAAATCAGTTCACTATCATTAGATCGAAAGAGGGTTGGGTGTGTATGTACATATCCAGAATACAGCACTACAGTGAGGAGAGAGGAGCTGGCCAATGAAGAAAGAGGTTTTAGTAGGCTCTCTACTTCAACCATAGTTCCTATCGTAGCTTTTGTCACTATAGCAATGGGCCTGGGTGGGCTGAGTGTTTGGCAGGCTGGGGTGCCCAGCTGGTAGAGAAACATAAATCTCATTTTACCTTGAGTTGAGTGTATTTCTTCTGAGAAGGCCAATTACTTCTTGCATAATTGCAAGAGTTTTCAAGGAGAAAGGACAAGTCTAAGTGTTGGCTGGTGGGTGCTCCTTACACTAAGGCTAAGGCCAACCCCGCACCTTCTTCCAGCTTTGATCAAAGGCTTCCATCCTCATTCGTTTGTGGTAGCATTTTAGACGCAGGCAGTAAGCTAACCTCCAGGATCTCAAGGATCCCTAGCAGCCTGGGTTAATTTCAGCTGTCTCTACAAGGGCTACATGAAACATGGCATTTACAAATTTGGATTATACAGCACTATTTATTACATGATGGAAGATTTCCAAAAATGCCAGAAGAGATGTTGGCACTTATGCAAGTCAACTACTGTTCAGCCCAAAGAAGCACTATATTCTCTAGGATGTGTTTGCCAGGATTGAAAGAGCCTGTGTGAAAACGTCCTAATTGGGACCATCTTAGCACCTCAGCAATTGGATACCCTCTGGCTCTAGGTATTAGGTTTCAAATGGGCCAACAAACCATCCTCGAAACAGAGCCCCCCAGTCCTGTAACTAATCCCTTCACTCCAAGTCCTGAGAGTGTATATTTTCTTATTTTCAGATTTAATAAGTCAAGTATATCTGGTAGCTGTTAAAAGATTTAAGACACTACTGTTTTTAAAGGTTTCAGTATTCAGAGATGTCAAGCCCACAGAGTGGGTGATGTGGCAGGTTTGGTTGCCATAGAATGGTGAACTTATTTTCCTGGTTCTCTCTCTGTGCCCTCTTCCCTCACCAGTTTTAAGAATATTCTTATTCACCTCTCTATCCTTTAATGTGTCTTTAACACATGTTTATGCACACAGGCTCACAGAAAGAAAACTAGAAGAATCTGAAGGAAAGACACTGTACCAAATAATCTTCAGTGACTTAAGTAGATAATTGTAATGACAGATCCGTAAAGAAGGAGGGAAAAAAACTCGAAACATTGGCTACTTACAATACGCTGTCAGATAACCTTTCTTTCTTTTCTTCTTTGGGGAAATCCAAACTGCTGTACAACGTTTCTTCAAGTTTTCCTTTATTGAACAGTCCTCATGCTTGGGCAAAACCAAGGGCCATCCTAGAAAACCAGGGCCAATATTATATCACATTAAGTGGTGGCTATTTTATATCAGACTTTGTTTTAAAGGTGACAAAAACGGGGTGTGTGGAGCAGGAGAAGGTGGTTATAAAAAAACTTCACAGGAAACCCAATAGCCTTTATTTAAATTAAAAGCAATCACAGCCTGATTCTTGGAACACACTTGGAAATGCTTTTTTGGCATGCAGCTGCTACATGCCGCCAATATTGTGTGTAATTGGAAACATTTCAAACAGAATTGTTACCAAAGTCAAAGACCATAATTGTGAGCCATGGGATCTGCATCACAGATAAAAGCAGGGCAGCTGAGGGAGAGCATGCTGCACCCAGGGGTCTCCTTACTGGCAGCGTCTGATGACAATATTTTCACTGTCTTATCGACGCCTCTTTCTTTCCAGAGCCCCAATGAGACAAGAAGGAAACAGAGAGATGTGGACACAAAGCGAAAGCTGGTGGGTGCTATAAATCAGCAGTCAGGACAAAACTCTTGGAAAGGAGTACATGACTTCAGTACTTGAACAACTGAAATAACACAGCCCTCACTTTTTTTTTTTTTTTCCCTAAAGTGTAATCCACTAGAAAGAAAAGGGTTCTCTCCCAAGAGTTGACTCCAAACCTACCAGTGAGGAAAATGACCAGGCAGTCAAATCGCTCAGTTGTTTCTTAGGATCACTTAGGACCAAGTTATAGACAGGAGGAAGAGAGTGAAGTCAAGGTAAATGACAGCTGTTGGCTAGTTTACGGCACCAAGTTCTAAAACGTATTTACACTGGTTTCTGCGTTGCTGACATTTTCATTTTCATTTTACATTTAAAAACTCTCTTCATAGAGACTTGAATCTGGAAAGGCCTAATCAGTTCAGGCTGAGCCATGGTTCTTGTTCTAGAGAGGACTCTTTGACACTGACCAACATGCATGTAGAGTTGAGTCTAAACAAGCATCCAACACAGAGACACGGGAAGGATTTTACATTCTCTGTGAGAGGCCTGAACTCCCCAGGGGACTGGAAACAGTCAGAGCCAGTATACCATGGGCTCAGGAACGGTTCTTGGAAAAATCGTGTCATTCTGGCACATGGGAAAGGGTCCGATTATTCTGTCGTGTCTCCGTGCCAAGAGCGTCATGACATCACCGTGCTCCAACCTGTAAAGCCTGCCTCCACCCCCTATCCCTCCTTCAGGAGAGAGGGCAGTGAGGGAAGCCGGCAGGGAGGTGGATCCCCGTGCAATTTCAGGTCAGGCCTTTCCCGCTGTTCCCCAAAGTTCCTCCACCAACACACACGTGGTTAACCTCTGTGGCTTCAGTTCTGCAACGGCCATAGACAAGAAGGGTGGGTACTGGGTCCCGGCAGTGTTGAGGGACTATGCTTGTAAGGGTCCAGAAATGGAAGAGTCCAAAAGTGGGCCGGCGACGTCCTGGCACTTGGCTCTGGCTCTACGTGCTGTCTGGGGTTTCGAGGATGCTCATCGAGGCAGGACTTGGCGTCAGGACTAGTCTGTCCTTTCCTCTCCCAGCTTGTGCACTCACAGAGACCTTCTAAAGATACAAGGGTGCAACATGGCGCTCGTCCTGTGACCCAACAGCAAAGCAGGAGTGGCCCCTCAAGACAGCCACCAGCAACCTAGAAACACAACTCATTCCCTTGCCTAACGCTCCTCATTGTCAAATGAGACCTCCATTTAAGCAAAATCAATATTGAATGAATGAATAAAAGTTAAACTACAAATACTATTTTATGTAACCTGGAGGGGAAAAAGAGAGAGAGCTCTTTTCTCCCCAAATGGAAGGAACCTACCCCTGGTCTGTTGGCATCTTTAATATTCCTATGCTCAAGTGAGAATCACTTTGACTTTTAAAATTCCTTTTCTTCTTTAAAAGGAAGACTTTATTCTTTATAAACTACTTTAACCAGAAAGTTAACTGCAGTAGCGAGAATAATCTTTTCTGAAAATGTTTTCCTGTAATATGGGCAATCTCAACTACCAGATCATTAAAAGAGTTACACTTAATTGCTGGAGAATGGTTTTAAAAATTCTTGTTCCATTTCATGAGTATTATGAAGAGTCAGTCATAATACTCAAGTTTTTGTGCTTGATTCTCAAGTAATTATAAAAGCTTTTACAGAAATTATCTCACAATGACACTTTTTAAAACTTAGATTTCAGCTTAGCTTTAAAAAATTCTAACTTAAGAAATTTTAAATTGTAACCTCTTTTGTGTCTTTTCACAGCTTTCACAGGAGAGGACATCAGAAATAATCAGACTTCTCCCCACATCTGGTTCTAAACTTTATAGTTTAGCTATTAACCCGTATAAGGGTCTTTTTTTTTTCCCCTTCAATTGCTATTACTTGGGTGACCCAAGCTGACTCATTACAACCTTCTTTATTAGGGGACAAATGGTGGTTCCATGGACCTTGATTTTAAAAACCTGATAAACTTTTAAAGGTTCGGTGGTATTGCTGGCAGAACTGATTAAATCTGTCACATGAGTAAAATATATGACTTGGCTTTTAAAAACCTGTGAACCAACAGGCTCACTCAGTGATAAATCACCAATTAGTACCAAATTAAGGATGGAAATATTAACTTACAAAACCCATTTGCGCACCCCAATATGGCTACCCCTGTATTCCGTCCAGTCCTTTCGTGCTCCAAAAGTCCCTCCCCTCCTCCTTCCTTCCCAGGCCTCGCCGGGAGAAGTCACGATGGTTAGCCATGGCTTATTAAAACAGAAACTTTCAAGTTCATCAGCAAGTGTGCTAACTTCCAACTGAGGATATGTCCATTTATTTCGAGCACCTTTTCGTTTTAATATGTAGAGCACATGCATTGTTAACCTTTAAATCCTTTGTATAAACATTTCTAGAAGGGCTTGTAAAATATCTCCTTCTGTGTTTCCTGACTCACCAGTTGATGGCATTTAGGAATCCTCCGGTACCAGCAGGTGCTGTATTTTGCTTTCTTCAGGCTCCAGCTGGGCTACAATGACAGATTCCTGTCCCAGGCCAGGCCCAGCCACCTCGGCTAGGACCACATGGAGGCAAACTGAACCAGGCCCCACCAGACAGCAAGATAAATGGCTGCTGTTTAAGTTTAAAATCCCCTGGTGGGAGTAAATATTGTTCCAAAGAAAAAGGCTTGACAAATATTGCATCATCCTTCCAGAGCTGTCTTGATTAAAGCCGAATCTTTGGATTAAGTTGGTGCTCAATTCAACATGTATCTATCTTGCTGTCAGGGGATTTTTTTCCCCCTCCCTAGAGTCTGAAACCAGACAGATTGCTGGGGATGGTCAAACAAGGCTGCCGCCTCCCAAGGGGCTAGAGTCCACTCTGATAATAGAAGAAGGCGAACACTTCACTGAGGATAATGGAGACAGCAAAGGCTTAGTGGGAAAAGGCCAGTTGTCACCTAAGTGACAGGCAACAGCTGAGCTCACACATCTGGAGCCGGACCAGGGCAAACAATCAGCAACCCTCACCCGTCTACACCTTGGGTTCATCTAAAGTAACAGATGGAAGTTCCTTTTACTCCAAAAGCACATTAAAAAATATCTGACGGCAAACCTCATCAATTATATAACATCAGCTGCAGACACCGCCTTCTGAAGTACTGGTTAAAACTGGGAGGTGGACCACACTGGACCGCACGCACATACAGTTTCATTACACATAATTCCCCTCATAAAACCCATCCTAAAAGCCACATATATGTGCATGCTTTTTATAGCCCAAATGCAGCTGAATTCCTCCGGAGAGGCAAGAAGATCCTTACGCGTTCTTTCCCTTTAGGCAGTTCCCATGCTGTGTTCTTCACCTCGCTCGGGGCCGCAGTAGCTCTGCCTCCCATACTCTTCAACATCAGCAACCAAACGTGTTTGGCTTGTGATTCGGAACCCTCCTTGGCAAAATGGAACGCACAGCCCTGCCAGCCGCCCTCCCCCCACCCCCACCTCCTCCTTCAGCCTCCTGAAGACAATCTGTGGACAATTTTCCCAAAGTCCCCAAAATAACACGGCACTGCCAACAGTCACTGGCGATGCCGTTTATTTTTCTTAGATGGCAATGAAAATTTAACAGCTTTCTGCTGCATCCTGAGTCCCGGTCCTGCTAATTATTAACATGCCTAGTTTCTTCAACTTTTTCTGCCGAAAGGGAAGTCGACGCTCCCATTCCTTTCCATATACGTGCTACATGCAGCGAACACCACTGCTGGGGCGGGAAGCAGAGACACCCCAGACCAAAGAGCCATCGGCCCTTTCCCGGAGCGTTAGGGAACAGTCGACACCCTGTCTCCGGACGCCGGTAGGTGACAGACAATCCTATTCATCTTTTGCTGTCAGGGATTTTTTCCCCTCCCTAGATCCAGACAGATTGCTGGGGATGGTCCTGCCGCCTCCCAAGGGCTAGAGTCCACTCTGATAATAGAAGAAGGCGAACACTTCACTGAGGATAATGGAGACAGCAAAGGCTTAGTGGGAAAAGGCCAGTTGTCACCTAAGTGACAGGCAACAGCTGAGCTCACACATCTGGAGCCGGACCAGGGCAAACAATCAGCAACCCTCACCCGTCTACACCTTGGGTTCATCTAAAGTAACAGATGGAAGTTCCTTTTACTCCAAAAGCACATTAAAAAATATCTGACGGCAAACCTCATCAATTATATAACATCAGCTGCAGACACCGCCTTCTGAAGTACTGGTTAAAACTGGGAGGTGGACCACACTGGACCGCACGCACATACAGTTTCATTACACATAATTCCCCTCATAAAACCCATCCTAAAAGCCACATATATGTGCATGCTTTTTATAGCCCAAATGCAGCTGAATTCCTCCGGAGAGGCAAGAAGATCCTTACGCGTTCTTTCCCTTTAGGCAGTTCCCATGCTGTGTTCTTCACCTCGCTCGGGGCCGCAGTAGCTCTGCCTCCCATACTCTTCAACATCAGCAACCAAACGTGTTTGGCTTGTGATTCGGAACCCTCCTTGGCAAAATGGAACGCACAGCCCTGCCAGCCGCCCTCCCCCCACCCCCACCTCCTCCTTCAGCCTCCTGAAGACAATCTGTGGACAATTTTCCCAAAGTCCCCAAAATAACACGGCACTGCCAACAGTCACTGGCGATGCCGTTTATTTTTCTTAGATGGCAATGAAAATTTAACAGCTTTCTGCTGCATCCTGAGTCCCGGTCCTGCTAATTATTAACATGCCTAGTTTCTTCAACTTTTTCTGCCGAAAGGGAAGTCGACGCTCCCATTCCTTTCCATATACGTGCTACATGCAGCGAACACCACTGCTGGGGCGGGAAGCAGAGACACCCCAGACCAAAGAGCCATCGGCCCTTTCCCCGGAGCGTTAGGGAACAGTCGACACCCTGTCTCCGGACGCCGGTAGGTGACAGACAATCCTAAGTGGCGGGCACAGACCAATGCGCCTCGGCCTCCTTGCGCCCCGCATCGCCCCAACTCTGGGGCCCCTGAACGGGTTTCCACGCAGGAGAGAATCAAGGCAAGAGTTGGTTGTGATGCAGCAAGCCGGAGCGGTGCAGGCAGCCTATCTGAAGCTCTTTTGGTGCTGCGGTCCCAGTATGTGTTTCACTGTCTACATAGCCCAACAAACCGGTTATGCTCATCTCCCCCATTTTCTGCGACACCGAACCACTCTGAGTGTCCAATGCCCCGCAGCGACGCGGACCTCCTCGGCCCTAACCCCGCGGCGCTAGCCCCCCACCGCCGCACCCGCGGCCCCTCTGCGGAGCCCACTCACCCTGGAGAGCGAGCGGGACTCGGCTGGACGGTCGTCGGCGCTGCGGCGGGTCTGCGGAGCTGCGGTCCGCGGCGTCAGCAGCGGGCGAGAGCGGGCAGCACACGGACCATCCGGAGCCGGGAAGTGGCCGTGCCGGCCGCGGCGACCTGCACGGAGGTCAGTGCAGGCTGCGCGAGGCAGGCACGCTCCGGAGCGCGCTGTCGGGCGCGGCGGCCGCGGGAGGCGGCGCTCGCGGGGCTGCAGGCGGAGTGCGCCCGGCTCCCCAGCCCGCGCCGCGCCGCCGCGCACCCCGCCCTCGGCGCCCGCCCGGCGCGAGCGAAAACGCGGAGCGCGGACCCCGCCGCGGGATCCGGGCTGCGCGCGCGCCCCCGCGCCCCCGGCTGGCCTGCGAAAGGTTGGCGGGTCGGCGCCGCCCAAAGTCCCCAAAATAACACGGCACTGCCAACAGTCACTGGCGATGCCGTTTATTTTTCTTAGATGGCAATGAAAATTTAACAGCTTTCTGCTGCATCCTGAGTCCCGGTCCTGCTAATTATTAACATGCCTAGTTTCTTCAACTTTTTCTGCCGAAAGGGAAGTCGACGCTCCCATTCCTTTCCATATACGTGCTACATGCAGCGAACACCACTGCTGGGGCGGGAAGCAGAGACACCCCAGACCAAAGAGCCATCGGCCCTTTCCCCGGAGCGTTAGGGAACAGTCGACACCCTGTCTCCGGACGCCGGTAGGTGACAGACAATCCTAAGTGGCGGGCACAGACCAATGCGCCTCGGCCTCCTTGCGCCCCGCATCGCCCCAACTCTGGGGCCCCTGAACGGGTTTCCACGCAGGAGAGAATCAAGGCAAGAGTTGGTTGTGATGCAGCAAGCCGGAGCGGTGCAGGCAGCCTATCTGAAGCTCTTTTGGTGCTGCGGTCCCAGTATGTGTTTCACTGTCTACATAGCCCAACAAACCGGTTATGCTCATCTCCCCCATTTTCTGCGACACCGAACCACTCTGAGTGTCCAATGCCCCGCAGCGACGCGGACCTCCTCGGCCCTAACCCCGCGGCGCTAGCCCCCCACCGCCGCACCCGCGGCCCCTCTGCGGAGCCCACTCACCCTGGAGAGCGAGCGGGACTCGGCTGGACGGTCGTCGGCGCTGCGGCGGGTCTGCGGAGCTGCGGTCCGCGGCGTCAGCAGCGGGCGAGAGCGGGCAGCACACGGACCATCCGGAGCCCGGGAAGTGGCCGTGCCGGCCGCGGCGACCTGCACGGAGGTCAGTGCAGGCTGCGCGAGGCAGGCACGCTCCGGAGCGCGCTGTCGGGCGCGGCGGCCGCGGGAGGCGGCGCTCGCGGGGCTGCAGGCGGAGTGCGCCCGGCTCCCCAGCCCGCGCCGCGCCGCCGCGCACCCCGCCCTCGGCGCCCGCCCGGCGCGAGCGAAAACGCGGAGCGCGGACCCCGCCGCGGGATCCGGGCTGCGCGCGCGCCCCCGCGCCCCCGGCTGGCCTGCGAAAGGTTGGCGGGTCGGCGCCGCGTTCCGGCGGCCGAGGGCCCGGGGAGACCGGGTGGCTGGACGCGCTCGGCGCCGCGGGAGGGCTGAGCTGGGCGCAGGCGACCTGCTGGACGAAGTTCACCCGGGTTCTCAAGTGCAGTCGGGTTGTCTTCTCTGCCCCGCCCCCACTTTTACGCTCCCCCCACCCTTTTTTTTCTTTATTAAACCAAACATTCTGATGGATGGCAAGTCGGGAAGGATGAAGGGGCAAAAAAGACAAACCCAATTTCCTCTGATCAAACGGTTTCGGGGTTGCCTATTTGGGTTTCTTTTCCTTTGGTGTGGTGTGGGGCGGGGTAGTTAATTAAACTCTTAACTTCGATTCCTTCCGGCGCGCCTCGTCTCGCCCGCTTGGACTCGATCCTATCTCGTGTAATCCCGCAGCCTGCGTTGTCTCCACCTCCGAGCAAGAAGCCGCAGATACCACCTCAGGTCTGTTCCCTTCCCTCCCCGACGACCCTGGTCATCTCAGTAAAAACTCAGAAGTCTGAGGAGTTGCAGGTGAAAACCTCAGCTCATCGCAATGTCCCAGCCTGACCCAAGTTAGCGTGTCGCACTTAAATCGTATTCAAAATATTAATTTGCTCATGATGATCATTTTTCATTGGCTAGACTACTCTCCATGTTTTCAGTCTGCCCAGTTCCCAGGGCTGGGCTCTCAGACGCATTCGCTCAGGGCGAAGTGGGGCTCAAATTCTATGAAAGTTCTGCTCTGGCATCTGGGTCGCCTTAGAACCTTAAGCCCGCTCACTCGTTGGAGTTCCAGATCACTGGAGTCTCGCTTCATGGGGGTATTGTTTCCCCCTGGGTTGCAGAAGGCGGATCTCACAGCAGCTGCTTAGCCCAACTTGACAGGTGTCCCCGTAAAGCTGGAGGTTTGTTGACCTCTCCATCCCTCTACGGCCCTCTAGGACAGTGTAACATCTTCCAGAAGGACAAGGGTGTGTGTCTGCGTGGCGTTGGGGGAGGGTTGATCGATGCATTTTAAAATTCCTGTAAGCAAAATCAAAACAACCAATTTCAGAAATTTTCAGAGCGCCAAATCTCTAACTGGGAGTAAAATAAGGGAATACTGAATAAATTTGGAGTTGATGAAAAAAAAACGGGGGGGGGGGGGGGGATAAAGCAGTAAGACTTAAAGAGCAAAAGGAGGGGAAACAAAATCTGAAGAAATGTTTGGCCGCCACCCCATGCTCTTCAGTTGCAAGTCTGATTTAGATCCCCCTGAACTGTGGAAACTTTCTCCCCTCTAGATTCACCCCTGAGTTTCTAAACCTCTCTCTGAGCACAGATCTTTCTGTAAACAGGGCCATTGCTTTTGAAATAACTCCACTTGTTCCTGGTGTTAGCAACTAATGGGAATCTGGTGGAAAGCAACCTAGGCTGTCTTGCTCCTCAGCATTTTTGTTTGCTTGTTTTGGAATTGTGTGTGTTTATCTTGCCAGGGTTACAAATGCTTTCGGTAACCTGTAGACTTTCAGCTTCTGCCTAAACTCCAGAACTGCTGAGAAGACTGACAAAATGATTTATTCCACTATAGAGGTCGTGAAAACCAGTGCTTATAAGGGCAAAGAGTCCACTCTCCTATTAGCATCTGTGGATCCACCTCCGAGCAAGAAGCCGCAGATCCCCTGTCCTTCCTGACGACCCTGGTCATCTCAGTAAAAACTCAGAAGTCTGAGGAGTTGCAGGTGAAAACCTCAGCTCATCGCAATGTCCCAGCCTGACCCAAGTTAGCGTGTCGCACTTAAATCGTATTCAAAATATTAATTTGCTCATGATGATCATTTTTCATTGGCTAGACTACTCTCCATGTTTTCAGTCTGCCCAGTTCCCAGGGCTGGGCTCTCAGACGCATTCGCTCAGGGCGAAGTGGGGCTCAAATTCTATGAAAGTTCTGCTCTGGCATCTGGGTCGCCTTAGAACCTTAAGCCCGCTCACTCGTTGGAGTTCCAGATCACTGGAGTCTCGCTTCATGGGGGTATTGTTTCCCCCTGGGTTGCAGAAGGCGGATCTCACAGCAGCTGCTTAGCCCAACTTGACAGGTGTCCCCGTAAAGCTGGAGGTTTGTTGACCTCTCCATCCCTCTACGGCCCTCTAGGACAGTGTAACATCTTCCAGAAGGACAAGGGTGTGTGTCTGCGTGGCGTTGGGGGAGGGTTGATCGATGCATTTTAAAATTCCTGTAAGCAAAATCAAAACAACCAATTTCAGAAATTTTCAGAGCGCCAAATCTCTAACTGGGAGTAAAATAAGGGAATACTGAATAAATTTGGAGTTGATGAAAAAAAAACGGGGGGGGGGAGGGGTATAAAGCAGTAAGACTTAAAGAGCAAAAGGAGGGGAAACAAAATCTGAAGAAATGTTTGGCCGCCACCCCATGCTCTTCAGTTGCAAGTCTGATTTAGATCCCCCTGAACTGTGGAAACTTTCTCCCCTCTAGATTCACCCCTGAGTTTCTAAACCTCTCTCTGAGCACAGATCTTTCTGTAAACAGGGCCATTGCTTTTGAAATAACTCCACTTGTTCCTGGTGTTAGCAACTAATGGGAATCTGGTGGAAAGCAACCTAGGCTGTCTTGCTCCTCAGCATTTTTGTTTGCTTGTTTTGGAATTGTGTGTGTTTATCTTGCCAGGGTTACAAATGCTTTCGGTAACCTGTAGACTTTCAGCTTCTGCCTAAACTCCAGAACTGCTGAGAAGACTGACAAAATGATTTATTCCACTATAGAGGTCGTGAAAACCAGTGCTTATAAGGGCAAAGAGTCCACTCTCCTATTAGCATCTGTGGATGCCTGTCTCCTGTCTCAATGGAGACCTTCATGTGAAAGCAATTTCCCAACAAGCTGGATAACACAGTGGAATCAAATCAGTGGAGGACAGCGTCACTGGACTCCTGCAGCTGCATCTTCATGAGAAAATCCTCTTTGGTGCACCAGTGGGCACTTGTGGCCAGCAGAGCAAAGTATGGAGAAGCTCAAGAGGAGGATATTTATGGAAGCTTCACTTGGCTCTCCCTATTAATCTGGAGACAATGCTACTTTCTTATGATAAGAAATACATCAATCTGATATCAAGGGATTTACAGCTCCATGGTGACCTCACACAAAGCCTTTGTTGAGCACCTATTGTTTGGTGGTGAACATGTCAGGGACTATAGGGTGTCACAGCTGTCACAAAGGGATTTCTGCCTCTTTTGACAGCGCACTGGGCAGCCTCTTTGGAGTCCATTGCAAACGTGAACACTTGATCTTCAACCAGGACTTGCAAAAGTACTTTGGATAATTTGTGGAAATTTGAGTTCAAATCTCAGCCTATCTGCTTACCAAATGCAGCCTAAAATAATGTAGTTAGGATTAAAGTGGGTCTTCATTTGTAAATGAGGATAATAATATTCACCCCAGGAAGCTGTGGGGAAGATTAAATACTAGGTATGCAGAAAAGACTCAGCAGGTGGAAACTTTATGCAATGCTGGTGTATAAGGCATTGCCTCACACAGCCTTCTCTACACCACTGTCCAAGCAAAGTCCTCCAAGTTAGGGAAGGACCATTTTGGATTTAATCTGAAGGAGCATTCTTCATTGTGGACTATTCAGTTGCTTCTGAGTTTTTTATCCTAATGACGTCATTTTCTTTGTCTATACAAACCAACATGGTACCAAATCTTTTTATAAATCAATCAGCTTACTTAGGGAATGTCTGTGTTTTTTTAAAG
The DNA here is from genome assembly GCA_022376925.1 of Tragulus kanchil. Taxonomy (NCBI): domain Eukaryota; kingdom Metazoa; phylum Chordata; class Mammalia; order Artiodactyla; family Tragulidae; genus Tragulus; species Tragulus kanchil. Next base: position 215,602,495 of record JAIOJX010000004.1, read on the forward strand.
TCTTTGTAACAAATGTACCTTTTTATAAATGATACCTTTATGCCTTGAAGTGTGTCCCCCAAACATTCATGTGTTGGGGTCTTCACTTCCAGTATCTTGGAAGACAATCTTATTTGGAAATAGGATCTTTACAGAGATAATCAGGTTAAAATGAGGTCACTAGGTGAGCCCTAGTCCAATGTGACTGATGTTCTTCTAGAAAGGGCAAACAGACATGGACGCAGGGAAAATACCATGTGAAAAAGGCAGAGGTCAGGGTGATGTGTCTTATAGATAAGCCAAGAAACCACCGGACACTCAGCATGAGACTTGAGCATAGATTCTTCCTCGTGGTCCTTAGAAGGAACCAACCTCGCTGACACCATCATCTCAGCCTTCTAGCCTCTAGAACTGTGGCATAAAGGGGAACCCCTTCCAGGACCCAAGAGTGGGCTCTGGTCTACCACTTGGAAATGAATTGTCTGAGGAGACAAATGAGCTGAGAAAGTAAGAGACTTCATTGGGAAGAGGCTCCAGGATAGAGAGCAGTAGGATAAGGGAACCGAAGAGGACTGCTCTACCACATGGCTTGCAGTTTCAGGTTTTATGGTGATGGGATTAGCTTCCAGGTTTCCTTTAGTCTCCCTGGAGAAGGAAATGGCAGCCTACTCCACTATTCTTGCTTGGAGAATGCCATGGACAGAGGAGCCTGGCAGGCTCTGGTCCATAGCATCACAGAGTCGAACATGGCTGAGGTGACTTGACACGTTCCGTTGACTAATCAAGGGTCCTTCCTGGTGGTGCACACATTGCTTAGCTAAGACGGATGCCAGTGAGAGGGATTCTGGGAGGCAGAAGGCTGCTTGGCTTCTCCTTTTGACCTTTCCTGAACTCTTTTGATTGGTGGTGGCTTATTAAGTCTATGTTCCTATTGTAAGATAACTCATTCAAATGGTTATTACAGTTCCTAGGTAGGATATGTGGTTTCAGTCAGTGTGTTTCTCCTAACAGAACTGTAAGACAATACATTTCTTTTGCTTAGAGCACCCAGTTTGTATACTTTGTTATGACAGTTTCAGCTAACAAGCACAATTCCCAACCAAGTTGTGCTATGAAGGCCTTGGCTCACTGAAGAATACATTCAAGTGAAGATGAAGAGTTCATGACAGCTTAGGGTACAAGCCTGTGATTTTAAAAGGCAAGAACCTGATGGTGTTGGCAGGCTCTGTTTGATTCCCAGGTCTGTTGGGTCTAGGAAGACTTTGCTTGGTCCCTGCTCCTTGTGTCTCGTTTGCCCACATCTGGAACTCTGCTCTGACCTGCAGACTCAGCCCTAGTGTTTCCAGAATGAATCATCTTGACCCTCTAATGACCTGCACGGGCTTAGCCGTAAGGCATGTTCTTCTGCTGAGGAATCCCACATAGGCTTCCCAGCAGTTTCTGGAGAGATTGCACCCTATTTGATTATCCTAAAAGCTCTTTCATATTTGTACTCTGCTAATCTGTCTAGTTTTTTTTTTTTAGTTTCTTTTTAGTTTCTTTACCGCCCCCCATCCTTGTTTGCTCTACTGTATTAAGCTATGTACAATTCCTTGAAAGCATCAAGCTATTTAATACTTCTCTGCTTTGAACACACCTAAAACATTACCCACTAATAAAAGGGCCTCTTCAACTAATTCCTGCCTATCTTCTAAGATTCAGCTGAAGCATCATCCTCTTGAGAGTCCATTGATGTGCATATTTGTTGTTTTGCCCACCCAGCATTTGTTTCTCTTTTTTGGCGAGGGTAGGGTGGGGATGGGGGTGGGGTGGATTGGAGAGGGAGCGGGGTTTGTTTCTCCTTTGTAATGCCCTAGATTTCCTTGGGGGAACCACCCTTCTTCACTCTGAGTACAAAAAATTTCATTGGAGGGTCCTTCCTGGTGGTGCACACATTGCTTAGCTAAGACGGATGCCAGTGAGAGGGATTCTGGGAGGCAGAAGGCTGCTTGGCTTCTCCTTTGACCTTTCCTGAACTCTTTTGATTGGTGGTGGCTTATTAAGTCTATGTTCCTATTGTAAGATAACTCATTCAAATGGTTATTACAGTTCCTAGGTAGGATATGTGGTTTCAGTCAGTGTGTTTCTCCTAACAGAACTGTAAGACAATACATTTCTTTTGCTTAGAGCACCCAGTTTGTATACTTTGTTATGACAGTTTCAGCTAACAAGCACAATTCCCAACCAAGTTGTGCTATGAAGGCCTTGGCTCACTGAAGAATACATTCAAGTGAAGATGAAGAGTTCATGACAGCTTAGGGTACAAGCCTGTGATTTTAAAAGGCAAGAACCTGATGGTGTTGGCAGGCTCTGTTTGATTCCCAGGTCTGTTGGGTCTAGGAAGACTTTGCTTGGTCCCTGCTCCTTGTGTCTCGTTTGCCCACATCTGGAACTCTGCTCTGACCTGCAGACTCAGCCCTAGTGTTTCCAGAATGAATCATCTTGACCCTCTAATGACCTGCACGGGCTTAGCCGTAAGGCATGTTCTTCTGCTGAGGAATCCCACATAGGCTTCCCAGCAGTTTCTGGAGAGATTGCACCCTATTTGATTATCCTAAAAGCTCTTTCATATTTGTACTCTGCTAATCTGTCTAGTTTTTTTTTTTTAGTTTCTTTTTAGTTTCTTTACCGCCCCCCATCCTTGTTTGCTCTACTGTATTAAGCTATGTACAATTCCTTGAAAGCATCAAGCTATTTAATACTTCTCTGCTTTGAACACACCTAAAACATTACCCACTAATAAAAGGGCCTCTTCAACTAATTCCTGCCTATCTTCTAAGATTCAGCTGAAGCATCATCCTCTTGAGAGTCCATTGATGTGCATATTTGTTGTTTTGCCCACCCAGCATTTGTTTCTCTTTTTTGGCGAGGGTAGGGTGGGGATGGGGGTGGGGTGGATTGGAGAGGGAGCGGGGTTTGTTTCTCCTTTGTAATGCCCTAGATTTCCTTGGGGGAACCACCCTTCTTCACTCTGAGTACAAAAGATTTCATTGGAAACTCCTCCCTGGTTTGCTGTTGGGATATGGGACCCAGACATGGAATGTGCACTCTCGATCCTCCTGATCCATAGGTTGGTTCAGGGAAGGCCATGTGATCCGGGTCAGGTCCTGGGATTTGTGCACAAATTTCTAGGAATTCACTAACAGATTTAGCAAATATGTGCTGAGCATTGATGTACCAGCCGCCTTTTTGCTGGAAATTCAACAGTAAACCAAACAAAGTTTCTACCCTTATGGATCTTCTTTGAGCCTCCATGCAAACCCTACCTGAAAACAACTGCCCCAAACTTGCCCGACCAAATCGATATCCCATTGTTGCTGAAGCCAGTCACGGGCTGGAGTGACTTGAAATGAAAGGATACTAACTGGTACATTTTCCCCCCATTTAGATGCTACTTTGTTCAAATTTATACTCTTTTAAAAATCACTTCACTTGTTTATTTAATTGATTAGGCCTGATCTTGTTCCATAAAAATTTTGTCCACTTACAATTACAATAACATGCAAGTAATGTGAAGTTGTAATTTGAAAGTAAGTATGAAATATGAAACAGAAATGAGGCAAATTCGTAAAATTCACTCTGTAAAGAGTGAGGCACAATTTAGCATTTTGGTTTCTAGCAGCCAGTATGACAAGGGTTACATAATTCTTACACAGTTGATAACACATTTAAGATTAAGGAATTCTATTAAGAGAAGAACAACTATTGCTAAATTGAAGAATGAGCAGCAAGTGGCACCGTCACCCCCAGATCTTCATGAAGAAGGCTCTAGAAATATGATAAACAATGTCCTCAACAAGATCTTCACAGACGCTCACAACAAAATGTCTCTTGAGGCTGTTTCTCAGAGTACCCCTCAATTACCTCTTCAGAAAAATCCGTGTTTCAGAAGGAACAATTTAATTCACTTCACTTCATTTTGTGACAAGTACTTTACAGAGAGTATAGCCATTACATTATAGTCAGAGGTCCGGAGTGCTCTGGGAGTATATGGCAGGGGGGAACTATAGAGTTGGAGGGGACAGAGGTAGTCATGAAAGGCTTCTTGGAAGAAGAGACACTTAAAAGATGAGCTAACCTAGGGAAAAATGTGTGTGTGTGTGTGTGTGTGTGTGTGTGTACAGGTGTTAAAGCATTTTAGGCAGAGGGAACATCATGTAAAAGTGAGGGATGTGTGTATGCTCAGCTGTGTCTGACTCTTTGTGACCCCAGGGCTGCAGCCTGCTAGCCTCCTCCATCCATGAGATTTCCCAGGCAAGAATACTGAACTGGGTTGCCAATTCCTCCTCCAGGGGATCTTTTCACACTCAGGGACCGAGCCCTTGTCTCCCGCATCTCCTGCACTGGCAGACTAATTCTCTACCACCGAGTCACCTGTCAAGTGAGGAGGTGAATGGCAATAGGGCAAGTCTGAGAAACAGAAACAAGTCCCATCTGGCTGCTCTCTGAGGGAGAGAGGGAGGGCGGTGGTGGAAGCTTGGATGAGCCTTGAGACATGGGCAGAGGCTGGGTCATGAACGAAACAAAAAACAGGAACAAGTTTGGTGGGGGAAGATTCAATTTTGGATGACTAGAGAAAGTAACCTTCAGTAGTGACTAAGAAGTTAAAGTGGTAGGATGGAGTTAGGGAGAAAACGGTGTGCAAGAATTCAAAAGAAGAGAGCATTCCAAGAAGAGAATATTACCAACCCTCTTCTGCTAAATTTTAGACTGTCCAGAGCAAGCTGTTCCATGGAGGCCTGAGAGTTCTATCAAACCTCACAATTTAGGGGTTTGATGGAGGCTCTCAGAGGGAGTTCGTCAGTTTATTTACATCCTCAAAGTGGACCAGCTAGTGTGCATATTTTTCAAGCAATCCTCCTTAAATCGGTGTGTACCAGGCTTTGGGGAGTTTGGCCAGCAGTGATCCTGAAATTATAATCCCTGGGAAAATACTGAACTATTCCATGTTGCTTGTTTTAAAAAGAATTATATATTTCCACAGGCTTCCTTGGTGACTCAGATGATAAAAACTCTGATTGCAATGTGGGGGACCTGGATTTGATCCCTGGGTGAAGAAGATCCTCTGGAGAGGGGAATGGTCACCCACTTCAGTGTTCTTGCCTGGAGAATCCCACGGACAATCCATGGGGTCGTGAAAGAGTTGGACAGGACTCAGAGATCGATGCCTCACCTTCTCATATATTTCAGCAGTCAACTGAGCCCAATTGATTGTCTCCTATAAAAACTGTGTGTGAGAATTGAAGACCATTCCAAAGGAAAACAGGAGGAAGATGATGAGTTGGGGCCTTCCTCTGTCATGCTCATCTTCATGATCTCCTATTTGCGGAATCTTCCACTGGTTTAGGCCTTGAAGGCAGACATGGCCTGTTTCAATGTTGTGGCTTCAGTGCTTTACACGTGACTGGAACAGAGTAGGCGCTTAATGTACACAGTATGATAAGTGAATACTGAGTCCTAGTGGAGAGCTGCTGGGTAGGAAGGAGTCGGGTGGGGCACGTATAACTGGTCTGCCCAGCCCTAAAGTGAGCGAGCCAAGGCTAGTGTGGTTCACAATCTGCAGGAGCTCGGGGCCAGGCCTTTGAGCAATAGAGACTCCATAGATGGGGAGGCAACACAAGGTGAAGCAGCAATTGGGGCAAGGTTCGGGAAGATGGAGTGTCAGGTTGTCAGTGTTCAGCCAAAGGACCTGAGGTTCATGGGTGGACCTGAATCCCCGGGGCCACATTAGAGATCAGGTGAAGTCCAGTGGTATCTGTGTGTGACAGGGGTGCAGCTGCTGCCTGGAGAAAACCTGTGAGAGACCCTCATCTTTGGAGAACAAGATGAATTACAGATTGCCACAGCAAATTTGCGAGCTGTTTTTGTCTTGTTTATTTACATCCTCAAAGTGGACCAGCTAGTGTGCATATTTTCAAGCAATCCTCCTTAAATCGGTGTGTACCAGGCTTTGGGGAGTTTGGCCAGCAGTGATCCTGAAATTATAATCCCTGGGAAAATACTGAACTATTCCATGTTGCTTGTTTTAAAAAGAATTATATATTTCCACAGGCTTCCTTGGTGACTCAGATGATAAAAACTCTGATTGCAATGTGGGGGACCTGGATTTGATCCCTGGGTGAAGAAGATCCTCTGGAGAGGGGAATGGTCACCCACTTCAGTGTTCTTGCCTGGAGAATCCCACGGACAATCCATGGGGTCGTGAAAGAGTTGGACAGGACTCAGAGATCGATGCCTCACCTTCTCATATATTTCAGCAGTCAACTGAGCCCAATTGATTGTCTCCTATAAAAACTGTGTGTGAGAATTGAAGACCATTCCAAAGGAAAACAGGAGGAAGATGATGAGTTGGGGCCTTCCTCTGTCATGCTCATCTTCATGATCTCCTATTTGCGGAATCTTCCACTGGTTTAGGCCTTGAAGGCAGACATGGCCTGTTTCAATGTTGTGGCTTCAGTGCTTTACACGTGACTGGAACAGAGTAGGCGCTTAATGTACACAGTATGATAAGTGAATACTGAGTCCTAGTGGAGAGCTGCTGGGTAGGAAGGAGTCGGGTGGGGCACGTATAACTGGTCTGCCCAGCCCTAAAGTGAGCGAGCCAAGGCTAGTGTGGTTCACAATCTGCAGGAGCTCGGGGCCAGGCCTTTGAGCAATAGAGACTCCATAGATGGGGAGGCAACACAAGGTGAAGCAGCAATTGGGGCAAGGTTCGGGAAGATGGAGTGTCAGGTTGTCAGTGTTCAGCCAAAGGACCTGAGGTTCATGGGTGGACCTGAATCCCCGGGGCCACATTAGAGATCAGGTGAAGTCCAGTGGTATCTGTGTGTGACAGGGGTGCAGCTGCTGCCTGGAGAAAACCTGTGAGAGACCCTCATCTTTGGAGAACAAGATGAATTACAGATTGCCACAGCCAAAATGGGGGGCTGGTCTGAAGACTAGATTGCTGTTTTGTTTATTTTGGTTTTCTGATTCTGGCTTTCTTAGTTATACTTCAAACTAGATGACCCTCCTGATTTCATGTACTTGTGAGTTTGAGGGGAAAAAAATACAAAGAAGAAAAATAAATGTCCTTTCACTCACAGCTGTTGACTTTATTTTCCTTCAGATCTTTGTGCCGTGTAGAGACCAAGAGTAATTCTTTCACTTTGATGTTTACGAGCTTAAGACAGTGGCATGGTGACTTCTAATGACCTTTCTGGAAGTATCCTGGGTTAAATGGTGCTTTATGCTCTCTCTCTCTTTTTGTCTAAAAGGATCTTCGGAGCTTGTAGTTGAGTCACTGATGGAAGACTAAAATCAATCCTTTGCTTCTCTGGATCTTAGGTTTTGCTATCTATTCTCTCTTTTTTATAAAAAGTGGCAATTCTTGCTTCAGAATGTTGCTTATGCTTCTGGTCCCAGGCTTGAAGATCTCCTATAGATAGTGCATGGCGTTCCATGAATATCTTCAAGTGTGACCTGAAATGTCTGAATTAGCTTTTCCCCTCGTCAGAGATTTGACTGGGGCAGAAGTTCCTAAATGTTGAAGTTTATTAATCAATAATTCCACAACTCTTAGTCCTTTTTCTATCCCATGACCCAACTCCCACTCCAAGCCCACAATATATGGGGCATTAAAATAAAATGAAGCTCAAGAAAGCATAGAGAAAAAAAAAATGACCTACTCAATAGCATGGTTATGGGCTATACATGTAAAAAGGAGCAACTTTCAAATAGAGATTTCTAGATTTACATACATTTTATTTTGGAGTTAAGATGGGAAGGGTGAAATTGTGGGGTGATAGCTGCAAGCCCTTTCATGAGCAAAAAAAAAAACCCCAAAACAAAACAGGGAATTATTGGCTTTGTTTACCAACTCTGAAAATCCAGACAGCCACAGGGTAGAAATAGGGTGTGGGCAGCGTTTCTGATCCCTAGGAACTAGCTCCCAGGCTGGTACCTCCACCGGGATGTGGTTTTCTGGTCAGTGAAAATCACTGATGGGCTTGGAAATTAACCTTCCTTGTTAGTGTGCTGACCACATGACTCTGTATTACAGATTGCCCACCAAATTTTGGGGGCTTGGTCGGGAAGACTAGATTGCTGTTTTGTTTATTTTGGTTTTCTGATTCTGGCTTTCTTAGTTATACTTCAAACTAGATGACCCTCCTGATTTCATGTACTTGTGAGTTTGAGGGGAAAAAAATACAAAGAAGAAAAATAAATGTCCTTTCACTCACAGCTGTTGACTTTATTTTCCTTCAGATCTTTGTGCCGTGTAGAGACCAAGAGTAATTCTTTCACTTTGATGTTTACGAGCTTAAGACAGTGGCATGGTGACTTCTAATGACCTTTCTGGAAGTATCCTGGGTTAAATGGTGCTTTATGCTCTCTCTCTCTTTTTGTCTAAAAGGATCTTCGGAGCTTGTAGTTGAGTCACTGATGGAAGACTAAAATCAATCCTTTGCTTCTCTGGATCTTAGGTTTTGCTATCTATTCTCTCTTTTTTATAAAAAGTGGCAATTCTTGCTTCAGAATGTTGCTTATGCTTCTGGTCCCAGGCTTGAAGATCTCCTATAGATAGTGCATGGCGTTCCATGAATATCTTCAAGTGTGACCTGAAATGTCTGAATTAGCTTTTCCCCTCGTCAGAGATTTGACTGGGGCAGAAGTTCCTAAATGTTGAAGTTTATTAATCAATAATTCCACAACTCTTAGTCCTTTTTCTATCCCACGACCCAACTCCTCCAAGCCCACAATATATGGGGCATTAAAATAAAATGAAGCTCAAGAAAGCATAGAGAAAAAAAAAATGACCTACTCAATAGCATGGTTATGGGCTATACATGTAAAAAGGAGCAACTTTCAAATAGAGATTTCTAGATTTACATACATTTTATTTTGGAGTTAAGATGGGAAGGGTGAAATTGTGGGGTGATAGCTGCAAGCCCTTTCATGAGCAAAAAAAAAAACCCCAAAACAAAACAGGGAATTATTGGCTTTGTTTACCAACTCTGAAAATCCAGACAGCCACAGGGTAGAAATAGGGTGTGGGCAGCGTTTCTGATCCCTAGGAACTAGCTCCCAGGCTGGTACCTCCACCGGGATGTGGTTTTCTGGTCAGTGAAAATCACTGATGGGCTTGGAAATTAACCTTCCTTGTTAGTGTGCTGACCACATGACTCTGTATTACTGTCTGAAAGCATTAGCAAAATAACCTGTCACTTGTGGTGTGATTGAGAGAAATGTACAAAGGAAATGAGTTACTAACACCGTTAGGTTAAAAGGCAAATGGGAGACAAACAATAATCAAGTGGCAATATTTTAATTTTCAGAATTAGCTATCTGACAGGGCATTTCTCTTTTAATTCAGTGTTCTATATGGCAGAATGATGAAGTTTAAGAAGCTTAATAGAGAAACAGAGGAAACGAGGGTGCCAAGCAAATCAACAAGCTTAATCTCCTTTATAGAGGTTCAGAGTTACAACCCACTCCTGTTAAAAAGTACTGTTCTAGCCATTCAAGCAGAATAAATCAATATGAGAAAAAGGCAAGGAAGGAAAAAAAAAAGAAAAAAGAAACCGTCAAGCCCCAGAGAGAAAAAAGCTGAAAATGAAATCAATGAATTTTCCCAAATGAATGACTCATGATATTGAGATCCCAGCCCCTGATTCTGCGTGGTGCCTGAGCTTCTATATTTGCAAGTTACATGCAATCTCCTCTCGTCTGAAATTGGAGTTTGCCTTGAAGCAGCTATAATTCTCTTACAGTCTCGTTAAATAGGTTAAAGCAGGCAGGCTGTCTTGTCAGCAGGTCCTGGGAGAAACGTGAATGCAGTGGGAAGCTGTCTCTGTGCATTGATTCTCTCTGCAAGAATCAGCACAGGTGTGTGGGTAACAAGAAGAAGGAAAGGAACAGAAAGGAGGGGCACCTCTCAAAACACCGCCAAAGGAAATGAAGCTCTGGTCACAGCCACAGTGGGCATGTATTGACACTGTTTTCCCTCCACAATGGAGGTGGATGCATCTGTCAGGGAAGCACCCTTCATGGGAGCAGAGTCCTCAAAAGGATCCAAGTTGTTTGAGTTTTCGTAGTGCCCATCAGCGGACTCAGTGACCAGTGCTGGGCAAGTAGCTGTTGTCAGTCTTATTGATATTATTTATTAGACAACAGTGACTGAAACCCGGCCTTTTTCCACCGGGATGTGGTTTTCTGGTCAGTGAAAATCACTGATGGGCTTGAAATTAACCTTCCTTGTTAGTGTGCTGACCACATGACTCTGTATTACTGTCTGAAAGCATTAGCAAAATAACCTGTCACTTGTGGTGTGATTGAGAGAAATGTACAAAGGAAATGAGTTACTAACACCGTTAGGTTAAAAGGCAAATGGGAGACAAACAATAATCAAGTGGCAATATTTTAATTTTCAGAATTAGCTATCTGACAGGGCATTTCTCTTTTAATTCAGTGTTCTATATGGCAGAATGATGAAGTTTAAGAAGCTTAATAGAGAAACAGAGGAAACGAGGGTGCCAAGCAAATCAACAAGCTTAATCTCCTTTATAGAGGTTCAGAGTTACAACCCACTCCTGTTAAAAAGTACTGTTCTAGCCATTCAAGCAGAATAAATCAATATGAGAAAAAGGCAAGGAAGGAAAAAAAAAAGAAAAAAGAAACCGTCAAGCCCCAGAGAGAAAAAAGCTGAAAATGAAATCAATGAATTTTCCCAAATGAATGACTCATGATATTGAGATCCCAGCCCCTGATTCTGCGTGGTGCCTGAGCTTCTATATTTGCAAGTTACATGCAATCTCCTCTCGTCTGAAATTGGAGTTTGCCTTGAAGCAGCTATAATTCTCTTACAGTCTCGTTAAATAGGTTAAAGCAGGCAGGCTGTCTTGTCAGCAGGTCCTGGGAGAAACGTGAATGCAGTGGGAAGCTGTCTCTGTGCATTGATTCTCTCTGCAAGAATCAGCACAGGTGTGTGGGTAACAAGAAGAAGGAAAGGAACAGAAAGGAGGGGCACCTCTCAAAACACCGCCAAAGGAAATGAAGCTCTGGTCACAGCCACAGTGGGCATGTATTGACACTGTTTTCCCTCCACAATGGAGGTGGATGCATCTGTCAGGGAAGCACCCTTCATGGGAGCAGAGTCCTCGAAAACGGATCCAAGTTGTTTGAGTTTTCGTAGTGCCCATCAGCGGACTCAGTGACCAGTGCTGGGCAAGTAGCTGTTGTCAGTCTTATTGATATTATTTTTATTAGACTCTTGAAGGTTAATACTGGAGGATGATGTTTTCTTTTCTTCTCACTTTTAGGATTTGATGCTGAGCTTGATTTAAAAGGTCTAAATGGAAACTTTAGCTCATTCACTGATTTATGAGCATGATCATGCGGATGGGAATGGTAGGTGGTTGTTGTCAGTAGTTAAGCGGTTCATTCTCTCCCTCTTCTGTTTATGAGTGAGGTTTGCTGACATAGCAGTTGCTGCCACCACCTAGTTACTTCAGTCATGTCTGGCTCTGTATGACCCTGTGGACTGTAGCCCGCCACACTCCTCTGTCTTGGAATTCTCCATGCAAGAGTTGGAGGGAGTTGCCATGCCCTCCTCCAAGGGATCTTCCCAGCCTAGGGATTGAACCTGGGTCTCCTGCCTTAGAAGCAGCTTCTTTACTGTTGAGCCACCAGGGAAGCCCCTATATAGCTGCTAGGTGGTAGTAAAGGTTTTCTTTTTCTTATTTTTTTGACCATTTCTTCCTTTCACCTGGCACTTTGCAATACTGCTTTTCCATTATTTAACATGGATTCTGTGCATTAAAGCCAATTAGACTGTTGGCCATTGAGGCCAAGGCTTGTTTCCAAGATTTCTTTCTATTCCTCCATAGAAAGAGGGATATACCTATGCACATGGAACTGTGTCTGTACATCAATGACTTGGTCGATGACTTGTATTGACTAAGTGTGTACTTCCACATTCTTGATGGGCTCTGAACACAGAATCACAGAAAATCTGTGGGAGACTCATTTTATGGGGAACAGATGGGAAGCTGTCTCTGTGCATTGATTCTCTCTGCAGAATCAGCACAGGTGTGTGGGTAACAAGAAGAAGGAAAGGAACAGAAAGGAGGGGCACCTCTCAAAACACCGCCAAAGGAAATGAAGCTCTGGTCACAGCCACAGTGGGCATGTATTGACACTGTTTTCCCTCCACAATGGAGGTGGATGCATCTGTCAGGGAAGCACCCTTCATGGGAGCAGAGTCCTCGAAAACGGATCCAAGTTGTTTGAGTTTTCGTAGTGCCCATCAGCGGACTCAGTGACCAGTGCTGGGCAAGTAGCTGTTGTCAGTCTTATTGATATTATTTTTATTAGACTCTTGAAGGTTAATACTGGAGGATGATGTTTTCTTTTCTTCTCACTTTTAGGATTTGATGCTGAGCTTGATTTAAAAGGTCTAAATGGAAACTTTAGCTCATTCACTGATTTATGAGCATGATCATGCGGATGGGAATGGTAGGTGGTTGTTGTCAGTAGTTAAGCGGTTCATTCTCTCCCTCTTCTGTTTATGAGTGAGGTTTGCTGACATAGCAGTTGCTGCCACCACCTAGTTACTTCAGTCATGTCTGGCTCTGTATGACCCTGTGGACTGTAGCCCGCCACACTCCTCTGTCTTGGAATTCTCCATGCAAGAGTTGGAGGGAGTTGCCATGCCCTCCTCCAAGGGATCTTCCCAGCCTAGGGATTGAACCTGGGTCTCCTGCCTTAGAAGCAGCTTCTTTACTGTTGAGCCACCAGGGAAGCCCCTATATAGCTGCTAGGTGGTAGTAAAGGTTTTCTTTTTCTTATTTTTTTGACCATTTCTTCCTTTCACCTGGCACTTTGCAATACTGCTTTTCCATTATTTAACATGGATTCTGTGCATTAAAGCCAATTAGACTGTTGGCCATTGAGGCCAAGGCTTGTTTCCAAGATTTCTTTCTATTCCTCCATAGAAAGAGGGATATACCTATGCACATGGAACTGTGTCTGTACATCAATGACTTGGTCGATGACTTGTATTGACTAAGTGTGTACTTCCACATTCTTGATGGGCTCTGAACACAGAATCACAGAAAATCTGTGGGAGACTCATTTTATAGAAGAGGAAATGGAGAATAAAGAGAAAAAAAAGTACTCGCAGCACAGGGTTCAGTGGGGGTTAGAACTCAGCTGTCAGACCTCTACGTGTTTCTTTTGTTTCTTCTCAGTTGGAGAAACTAGTGTCACTAAGAAAAGGGCAAGGGACTAGGGTGGGTGGTAAAATGAATTTGTGGTACACAGCCTGAGCTGCCATGGCATCATTCATGGCTTTGAGCGTGATGCTGTTTTCTAAGTAGAACGCGAGTGTTCTGCATGTTGCTGAGGACCCAGGGCTATCACAAACGCTTCTCTGTCTTGATGTAGGGCAAAGAGAGTGTTGCACTAAGCAGTAGCTCCCAGGCATGAGCCTAGAGAGAAAGAGGGGAGTGTGGCAGCCAGGAGTGTGCCTGCTGGCTTTCTTACCCAAGGCCTGGGCTGCCTAGTTTTCTGTAAAGCTTCTTTTTTTAAGCAGCTATTTCTGGGCCACTAGCTGTGGGGGAAACATTCTTTTCTTTGACCACAATCCAAAGGCAAACATACAGGAGGACATTTTTTTTTTTTTTTTCTGTTGACATCCCAAAATAATGGCCTCCTTTCCGGCCATCGCTCCTTTCTTTCCTTCTGAGGACATTCGTTGATCACCTACTATGTATTGAGTACAATGCTGGGTAGATGATGGGAAGGCAGTTATGAAAAAACCAACTGCCTTGTTCTGGAGTGCCTGGGTTTATTAGGGAGATGAATGCCCTCATTATTCACGTGGTAGTAAGATCAACCCTGAAGAGGCATCGCCAAGGTGGAGCACAAAGGAAGGGGTGACCAAAGGCGTCTGTGGGGCCAGGTGAGTATGTCTGAAGAAGTGACATTGAATCTTTATGGAAGAGTCATCTGATCTGGTGGTTTTGGTGGGAGATGGAAATCTGGCAGAGGAGGCAGCCTGTGCAGATGCAGGCAAATGCGAGAAACCCATAATGCTTGAAAACCCAGAAACAGTTTGGGGTGGTAGAACGTGGCGAGTTGTGTGTGTGTAGGGAGGTGGGGAGCTGGAGAGTAGACGCAGGAGAGTAGAAATCTAAAGGACCCTGGATGCTGTGCTAAGGAGTTTGTATTTTAGCTCAAGGTAATGGGAAGAAAGAACCAGCAGAGCAGAAACCGACTGTACTAATGTCGTTTTCCTCAAAGTAACACACGTTGCTGAATATAAATAGCTCTGCAAAAGAAAAAGATAGACTGGGCTCATTTCATTTTCCTATATAGATGAAAATTAGTTCTTGGAGACACCTCTTGCTTTTGCAATTATTAGGCTTTTCTGAGTGGTATGCAATAGTACTTTTATGAAGTAAATCATGTTTTTCATGGATTTAAAGTGTATTTTCAAAGTTAATGAAAAGGGCGATGGACTGGAAATTGGGTTCTGGGTCCAGGACCCCCACTAACAGGGAGTGTGGAAACTCCCTCTGCTTGGTCTTTCTCATTCATCGTGTCAGGAGATGGGAATGGGAGCTTTCCAGGGACCTTTCAGCATTAGGATTGGAGCATATGACTTGTATGTGTGTGACATGTGCTCCTGTCTGTATGTAGTGATGTATTTATATCTAGCCTAATTCCAGTAAGAATAGGAGGCAATTGAGAATAAAAGGCACTGATTCAATAAGGCTCAAGACTTTAAGATTATCATAAAAATAAATAGTGAGCCTACTGATTCTCACCATAACCAGGAAAAGGAACAATACCAGAATAAAGAACAGCTTTTGGAGTTACCGTCATTATACCATCTTAAATTTTGCTAATTTTTTGGATAGAGAATACACGCATATGTTTCACAATTTGAAAGGTAAAACATGCATACAATAAAAGTCTCCCTCTTGTTCCTTCTCCTAGCCACCCAGGCTTCCTCTTGCCAGGCAGACCCTATACTCTTGAGCTGCCAAGATAAAGTAGAAAATAGAACAATTTGCAGAACTCTCAAGGATCAAGGTTTATCACAGAAGAAAGGAATTTTTTTGGGGGGGGGGCAGGGAGGTAGGAGAATTTTAAGCTCTTAAAGAAATTTCTCAAAGGTATATCTACACAACAAAGGCTCTTGAGTAAACTCATGGAAAATAAATGCAGGGATATCTGTGGCAATGTAGAGGATCTCCTCATTTCTGAGCTCTTTGTCTGTTTCAGAATTCACAGAAATGTTTTGTTGAATTCCCACATTCTATCCCATTAAAAAGTCAAGAACAGACTTTGACTGGAGTATCTGGGGGGAGGAATTAACCCAAAACCTCATTCATTTTTGCCCTCGAGGAATCATAAATCCTGAATTACATTTAATTTCGAAAAGGACTACAACTTGATTTGACTCCCAGATTATCTATCCCCCAAATGAAGCTCTGTGTAACTGACTGAGGAAATCCCTTGGCTAAAATTGTTGAGTGTAATTCATTTACTTGTGACAGTACATCTGACAAAAGAGTACTGTTACTATTTATCTGTTCTTTTTTTTTTTTTTTTTAAACCTTTATTTTACTTTTAACTTTTACAGAGTTTTGTTGTTCACAGACATGCATGTTCTCAGATTAGTCACATGTATATCCCCCCCTTCCCTCCCCTCCCGACCATCACACAGCACCCCTGAAGGATCCCCTTTTCTCACAGAGCAATGACTAGAGCTATTTTCTTCACTTATGATAGTACAGGCCTTCATGCTACTTCCTTTACGCCTCTCACCCACTGTTCCTTCCCCACAATGTCCATATGTCCACTGTCCATGTCTGTCTTTCCGTCGCTTCACTGCATGTGCCATCATCACCATCCTACTAGATTCCATATATATGTGTTAATATACTGTATTTGTCCTTCTCTTTCTGACTGACTTCACTTTTGATGATACGTTCTAGATCCAGCCACCTCATCAGGGTTGATTCTTCTGCATTTCTCTTTACAGCTGTGTAGTATTCCATTGTATATATGTACCAGAGCTTTTGGATCCATTCGTTCGTCGATGGGCATCTAGGTTCCTTCCATGTTCTAGCTATTGTATAGAGAGCTGCAATGAACATTGGGGTACAGGTGCTTCTTTCAGTTTTGATTTCATCAGGGTATAAGCCTAAGAGTGGGATTGCTGGGTCATATGGTGCTTCTATTTTTAGTTTTTTAAGAAATCTCCAGACTGTCTTCCATAGAGGCTGTATCAATTTACACTCCACCAGCAATGCAGAAGTGTTCCCTTTTCTCCGCAGCCTCTCCAGCATTTATTGTCTGTCGATTTGTGGATGATGGCCATTCTGACGGGTGTGAGGTGATATCTCATTGTAGTTTTGATTTGCATTTCTCTAATTATTAGTGAAGTTGAGCATCGTTTCATGTGTTTTTGGGCCATCTGTATGTCATCGTTGGAGAGGTGTCTGTTTAGGTCCTTTTCCCATTTTTTGATTGGGTTGTTCGTTTTTCCAGTGCTGAGTTGTCTGAGTTGCTTGTAGATTTTGGAGATTAATTCTTTGTCTGTTGTTTCATTTGCTATGCTTTTCTCCCACTCTGTGGGATGTCTGTTCAGCTTTTTTGTAATTTCTTTAGCTGTGCAAAAGCTTTTAAGTTTCGTTAGGTCCCACATGTTCATTTGTCTTTTTAGTTCCACTATTCTAGTAGGTGGGTCAGAGAAGATCTTGCTTTGATTGATGTCCTTGAGGGTTTTGCCTATATTCTCCTCTAAGAGTTTGATGGTTTCTGGCCTTACATTTAAGTCTTTAATCCATTTTGAGTTGATCTTTGTGTATGGTGTCAGGGTATGTTCCAACTTCATTTTCTTGCATGTAGCTGTCCAATTTTCCCAGCACCATTTGTTGAAGAGGCTGTCTTTGTCCCATTTTATATGTTCGCCTCCTTTGTCAAAAATAAGGTACCCATAGGTGCATGGCTTTATCTCTGGGTTCTCGATCTTGTTCCATTGGTCGATATTTCTGTTTTTGTGCCAGTACCATACTGTTTTGATGACTGTTGCTTTGTAGTAGAGTCTGAAGTTGGGGAGGCTGATCCCCCCAGCTCCATTCTTCTTCCTGAGGATTGCTTTGGCTATTCGAGGTCTTTTGTGTTTCCATATGAACTGTGTTATTCGTTGGTCTAGTTCTGTGAAGAATGTTATTGGAAGTTTGATAGGGATCGCATTGAATCTATAGATGACATTTGGTAGTATGGTCATTTTCACAATATTGATTCTCCCGACCCAGGAACACGGAATATTTCTCCATCTGTTTAAGTCTTCTTTAATGTTTCTCATGAGTGTCTTGTAATTTTCTGTGTACAGTTCTTTTGTTTCTTTGGGTAGGTTTATTCCTAGATATTTGATTCTTTTGGTTGCGATGGTGAAGGGAATTGCCTCTTTGATTTCATTTTCTGATTTTTCATTGTTTGTGTATAGGAATGCCAGTGATTTCTGTATATTGATTTTGTATCCTGCGACTTTGCTGAATTCGCTGATTAACTCTAGTAGTTTTGTAACCGTGTCTTTGGGATTTTCTTTGTATAATATCATGTCATCTGCAAATAGAGAGAGTTTGACTTCTTCTTTTCCAATCTGGATTCCTTTGATTTCTTTCTCTTCTCTTATTGCTATTGCTAGAACTTCCAGGACTATGTTGAATAAGAGTGGTGAAAGTGGACACCCTTGTCTTGTTCCTGATCTTGGAGGAAATGCTTTGAGTTTTTCACCATTGAGGATAATGTTCGCTGTGGGCTTCTCATATATGGCTTTCACTATGTTAAGATAAGTTCCTTCTATGCCCATTTTTTGAAGAGTTTTTATCATAAATGGATGCTGTACTTTGTCAAAGGCTTTTTCTGCATCTATTGAGATGATCATGTGATTTTTGTCTTTCAATTTGTTGATATGGTGTATCACATTGATTGATTAGAGGATGTTGAAGAATCCTTGCATGCCTGGGATGAACCCAACTTGATCGTGATGAATGAGCTTTTTGATGTGTTGCTGAATTCTGTTTGCTAGGATTTTGTTGAGGATTTTGGCATCTAGATTCATCAGTGAAATTGGCCTATAATTTTCTTTTTTTGTGATGTCTTTGCCTGGCTTTGGTATCAGGGTGATGGTGGCCTCGTAGAATGTGTTTGGAAGTGTTCCTTCCTGGGCAATTTTTTGGAAGAGTTTTAGAAGGACAGGCATTAGCTCTTCTTTGAATGTTTGGTAGAATTCACTTGTGAAACCATCTGGCCCTGGGCTTTTATTTTTGGGTAGATTTTTGATCACAAGGTCGATTTCTGAGCTTGTGATTGGCTTGTTCATAGTTTCTATTTCTTCCTGGTTGAGTCTTGGGAGATTAATCCTCTCCAAGAAACTGTCCATTTCTTCCAGGTTGTCCAGTTTGTTGCCATAGAGTTGTTCATAATAGTCTCTTATAATCCTTTGGATTTCTGCATTATCCGTTGTAATCTCTCCTTTTTCATTTTTGATTTTGGTGATCTGGTTCTTCTCTCTCTTTTTCTTGATGAGTCTGGCCAGTGGTGTGTCGATTTTATTGACTTTTTCGAAGAACCAGCTTTTTGTTTTCTTTATCTTTACTATTGTTTCTTTTGTTTCTTTTTCATTTATTTCTGCTCTGATCTTTATGATTTCCCTTCTTCTGCTGGCTTTGGGGTGTTTTTGTTCTTCTTTCTCCAGTTGTTTTAAGCGTAAGGTAAGGTCGTCTGTTTGAGATTTTCCTAGTTTCTTGAGGTGGGATTGTATTGCTATAAACTTCCCTCTTAGAACTGCTTTTGCAGTATCCCATAGGTTTTGCACTGTCGTGTGTTCATTGTCATTTTCTTCTAGGAATTTTTTTATTTCTTCTTTGATTTCCTCAATGATCAGTTGGTTTTTTAGGTATGTGTTGTTTAATCTCCATGTGTTTGTGCTTTTAGCGGTTTTTTTCCTGTAGTTGATCTCTAGTCTCACTGCATTGTGGTCCGAGAAGATGGTTGATAGAATTTCAGTTTTCTTGAATTGACTGAGCATTGATTTGTGGCCCAAGATGTGGTCTATTCTGGAGAATGTTCCGTGAGCACTTGAGAAGAAAGTGTATTCTTCTGCTTTTGGATGGAAAGTCCTAAAGATATCAGTGAAATTGGCCTATAATTTTCTTTTGTGATGTCTTTGCCTGGCTTTGGTATCAGGGTGATGGTGGCCTCGTAGAATGTGTTTGGAAGTGTTCCTTCCTGGGCAATTTTTTGGAAGAGTTTTAGAAGGACAGGCATTAGCTCTTCTTTGAATGTTTGGTAGAATTCACTTGTGAAACCATCTGGCCCTGGGCTTTTATTTTTGGGTAGATTTTTGATCACAAGGTCGATTTCTGAGCTTGTGATTGGCTTGTTCATAGTTTCTATTTCTTCCTGGTTGAGTCTTGGGAGATTAATCCTCTCCAAGAAACTGTCCATTTCTTCCAGGTTGTCCAGTTTGTTGCCATAGAGTTGTTCATAATAGTCTCTTATAATCCTTTGGATTTCTGCATTATCCGTTGTAATCTCTCCTTTTTCATTTTTGATTTTGGTGATCTGGTTCTTCTCTCTCTTTTTCTTGATGAGTCTGGCCAGTGGCTTGTCAATTTTGTTTACCTTTTTGAAGAACCAGCTTTTTGTTTTATTTATCTTTACTATTGTTTCTTTTGTTTCTTTTTCATTTATTTCTGCTCTGATCTTTATGATTTCCCTTCTTCTGCTGGCTTTGGGGTGTTTTTGTTCTTCTTTCTCCAGTTGTTTTAAGCGTAAGGTAAGGTCGTCTGTTTGAGATTTTCCTAGTTTCTTGAGGTGGGATTGTATTGCTATAAACTTCCCTCTTAGAACTGCTTTTGCAGTATCCCATAGGTTTTGCACTGTCGTGTGTTCATTGTCATTTTCTTCTAGGAATTTTTTTATTTCTTCTTTGATTTCCTCAATGATCAGTTGGTTTTTTAGGTATGTGTTGTTTAATCTCCATGTGTTTGTGCTTTTAGCGGTTTTTTTCCTGTAGTTGATCTCTAGTCTCACTGCATTGTGGTCCGAGAAGATGGTTGATAGAATTTCAGTTTTCTTGAATTGACTGAGCATTGATTTGTGGCCCAAGATGTGGTCTATTCTGGAGAATGTTCCGTGAGCACTTGAGAAGAAAGTGTATTCTTCTGCTTTTGGATGGAAAGTCCTAAAGATATCAATGAGGTCCATTTCTTCTAGTGTGGCATTTAAGGCTTGTGTTTCTTTATTAATTTTCTGTTTGGATGATCTGTCCATTGGTGTGAGAGGAGTGTTAAAGTCTCCTACTATGATTGTGTTGCTGTCAATGTCTTCTTTTATGTCTGAAAGTGTTTGTCTTATGTATTGGGGTGCTCCTGCGTTGGGAGCGTAGATATTTATGATTGTTATGTCTTCTTCTTGGATCGATCCCTTAATCATGATGTAGTGACCTGCCTTGTCTCTTAGAATCTTCTTTACTTTAAAATCTATTTTATCTGATATGAGGATTGCTACTCCAGCTTTCTTTTGATTTCCATTTGCATGGAATATCTTTTTCCAGCCTCTCACTTTCAGTCTATGAGTGTCTCTAGGTCTGAAATGAGTTTCCTGGAGGCAGCATATGTATGGGTCATGTTTTTGGATCCATTCAGCCACTCTGTGTCTTTTGGTTTGGCGTTTAGTCCATTGACATTCAAAGTAATTATTGATACAAATGATCCTATTGTCATCTTCTTAGATGTTATGATGGATTTGTTTCGTGGATCTTCTCCTTTTATACTTGTTTTCTATATAAGTCCCTTTAACACTTGTTGTAAGGCTGGTTTGGTGTGACTAAATTCTTTTAATTTTTGCTTGTCTGTAAAGCTTTTGATTTCTCCATCAATTTTGAAGGAGATCCTTGCAGGGTAGAGGATTCTTGGTTGCAGATTATTCTCTTTCAGCCGTTTAAATGTGTCCTGCCATTCCCTTCTGGCCTGCAGAGTTTCTGTTGAGAGATCAGCTGTTAAACGGATGGGCTTTCCCTTGTATGTCACTAGTTGCTTTTCCCTTGCTGCTTTGAGAATTCTATCTTTGTGTTTAATTTGTGTTAACTTCATTAATATGTGTCTTGGTGTGTTTCTTCTCGGATTGATTCTGTTAGTTACTCTTTGTGCTTCTTGGACTTGATTGACTATTTCTTTTCCCATGTTGGGGAAATTTTCAACTATAATCTCTTCAAAAATTTTTTCATAGCCTT
Organism: Tragulus kanchil; assembly: GCA_022376925.1. Taxonomy (NCBI): domain Eukaryota; kingdom Metazoa; phylum Chordata; class Mammalia; order Artiodactyla; family Tragulidae; genus Tragulus; species Tragulus kanchil. Next base: position 215,623,811 of record JAIOJX010000004.1, read on the forward strand.
TCTTTCTTTCTTCTTCTTCTGGAACCCCTATAATTCGAATATTGGTGCGTTTGATATTATCCCAGAGGTCTCTGAGGCTGTCCTCTGCTCTTTTCATTCTTTGAGCTAGAGTCTGTTTTTCAGCAGTTACTTCCACCATTTTATCTTCCAGCTCACTTATCCGGTCTTCTGTCTCAGATACTCTGCTCTTGATTCCTTCTACCGTGTTTTTCAGTTCAGCAATTGAGTTGTTTGTCTCTGTTACTTTTTTGGTAAGTTCTTGTATTTCTTTATTCAGTGTGTTAGTTGTATCTTGCAGTTTCTCTGAAATTCTGTTTTCAGTGTCTTTGATCATCTTTACTATCATTCTTCTGAAATCACTTTCAGAAAGTTTGTCCAAATTCTCTTCATTAATTTGATCTTGTGTGTTTGTGGATTGTTCCTTCGCTTGTGTGGTATTTCTCTGCCGTTTCATTGTTATTATTCATTTTTTAAAACTGATTCTGTTTGGGATTTCCTTTTCCCAGACTTTGAGTTACGTCTGTTGGTGTTTGTTGTTTGGATGGGGCTTCTATTCTGGGTGATGCTGGTGATTGGGTGATGTCAGGACTTGTATACAAGTGATTACCTTTGCTGGTGTTCTCACTTGTATACTGCTCTATAGTGTTAGGCGTTCTCTAGTATTTTGAGTCAGTGCACCCTCCTTAAAAGCTTGTCTGTAAAGCTTTTGATTTCTCCATCAATTTTGAAGGAGATCCTTGCAGGGTAGAGGATTCTTGGTTGCAGATTATTCTCTTTCAGCCGTTTAAATGTGTCCTGCCATTCCCTTCTGGCCTGCAGAGTTTCTGTTGAGAGATCAGCTGTTAAACGGATGGGCTTTCCCTTGTATGTCACTAGTTGCTTTTCCCTTGCTGCTTTGAGAATTCTATCTTTGTGTTTAATTTGTGTTAACTTCATTAATATGTGTCTTGGTGTGTTTCTTCTCGGATTGATTCTGTTAGTTACTCTTTGTGCTTCTTGGACTTGATTGACTATTTCTTTTCCCATGTTGGGGAAATTTTCAACTATAATCTCTTCAAAAATTTTTTCATAGCCTTTCTTTCTTTCTTCTTCTTCTGGAACCCCTATAATTCGAATATTGGTGCGTTTGATATTATCCCAGAGGTCTCTGAGGCTGTCCTCTGCTCTTTTCATTCTTTGAGCTAGAGTCTGTTTTTCAGCAGTTACTTCCACCATTTTATCTTCCAGCTCACTTATCCGGTCTTCTGTCTCAGATACTCTGCTCTTGATTCCTTCTACCGTGTTTTTCAGTTCAGCAATTGAGTTGTTTGTCTCTGTTACTTTTTTGGTAAGTTCTTGTATTTCTTTATTCAGTGTGTTAGTTGTATCTTGCAGTTTCTCTGAAATTCTGTTTTCAGTGTCTTTGATCATCTTTACTATCATTCTTCTGAAATCACTTTCAGAAAGTTTGTCCAAATTCTCTTCATTAATTTGATCTTGTGTGTTTGTGGATTGTTCCTTCGCTTGTGTGGTATTTCTCTGCCGTTTCATTGTTATTATTCATTTTTTAAAACTGATTCTGTTTGGGATTTCCTTTTCCCAGACTTTGAGTTACGTCTGTTGGTGTTTGTTGTTTGGATGGGGCTTCTATTCTGGGTGATGCTGGTGATTGGGTGATGTCAGGACTTGTATACAAGTGATTACCTTTGCTGGTGTTCTCACTTGTATACTGCTCTATAGTGTTAGGCGTTCTCTAGTATTGTAGAGTTTTGGAGTCAGTGCACCCTCCTTAAAACCCCGGGGCTTGTTGCCTGACCAGGGAATGAAGATTTCACGGCTGGTTTGTTATGGCATTAAATGATATTAAAACATATATATGCAAATGAGAAACAGAAGGTATACCTTTGACAAATGGCAATTTAAAAATTATGCAAGTACTATCTAGCGTATTGAATTATACACATAAAGATATACAGCTATAACATAACCCAAGCATTCCAATCAAAAATACAGTACAATACGTTAGCACGGCGAATAGAGAAATCCAAGAATGATATCCACAAGTTAATAAGCAAACTAAGTAGAGAACCAATTGGAGAATAATGCTAGAGCAGGATCCCCGTTGGGGATAAGGCAATGAGGACAGAGCAGACTAAGAAATATGGTGGGGAAAGGGAAAAAGCGAAAGGGAGGATAGAAGAGAAATATAGAATAATATTGCAAAGTTAAATATAGGGAGACAAAGATTTGTATGTATTAGAATTTAGTGCTATAGGGAAGGAGCTTAAGAGAAAGCAAAGAATTATAGAGAAGGTAGTAGTACAAATGAAAAAATTATTAAAAATTAAAAGATCTCCTGGGCAGGAATTGGTTAATGGGCTCAATGCCTTTAGAGACCACTCCTGGAAGGTGAAAGTGGTGTCATGTGATCAGCATTAAAAGAGTTCTTCTGTTGGCCAACATGGGCACCTTGAATTTGGAGTTATTACCAAATAGCCCCCTCCTTGGTTCAATGGGTAAGGAATCCACTTTAGAAGTTTGTCCAAATTCTCTTCATTAATTTGATCTTGTGTGTTTGTGGATTGTTCCTTCGCTTGTGTGGTATTTCTCTGCCGTTTCATTGTTATTATTCATTTTTTAAAACTGATTCTGTTTGGGATTTCCTTTTCCCAGACTTTGAGTTACGTCTGTTGGTGTTTGTTGTTTGGATGGGGCTTCTATTCTGGGTGATGCTGGTGATTGGGTGATGTCAGGACTTGTATACAAGTGATTACCTTTGCTGGTGTTCTCACTTGTATACTGCTCTATAGTGTTAGGCGTTCTCTAGTATTGTAGAGTTTTGGAGCCAGTGCACCCCCCTTTAAAAACCCCGGGGCTTGTTGCCTGACCAGGGAATGAAGATTTCACGGCTGGTTTGTTATGGCATTAAATGATATTAAAACATATATATGCAAATGAGAAACAGAAGGTATACCTTTGACAAATGGCAATTTAAAAATTATGCAAGTACTATCTAGCGTATTGAATTATACACATAAAGATATACAGCTATAACATAACCCAAGCATTCCAATCAAAAATACAGTACAATACGTTAGCACGGCGAATAGAGAAATCCAAGAATGATATCCACAAGTTAATAAGCAAACTAAGTAGAGAACCAATTGGAGAATAATGCTAGAGCAGGATCCCCGTTGGGGATAAGGCAATGAGGACAGAGCAGACTAAGAAATATGGTGGGGAAAGGGAAAAAGCGAAAGGGAGGATAGAAGAGAAATATAGAATAATATTGCAAAGTTAAATATAGGGAGACAAAGATTTGTATGTATTAGAATTTAGTGCTATAGGGAAGGAGCTTAAGAGAAAGCAAAGAATTATAGAGAAGGTAGTAGTACAAATGAAAAAATTATTAAAAATTAAAAGATCTCCTGGGCAGGAATTGGTTAATGGGCTCAATGCCTTTAGAGACCACTCCTGGAAGGTGAAAGTGGTGTCATGTGATCAGCATTAAAAGAGTTCTTCTGTTGGCCAACATGGGCACCTTGAATTTGGAGTTATTACCAAATAGCCCCCTCCTTGGTTCAATGGGTAAGGAATCCACTTGCAATGCAAGAGACACAGGAGATGCAGGTTCTGTCCACGGGTCAGGAAGATCCCCGGAGGAGGAAATGGCAGCCCACTCCAGGAAATCCCATGGAAAGAGGAACTTGGAGGGTTGCAATGAGTCAGGCATGACTGAGTGACTACACATGCCCCAAATAGTCCAGGTACAAGTCAACCTCAGAGGGGGCTTGGTTGACTCCTGTATGTGCTACTGAAATGATGCTCTAGTTGTCAGAAAGTGAATGCTGTCAGCTCTGATTCCCAGACAGAGAAATAAATACATGGCAAAGAAGTATTAGAAGCTCTGGATCAATGCATATTATGTAATCTGGCCATAAATCATTGCTTGTAGAATGAAAGACTGACACCAGATCAATAATTGCCAGAAAAATTAAAATTTTCATTAAGTGAAACAGAAAGCAATGGTTGGACAGTGAAACCTCAAACCAGTCTGTTTTCAGGAGGGGATAAGAAAAGGCATGACCTGATCCTAGACTTTGTTGGGGAGAACTAGCATAGAATTCTGAGAACATGAGAGGAGATGAACTGAGTCTATCTCATTTTTAATGGTCTTTGGGTCTATCTAGTTAATGGTGGTACAATTCAATTCATATGCTCAGTTGTGCCTGACTCCTGGCAACCCCATGGACTGCAACCCGCCAGGCTCCTTTGTCAGTGGAATTTTCCAGGCCAAAATATCGGAGTTGGAAAGTCATTCACTTCTCCAGGGTATCTTCCCAATCCAGGGGTTAAAGCCAGGTCTCCTGCATTACAAGCTGATTCTTTACCATCTGAACCATCAGGGAAGCCAGAAATCATACCTGTTAATTATAGTAGGTTAAAGAACCCTGGTGGAGGGAATCCTTGGTACCCTATTCTGGATAAAGACTTGTGTTAAGGATTGTTCTTAGAGCCGTTTTCCTCCAATTGGGACTTGAACCCACATGGCTGGAACTCCAACCCAGCTGAAACCTATGTCTTCCAACTGAGATCATAGACCCGGTTTCAGGAGCTAATGAAGCTCAGGTTCTTGATTGCAGAAGGAATCCAGTGAGAGACAAAGTAATAGGTAAGTGGTATATTTATTCAGAGAAAAACACACTCCACAGACAAGAGCATGACCATCTCAGGGGGTGAGTGAGGGCGGCTTTGAAAAGTGGCGTGGTTAGCTTTTATGGGCTGGGCAATTTCATTGGCTAAGGAGTGGGAGGATTATTCTAGCTATTTTGGGGAAGGGGTTGTAGATTTCTACAAGTTGGGCCACAGTCTACTTTTTGGCCTTTGATGGTCAGCTTTGGAACTGTCATGGCATTTCTGGGTGTGTCATTTGGCTTGCTGATTGAAGATCAAGGTCTACTCGAAGCTGACTTGTCTACCATCTTGGGCCCATTTGATTCGAATTGGTTTATGTCGTGTCCTCAGGCTATATCAATTTCAAAAGTTGTGCCCTGCTCCTTTCCCTCGTTTCATCTGGAGGCAAGGAGGAGCCTGTGTCCCAAAACTGCAGCAGCAGAGCAGGGCCTTGATAGGGTTCCTCCTGTCATAGTCCTGGGATAACAAAGCCCCAGCTACCAAGTAGTCTACTGGCCAAGCCTCCCACTGAGGGCTATGGGAGAACCTCCCCTCCCCTTCTCCTGGCCAGAGGTAAACCCATGGGAGATTTCTCAGAAGTACATGAAAACTATCTACTTTCTTGCTAGTTTGCCTGGCTTTTCTTGGTTCCCTAACAGTTCCTTCTCAGATTGTTGTTCAGTTGCCAAGTCGTGCCTGACTTTCTGCGACCCCATGAACTGCAGCACAGCAGGCTTCCCTGTCCGTCACCATCTTCCAGTATTTGCCCAAGTTCTGTCCATGAATCAGGGATGCTATCCAACTATCTCCTTCTCTGTTGCCCTCTTCTTTTGCCTTCAATCCTTCCCAGAATTGGGACAGAACAAAAGGGGTCAGATTCTCCACCGCAGAGCAATGTTTCCAGGTGTAATTGATCTCTAGTTCATGCTGATACTGCTGTTTGGCCCACCCTGATCTCAACTCATCTTTCCGCCAAATAGTTAATGACCTATAAACAAATAAACAGCTGTTCAGAGGGATCTAGATTTTTCAAAAGTCCTGAGGTGAATCTTTTGTGAAGCAAAGCAGTTTTTTTTTTTTTTTTTTTTTTTTTGCGATGCAGAAATGCTTCCTCTAATACATTTGTTTTATAGAGTAGAATACTATAGGGGTCTCCAGCCATGAAGGTGTCATTTGCAGTTGTAGTTAGAAGAATGCTGATGAGGTTTCCAGTTCAATTCAGATAAAATGAGGTCTGATTTCCTTACTGTGGCCCAATGGCCATTACCTTAAAATGTCTCATTCTAATGACCAATTCTTTAGCACTGTTCCACATTAAAGATCAGTGTTTTAATTATTCTGAGTAGTAGGAACAAGCTGCACCTCCTCTCCACCAGGGAGAGGCACATTCCTCTTGCCCCTTTTGTTGCTTGGTTCTTTAGTCATGTCTGACTCTTTGCAGCCCCGTGACTGTAGCCTGCCAGACACCTCAGTCTATGGGGATTCTCCAGGCAAGAATACTGGAGAGGGTTGCCATGCCCTCCTCCAGGGGATCTTTCCAACCCAGGGATCGAACCCTCACCCCCTGTGTCTCCTGCATTGCAGGTGGATTTTTTTACCTGCTGAGCCATCTGAGAAACCCCGTATCTACCTGGAGAGGCAGGTAAAGGTCCTCTGTGATGAAAGTGATGAACTTGGACAGAGGAGCTTCCCAGAGGAGCTGCTTTTCCGCGTGCAAACTGGGAGACAGTGCCAACATTGGGGTTCAGTCTATCTCTCCATTCTGCTCTTTCAACTTCCAAGAATCCAATGTCTAGCTGGAATGCTTTGTCTTCATTAATAAAAATATTATTCTACAAGGAAAGAATATTAAATGGATACACAAAGATGAATAGGTTGTTTAAAAAGGAGTAGAGTTTAGGTAACTCCCATTCTATGGCTTCTTTTCTATTGAAAGAACATGCTCATTATCAAAACTTTGAAAAATGTAGAAAAGCTCAAAGAAAATGTATTCTCTTTTTCTCCTGTGCATACATATATCCAGAAACTGATCACTCTGGACAAGTGAAACTTACTTGTCAGTTAATATATAATGAACATTTCTCCATGTCATTTAATATTATGTTACAACCATTATTGTAAGGGTATATGATATATTTATTGGACATTAACATTAAAATAATTTTTAAATAAATTGTTCTTTAACTGGTGATGAGCATTCTTCTTCTTTTTTTTTTGTTTTTGGATTACTATTTTTTTATATAATTATTTTTATTTTACCTTTACAGAGTTTTGTTGTTTACAGCTATACGCAAATCCAAATCAGCCATAGGTATACCCTGACCCCTCAACCTGGTGAGCATTCTTTAGTTAACTCTTTATGCTCATTCATTATTTTTATAGGATAAGATTGTAAGAGGATTTCTGTTTTCTAAAACTGTATTTACCCAAAGTGAAGGGAGAAAGACTGACCGAGCCCTGACTACTATGTGCTAATACTGGGGGGCAGTATTTAAAAAGCATGGGGATTTGCAGTCAGACGGCCCTCATTTAAATCCCACTTCTACCGTATGGACGTTTAATTTCCTCATCTAGAAAATGAGAATAATATTGGCACCTATATTCTAAGGTTTCTGGGTAAGATAAATGACTAAAGAAACATTCTAAGGTTTCTGGGTAAGAAAAAATGACTTAACATCAGACCCAGGTTTTAAGAGAAACCCCGTATCTACCTGGAGGCAGGTAAAGGTCCTCTGTGATGAAAGTGATGAACTTGGACAGAGGAGCTTCCCAGAGGAGCTGCTTTTCCGCGTGCAAACTGGGAGACAGTGCCAACATTGGGGTTCAGTCTATCTCTCCATTCTGCTCTTTCAACTTCCAAGAATCCAATGTCTAGCTGGAATGCTTTGTCTTCATTAATAAAAATATTATTCTACAAGGAAAGAATATTAAATGGATACACAAAGATGAATAGGTTGTTTAAAAAGGAGTAGAGTTTAGGTAACTCCCATTCTATGGCTTCTTTTCTATTGAAAGAACATGCTCATTATCAAAACTTTGAAAAATGTAGAAAAGCTCAAAGAAAATGTATTCTCTTTTTCTCCTGTGCATACATATATCCAGAAACTGATCACTCTGGACAAGTGAAACTTACTTGTCAGTTAATATATAATGAACATTTCTCCATGTCATTTAATATTATGTTACAACCATTATTGTAAGGGTATATGATATATTTATTGGACATTAACATTAAAATAATTTTTAAATAAATTGTTCTTTAACTGGTGATGAGCATTCTTCTTCTTTTTTTTTTGTTTTTGGATTACTATTTTTTTATATAATTATTTTTATTTTACCTTTACAGAGTTTTGTTGTTTACAGCTATACGCAAATCCAAATCAGCCATAGGTATACCCTGACCCCTCAACCTGGTGAGCATTCTTTAGTTAACTCTTTATGCTCATTCATTATTTTTATAGGATAAGATTGTAAGAGGATTTCTGTTTTCTAAAACTGTATTTACCCAAAGTGAAGGGAGAAAGACTGACCGAGCCCTGACTACTATGTGCTAATACTGGGGGGCAGTATTTAAAAAGCATGGGGATTTGCAGTCAGACGGCCCTCATTTAAATCCCACTTCTACCGTATGGACGTTTAATTTCCTCATCTAGAAAATGAGAATAATATTGGCACCTATATTCTAAGGTTTCTGGGTAAGATAAATGACTTAACATAGAAACATGGATCCAATGCATTACTGTATTTCCCTCCTTTAGATCCGTTCATGGCTCAGTTAGATGGATATCATTATGGGCAAATTGCAGAAAAGGAAGCAGATGTCCAGAAATGAGCAGTGACTCACCTAAAGCAGCCAAACCCAGATTCTGTGTGTCCAGCTCCAAAGTGCATTCTATTCCCCTTTTAAAACACTAATTGTTAATTTAATATATGTAGAAATACAAATGAAACATTGGCCTTAGAAGTACAACTTTTCAGTCTCACTTCAGGTCTCTGTCAATGTATCATGGCCTCAGAGAAGAGCCCTGCCCATCACATTGCTCTGTGTTTCCCTCCTGGCCTGTTTCGTAACTTTCATGGTCTCTTTAACTCAAATTCCTATTTATTGTCTGTCTTTCCCATTGGAATATGTGCTATCTTAGGGCGGACTGTGTCTTTTCAATGATACAGCACTAAATCTGGCAGTGAGAAGACTTTTTTTTTGATGAATGCATCATTATTCCAGACATGTACCTAGCCTAAATGATCACATTATTACTAAATTATTTCCTTCTGCTTATGCTGTAAAGATTATATGTATCAAGTTATCTGGATAATTTCCAGCTTTTCCTGTCACTTTTTACTAAAAGCATCCTTGATTTTTAGATGAAAAAGCAACCAAATACATAGATAAAATCATTGATAAATACATCGATAAAATCTTAAACATAATAAGTTTATAAAACTTGATTGAAAGTGGTAAACTTCTGCTCTCATACAAAATACTTCTGAGAAATCTTCTCCAAGCAGAAAAAGGGCTCAGATATGAAAACATTCCCATTTCTTAAAGCCCAAAGTTAAATTTGCCTGGTATAGGCTGTGCATACAGGTACAATCACCCTGAATACCCTGAAGGGAGAAAGACTGACCGAGCCCTGACTACTATGTGCCTCAGTATTTAAAAGCATGGGGATTTGCAGTCAGACGGCCCTCATTTAAATCCCACTTCTACCGTATGGACGTTTAATTTCCTCATCTAGAAAATGAGAATAATATTGGCACCTATATTCTAAGGTTTCTGGGTAAGATAAATGACTTAACATAGAAACATGGATCCAATGCATTACTGTATTTCCCTCCTTTAGATCCGTTCATGGCTCAGTTAGATGGATATCATTATGGGCAAATTGCAGAAAAGGAAGCAGATGTCCAGAAATGAGCAGTGACTCACCTAAAGCAGCCAAACCCAGATTCTGTGTGTCCAGCTCCAAAGTGCATTCTATTCCCTTTAATACACTAATTGTTAATTTAATATATGTAGAAATACAAATGAAACATTGGCCTTAGAAGTACAACTTTTCAGTCTCACTTCAGGTCTCTGTCAATGTATCATGGCCTCAGAGAAGAGCCCTGCCCATCACATTGCTCTGTGTTTCCCTCCTGGCCTGTTTCGTAACTTTCATGGTCTCTTTAACTCAAATTCCTATTTATTGTCTGTCTTTCCCATTGGAATATGTGCTATCTTAGGGCGGACTGTGTCTTTTCAATGATACAGCACTAAATCTGGCAGTGAGAAGACTTTTTTTTTGATGAATGCATCATTATTCCAGACATGTACCTAGCCTAAATGATCACATTATTACTAAATTATTTCCTTCTGCTTATGCTGTAAAGATTATATGTATCAAGTTATCTGGATAATTTCCAGCTTTTCCTGTCACTTTTTACTAAAAGCATCCTTGATTTTTAGATGAAAAAGCAACCAAATACATAGATAAAATCATTGATAAATACATCGATAAAATCTTAAACATAATAAGTTTATAAAACTTGATTGAAAGTGGTAAACTTCTGCTCTCATACAAAATACTTCTGAGAAATCTTCTCCAAGCAGAAAAAGGGCTCAGATATGAAAACATTCCCATTTCTTAAAGCCCAAAGTTAAATTTGCCTGGTATAGGCTGTGCATACAGGTACAATCACCCTGAATACCCTGAATGATCCATCCAAACAACTGGATAACTCCACAGAAAAGAGTAAGTAAAACCATGCGACAGTCCTTTTGTTTTCATTAATTGGCTGTATTGCCTTTTCTTCTTTTATCTCCTAAAGAGTTCTCATTTATTTTTTGAGTCTCCATTTGAAAGTCTATTCTGTCTAAAGCCTTCTCTTACTTCCCCTTTGGCCTGTGAAGGAATTGAGTTCTCTGTTCTTGGTGCTCCCATGGCACCTTGCACAGAGTATGTTACGGCTCTGAGGGTTTTGCATCAGTTGTTTTTGAAATCTGTGTCCTCATTTACACTGAGATTCTTTAGTGCAGTGATCATGGCCTTGCATTTCCATGGCCTAGAATGTTACACATCATGTTATAGGTTCTGCTAAATGAATGAACAAATGAACCAACTCTTTGTGTGAGAATATGTATTTAGATTTTATTACATGAGCAACAAGGTGCCAAGGGAGAGCTCTATTCTTTTTCTCCAGCTTTTTAAAGATGTAATTGACATAAAACATTATGTAATTTTCAGGTGTATAACATGTTTATTTGATACATTCATGTATTACAAGATGATTACCGCCACTGAAGGAAGGTTTTTAAGTAAGGGAGTAGTAGGATCCAGTTCATGATTTAGGACTACATGTTTGATTGAATTCCACCTTAGTCCTGGCATTCAGCCTCTTAGGCACATTTGTAATGGCTAACACTCTTTCTACTTTACACATTTCATTTAAAGATATTTTCTTTCATTTTTTGGTACCTCTGTAGCCTGGTCCTTCTTTCTGAAGATTGCAATTTATTTACTTTTTCCACTAGATTTTCTTTAAATGTTGGATGATACTGATCAGGAAAAAGTTATCACTTCCAGCACTCAAACCACTTGACTGTAGAGAAGAGGTAGAAAATGTGCCACATGCTGCTTGAACAGGGCTAGAACTTTCAGGCAGCATGGCCAATTCCAAGCAGGAATATTGCATATTATTTCCATAACGGTTTTTCCTCCACCCACTGAAAACCAGTAAGAGTAGTGTGTGTGTGTGTGTGTGTGTGTGTGTGCGCGCGCGCACGCACGTGTGCACATGCATGTGCGCACGTGCTAAGTCGCTTCAGTCTTGCTTGACTCTTTGTGATCCCATGGACTGTAGCCTGTCAGGCTCCTCTGTCCATGGAATTCTCCAGGCAACAATGCTGGAATGGGTTGCCATGTCCTCATCCAGGGGATCTTCCTGACCTAAGGATTGAACCCTCATCTCCTGTGTCTCAGGTTCTTTACCACTGAGGCACTGGGAAAGCCCTATCTTAAGAGTAGGATAAATGTCTTATTCATTGTTTCATCTCCAGGAACTAGTACAGGGCCTGGGAGAAATGGAACACGGGAGATATTTGGTAAGTTAATGAAAGACTTACTCACAGATGGACAGAAGGAGTCTTTGTGGATGAAGAGCTCATTTGGATTTCAGTATCAGTGATAGTCCCCAGAAGGGAAATGGTGACAGAAGCTGAAATTTTGTATGTCTGTACCAAGGCTCTGCCCACCTTGGAGATAAATGGTCCTAGGTTCTTTGGAAAATTCTTTGACAAGAAGACAAGTAAGCCCTTGAAGTTCTTCTTCTTTCATAGGAAATTTGTAAACTCTAAAGTATGTCTCTTATTACCAAGTTGACTATTAATGTCATTTGTGGACTTTTGCTTAGGAATTAAAGGACAACACCACCAGAAAAACCCAACTACATGTAAAAGAAAGAAGTTGGAACACTACCTAATACATACACAAATATAAACTCAAAATGGATGAAAGACCTAACTGTAAGACTGGAAACCATAAAACTCTTAGAGGAAAACATAGGCAGAACACTCAATGACATAAATCAAAGCAGCTATTGTAAATAATGCTGCAATGAACAATGAACTGCCTCTTAAAGTAATGGAAATAAAAACAAAAATAAATAAGTGGGACCTAATTAAACTTATAAGCTTTTGCACAGCAAAAGAAACGATAAACAAGGCGAAAAGACAACCTTCAGAATGGGAGAAAATCATAGCAAATGAAACAACTGACAAAGAATTAATTTCAAAAATATACAAGCAGCTCAGATGACTCAACACTGAAAAAGCATAACCCAGTCAAAAAATGAGAAAAAGACCTAACCATACATCTATCCTAAGAAGACATACAGATGGCCAATATACACATGAAAAGATTCTAAACATTGCTTATCATTAAAGAAATGCAAATCAAAACTACAATGAGATAACAATCATCTCACACCGGTCAGAATGACCAGCATCAAAAAATCTACAAACAGTAAATGCTGGAGAGTGTGTGGAGAAAAGAGAACCCTTTTGCACTGTTAGCAGTAATGTAAACTGATACAGCCACTGTAGTAGACAGTATGGAGATTCATCGAAAAACTAGGAAAAGAACCACATGACCCAGCAATCCCACTACTAGGCGTATATCCTGAGGAGATTAAAATTGAAAGAGACACATGTACCTCCATTGTTCATTGTAGCATTGTTTACAATAGCTAGAACATGGAAGCAACCTAGATGTCCATCGACAGATGAATGGATAAAGAAGCTGTGGTACATATACACAATGGGATATTACTCAGCCATAAAAAGAAATGCATTTGAGTCAGTTCTAATGAGGTGGATGAATCTAGAACCTATTATACAGACTAAGCTACATCAGAGAGAGAAAGATAAATATTGTATACTGACACATATCTATGGAATTTAGAAGATGGTGCTGATAAATGAATATGCAGAGCAACAATGGAGAGGCAAACATGGAGAACAGTCTTATGGACATTGGGGTGAGGGAGGGGAATATGCTGTAGGACTAGGGGATCTCAAACAGGGGCTCTGCGGCAACAGGAGATGTGAGATGGGGAGGGAGACAGCGGTGGCGGGTGGTTGTGGGCTTACATATATCTATGCAGTTTCAGGTCAATGTGTGACAGTAAGCAACCAAAATTCTGTAGAAAAAAAACCAAAAAACGGCAACACCTTCTTTTATTTTGAATGGACTCATTTTTGCCCTGGTCCTGTGGATTACTCCTTCTCCTGATATCTCCAATCACACTTTCTGTGTGACTGAAGCTTCTAAGAGGGGAGAAGAGAAGCAGAGAGGGTGAGGCTCTCTTGAGACCTGCCTCCTTCTCATGGAGGGCTAGTGTTCTGCTGGGGCAGACAGGAGGAAGGTGATATCTCAGGTTTCTGAGTCCCAGGAGTGGGCTTCACTGGCAGACTGCTCACAACTAAGCTCTTAACAGGGTTGGCTAGTTGCTGTCTTCTCATACATTGCTCTGATTCAAATGTGGGCATGGACTCCCTTTAATACACACCAAATTATGTTGTTAGATTTCATGCTGGTCCATTCCAAGACCATTTATACTTTAAAAAAAGTTCTACCCACAAGGCCCTGACTTTGTTCACAGCTGAGTTCCTGCCTTTGGATTTAACTCTAGAAACGTCCCTTAGAGGATGTGAATATGAGGTGTCAGCCTTGTGTGGTACATTGTGCATCCTTCCCCTCTGTGAAGGCACTTCAATTTCTCAGCATTTTGTTTATGTTTGGGAGATGCTGTGGCCACGGTAATCTGTAATTGCCATGCAGAAACTTATAGCACTCACCGTGCCCGATTCTGGCTCTGGGAGATGTTGAGTGGTGAAGCAGTCTATACCAGAGCCTGGTTTTGAACTGTTCTTTCTTTATAGGCTGGAGGGACCACGGCCAAAGAAGCAGACTCAGGTGGAGTTGATTGCAGAGGACATGGGCTTTCCCATGGCCCCATGGAGAAGCTCCTCTGGCCTCTGGGGCAGTGCAGAGTGGAGCTCGGTGACACCCCAGCCAAATGCTTTCTTCTCAAACTGTTCCTCTGTGCACGCCACCTCCTCCCCACTGACCCCAGCTCCTCTGCAAAGTTTAAAAAGAAAACTGTCAAGAGGCTTTAAGAAGCCTCACCCTATATCAACTACAATTCAGCACGATCATTTTCCTGGAGATTTCTGAGACAAGACGAAAAATGCTTCCTTATAGGTCACCCAAGTTACATGTTTAATCTTTCTATTATGTTGGAGTCTATCTGATTTACACTTATTTAAGCCTTGTCTGTCACAAATATATATATATATATATATATATATATATATATATATATAGTTTTTTTTTTTTTTCCTGCTGGCTAAAATAGTCAGTTTCTTTTTCCTATTACCCTGACTCTCCTTTCTGGTTCGATCACCAAGTAGTTGCTTATCTTGTGTCTGTCCAGCACCTCATCCACCACTCAGGCCTTCTGAATGATGAGCCCACAGCAGCTACCAGGAAGATGACCACAGCTGATTAGGGCAAGATATGCAGTGGAGCCAGTCAGAACCCTTTCTGTGGATTCTGAGGAAATGTCTGTCTCTGAGAGGCTAGAAGTTTAATATTTGAACTTAAGAGCTACGGGTGTTCATTTTATATTCACTCGGTTGAACAAAGTAGCATCATGCTCCAAAGGATGAGGCAGAAGAGTCTGGAGGAGAGGTGGAGAAATTTTTGACCCCTTTCCTTTCCTGTTCTTGTATTCCTGGAGCCCAGCCGCATTCCTATCCTGGGGTGTGTGATCACCTCTGTATAATTATGATAACACTTCAATTTCTCAGCATTTTGTTTATGTTTGGGAGATGCTGTGGCCACGGTAATCTGTAATTGCCATGCAGAAACTTATAGCACTCACCGTGCCCGATTCTGGCTCTGGGAGATGTTGAGTGGTGAAGCAGTCTATACCAGAGCCTGGTTTTGAACTGTTCTTTCTTTATAGGCTGGAGGGACCACGGCCAAAGAAGCAGACTCAGGTGGAGTTGATTGCAGAGGACATGGGCTTTCCCATGGCCCCATGGAGAAGCTCCTCTGGCCTCTGGGGCAGTGCAGAGTGGAGCTCGGTGACACCCCAGCCAAATGCTTTCTTCTCAAACTGTTCCTCTGTGCACGCCACCTCCTCCCCACTGACCCCAGCTCCTCTGCAAAGTTTAAAAAGAAAACTGTCAAGAGGCTTTAAGAAGCCTCACCCTATATCAACTACAATTCAGCACGATCATTTTCCTGGAGATTTCTGAGACAAGACGAAAAATGCTTCCTTATAGGTCACCCAAGTTACATGTTTAATCTTTCTATTATGTTGGAGTCTATCTGATTTACACTTATTTAAGCCTTGTCTGTCACAAATATATATATATATATATATATATATATATATATATATATAGTTTTTTTTTTTTTTCCTGCTGGCTAAAATAGTCAGTTTCTTTTTCCTATTACCCTGACTCTCCTTTCTGGTTCGATCACCAAGTAGTTGCTTATCTTGTGTCTGTCCAGCACCTCATCCACCACTCAGGCCTTCTGAATGATGAGCCCACAGCAGCTACCAGGAAGATGACCACAGCTGATTAGGGCAAGATATGCAGTGGAGCCAGTCAGAACCCTTTCTGTGGATTCTGAGGAAATGTCTGTCTCTGAGAGGCTAGAAGTTTAATATTTGAACTTAAGAGCTACGGGTGTTCATTTTATATTCACTCGGTTGAACAAAGTAGCATCATGCTCCAAAGGATGAGGCAGAAGAGTCTGGAGGAGAGGTGGAGAAATTTTTGACCCCTTTCCTTTCCTGTTCTTGTATTCCTGGAGCCCAGCCGCATTCCTATCCTGGGGTGTGTGATCACCTCTGTATAATTATGATAACTCTCCTATTTTGTTTCATGCTTGAGCAAGTGTGAAGTTTTCTTTTGTCACTTCTAATCTGGAGAGTCTTAGTCAGGGTTTACCAATCAGTATTTCCTTTGGCACTGCCACAACTCCAAGAAGTAGATAAAGGTAGAGGAACCATCAAGTTGGGGAATGGGAGGTTTTCTTCCTTTCTTCATCAGAATCATAGACGCCCTCTTGGAGGGGAACTTTGTGGAGTGTGTGAGAGGTTGGAACCCAGAACCCAAGGCAACAATAACACAGAGCAGAAAAGAAATACATTTAGAAAGACAGGGTCCAGGTTTAGAACTTCACATGTGTGGAATGTGTGCCCAACAAGAAAGGTCCTGGCTCTCTTGGGCAGATCAAATGTTGACTCTTGGATCCCTTCACAGGACACATTCCATTGACAGGAGCCAGGAATGACTTATTCTTAAAGGACTGATTACAATGCTTTGAAATTTGCATATTGTCATCTTATTTGCATTCTGGGGGAACTAAGAGTGCCTTGAAGTTGTTTTGATAAGTACCACTCCATTTTCCCTATTGCACATAGATGATTCATATCCAATTATGATGTGACTGATTCAAATGTGACTATTATTCAAACAGAAATAGTCATGTATTTTTGTTGCTGGAAAATAACTTTCTACTTGATGGAACCAAGCTATGGAAAAGTCAGCATTGTCTGTTTTTCATAAAGCACATTCTTTCTCTACTTCATGCCAAAATTCTGTCTCAGTTGAAAATAAAGTGGAAAAATCTTCATTGTGGTTGATGTATAGCTTTTCACGAGAAGGGATATATTATGGTTCTAACTCTAAACTTTGACCCTCTGTTCTGATTTGAGGTTGCATGAGTAGAATATTTAAAAATCAGAAAGACTACTTAGAATATGGATATAAAAGAGAAGTGTTAGGTAATGAATATAGATACAGAAGAGAAGCGTTAAATTTTTTTATTTTGACATTAAAATATTTTATAAAGTTAACAAAAAAACTTAAAGAAAAATCTTCTATGGGACAGTTTTTCCTTTCACTTAGGAAGATCAAAACAATGTTATTTATAGGTTATACCATGCAGGGGTGCAAATTTTCTCCCCAGGCAACTTCATTAAAAATGTTGTCTACTACAAACTTCTTTTTGCAAAAATTAATTTCAGAGCTTGAATTTCAGTATTATATACACAGACTGGAATATGGGTGTTTCTGTCACTAACCTTAGGGTTTCCCTATCTGCCTGCAATGTGGGAGACCTGGGTCTCGATCCCTGGGTTGGGAAGATCCCCCTGGAGGACAGAATGACAACCCACTCCAGTATTCTTGTCTGGAGAATTCCATGGGCAGAGCCTGGTGAGCTACAGTCCATGGTCTCCCAAAGAGTCGGACATGACTGAGTGACTAAGGCACACACACACATCACTAATCTAGGCTGCTTTACTTTCTGTTCCATGATAACTAGATGAGTTAGAGTAGATAATCTTCCATTTTTATATTCCTTCCCGCCTGAAATGAGCAACCATTTCATGGTTTTTTTTCTTCTTGCTTTGGTTTCCCCTTGTTATACATTTTGCCAGATGACTGAGTTTCATTTAGAGAAGAATTTTCCATCATAACATATCACTTGGTACTCATGGCCAGTGGTCCCATTCCCCCTGCCAGCTGCAGGAGCCGTGGAATGGAGGGAAGTGGTAAATGAGTCAAGCCTGACGGAGCCTGGAGAAAGAAGAGGAGAGAAGCCCCAAGGGATAGGGGAGGCTTCAATTTTGAGAGATGAAGCAAAAGCCTATCATAGCAAGGGCTGAATGGGGTGGGGGTGGTGGGGAGACAGAGTAAAAGGGAGAAAGGGAGAGAGAAAGGAAGGAGGGAGAGAGACTGAGGTGGGGGTCAAGCTACATGCACATACTCAGGAGGAATTGTGTATGTAAGTGTTTTCGAGTGTGCAGCTGCTAGAGGGCATTTTCACAGATGTGGAACATGTGTGGCCCAACTTTGTATGGAGGAGGGGAAGACAAGGGCAGGGAAGAACATTGCTGAGTTGCCAAAAGAGACAAGGCTAAGATCCTGGATGTGCAAGGGAGAGCTTGGTGAGGGAAATGGTATTAAGAAGGTAAGACAAACTCATGTTGTACCATTCGCTGTGTTTGCCAAATTCTAGTCATTAGAACAGCAGGGAAGAAATGAAACTCTTTATCCAGAGCATAGGTTTATAATATTCAAGAAGTCGCATGACTGTGGAGTCAGCAGGCAGATCAACCTTCACACAAAGCCTAAACAAGGGGCCAGAACCTTTGTCCTGCCTAGAGCAAAACAACTAACTTGCAAATATGGTATTTAGTTACAGTGGAGTTCATAAGAGCCACCTTTTGGGCTTCGCAACTTTAAATAAAAGGACAGAATGCAACCCACTCCAGTATTCCTGGAGAATTCCATGGGCAGAGCCTGGTGAGCTACAGTCCATGGTCTCCCAAAGAGTCGGACATGACTGAGTGACTAAGGCACACACACATCACTAATCTAGGCTGCTTTACTTTCTGTTCCATGATAACTAGATGAGTTAGAGTAGATAATCTTCCATTTTTATATTCCTTCCCGCCTGAAATGAGCAACCATTTCATGGTTTTTTTTCTTCTTGCTTTGGTTTCCCCTTGTTATACATTTTGCCAGATGACTGAGTTTCATTTAGAGAAGAATTTTCCATCATAACATATCACTTGGTACTCATGGCCAGTGGTCCCATTCCCCCTGCCAGCTGCAGGAGCCGTGGAATGGAGGGAAGTGGTAAATGAGTCAAGCCTGACGGAGCCTGGAGAAAGAAGAGGAGAGAAGCCCCAAGGGATAGGGGAGGCTTCAATTTTGAGAGATGAAGCAAAAGCCTATCATAGCAAGGGCTGAATGGGGTGGGGGTGGTGGGGAGACAGAGTAAAAGGGAGAAAGGGAGAGAGAAAGGAAGGAGGGAGAGAGACTGAGGTGGGGTCAAGCTACATGCACATACTCAGGAGGAATTGTGTATGTAAGTGTTTTCGAGTGTGCAGCTGCTAGAGGGCATTTTCACAGATGTGGAACATGTGTGGCCCAACTTTGTATGGAGGAGGGGAAGACAAGGGGAGGGAAGAACATTGCTGAGTTGCCAAAAGAGACAAGGCTAAGATCCTGGATGTGCAAGGGAGAGCTTGGTGAGGGAAATGGTATTAAGAAGGTAAGACAAACTCATGTTGTACCATTCGCTGTGTTTGCCAAATTCTAGTCATTAGAACAGCAGGGAAGAAATGAAACTCTTTATCCAGAGCATAGGTTTATAATATTCAAGAAGTCGCATGACTGTGGAGTCAGCAGGCAGATCAACCTTCACACAAAGCCTAAACAAGGGGCCAGAACCTTTGTCCTGCCTAGAGCAAAACAACTAACTTGCAAATATGGTATTTAGTTACAGTGGAGTTCATAAGAGCCACCTTTTGGGCTTCGCAACTTTCAACAAATTATATAACCTCTCTGAGCTTTGAGTTCCTCTATCGAAAATGCAGCAGTTGGTCTAGAGAAGTATTCTCTAAAATACTCTCTTCATTTCTTCCTGGAGCGCCTCTCCCTCACTTTCAGGGTTCAGGCACAGCTACCAATGCTTTTCTTGCTTATATCTTAGTCCTTCAAGTGGGCGTTCTACAGATTAAAAGAAAAAAAGATTTGGGATTCAACCAGGTTGAACTCTAAGTGCCCTTCTAGTTGTTATTGTAAATATGTTCATCTTGGCGTTGATTTGGAATACCTTCTGACCTGTTCAATCAGTCAACAAGAATCACTGAGCATCTACTATGGACTAAGCTCAGATATAGGCATTGAGAGCACAGCAGGAAAGGAGACAAATTCCTTCAACATTCTAGTTGAAGAAAAGATGATGGATGAAGTGATTACAGCTGTTGCTTGATGTGTGAAAGCAGGGTCAGGATACAGAGAGCTCCCCAGAGGGACTTTGAACAGACACCTGAAGAAAGCGAGTGAAAAACTATAAGGATATGGGGAAGAGCATTCCAAGTAGAGGGAACAGTGAGCAGACGATCTTGGTGGATACATGCCTGCAAATTTATCTGCCCACATGACCTGACCTTGGTCTCCAGGCTCCAGGCTCCCCTGAGGAAATAAATGTTTGATTTGTTGATGAGAGATGTTAGAGTCTCTTCTGTTTCAGTAATGCCTGTGTTAGTGGTTCCTCTTTGCTCTTTTCCAGGGGCATCTCTAACCTTGGTGACATGTGGTACTCACTTCCAACGGAGAGAAATATCTGGTCCTGCCCTATTCTTGAGGCTCAGTCTCTGTTCTTGCTCTGTCTTCTGAGGTTAATGCACTGTGTCCTGATCCTGTTCTCTTCTTCACTGGAATCTGGTTACTGCCACTGATGACTACTGGCCTTACCACTGAGTCATACCCCAGGACTCCAAGCCCAGCAGTCTGGGGCTTCCTGTTTAGACCCCAGGCTTCTTGGGTCCTCTCAGCTCTCGCTCAGACTTGGAGCCTTGTTCTCTGTCGGGGATGGGAGGCACGGGCCTTAAGAATCCAAGCCCTGGAGTCTCAGCATGTACGTAGCTTTGTGTCCTGGTTCTGCAGGGCCAAGTGATTTTGAGTCTCTTTGTATCTTCCTCTTTCTCAGTTGTTGGACCTATGAAATGAGGATGATCATGATGGTACCTCTACCTTAGCTAGTTGTTGTCAGGTATAAATAGGTCGACATATACAAAATGTTTTTAAAAGTGCATGATATGTAGCACATACCTGGTGCGTGTTTGGCTTATAAGACAGCCCTAGGACGGTGCCCTGGGCTCCTTGCTCAGCACTGCTGTTCACCTGCCCTGTAGCCAGCAGAACCCCCATTTCTCTGAGAGGATCAGAATGCCCCAGCCTAGGGGGCAAAAATTGAAGCAATAGCTGCTATAACTGTCTCTCTTTGAATGGGACACTTGTTTAGAATTTCACATCCAACCACAGATGGTTTGTGCTTAACCAAACATTTTCACATGAATTATTTGATTGGCTCCTCAACTGATGCCATTGTGAAGTTTGAATGATCAACCCCATATTACTCATGAGAGTTAGAGAGGTTGCAACTTGGTCACTGAGGTCACCAGTAGCTAAATTCATACTTTTTAAAAGAGAGGATTCTGCTTGCAAAATTCCTTTAAGTATACCTCTGCTGTCTCTAAGAGAATCTTTGGCTAAGCCCACAGGTCAGGATATCAGACAGATGAACTGGACCAAATCCAAGTATAGAAATAACCTGTTTTATCAAATTCCTGCTTCTTTGTTTTCCCATGCTCTTTTTCACGTCATTACTTTCCCTTCTCCTCGGTCATTGAAATGTCATGAGTGAAGATGGAGTAGAGATGTAATTCTGAATTGTTTTTAGTACTTTTGTGTTGTATTTTAAGCTTCATTTAAGTAAGGCTCATTTTAAAAAATAACTTCTGGGAAGAAATCCCTCTTTCCTTTTTATTTAAATATAAATTGTAAAATAAAATCACTAAGTCAATCGACTATTCAGCAGAGATTTGTGACAGGTCAAGAAATCAATTACTTATCATTTCAATTGTGAGAGAATGGTCCATGGAAAGAACAAAATACAATTGTTAGGAGAAATGCTGTTGTGTTTCATACCAATCATTCCCTTCAAAATTACAAGTTTTATAGTTAAACAGCAGTGCAATTAAAATGCAAATGAACTGATTGCACAAAGTGCCCATCTGTAGTATCCTGGTCCCAGACAATGAAGCCAACACTCCACACTGGCTTTTTTTCTGAGCCATGACTCCTATCAAAACCCAAGTATATTTCAGTAGTTATGGTCTTTTTCGTTCCTCCCAAAGATCACAAACAGTTAGTATGCAGTATCTTTTGATCGACTCTCTAACTGATAGAATATCTAGTTGTTTAAACTGGTTTTGTGGAAAATATTTTATGTTTATGACACAAGCATAGAGGTGAAGTCCTGTGTTTTACACTGTGAGGATTTTTTTGGCTCAGTTTTTGTCCACTATTAGAAAGCTGCTCATACACAGTTTGGAGAGTAGGGCTTTGGCTCGGATGTGTAGCTGGCTTTAGAGAGTCTCTGTGGCAATGTTCGTTGGGTGAGATCCTGGCCCATGGCCTGGCTCTGCTCGCAGACATCGCCCTGTGGACTTGTTGCTTACCTGTTTGCTCCACCCGTGATGGCTGGAAATGACGTACCCATGGTATTCAGGTAGTTCTGCATTGCAAAGAGACAACCATCGCTTTGGCCAGACATTTCCATGTCTCTCTGAAGCTTCCATTAAGCCCACAGGTCAGGATATCAGACAGATGAACTGGACCAAATCCAAGTATAGAAATAACCTGTTTTATCAAATTCCTGCTTCTTTGTTTTCCCATGCTCTTTTTCACGTCATTACTTTCCCTTCTCCTCGGTCATTGAAATGTCATGAGTGAAGATGGAGTAGAGATGTAATTCTGAATTGTTTTTAGTACTTTTGTGTTGTATTTTAAGCTTCATTTAAGTAAGGCTCATTTTAAAAAATAACTTCTGGGAAGAAATCCCTCTTTCCTTTTTATTTAAATATAAATTGTAAAATAAAATCACTAAGTCAATCGACTATTCAGCAGAGATTTGTGACAGGTCAAGAAATCAATTACTTATCATTTCAATTGTGAGAGAATGGTCCATGGAAAGAACAAAATACAATTGTTAGGAGAAATGCTGTTGTGTTTCATACCAATCATTCCCTTCAAAATTACAAGTTTTATAGTTAAACAGCAGTGCAATTAAAATGCAAATGAACTGATTGCACAAAGTGCCCATCTGTAGTATCCTGGTCCCAGACAATGAAGCCAACACTCCACACTGGCTTTTTTTCTGAGCCATGACTCCTATCAAAACCCAAGTATATTTCAGTAGTTATGGTCTTTTTCGTTCCTCCCAAAGATCACAAACAGTTAGTATGCAGTATCTTTTGATCGACTCTCTAACTGATAGAATATCTAGTTGTTTAAACTGGTTTTGTGGAAAATATTTTATGTTTATGACACAAGCATAGAGGTGAAGTCCTGTGTTTTACACTGTGAGGATTTTTTTGGCTCAGTTTTTGTCCACTATTAGAAAGCTGCTCATACACAGTTTGGAGAGTAGGGCTTTGGCTCGGATGTGTAGCTGGCTTTAGAGAGTCTCTGTGGCAATGTTCGTTGGGTGAGATCCTGGCCCATGGCCTGGCTCTGCTCTCGCAGACATCGCCCTGTGGACTTGTTGCTTACCTGTTTGCTCCACCCGTGATGGCTGGAAATGACGTACCCATGGTATTCAGGTAGTTCTGCATTGCAAAGAGACAACCATCGCTTTGGCCAGACATTTCCATGTTCTCTCTGAAGCTTCCATTAAATCAGGTCAAATAATTTCAATGCTGAACGCTTTCTTTTCTTTTCAGTTTGCCAGGTGCATTACTACCTGTGTACGAAGGAAACTGGGGAGTCACTGCAAGAAAGTTCAGAAGGATAAAAGAAACATTTCAATTTCCATGGTGTTGACTGAAATTGTACATGTTAGTTTCCAAGGGGCATCATGTAAGTCTTCCTTTTAAGTCGTATCTCTGTTTGTGGCAGGAAAATGGGCCTTTTCACAGCTCCTTTCTTTACAGGAAATCTCTGTGGGCCTTTTCTAGGAGCCTGTGCACCCCCTTGTAAGAGGAAATGCAACTTTCTGTTCTTTTTATGCTCAGAAGTCTGAAAGGAATACTGTATTTTGAGGGCACTGCACACAGCAGTCCTAACTTTAATTACCTCCTTGAGGTGTCAACAATGAGGGAAACTGAGGAAGTCATAATTTCTGAGATGAGAGGGGCTTTTCAGGCAACTCTGAGAGGTTTAGAAAGGTACTTTGCCACTTTTGTGAGTGCAGTCTCCCACGGCTGTTTGTCTGTCAGAACGCACAGGAAGAAAGCGTTGAGACAGCTGAACTTGTCTGAGAGGATAAAAGAATTCATTGTCTGGTGAAATAGCTAAAATTTAAGCTGCTTTAAGGCATCAAGCAGGGAAAATTGATTTTAGTTTGTTTTCTCTCTGTTGTCGGTTTTCTAGGTGATCAAGAGCAGATTATTTTCAGAGAGGGTGACAATTTCACATAGCTGCTTTTTAAAATATAGAAACCAAGTTCGTTCTTACTGGCAGAACTTTTTTTAATGTGTGTTCACTTGGGTTGGGAGCTATATAACCCACCATGGCTCTATCATTTTCAGACTTCCATTTCTAGGAATGCTCAATCCAGGAAGACAGGAGTTTTCTTCTCCTCAGTTAGGCACCACTATTCCTTTTCCTTGCACTCAGTCTGTCCTACTCTATTTAGATCATGACCATTGTTTCTTGGCCTCTACCACACAGCTCGCTGACTCGCCCTGTGGACTTGTTGCTTACCTGGTTGCTCCACCCGTGATGGCTGGAAATGACGTACCCATGGTATTCAGGTAGTTCTGCATTGCAAAGAGACAACCATCGCTTTGGCCAGACATTTCCATGTTCTCTCTGAAGCTTCCATTAAATCAGGTCAAATAATTTCAATGCTGAACGCTTTCTTTTCTTTTCAGTTTGCCAGGTGCATTACTACCTGTGTACGAAGGAAACTGGGGAGTCACTGCAAGAAAGTTCAGAAGGATAAAAGAAACATTTCAATTTCCATGGTGTTGACTGAAATTGTACATGTTAGTTTCCAAGGGGCATCATGTAAGTCTTCCTTTTAAGTCGTATCTCTGTTTGTGGCAGGAAAATGGGCCTTTTCACAGCTCCTTTCTTTACAGGAAATCTCTGTGGGCCTTTTCTAGGAGCCTGTGCACCCCCTTGTAAGAGGAAATGCAACTTTCTGTTCTTTTTATGCTCAGAAGTCTGAAAGGAATACTGTATTTTGAGGGCACTGCACACAGCAGTCCTAACTTTAATTACCTCCTTGAGGTGTCAACAATGAGGGAAACTGAGGAAGTCATAATTTCTGAGATGAGAGGGGCTTTTCAGGCAACTCTGAGAGGTTTAGAAAGGTACTTTGCCACTTTTGTGAGTGCAGTCTCCCACGGCTGTTTGTCTGTCAGAACGCACAGGAAGAAAGCGTTGAGACAGCTGAACTTGTCTGAGAGGATAAAAGAATTCATTGTCTGGTGAAATAGCTAAAATTTAAGCTGCTTTAAGGCATCAAGCAGGGAAAATTGATTTTAGTTTGTTTTCTCTCTGTTGTCGGTTTTCTAGGTGATCAAGAGCAGATTATTTTCAGAGAGGGTGACAATTTCACATAGCTGCTTTTTAAAATATAGAAACCAAGTTCGTTCTTACTGGCAGAACTTTTTTTAATGTGTGTTCACTTGGGTTGGGAGCTATATAACCCACCATGGCTCTATCATTTTCAGACTTCCATTTCTAGGAATGCTCAATCCAGGAAGACAGGAGTTTTCTTCTCCTCAGTTAGGCACCACTATTCCTTTTCCTTGCACTCAGTCTGTCCTACTCTATTTAGATCATGACCATTGTTTCTTGGCCTCTACCACACAGAGTTGCCTTTCACTGTCTGACAGGGGTTTTGTATTCTGAAATCTCTGTAGAGAGACCGTTCACCTTCAAAATGTTAATTTTCACAAAGCTTTCTGAGGAACCGTATGCAAGACTCCATTGCAGGTCCTACAGCAGAGTGGTAAACCCAATGGAGAAAGATCCTTGCCCACAGAACTTCCGCTTAAGGGGAGGAGAGGTCAGTTTCTTACTGAAAATATGTTGGTCTACCTTATAGGGAGAAATTCCTTGGGATGGAATTTTCTCATCCCAAGATGGTTTGGTTTATACACATTTTATTGAGACCAGGACAGCATTCTCATTAAGAGAAAACTGTATTCACTGTGTTAGTGTGTTGGTTACTCAGTCATGTCCAACTCTTGGTGACCCCATGGACTGTAGCCTGCCAGGCTCCTCTGTCCATGGGATTCTCCAGGCAAGAATACTGGAGTGGGGCTTCCCTGGTGGTCCAGTGGGTAAGGACACCGCCTTGCAGTGCAAGGGGCACTGGTTCGATCCCTGGCCTGGGAAGATCCCACGTGCTGTGGAGCGGCTGGACCGATGTGTCCAACTATCCAGCCAGAGCTCTGGAGCGCATGTGCCCAGAGCTGGTGCTCTGCAATGAGAGAGGCCACTGTGACCAGAGGCCCACACAGAAAAAAGAACAAAGAACAGAGATGAAAATGAATGAAAGATCACTAGAAGTGGCCAAAAAAAAAAAAAAAAGAATACTGGACTAGGTTGCCATTGCCTTCTCTGGGGGATCTTCCTGACCCAGGGGTGGAAACCGGGTCTCTTGCATTACAGGCAGATTCTTTATCATCTTACCCACCAGGGGAGCCCGTTTCCATTAAACCTTTGTTAATTTGGAACCAAGAATGCTTGTTTTCTGCTATAGATATATATTAGTCTGGGCCATGAAGATCACATGAGAACAGAGGGCTGGAAACATTTCAGAGGGCTGGAAACAAACTCTGCCTTGAGATTCTTGTTTTAACTTAAAGGTGAAAAGAGTTGAGACACAAAATAGAAAAGACAAAAAAACAAGTCCTGCTTTCATAGCGGCTTGCATTTAATTGGAGGAGGACAGAAAACACAAAATAAATAAACAATATATGTTATTGTTTCAAGTGCTGTTAAGTGGTGTGGAAGTACTGTTGTCTACACAGTTTGCAAAGTAATCCTGCAAATGCCATTCATTTATTTAACCAATATTTATTAAATATCTAATATGTACCAGTCACTGTGCTATATTATCATTAAGATATTATCCAAATTTTAAAACTGAAATACTGTGGTTAAGTTATATTTCTAAGGTAATAGAGCTGGTAAATTGCAAAGCCAGGACCCAAACTCATATTTTCAGTTTCTAGGTATAGTTCACTTTCTGATGCAATAACTGTAATTTTGAAATCTGAGCCCTGAAGCAAACATTTCTGTAGAAGTGTCCTTGTTTTTTTCTTTCATTCCTTCACTAACTAATGACAAAATAAATATGTTTCTAGAGAAATGGATTTCTGCCTTCAGGGGTTCCTGGCCCTGTGCATTGCTGGATATTTTAACTTCAGTTAGATGAATTTGGTAGCCTAAAAATTCATTATGACTTGTAAAAGAAATGTGTATTTGTGTGTTTTAAAATTTGCATTTATAAACTTTCCTTTAAGTGAATTTAAAGAGATTCATTTATAGTAATCTTCCCCCTGTTTCATATTCTTTAGTTAATTTTATTTCTTCAGTTTCCTCTGGTTAAAGGAATTCAGAATTCAATCTTTTGACTCTTTTCTGCACTGTATTTGGAGAATCTCAGTTTTCGTTGGATTCTTAAAAGTCCATGGTTTTCTGAATTCATCCTTTACCTGGGACACAGGAGAGATTTTTGGAAATAATCTGAGTTGAAGTCTGTTTCTACTATTTTTCAAAAGTTTCCCGAAGTAGGCAGTTTAAAATAAAATTAGAACAGTTGTGGAAAAGTCAGCACAGAGTTGCAAACTGTAGTCTTTGCAGGCCAGAGAAATTATGCTTCCTTTCCTGAATGTTTATGTAGGGATTTTCCCTGAGTTGTGTGTGTGTGTGTGTGTGTGTTTTTAAAGATTTATTTATTTATTTATTTTGGGCGGGGATCGGGTTGGGGAGGGAGGGGACCGGGCGGGCCACTTCTATTGGTCTTTCATTTCTCTGTTTTCATCTTTGTTCTTTGGCTCCTGCGGGCCTCCCATCGGGGTGGCGTCTGTTGTCGCAGAGCGCCGGCTCTGGGCGCATGCGCTCCAGAGCTCCGGCTCGGCAATTAGACACATCGGTCCAGCCGCTCCGTGGCACGTGGGATCTTCCCAGGCCAGGGATCTAACCGGCGCCCCTTGCACTGCAAGGCGGTGTCCTTACCCACTGAACCACAAGGGGAAGCCCTGTGTTTTTTTTTTAAGTCTTCTTATTCTTTTTATTTTTGCCATGTGATGGATCCATCTCCAGTAAAAAATGTTCAACTGATTTTACACCAGAATGAATGCAGCACTGGGAATGTGAAGTCAGGACATCACACTGCACAGGCACAGCATTTTTAAAAAATAATTGAGCAGCTTGTAAAATTAATAATCTTTACAAAGATAAACAGTAAATTTTAAGAATACAAGAGCAACTTCTATTCAACGAGATTACCACAGTTGATATCTTGGTATGGTCTATCATTTTGGTTACACTTGCCTCCTTTAAGTGAATTTAAAGGTTTTTTTTTATATTCTTTAGTTAATTATATTTCTTCAGTTTCCTCTGGTTAAAGGAATTCAGAATTCAATCTTTTGACTCTTTTCTGCACTGTATTTGGAGAATCTCAGTTTTCGTTGGATTCTTAAAAGTCCATGGTTTTCTGAATTCATCCTTTACCTGGGACACAGGAGAGATTTTTGGAAATAATCTGAGTTGAAGTCTGTTTCTACTATTTTTCAAAAGTTTCCCGAAGTAGGCAGTTTAAAATAAAATTAGAACAGTTGTGGAAAAGTCAGCACAGAGTTGCAAACTGTAGTCTTTGCAGGCCAGAGAAATTATGCTTCCTTTCCTGAATGTTTATGTAGGGATTTTCCCTGAGTTGTGTGTGTGTGTGTGTGTGTTTTTAAAGATTTATTTATTTATTTATTTGGGGCGGGGGTCTGGTTGGGGAGGGAGGGGAGCGGGCGGGCCACTTCTATTGGTCTTTCATTTCTCTGTTTTCATCTTTGTTCTTTGGCTCCTGCGGGCCTCCCATCGGGGTGGCGTCTGTTGTCGCAGAGCGCCGGCTCTGGGCGCATGCGCTCCAGAGCTCCGGCTCGGCAATTAGACACATCGGTCCAGCCGCTCCGTGGCACGTGGGATCTTCCCAGGCCAGGGATCTAACCGGCGCCCCTTGCACTGCAAGGCGGTGTCCTTACCCACTGAACCACAAGGGGAAGCCCTGTGTTTTTTTTTTAAGTCTTCTTATTCTTTTTATTTTTGCCATGTGATGGATCCATCTCCAGTAAAAAATGTTCAACTGATTTTACACCAGAATGAATGCAGCACTGGGAATGTGAAGTCAGGACATCACACTGCACAGGCACAGCATTTTTAAAAAATAATTGAGCAGCTTGTAAAATTAATAATCTTTACAAAGATAAACAGTAAATTTTAAGAATACAAGAGCAACTTCTATTCAACGTAGAGATTACCACAGTTGATATCTTGGTATGGTCTATCATTTTGGTTACACTTGCCTCCTATAAAAATTTGTAATCATATATCATGAACTTCTGTGTCAATTCTTTTTTATTGTCTGCATCATTTTTATGGCTCTTTAATGGATGGATCTATTATGATTTCTCTATTTGTCTACTATTGACAAATACTATTTGTCTACTATTCGCACATTGTCTACTATTTAAGCTATTTCCATTTTTTCACTGTTAAAAATAATGCTCTAAATATCCTTAAAGTAAAACATTTAAGATTCTTAAACTAATTCACAGATGTTGTTAGGTCAAAGGATATATACGATTTTTAAGGCTGTGTTAGTTTTAGTCAAATTTTTCTCAAAATTCTGTGTTTCCACCAGTAGTAAATGGTGGGCTAAAACACTGAGTAAGAAACTTTGAACCATACAAAGTATAATACATAAATTTAAAAAATAGACTTCAGATAATTTCAACAACTAAGTATACTCTGATTCTTCATTTTGGGAAATATCCTATTGGACAACTTGCTTAAAGAAACAACAACAACAACAACAACAACAACAAGAACACGATTACAATTGAGGAGCTCTGTGGAGCGTGCTGAGGGGGCAGTCAGGAAATTTGGTCTCTAGTCCTGGCCCTGCTACTTACTGATGTGTGTGACTCCAAGCCAGCCAGGCTGAGCCTTAGATTCCTCATTAGTGGTTCTAGCACAACAATTAATAGCGTCTTACTTTACTCTCAAAATGAACCATAAATCCTATGCATTCACTCCTTATCTCTATGGAAGGTGTTTCACCTGTTAACAAGGCTGCCTTTTGTTTTGACTGCCTCTCCTGTTTCTCTTACTGTGCTTTGTAGAACCACTCTTCCCACACCGTAGACTCTTTCCCAGCCTGACTCCATCCCCAGACTCATGGGCAGGCTTGGCTGGTCAGAGCACCTCCGCCCCTCCTCCTCAGAGATGGGACTATCTACATGTGGGCATGTGGCGCAAGCCAGGCTCCTGTGAATGATCCTCCTGGATTTCTGATGGAACTGGCTCACATGGCCTGTAATTCTCAATGTCTAGGAATTTTGCAAATCAGTTGTTAAACACAGTCATTATTAAAAATCAGATTATACAAACTTAAAAATAAATTATATTAAAAAAAAAGTACTGAACACTTAAAATTCAAAGCTTTCTAGTTATTGGACTATATCTTATTACTACCTATTGTTTTAAAGTTATTTATGTGTGTCATACATGTATGTGTGGTGGAAAGACTAAACAATCTGCCCGCTGTATTGGAGGATTCCATATTCTCAGATTCAACCAACAGATGATTGAAAGTGAAACAGAGTAACTCTGCATAAGAGGACCAACTATGTGACACCATTTTATATAAGGGACTTGGGCCTCCACACATTTTGGTATCCAAGGAGGTCGTCTTAGAACCAATCTGTTAGGGATACTGAGGGACAGTTGTAAAATGGACAAGTCCTCATCCCTTCCTAACTCTGTGTTTAGTGATGTCAGGTTAGTAGACTAAAGCTGGCCACAGTCGGAATATCTAAACCAAGAAAATTGGCAGATGCAACAAACCAGAATTTTTTTTTTCTGGAAAGTCAGTTGTCAAACATTTACTTTATTCCATTGGCTGAATCTATTGGGAGAGGGCATTTTGCTTCTTTCTTTGTTGCTATGCTAGTAAAATATAATCCTGGAGTAGCCAAAGGGTTGTCCAAGAAAACTGCTAAATAAAGCAGAGCTAAGGGGTACAAGGCAAGATTCTTTTTTTTTTTTTTGGTCGGGAGGGAGGGGGGCGGGCAGGTCACGTCTGTTGGTCTTTTCATTTATCTATTTTCATCCGTCTTTGTTCTTTGGCCCACTTGGGCCTCCCATCGCAGTGCCCTCTGTTGTCGCAGAGCACCGGCTCCCGGCGCATGCGCTCCAGAGCTCCGGCTTGGTATTTGGACACATTGGTCCAGCCGCTCCACGGCACGTGGGATCTTCCCAGGCCAGGGATTGAACTGGTGCCCCTTGCACTGCAAGGCGGTGTCCTTACCCACTGGGCCACCAGGGAAGCCCCCCAGGCAAGATTCTTATGGATATAAAGCATTTGGTATTTTAGTTGAATGAGAAACCGACTCAAATCACTTTAGGTTTCTATACCTTATAAATGAAAGTCTTTTGATAATACAGATTCCATGATATCTAAAACTCCCTTATAGCTTTACTAACACATTTAGTAAGATTCTAAAACTATATAAAAGGGGAACTCCTTAGTTTGATATTTGAGTGCCCATAGTTACTATCTTTGATTTAGTCAAATAAAAACTGTCTCTAGTGAACTCACCCAATCTGTCCTCACTCAGATATTCTATATCTGAGTTTTGTATAATCTTAGCATGAGGCCTTATAACTGAATTTTAAACTCATAAGATAAATGAAATAAGCTTACATTAATAATTTCATTTCATTTTATTAGAATTTTTTCTTCCTTTAAAAGGAAGTACTATGTTTATTTTAAATTGATATTCTTTCAAACATTTTAAAAACATACTCTTAATGATCGTACCTATATTCAATCAGACTGTCCCCAGAAAACTGGTTAGAATAGAGTTGCTCTTCATTTTAATAGCACTGCACTTTACCTCTTTGAATTATTGATTTCATTTTACCAAAGCGCTTCCTGCCAATGCGTACCCCGAGGTGCTGTTTCTTCATTAGAGATTGAGTCCAGAGTAGGTTCTACTGAGGGAGTAAGAATACTCTCCTACTTGACGCTGCTCCAGTGTGTGTTTAGCACTTAATTCCTGGCTCACTGCAGCTATGACCCATTTCACATATTGTTGATTCAAAAGAATCAAAATCCCATTGGTATGTTTACTTTCTGGCACTTGACTGTTGATAACTCAGAGGTGTTAGTGGTGAATTGTCACCATTCACAAAAACCCTGAGACCAAACCTGATAATTTGCCAAGCACTAAGATGGTTTAAATTTACCTCCCTCTCTCCCGCCCCCGCCCATCAAATATAGTGTTCTCCTCTTTCTCTGCCTTTAAAAAGATGTTGGAGAAAATCTGTTTAGATTTGGATGATCATATTTAAAAATAAACTCAACAATGAAAACCTTGACACGGATACTATTAGCTCTGCTAAAATTACTTCTGGATGTCAGAACCTTGGGATCTTGTTGGCTGCCCTCTTTCAATTCTATTGCTAGTTTGCACCCTTTTCACTAATAAGGTCTTATCGTGCAGCTATAACAAAAATGATTCAAATTAATTCGAAAGAGAACCATAGTGTAGTGGAACAAATCAACCCTCTTTTTGACTGACTTTGAGTTGCCTCCCTGCACCATCATTTGCATTTCCTAAAGCGTATTCTGAGAAGCCTAGTTAGGGAAACAGTCCAAATCAGAGTTAGGGAAACAGTCCAGGTTAGCATGCTGATTGTCTGCATCCGAATGAATCACTTCAGGTATCTGTTAAAAAGAACCCAGGGCAGCTGCGGTCTCCCATTCTCTGGGTGTGGATTGGCAATCTAGATTTTTTAATAGGTCCTCAGGGTGATCTATACATTCTCTGGGCATAAGGGTCTAATAAATGTATGGACCATTTTCTTGAAGATTTACAAACCGAAGTAACACATTGAGGCACTGAGAAGTCCTGTAGCAGAGAGACTGCCTAACTTTTTAAACCCAGGATTTCACCAAACTATCTGATTATAAAACTCTTTTTTGGGGGGAATATCTGTTGCTTGGCCAAATCCTATTGGGAAAATTTTCTCTAACCATTTGCATAAGAATTGTAAGTTGTTTCAGGTGCTTTCTAGTTTTATACTAATGGATTAATGTTGTATCTTAGTATGAACATTAGACAAGAAGTATGAATCCTGGATTTGGTATTGTTGGCTAGGCTGGTGACCAGTGATGTTCCCTTTGTTCCAAGGAAGATGGGATAAAAAATGAGTTAGTATCAACCCAGAACCATGGCTAGAAAATTAATTTAAACAGAAAGTTTTGGTAATATCAGCTTTTAAGAAGAGCAACCCATTAATACTTTGGGGAATGGACTGTGCCCAACCACTCTACCTTCTCATTATACACTCCCAGGAAGAGATCTGGTTTCCATTTTACAGTGGAAGATGTGGAGAGAGGAGAAAGGAACTAGAGATGCCAATCAAGTTGAACAAAGGGAAAAAAAGAAATGCATTTGAAAAGGAAATTGGGTGGAAGTGAAGGAATTCTTTGCCCTGTAGTGGAAAGAGATACAGGTGACCCCGGTCTTTCATGCCACCCTTCCTCTTTACTCGGCCCAAGCAGCTCAGAGACTGGGGAGGTGCCGGGAGTAAAGAAATGGAAAGTGAGGATTAACAGGGGAGCCTTCAGTAGGTCCTTCTCTCTGGGTGGGTCTGCCATTTGCTTGGCTGTAGAAACAGAGGGCACCGAGACGTGTCCAGACAAAGGAAGGGTAGACATCGACTGTAGGGAGAAAGATAGGGAGACAGTGGGGTTTCCTTTCAGATTGCCTGGGCTAGGTTCACTGGGGGAAAGGAGGAGGCAAGGTCCGGTCCGGAGCATGTCTGCCCCCACCCCTGGCTCCCCAACAGGGATTTCATACCCCAGTGACTTTGCACTTATGGCCTCTTTTGTTTCAAATGCCCTAGCCATTTTCTCGCCTACATTGTGTTCATGGAACTTTGCTGATCCTGCTATTAATCCAATAATATTATACTAACAGTTTGTGCTTGAATTGGGAGCTCTTTGAGGGCAGGGATATTGTCTTTATTTTAAATATTTTGCATTAGGCCTAGTTCCTGGCATAAAACGGCATTTCAATACATGTTTCCTTGTGATACCGAGGGGGACAAACCTGAACTGGGTGCCCTTAAACAACCTTCAGAGAGTTCCATGGATGCAGAGTTTAAGAAGCGAAGGCTGTCTAGGAGACTCTCCTCACTTTACAAATAAGAAAGCAAGAGTTCCCACAGGAAACCAGTGGTGGCCCAGGACTCAAGCCCCCTAGTTCCCAGGTCATTGTTCTTTTGATGACTCCAAAGTGGCATGTGTAATTAAAGAAAACCATTTCTTATACTACCCAATGGTGTCAGAATCTTTTCTGAAGTATGGTATAAACCAGCATTTAAATTAATATTAGCACTAGTTAAAAATGCAGAATCATTGAACTAGAAAGTGGTTTAAGGAGGATATTTTGCCTCCAAATAGAATTGGTTCCATCTCTTTTCCTTTCACTCTTTGGATTTTTGTATTCCATTGTTCTCCTTCAGATTCTTGACTTTGTTTGGAAGCTGCAGTTAAAACCTGCCGGGTGAGATAAGGTGAGGTCTTTCCCATAAAACAGGTGACCCGGTCTTTCATGCCACCCTTCCTCTTTACTCGGCCCAAGCAGCTCAGAGACTGGGGAGGTGCCGGGAGTAAAGAAATGGAAAGTGAGGATTAACAGGGGAGCCTTCAGTAGGTCCTTCTCTCTGGGTGGGTCTGCCATTTGCTTGGCTGTAGAAACAGAGGGCACCGAGACGTGTCCAGACAAAGGAAGGGTAGACATCGAC
Source organism: Tragulus kanchil (assembly GCA_022376925.1). Lineage (NCBI taxonomy): Eukaryota > Metazoa > Chordata > Mammalia > Artiodactyla > Tragulidae > Tragulus > Tragulus kanchil. The sequence goes on from JAIOJX010000004.1 coordinate 215,658,660, forward strand.
TGTAGGGAGAAAGATAGGGAGACAGTGGGGTTTCCTTTCAGATTGCCTGGGCTAGGTTCACTGGGGGAAAGGAGGAGGCAAGGTCCGGTCCGGAGCATGTCTGCCCCCACCCCTGGCTCCCCAACAGGGATTTCATACCCCAGTGACTTTGCACTTATGGCCTCTTTTGTTTCAAATGCCCTAGCCATTTTCTCGCCTACATTGTGTTCATGGAACTTTGCTGATCCTGCTATTAATCCAATAATATTATACTAACAGTTTGTGCTTGAATTGGGAGCTCTTTGAGGGCAGGGATATTGTCTTTATTTTAAATATTTTGCATTAGGCCTAGTTCCTGGCATAAAACGGCATTTCAATACATGTTTCCTTGTGATACCGAGGGGGACAAACCTGAACTGGGTGCCCTTAAACAACCTTCAGAGAGTTCCATGGATGCAGAGTTTAAGAAGCGAAGGCTGTCTAGGAGACTCTCCTCACTTTACAAATAAGAAAGCAAGAGTTCCCACAGGAAACCAGTGGTGGCCCAGGACTCAAGCCCCCTAGTTCCCAGGTCATTGTTCTTTTGATGACTCCAAAGTGGCATGTGTAATTAAAGAAAACCATTTCTTATACTACCCAATGGTGTCAGAATCTTTTCTGAAGTATGGTATAAACCAGCATTTAAATTAATATTAGCACTAGTTAAAAATGCAGAATCATTGAACTAGAAAGTGGTTTAAGGAGGATATTTTGCCTCCAAATAGAATTGGTTCCATCTCTTTTCCTTTCACTCTTTGGATTTTTGTATTCCATTGTTCTCCTTCAGATTCTTGACTTTGCTTGGAAGCTGCAGTTAAAAACTGCCGGGTGAGAAGCTATTCTCCAGGTACTGTGAGTTTTCTTGGAAAGAGAAGGTCTCATAAATCACACAAGGGAACTGGGGCCTGTGGGACTGCTTCGTCACCAAGTGCATTCTGATGGATTGCTTTGGAAAATGTGTACATTTTCCAGGAGCTTATCTGAAATAAAATAAAAGGTTCATACTTTCTCAGACTGAGCTCCCTCCACCCAGTTTTAGTGACAGTCTGTTCCTTTTAATGCAGTTAAATGAACAGTATGAGCATTAGATGTCTAGTCTAAACCTTGGAAAGCAGAGTAAAAATGTTATTCCAAATGAAGAAAGGTTTGGAACAAGAAAAGTGTCCCTAACTAAACATAAAACTGGAACCAGATTCAGGTTCTAGGGCTCAGGTTGACTTTATCAAACGGATTCCTTACAATGATAGCATGGAAGAACTGCTGGGAAAACCAGACGCAGCTATATCACTTCCATATCAGGAAGTGGTGTGAATTAGGGTTTTGGTGGAACTGAGATGACCTATGTCTGAGAACACCGAGGAAGTGGTGGGAGGGCATTTGGATCGCAGTCCTTTTAGGTCTCAGAATCTGTTGAAAATTTCTAAAAGCAGTGATCCTTCTCCCTGAAAAAATTCACAGGGACATCAAAGCCTTCAGGCTATTATTTCAGGCAGTTCATAGGCCCCCAGACACCAGGGAATGTGGGACCCCACAGTAAGAGCCTCTAACTTAGCTATTCCCCTCAAAGTTCCTACTTTCTTTATGTGGCAGCTCTGCCTGGTTGTCATCTGGGACTTTCCAGTTCTGTTACACACACACACACACACACACAAGCACCCCACAGGGCCAGGTCCTAGCAAATGGAAAGGACTGAACATATGCTATGGGGCTGATTCAATTTTATTCAGAGTGAACAGAAGTGGCCTTAATCCCCCACAGATTTCCTTAACTTTGTTGTATGGTGAGATCATCTGGGGGAGATTTAGACTTCTGTTAGCATTTATTTATACTTTCCTTTACAGTGTGACTGAAAGGAAAATGCAAACTTTTAATTGGACTGACTTGGTCAGTTGGTTCCGTGGTAGATTAGGGTTAGAATTGTCTCCAAGCCCATTCACTGGATGATTACAATTCCCATGGGTAGCATGGGATATCTCCACTTGATCCTGGAGATATATAACTCAAGGGATTTTTTTTTATTTCCATCTTATTGAATTCACTGGTCAAAGGAATTCTTTCTTCATTATTAGCCCAGTCAACATGATGGTACATCCCTGAACAGACATGGGAAAGGAGGGTGGCTAATAACAGTCTACAACCTTCTTTGTTTATCCAGAAATCAACCATCCCTAGGAGGCTGACGTATAATTCCATGCTTAATCTGTCATCCATACTTTATGTAATAATAATAATAATAACAATGATAATGATAATCATTTACACTTATATAGCTACTTTCATCTAGGGGAAACTCAACTGTCTACAAACACTAATTAATTCTCCTGGTGTCCCTGTGAACTAGGTGAGGCCCATTTTACAGATGAGGCAATTGAGGCACAGGAAGGAGGAAGGACAAGTGGCTTTCTCAAGGCCATTGGGTAGCTGATGACAGAGACATGCAGAGCTCTGTGCCATCCACATATCCAGAGGCAGTTGTATCTTGTGGGTGACAGCCTGGGAGAGGCCATACTAGGATGAAGCTTTTGCTCTTCTGCATCTTGGTTATCTAAGCCCGACCGATTCATGGAAATGCAGGGCGGGTTTCCAAAGCGGACACTTTCCCACCCCCTACCCCCATGACATGTGTAGCCTGTGAGGGGTCTAAACAGTAGAGATAGAGCTAAAACTGGCTGTTGTACATGGTTGGATAGCAAGGAGAGGAATGAACTTAGGTGGAAAATTGCCTTTTTGTTGGATGCTGATAAAAAGCATTGCCCACTCTGTGCCAAATTGGAACATTTGTTTTTATTGGACCTGTATTATTTTGTTTCACTCTCTGAACTTTCCAGTATGTACATAACAAAGATGAAATAATTAAAGAGGATCCCACAAAATGCAATTTTTTCAGGGACTAAGTGGAAAATAGCTTCTCACTATTTATAAAAAAGTTCTTAAAATTCCCCCAAACAGTTGGTGCTGATTTCCAGGTAATACAGTGGTCTATATAAGTACTTCTCAAACTTTAAGATGCATACCAACAACCTGGGCATCTGTTAACATGCAGATGTTGGTTCAATAATTCTGGAGTGGGGCCCAAGATTAGGTTTCCAGGTGTTGCCAATGTTTATGGTCCCTACGTTGTACCCAGAGAAGCAGATGCTATGCTTCTGCGGTGGGATATGCTCCGTCCGACTCCTTGTGACCCTGTGGACTGTAGTCCACTGGGATCCTTTGTTCAAGAAAAATTTCAGGCAAGAACACTGAAGCAGGTTGCCATTTCCTACTCCAGGGGATCTGCCTGACTCAGGGATCGAACTGGTGTCTCTTGTGCTGTCTCCTGCCTGGCAGGCAGATTCTTTATACTGATGCCACCGGAGAAGCGCAAGACACTATGCTGCTATCTATATCAAAGGTCCATTCCCACCACCTACCGCTCTGGAGAAAGTTTAAGTCCCTTAGAATGTGGTCTGAGCTTAGAGGACTAAGGCCTGGGTTTGAAAATTGATTCCATTACATATGATTAATAGCCAAGAGATTTGAGACACCAAGCCTTTCTGAACTTCACTTTCCATATCTTGAATGGATATAATGAAACCCTCACTCTTAGGGTTAAAGATAATGGCCCAGGAGGAAGAGTCTGTCCTAGGCTGGGACTCCACACATGTCCCTTCATATCCCTGGGCTCCCCAGTTCAGCCTATCTGGTTGTTTTCCCTAACAAATAATGAATAGTTTCCCCTCTATGTCTGCTGTAATCACTAACTACATTTGCTCCAGATTGCCTTTTTCATGTAACTTTATCTCTATATACTTTTTCTTCCTCAAGTAAAAGTCAGTATCAACTATCAACTTTTCATTATTAAAATGCTTTTCTCAACCTAATTTCTTTCCTCCTTAGCCATTGTAAATGCGTTCCTGCCTTCTTGGGTTCTTGCTTGATCTAGACGATACAATGGAAGTGAGAGTATAAGGTGTTCATTTAGTAGGTAAATATTTATTAAACACCTACTATGTTAAGTCCTCGGTATACCACTATAAATAAAATAGACATCTTTCTTTTCTTTCTACTGTTTTTGTAGCCTCTGTTTGATTTTCTGGACCACAGTGACATCTGCCTTTAATTCTTCATTTGTTGATGGCCTTAGACATTTCTCTCTTCTTTCAGTTCCATGTTTTCTACATGTTTGAAATTTTTGGCCTTAAAAAACAAAAATTTCTGTTTATGGTCCCACGTTGTACCCAGAGAAGCAGATGCTATGCTTCTGCGGTGGGATATGCTCCGTCCGACTCCTTGTGACCCTGTGGACTGTAGTCCACTGGGATCCTTTGTTCAAGAAAAATTTCAGGCAAGAACACTGAAGCAGGTTGCCATTTCCTACTCCAGGGGATCTGCCTGACTCAGGGATCGAACTGGTGTCTCTTGTGCTGTCTCCTGCCTGGCAGGCAGATTCTTTATACTGATGCCACCGGAGAAGCGCAAGACACTATGCTGCTATCTATATCAAAGGTCCATTCCCACCACCTACCGCTCTGGAGAAAGTTTAAGTCCCTTAGAATGTGGTCTGAGCTTAGAGGACTAAGGCCTGGGTTTGAAAATTGATTCCATTACATATGATTAATAGCCAAGAGATTTGAGACACCAAGCCTTTCTGAACTTCACTTTCCATATCTTGAATGGATATAATGAAACCCTCACTCTTAGGGTTAAAGATAATGGCCCAGGAGGAAGAGTCTGTCCTAGGCTGGGACTCCACACATGTCCCTTCATATCCCTGGGCTCCCCAGTTCAGCCTATCTGGTTGTTTTCCCTAACAAATAATGAATAGTTTCCCCTCTATGTCTGCTGTAATCACTAACTACATTTGCTCCAGATTGCCTTTTTCATGTAACTTTATCTCTATATACTTTTTCTTCCTCAAGTAAAAGTCAGTATCAACTATCAACTTTTTCATTATTAAAATGCTTTTCTCAACCTAATTTCTTTCCTCCTTAGCCATTGTAAATGCGTTCCTGCCTTCTTGGGTTCTTGCTTGATCTAGACGATACAATGGAAGTGAGAGTATAAGGTGTTCATTTAGTAGGTAAATATTTATTAAACACCTACTATGTTAAGTCCTCGGTATACCACTATAAATAAAATAGACATCTTTCTTTTCTTTCTACTGTTTTTGTAGCCTCTGTTTGATTTTCTGGACCACAGTGACATCTGCCTTTAATTCTTCATTTGTTGATGGCCTTAGACATTTCTCTCTTCTTTCAGTTCCATGTTTTCTACATGTTTATTGCCCATACTAATTCTTTGGTTATTTTTCTCTGAATCTATCATGTGGACTTAAAGCTTCTCTACTAAAAAATCTTTATAAAAGTTATTTTGTGTGACTGTCTCTGTGTAAAACATTTTTTTTTTTAAATAGCAACACTGAAAGTCATGTATAGTATACACATGTGAAAAAATCTGGACTAACACACTCCTCACTGTTAGCACTGGAACTGTGAGAGGGAAGTCTCAATTTTCTCTTTATGTACTTTGGCGTTTTTGGAGAAAACTTTCCCCCTTATAGTCAGCAAGTTTTATTCTGTAACACAGGAGAAAAGTAAGAAGAAAAAAAATTAACTGCATGGATTAATGGATAACGCAAGAAAAGATGAAGAAACATGAAAATAAAACTTACAATCTTTAAATCTTCCCACATTCTCACCTGTAGTTTTATGACTCAATTTCTGGGTCTGTCTTATTTAAGTTTCGAGTCACTGGTGCAGAACTCTGTCTTCCTGGGATTACACAGTCTCAGGAACACTGTTGGCATGAAAACAACACTAATGGTAAAGCAACAGGAGGCATTTTTACAAGAGAGAGCACAACCCAGATGGATTTTGATAAAGCTGGTATGCGCCCCAAGAGGTCATAATTACCCACATCAAAGAAGGAGTGGCTTCTTAAGCAAATGGACTTTATCTTGCCATCTGCCAGAAATGTACCAAATGCTCTTACTTTGCTGAAAAGCATCTGCACTCTTGGAACCAAGTCTTCACAGCTTTGGACTGATGAGCTGGTTTGAAGAACTACTTTCATTACCCACTGTGTTTTTTTTTAATTATTATTATTATTTTTTTTGCGGGTTGGGGAGGGAGGAGGGTGGGCAGGCCACTTCTGTTGGTCTTTCATTTATCTATTTTCATCCATCTTTGTTCTTTGGCCCGCGTGGGCCTCCCATCACAGTGGCCTCTGTTGTCAGAGAGCACCGGCTCTCGGCGCACGTGCTCCAGAGCTCTGGCTCTGTAATTGGACATGTCGGTCCAGCCGCTCCGCGGCACGTGGGATCTTCCCAGGCCAGGGATCGAACCGGCGCCCCTTGCACTGCAAGGCGGTGTCCTTACCCACTGCACCACCAGGGAAGTCCCTACCCATTGTGTTTGACTTCCCTGTTTTTATCTGGCACCTTGTGTTTCTTAGGTCTCCTAGATTAGACACATCATCTCATTTGCCTAAATGAGATAATACTGCATCATGGCTGAATGGGAAAGAGAAAGAATTTATCTGGTGAAAACAGTGCAGGAAGAACTTAATTTTTCCATCTCACGCTCAACTTTTCACCCTATCAGCTGGTATGATGGACTGAGTAGTGATTGAGAATTGAGGTGGCAGTATAAACTGTATTAGAATTTAGCTAGGACTCAATATGGCTTCTTATTAGAATCTTCTAAAGAGGTTGTTTTATCCAGAGGTTTACTTAATCAGTCAAACTTTAATAAAAATAACAAACAAGTCAAAACAAAAGAAAACATCAAGCGCAAAACCCCATGACTCTCCATACGTCGGCTGTGAACAGCCAGGAGACCACTTCTTGGGACCATAAGAGGTCTTTAAACAGCCTGGCTTTTAATGATAGATCACATAGTTCTCCAAAGGAAGACTAGACACTTCTGAATTTCACTCTATTCTGTGCCTTTTAGTTTCATGCACATTGGAAAAATATCAGATTGTAGGAAAACAGAATAGTCCAAGTTGTGTTGAATGTTTATATTTGTGTTTCAGGTGTGGTGGTACTTTTATATATACAAAACTCTACTATTAAATTCTTTATGAATACGTTTTATTTCTTGGTGGTGGTGGTTTAGTCGCGAAGTGGTGTCTGATTCTTGTGATCCCCTGAGCCATAGTGCTCCAGTCCTATAGCCCTCCTCCTCTGTCCATGGGATTCTCCAAGCAAGAATACTGCAGTGGGTTGCCATTTCCTCCTTCTCTCAACTCAGGGATTGAACCTACACCTCCTGCATTGTAGATGGTCTCCTGCATTGCAGGTGGATGCTTTACCACCAAGTCATCAGGGAAGTCCCAGAAATGTCTTATTTCTTAAATATCACTTAATGAAGTGTTTCACCTATGCTTTCTGCAATAATTGTTAAATTATTAGTCATTTTTAAAAACACTGAATAAAATATGTTTATTCCAATGGCTTCTGCCTTTGGAGCCACTTTAAGCTTTTTCCTGCTTATCTTTTTCAGAGATGCCATAGTTAGATTTTTCATGACTTTGACAGAAGTGTTTGAGGCTAATTTTGCTGCTTTGTTGTCTTAATTCTCTTTCTTCGTTTCCAGTATTACTTGGGGATATATTTGGTTGTGTTGTTTCCTACTTTACCACTTTACAGAGACTTCTGGGCATAACATTTTAGGAGGTATTCCCACGGAAGAGAATCTGAATGTCAAAACATCTGAAGACCATGCTGAGTGATGAACTTTTAAAAGAAATAGAGGCAAATGTCTCAGAAAAAACATAGTGTGAAATAGTAAGGTGATGGCTTCCTTGGTATATTTGGTTTCTTAATGAGAGTTTCTCTCTTGATTAAAGAAAATATAGATCCTCCATGGTTGTAACTCTTGTTCCTTGATGTGCATCAAGGGTGGTACTCATCATTCATGTTATGTTGCTGCTCCTCTGTCATATTCATGATCTATACCAGTAATTTAATGATAGATCACATAGTTCTCCAAAGGAAGACTAGACACTTCTGATTTTATTGATTCATCACATTGGAAAAATATCAGATTGTAGGAAAACAGAATAGTCCAAGTTGTGTTGAATGTTTATATTTGTGTTTCAGGTGTGGTGGTACTTTTATATATACAAAACTCTACTATTAAATTCTTTATGAATACGTTTTATTTCTTGGTGGTGGTGGTTTAGTCGCGAAGTGGTGTCTGATTCTTGTGATCCCCTGAGCCATAGTGCTCCAGTCCTATAGCCCTCCTCCTCTGTCCATGGGATTCTCCAAGCAAGAATACTGCAGTGGGTTGCCATTTCCTCCTTCTCTCAACTCAGGGATTGAACCTACACCTCCTGCATTGTAGATGGTCTCCTGCATTGCAGGTGGATGCTTTACCACCAAGTCATCAGGGAAGTCCCAGAAATGTCTTATTTCTTAAATATCACTTAATGAAGTGTTTCACCTATGCTTTCTGCAATAATTGTTAAATTATTAGTCATTTTTAAAAACACTGAATAAAATATGTTTATTCCAATGGCTTCTGCCTTTGGAGCCACTTTAAGCTTTTTCCTGCTTATCTTTTTCAGAGATGCCATAGTTAGATTTTTCATGACTTTGACAGAAGTGTTTGAGGCTAATTTTGCTGCTTTGTTGTCTTAATTCTCTTTCTTCGTTTCCAGTATTACTTGGGGATATATTTGGTTGTGTTGTTTCCTACTTTACCACTTTACAGAGACTTCTGGGCATAACATTTTAGGAGGTATTCCCACGGAAGAGAATCTGAATGTCAAAACATCTGAAGACCATGCTGAGTGATGAACTTTTAAAAGAAATAGAGGCAAATGTCTCAGAAAAAACATAGTGTGAAATAGTAAGGTGATGGCTTCCTTGGTATATTTGGTTTCTTAATGAGAGTTTTCTCTCTTGATTAAAGAAAATATAGATCCTCCATGGTTGTAACTCTTGTTCCTTGATGTGCATCAAGGGTGGTACTCATCATTCATGTTATGTTGCTGCTCCCTCTGTCATATTCATGATCTATACCAGTAATTGATCAAAGCATTCTTTTCTGTTGAATCTGGACATGGCCTCAGAGTACCCCAGACAGTCACTACTAACTGACTGCTGTTGGCATCAAAGATGATGCCTATTTTCAGTTCCTACCTTAAAACTCTCTTGCTAAGTACTGCTGCCAGGAGGATAATTCTGCCCTTCAACCACCACAGAGGCTTTATGATCCTTATTTGAACACTCAGATAACACTTGTGACAAGACTGGAATATTTTCTTAGGAGTACAATCAAGGCCAGGTGAGTAACAGTGGAAACAGAATGTCATAAAACCAGACAGTTTCACTCATTTTTCTCTATCCATTTTAGCCCATGATCCCCTAAAGATACATCCCTGTGTAGTGCCTCATCTTCATCCATGAAGGGGAAACCATTTTAAATTCCAGCTTTCTAGGAATATTTTTCATATATCTAGGATTTCAAAATTTAGATCCAAGGAAATGAAGCTTTAAGAGAGAGGAACTACTCTATGTGTTGCCTTCGGAGTTGTAAGTCAACTGCTTGACATTTCTTTGAATATTGGCAACAGAATGTTTATAAGGCTTGTCTTTAAGCAAAACCACGGGTTACTACCATTCAGTCCAAATCTCAAAGTCCCAAGATTCCTTCTGGAGATTCATACATGTCAAGGTTATAAATTCTGTATTTAAATATTTGAAGAGCTACTGTGGAGAACAGGGTGTAGGGATATTGTATATGTTTCTGAGGGTCAACTAGATCAGTAAGGAGAGACTAGAGGGGGGCTAACCTTGGGTTTGATAGGAGGTTATATTTTCTGTTAATAAGAGCTTCCCTCATGTGAATAAGTTGTCTAATGCTATGGAATGCTTTCAGTCACTGGGACAATGTAAACAAAAGCTAGATTGCCCTCTGCGAGAGATGAAGTTCAATGGATTCCTGTCTTAAGGTGGCAAATTGAACTAACTCTCCTTTCCAGAGGAAGACTCTTTTGAGCTAAATATAACTAAGCTATGCAGTACAACATGTGTGTTTATATTGAGGTAGTCCATAGATCTTTTGACCTTTTCTATTTCGACACCTGCTGGCCCACACATGACAAATCGTAGGTCATGATGATATATCTGCAACATCTGAGTGGGAAGACCTTTGAGTGGAAACTGAAAAGACGAGGTGATGGAAAGACAAACTTGATATTTCCAAGGTGGATAGAAAAACAGCTAGTGGTAATATATGCTGGCACAGGTTTATAAGTTAACATGATACAGTTGCATTATAATATATAAATGTATTCATATGTAATCAATAGTTACAACTTCATGTTAATGCAACATAGTCAATTTTAAAAGATTTTAAATGTAAATTTTATCTTAAAATTATGATATGGGACATTATATAACCTGAATAACACTGCAGTGGAAAGTTTATGACAGGGAAATATTCACACATACAGAAGAAAAGAAAATTATGAAATTAACACATGGAGCATGATTCCATTTGATCAGGAAAAGCCTGTATTTGAACTTTTAAAAACAGAATTGTTAAAGCTATAATTTTGTAAGAAAAGACTGACAATATACCCTGAACAGTTAATAATCGAAACCACAGGATAGTAGAATTCTGGATGATTTTTGTTGCTTTTTAAAATATTTCCTGAAATTTTCAAAATCTCTAAGATAAACACACATTACCTTGGTGGTGAATTAGTTCTGTATTGCTGCCAAAACAAATTATGAAGGATTTAATGACTTAAAAAGCCCCCATGTGTTACTTTATGGTTTTGTGGGTTAGGAATCAAATATGAGTCTCACTGGGTTAACATCAAGATATCAACAGAACTGCTTTCCCTCCTGAGGCTCTGGGGGAAACTCCTTTCCTCACCTCTTCCAGCTGTAAGAGGCTACTTGCATTTCTTGGCTTGTGGCCCCTTCCTTCATCTCCAAAGACAGCAGTGCTACATCACAGACATTCTTCCAGAGTCGTGCCTCCCAGTGACTAGCTCAGCTGGAAAAGGTTCTCTGCTTTTCAGGATCTTCATGATTAGATTTGGGTTTGTTTGACTATTCCAGGGCAATCTCTCCATCTGAGTCCTTAGCCCTAATCACATCTGCAAAGTCCCTTTTGCCAGGTGAGGTAACATAGTCACTGGTTCCAGGGAGTAGACATGGAATATATTTGAGAGACATTAATTTACCTTGAGCAAACTTTGAGAGATAGTGGACAACAGAGGAGCCTGGTGAGCAGCAGTCCATGGGGTCGCAAAGAGTCAGACGTGACTTAGTAACTGAACAACAACAGCAATTCTGCCTACCTCAAGTGATTAGGATAACAAATTTTTCTGTAAAAAATGCACTGAATCCATACTGAATTCATACTGCACTTCGCGATAGACGCAATGCCATGCCTGAGGTCATGCTCCCCAGCCAGTTACCAGAACTTACGTGACCTGCATTAGAATAGACCTTGCTCCTTTAAGTACTGTAGTATAAGAACACTGCTGAGACTATATGACACAAAACTATGAATACCATCTTTTATAAGAAACATGTGTTCAGAGTTTCCAAGAGGATACCCCTTGCCGTGTCTTCTCAGCTTTCTTCCCACGTATATTGCCTCTCCCCCGTCCTCATATGCTTGGAAGGTGAGAGCAGAGGACTCAATCTCTAAGCTGTGGAAGTGGCTGCCATGGTCTGCAGCATGGGCTTGAGGGGGTATGGGGTGGGAAAGTGCAGGACTGATGGAGAACTAGGTGACTCTGAGGGAAAGTAGTTTTGGGAGCTTTCTCTGGTGTAAATTAAATCTCTGAGGTTACCCTATGAGGATGCTGGGTCCCTCCTTTAGTTCTCACAGGGGCTCTGGCTTACCTACTTCATAGCTACCTCCGCTAGTCTCAACAAACTCTTCTCTCCTTACTTGCTCACTGTGGAATAAAGTACATGGTTGTTCACACAAGGCAAAACCCTTCTGCAGTTCTTAGAGGGCTTTTGTTTCCAGCAACTAGGGGAGAAAATAAATCTCTTTCCCTTGCTCCCTTCTATTTATTTTTACTCATATTATAGGGGGATCCCACACACAGGTGCTCATGAAGGACGGGTTTGCAAGGTGAGGAATGCAGAAAGGCTCTGCAACGGGTCTGAGGCAGGAGAGGGCCACTTTCTCCTCACAGGGCAGGCCCTCCTCCAGTCAAGGTAGCCACCTATGATCCCAACCAGCCAGGCAAGCCAGTCTCCTCACAGCATTTGTTCAAATGCGGTGAGTCTGTGGTCTTCTCACCTCCTGAACTTCTCTGCAGTTCACTGAGGGAATGTCTGGGAAAGGCTTGTTTCAGAGAAGTGTCTTCTTTTGGGGGGAGTGAGATGAGGGCTCCCTTCCCAGTGATGATGGTGATGATGCAGGCACTGGTTGCTTTGCGTGTTAGAGTGTACGTGCATTTTCTAGCAAAATCTTCACTGTAATGCTATGACAGAACCAATTTACTTGTTTTCATCTGCCAATGATTTTAAAATAACAGGGAAAAAGCATATAAAACTGTGTATGAAATCGGTGCAATACGTAAGCCAATCAAAAATTATTGGGAATAGGACACATTAAACATAGCTCTGAAAGTCATGGACGCTTAGCTTGGTTGTGCCACACATGCAATAAGACACACAAAATAAAATGTAGAATTTGACCTCTTCCCTTGTTGCTGTTGCTCAACGGACTTTTGCTCCACCTGACATGGCCATTCCAGTGCGCTTTCTGTCCCCTGAACACACCAAGCTTGTAATGAGTTCAACAGTGTGCTCCAAATTTATATGTTGAAGTTCTCACCTCACCACCTCAGAATGGGACTGTATATGGAAAGAGGGTCCTTAAGGAGGTCCTTCATAAAGGTAAAATGAGGTCATTAGGCATCTTCCCAGGTGGCTCAGTGGTAAAGAATCCACTGGCCAATGCAGGAGACGTGGGTTTGATTCGTGAGTCTGGAAGGTCTCCTGGAGAGGGAAATGGCAACCCACTCCAGCGTTCACGCCTGGACAATCCCATGGACCAAGGAGCCTGGCAGGCTACAGTCCACAGGGTCGCTCAGAGTCGGGCATGGCTCGTGGTCACTAGGGTGGCTCCTAATCCAACATGGCTGGTGTCCTTATGAGAAGAGATTAGGACAATGCGCACAGAGGGAGGGCCCTGCGAGGTGCTAAGACAAGGCAGCCTTCACCAGCCCCAGGGGAAGTTCTCAGAAAAAGCAGCCAACCCTGTGGACACCTTGGACTCAGACTTCTGGCTTCCGGAATGGTGAGGAAACACGTTTCTATTGTGTAAGCCCCATAGTCTCTGGAGTTTGCTATGGCAGCCCTAGCAAATGAATGGGAAGTCCTTTTTACGCCCCAGGAACTTTGTGCTCTGTACCTTCTGGTTAGCTTCTGGCATTCTGCGGTCCATGGGGTTGCAAAGAGTAGGTCACAGCTGAGTGGTTGAACTTTATCAAGCTGTTTGGATGCCCCCACCCCCAATAGGAGTAGCTCAAGGATGTTATTATTTGAACATTATGGTGAGGACTACATATCCACAGGGACATATGTATGATAGAGTTTAGAAATGGTGGAAAATTCATTTATTGTGTAACTAAACCTATCTTGCCAATCATTTACCAGTCAGACTATGTCTAAATTCATGAATTTTTTAAAAACTAAGGACACATTAAACATAGCTCTGAAAGTCATGGACGCTTAGCTTGGTTGTGCCACACATGCAATAAGACACACAAAATAAAATGTAGAATTTGACCTCTTCCCTTGTTGCTGTTGCTCAACGGACTTTTGCTCCACCTGACATGGCCATTCCAGTGCGCTTTCTGTCCCCTGAACACACCAAGCTTGTAATGAGTTCAACAGTGTGCTCCAAATTTATATGTTGAAGTTCTCACCTCACCACCTCAGAATGGGACTGTATATGGAAAGAGGGTCCTTAAGGAGGTCCTTCATAAAGGTAAAATGAGGTCATTAGGCATCTTCCCAGGTGGCTCAGTGGTAAAGAATCCACTGGCCAATGCAGGAGACGTGGGTTTGATTCGTGAGTCTGGAAGGTCTCCTGGAGGGAAATGGCAACCCACTCCAGCGTTCACGCCTGGACAATCCCATGGACCAAGGAGCCTGGCAGGCTACAGTCCACAGGGTCGCTCAGAGTCGGGCATGGCTCGTGGTCACTAGGGTGGCTCCTAATCCAACATGGCTGGTGTCCTTATGAGAAGAGATTAGGACAATGCGCACAGAGGGAGGGCCCTGCGAGGTGCTAAGACAAGGCAGCCTTCACCAGCCCCAGGGAAGTTCTCAGAAAAGCAGCCAACCCTGTGGACACCTTGGACTCAGACTTCTGGCTTCCGGAATGGTGAGGAAACACGTTTCTATTGTGTAAGCCCCATAGTCTCTGGAGTTTGCTATGGCAGCCCTAGCAAATGAATGGGAAGTCCTTTTTACGCCCCAGGAACTTTGTGCTCTGTACCTTCTGGTTAGCTTCTGGCATTCTGCGGTCCATGGGGTTGCAAAGAGTAGGTCACAGCTGAGTGGTTGAACTTTATCAAGCTGTTTGGATGCCCCCACCCCCAATAGGAGTAGCTCAAGGATGTTATTATTTGAACATTATGGTGAGGACTACATATCCACAGGGACATATGTATGATAGAGTTTAGAAATGGTGGAAAATTCATTTATTGTGTAACTAAACCTATCTTGCCAATCATTTACCAGTCAGACTAGCTGGTCTCACAATTTCAGATGGATATACTGTATATATTAGAAAAGACACTGATGCTGGGAAAAATAGAAGGGGGAAGCAGAAGAGGATGACAGAGGAGGAGATGGTTGGATGGCATCACTGTGTCCATGGACATGAGTTTGAGCAAACTCCAGGAGATGGTGAAGGACAGGAAAGCCTAGCATGCTGCAGTCCATGGAGTCACAAAAAACTGGATGACTTAGTGACTGAAATGAACTGATTATATTTAAAGGCTGATAATCTTTCATAATTAGTTGCTGGTATGAACAAACAGCAATCTGAGAGCTACCGGATGAACTAAAGAACCGTGATAATCTATTTTATTCCTGGGAAGACAAATAAAGTTGATGCAAAAGGATCAGTCTGCCAGTATTTCAAAAAAGATCTTATTAAAAATGAATTCCATTTCATAAAAATTCCAATGGTGTTTAACTTAGGTAATATTATTACTACTTTACAGAAACAGAAGCAGTCCACTCTGTGACAGGTTACTTTTTATACTTATTAAATGTGTCATAGGATTTCTCAACTCCTAAATCAGGGTATAACATTTTCATGTTAAAAAGAAGCAGAAGGCAAAGCAAGGGACAAAATGTTGACCATACGAATAAAACACAAAATGACAAAGACCAAACTCAAAACACTGAGGGTACCAATTAAAATTTTTCTGGGATTATCGTTGCTTTAAAACTATAAACTGAACCACGACCTTTTCTTCCCTATGGCTCATGGTTCCAGATTGACAAGTGTAATTTTCCTGTAGCAGAGGGAGGCACTTCCTTTTTCTGGTTTTCAGATGTTGAGCCTACTGAGTGGAGGCCAGGGAAAAGGGTCACTGATGGGAGCACAGACTGATGAACGATTTACACTGTAATGGCACAAACCTCAGTTTTGGACTTTGGTCTAACGGCAAAATTTAACATCGAGGTACTGATTAAAGTAAAACCTCCCTGTTTCAAGAGGTTTATTCATTAGAGTTTAGAAATGGTGGAAAATTCATTTATTGTGTAACTAAACCTATCTTGCCAATCATTTACCAGTCAGACTAGCTGGTCTCACAATTTCAGATGGATATACTGTATATATTAGAAAAGACACTGATGCTGGGAAAAATAGAAGGGGGAAGCAGAAGAGGATGACAGAGGAGGAGATGGTTGGATGGCATCACTGTGTCCATGGACATGAGTTTGAGCAAACTCCAGGAGATGGTGAAGGACAGGAAAGCCTAGCATGCTGCAGTCCATGGAGTCACAAAAAACTGGATGACTTAGTGACTGAAATGAACTGATTATATTTAAAGGCTGATAATCTTTCATAATTAGTTGCTGGTATGAACAAACAGCAATCTGAGAGCTACCGGATGAACTAAAGAACCGTGATAATCTATTTTATTCCTGGGAAGACAAATAAAGTTGATGCAAAAGGATCAGTCTGCCAGTATTTCAAAAAAGATCTTATTAAAAATGAATTCCATTTCATAAAAATTCCAATGGTGTTTAACTTAGGTAATATTATTACTACTTTACAGAAACAGAAGCAGTCCACTCTGTGACAGGTTACTTTTTATACTTATTAAATGTGTCATAGGATTTCTCAACTCCTAAATCAGGGTATAACATTTTCATGTTAAAAAGAAGCAGAAGGCAAAGCAAGGGACAAAATGTTGACCATACGAATAAAACACAAAATGACAAAGACCAAACTCAAAACACTGAGGGTACCAATTAAAATTTTTCTGGGATTATCGTTGCTTTAAAACTATAAACTGAACCACGACCTTTTCTTCCCTATGGCTCATGGTTCCAGATTGACAAGTGTAATTTTCCTGTAGCAGAGGGAGGCACTTCCTTTTTCTGGTTTTCAGATGTTGAGCCTACTGAGTGGAGGCCAGGGAAAAGGGTCACTGATGGGAGCACAGACTGATGAACGATTTACACTGTAATGGCACAAACCTCAGTTTTGGACTTTGGTCTAACGGCAAAATTTAACATCGAGGTACTGATTAAAGTAAAACCTCCCTGTTTCAAGAGGTTTATTCATTAAAAAAAAAGCAGCCTATTAGGAACTGAATGAATTTACAGTTCTGAATACCTGTATGTATGGTATATAGTAAACAACCTGCATAGCCCTTCTAAATGAGTTCTTTATATTCAGCTTCTAGAAACTTGTAATTACATTGGAAGCAGGGCATTTGGTACAGAAGATGTAAAGCTATTCAGTCCCAACTGCCACTTGAATTCAATGCTGGCAGCGCAGCAAGATCAGTGAACACAGGAGAAAATCACTGCAATTAATCATCTCTTAAAGTTGAATTGAGGAAAGCTTTTCCTTAAAAACAAATAGGTTTAACTCTTTCTCATTAGTCCTGGGCTTTTAAGATAAATTGTGATGGGTTTGCATTTTCAGCAGCGATTGATCTTTTCTGTGGTATATTTTCTGTCTTTCTTGGTCATGTTAGAAAATTAAAAACATAAATACTGTCATAGCATTTCAGTTGGAAAAGTGGAGGTCTGAGACGAGAGTTAGAAAAAAAATACAGTATTTTGATTTTCAGCAACTCTGAAATCACATGTGGGGCTACTCCAAGAATTTCTCCCCATATCAAGCTACAGAAGCACAACCTAAGAGAAGACATATTTGCCCAAGGAAATTTAGAAATTTAAATATGAACAATCTTTGAATAAATAGGTCATGTTTTAAATGTATTTATGTTAATAAGAATATGGTAAATGTGAAAGGATCACTTTTTCAGGCAGACTAACCAAGCATCTTTTTGCTCATAACTTTAACTACCTGCAAAAATTTGATTACTTTCTTATTTTCCCCATTATACATTCATTATTAAAAAAAAAAAAAATTGGGGCTTCCCTGGTGGTCTGAGTCTGCCTTGCAGTGAAAGAGGCACCAGTTAGACCCTTGGCCTGGGAAGATTCCACGTGCTGCGGAGCGGCTGGGCCAGTGTGTCCAGTTGTGAGCCAGTGCTCCGGAGCTCATGCACCCAGGGCTGGCAAGGGAGGCCGCTATGGTGGGAGGCTCACACACGTCGAAGAATAAATATGGATAAAAATAATAAATAGAAAGAGCTCAAGTCATGAAATTAAAAAAAAAAAAATTGTTGAATTTCATCAGTTCCATGTGCTCAGTCACTTAGTCATGTCTGACTCTTTGGTACCCCATGGACAGTAGCCTACCAGGCCTCCTTGTCTATGGGATTCTCTGGGCAAGAATACTGGAGTGGGTTGCCATTCCCTTTTCCAGGGGACTTCCTGACCCAGGGATTGAACCTGCATCCCTTGTGCTTCTTCATTGGCAGTAGTGCCACCTGGGAAGCCCTTCACTCAGTTCTGTTGCTAATGGCAGTAAGTATTAATGGTCTGAAGTTTCTTATTCATATTTAGGAATATACAATCAATTTATCTTCTAATCCTTCAGATTAGAATTAGGTCCAACCTAATTTCTTTCTGATCTCGGCTCTCTTGGGCTATGTCAATTACAATCAAAGCCACATCCCGCCCTTATACGGCCTGGGACACCGACTAGCATGAGGAGAAAGAAACATGGAGAAGCAGTGTTTGGGTGGTGATGTCATCACAAGCCATAGCACGTGCTGCCCCAACTGGTCATGGTTGCACTGGACTATTCACTCTTCTTTCAACCAGGCACCTGGTTTGCTTGTTTCTGATTTGGCACCTGCCTTTTGCCTGCTTTTTCCTATTTTACCATTTTGAATGTTTAACCACTCTGTAAGATACAACTCAAATCACTTTCCGTCATTAAAACATCTCTAATTTATCTTCTTCATTCTCTTCTCAAGGTACTTTCTTCTCTTTAAATCTCCACTTCTTTGCATTTTCCTTTTGTTTTGAATCTAGATGCGTATGGTAGGTATTTTCTCCCTTGTATTCCTGGTAGACTGTAAGTTCTTTGAAAATAATATATATATTTTTTATTTACCTTAGTAGCCCCTGGAAAATTTTGTCTGTGTTTTAAACAGAAGGTGCTTGATAAATATTAGTTGACTGAACTGGGAAGAATTGTATGCGATATTGGTGACATGTATCTGGCATATGGGTTTTATTTTTACCATTATTTTCTCTTCCATCCCCAGAAGTGGTAAAAAAAAAAAATGAATCCCCATAGCAAGACTCTATACAGTCAAAGAATCCTTGAATTAGAGTGAAACAATTGAGGCTAGAAGTTAGCTCTTTCTGTTACATTTGTGGCATTAATTTTTCTAGTGGCTGTATGGGAAGTCCCTAACACAGACATAACGTCATTGCAAACCAGGAGGCCAAGCATAGCTGTGGGCAAGAGAGCCCATGTTCAAAAGGAAATATCCAAAATAATAGAATGGAGGGTCTAGAAAATCACCCCCATGAATGCCTTTTTTGTGGTCTCATTTTCCCCAAGGTTGCTCTGGTATGAAAGTCCTCTTTAAGGAGATAACATGAAAAGAAGTAAGTGGTGGCGAAAAAAGGTCCACTCATGTAATGGCCTTGTGTGTTCTCTGGCTATTTCAATGTAATGTTTATCTAATAAATAGCATTTCAGCCTTAAACAGTAGAGCTGTGTCTGCACTCCTGTGCCCAAAGCCTGGACCTCCTTCAGGTCTTGCCTTGCGCTTACTGCTGAAAAAAAGTCCTGTTTTAATGAAAAGAGATACTATACGCCTGGAGCCAGAACCAGTGATGGCTGTTTAAAATTTTCATGCTTCCGTGTAGCATTCAAGTCTTCAAACAGAATTGCAAGTTCCTATGTGTATGCATGCTTTCATGAAAAAAAATGTAATTTTAATGACCATCACAGAACGTTATCTGTGATGTGATTGGTTCATTTGTATAATAACGAGAGTAAATATTTTGATGTCAATGTTAAAAAAGAAGGAAACCAAGAAGACTAATGTGTGATTGTGAACTTTAAAGAAAACACTAATTTTGGAAGAGAGGAAATGAAACCTATGTCCAATTACTCACCTCAACCTTTAGGTAGTCAGCACATTTAGACAGTATCTGAGTGAAAGAAAATTCTAGAAATGTAGTACTTGACCTTGCTCTTCTCCAATGGAAGGAAATGTGTTTTGAAAAGAGGTAGATTTCCAATATGGTGGAGTGAAGAGGTAACTGGGAGAGGGTAGGTGTCCTGGAGACAAACATGAAAGAGAATAACATGTAGTGTGTTAAAAATGACCTGAACCACAGAGAGAAGTATATATGATCTTTTCTTGTTTACTTAATCTGTTTCTGTAAACTAAGGAGATGTTTGTGTGGTTGTAAGGCAGCATTTCTACTCTGACAAAGTATATGGATGTGGTTTATGGGCCAAGGAGTTTCAGACAGGAAAATGGGAAGGAGAAAGTTGGAGGGGCATTTGGTTAAAATGTTCTTATCATCAGTCTGAACTTTTTAATAAAATTTTACATATTCATTCATACATTCCATTCATGAAAAAAAACCTATTAGATACCTCCTGGGAGCATTAGAAAGGTAGCAACACTGAAACAAACAGGTCTTGCCCCTGAGGAATCAAAGATGAGTCAGGTTTAAATTATGGAACTGGTAAGGCATAGTCCATATGCTCTGAGTAATGAAAAAAATTTCCCATTTCAATGTAATGTTTATCTAATAAATAGCATTTCAGCCTTAAACAGTAGAGCTGTGTCTGCACTCCTGTGCCCAAAGCCTGGACCTCCTTCAGGTCTTGCCTTGCGCTTACTGCTGAAAAAAAGTCCTGTTTTAATGAAAAGAGATACTATACGCCTGGAGCCAGAACCAGTGATGGCTGTTTAAAATTTTCATGCTTCCGTGTAGCATTCAAGTCTTCAAACAGAATTGCAAGTTCCTATGTGTATGCATGCTTTCATGAAAAAAAATGTAATTTTAATGACCATCACAGAACGTTATCTGTGATGTGATTGGTTCATTTGTATAATAACGAGAGTAAATATTTTGATGTCAATGTTAAAAAAGAAGGAAACCAAGAAGACTAATGTGTGATTGTGAACTTTAAAGAAAACACTAATTTTGGAAGAGAGGAAATGAAACCTATGTCCAATTACTCACCTCAACCTTTAGGTAGTCAGCACATTTAGACAGTATCTGAGTGAAAGAAAATTCTAGAAATGTAGTACTTGACCTTGCTCTTCTCCAATGGAAGGAAATGTGTTTTGAAAAGAGGTAGATTTCCAATATGGTGGAGTGAAGAGGTAACTGGGAGAGGGTAGGTGTCCTGGAGACAAACATGAAAGAGAATAACATGTAGTGTGTTAAAAATGACCTGAACCACAGAGAGAAGTATATATGATCTTTTCTTGTTTACTTAATCTGTTTCTGTAAACTAAGGAGATGTTTGTGTGGTTGTAAGGCAGCATTTCTACTCTGACAAAGTATATGGATGTGGTTTATGGGCCAAGGAGTTTCAGACAGGAAAATGGGAAGGAGAAAGTTGGAGGGGCATTTGGTTAAAATGTTCTTATCATCAGTCTGAACTTTTTAATAAAATTTTACATATTCATTCATACATTCCATTCATGAAAAAAAACCTATTAGATACCTCCTGGGAGCATTAGAAAGGTAGCAACACTGAAACAAACAGGTCTTGCCCCTGAGGAATCAAAGATGAGTCAGGTTTAAATTATGGAACTGGTAAGGCATAGTCCATATGCTCTGCAGCTTATTTGATTCACTTATTAAATTGATTGCTTTGAGGGGCAGGAAGGGTGGTTTTTATTTTGATCCTGTAACATCCAGGCTCCAGCAGTTATCAGGCTATTCCATGTAATGCCGACATCACTGTAGCATTCTCCTGAAACCTGAGTGTTCACATATTCATCAAATAGTTCCTATATCCACACAATAAATACTTCCTGACTATGGGCCAGTACAATTGTAGACACTGGGTATTGTCAACAAACAGTTCAGCGTTTGCACACACTAAGATTTAATTCTTGCGATGGAATAATGATGTGAGTTAATGTTGCTCAGTCATGTTCAACTCTGCGACCCTGTGGACTGTTGCCTGCCAGGATTCTCTGTCCATGGAATTCTCCAGGCAAGAATACTAGAGTGGGTAGCAATTCCCTTCTCCAGGGGATTGTCCCAACCCAGGGACTGAACCCAGGTCTATTGTGTTAGAGGCAGATTCTTTAGCGTCTGAGCCACTAGGGAATCCCGGAATAATGACAATGAGGTCCCAAATGATCAGCCCATAAAGTATAATAGAAATGGCTCTTTAAAGGAAAAGTCAGATGCTTTATAAGAAAGAGAGAGAAGGGTGATGGGGAAACGAAAGTGACAGATGGGGCTTCCCTGGTGGTCCACTGGGTAAAGAGTCTGCCTTGCAGTGCAAGGGGCACTGGTTGGATACATGGCTTGGGAAGAACCCACATACTACGGAGCGGCTAGACCAGCGTGTCCAATGGCAAGTCCGTGCTCTGGAGAGCATGTGCCTGGAGCTGGTGCTCTGCAACGACAGAGGCCACTGTGATGGGAGGCTTGTACAGGCCAAAGAATAAGGACAGATGAAAATAAATAAATAGAAAACAATAAAAGAGGCCAAAATTTAAAAAAGAGTGACAGATGTGTGGTACAGTCCTCAGTTAATATTCAGCTTGACACATTTCATGTCTGTCACTCAGCATTTGACTTCAGAGGTTAAAATGTTCTTACATCGTCTATTAAAAAAAAAAAAAAACCTATTAGATACCTCCTGGGAGCATTAGAAAGGTAGCAACACTGAAACAAACAGGTCTTGCCCCTGAGGAATCAAAGATGAGTCAGGTTTAAATTATGGAACTGGTAAGGCATAGTCCATATGCTCTGCAGCTTATTTGATTCACTTATTAAATTGATTGCTTTGAGGGGCAGGAAGGGTGGTTTTTATTTTGATCCTGTAACATCCAGGCTCCAGCAGTTATCAGGCTATTCCATGTAATGCCGACATCACTGTAGCATTCTCCTGAAACCTGAGTGTTCACATATTCATCAAATAGTTCCTATATCCACACAATAAATACTTCCTGACTATGGGCCAGTACAATTGTAGACACTGGGTATTGTCAACAAACAGTTCAGCGTTTGCACACACTAAGATTTAATTCTTGCGATGGAATAATGATGTGAGTTAATGTTGCTCAGTCATGTTCAACTCTGCGACCCTGTGGACTGTTGCCTGCCAGGATTCTCTGTCCATGGAATTCTCCAGGCAAGAATACTAGAGTGGGTAGCAATTCCCTTCTCCAGGGGATTGTCCCAACCCAGGGACTGAACCCAGGTCTATTGTGTTAGAGGCAGATTCTTTAGCGTCTGAGCCACTAGGGAATCCCGGAATAATGACAATGAGGTCCCAAATGATCAGCCCATAAAGTATAATAGAAATGGCTCTTTAAAGGAAAAGTCAGATGCTTTATAAGAAAGAGAGAGAAGGGTGATGGGGAAACGAAAGTGACAGATGGGGCTTCCCTGGTGGTCCACTGGGTAAAGAGTCTGCCTTGCAGTGCAAGGGGCACTGGTTGGATACATGGCTTGGGAAGAACCCACATACTACGGAGCGGCTAGACCAGCGTGTCCAATGGCAAGTCCGTGCTCTGGAGAGCATGTGCCTGGAGCTGGTGCTCTGCAACGACAGAGGCCACTGTGATGGGAGGCTTGTACAGGCCAAAGAATAAGGACAGATGAAAATAAATAAATAGAAAACAATAAAAGAGGCCAAAATTTAAAAAAGAGTGACAGATGTGTGGTACAGTCCTCAGTTAATATTCAGCTTGACACATTTCATGTCTGTCACTCAGCATTTGACTTCAGACTCTGCTGTTTTTTTCTTTCTGGCTCAGTGCACTCCCGGATAACATTCTTCTTGCTTTAGCTCAACCCCAAGACCTCTCTTTTCTGCACCTTGACCCAGAGAACAATCCCTCCTCCAGAGTGGCCTGGCCATTAGGGTAGGAGGTGTACGTGAGAATCAGGAGGCAAGAGGCGGGGGTGAGGGCAGCAGGAGAAGTGGAGATGGGACTGGGAAAGGGAAGAACTGTAAAGGAGAGAGGTCAACTTTACAAATAGAAATGATAAAGTACTATAAAGGGCAGTAACTGCAATGAAAGCCAAATCATTTTAAAACAAAAGAAATTAAGGTAATGCTGTTAATTTTTTTTAAAAAATTCTTTATTTTAAAGGTTTTACAGAGTTTTGTTGTTCACCAACATGTATGTTCCCAGATCAGTCATATGCATATCCCTGGACCCCCCTACCCAGTTCCCCCCATCCCACCCCTCTGGATCATCGCCCCAAGCCATTGTGAGCACTTCTGTTCCCTTAGCACAATGACAATAGCTATCTTTTCCACACATGACAGTATAGGTTTCCATGTTACTCCCTCCATGCCTCCCCCTTCCTGTTTCTTCCCCACAATGTCCATATGTCTATTCTTTGTTTTTCCATGAATTCACTGTGTGTGTTATAGGAAAAAAACAAAGAATAAAGTGACATGAAGGAAAAGGATGGGGAGAGAAGTCTACCATAATGTTTCTCAGAGTGTGGGCCCACACTAACGTCACTTGGAAGTTTGTTTAAAACTCTGCACTTGTCAGAAAATCCTGTGACTAGAACCCCCCAGGTAAATCTGACGCAGGGTAGTTTTCAGGCCTTTTGTTCTAAAGGATGATGGATCCTACCCACCTGATTTATTCTTATAAATTAGGTGCTGATAGTTTGGCCCCCTGATATGAAAATCTGATTCATTGGAGGAGACCCTGATGCTGGGAAAGATTGAAAGCAAGGGGAGAATGGGGTAGCAGAGTATGAGATGGTTAGATAGCATCACCAACTCAATGGACTGGAATTTGAGCAAACTCAGGGAGATAGGGGAGGACAGAGGAGCCTGGTGTGCTACAGTCCTGGGGGTCATTGAACAACAACAATGATATTCTCTAGGTCCAAGCATGTTGCTGCAAGTGGCATTGTTTCATTCTTTTTAAATGATTGAGTAATAATTCCTTGTGGGCTTCCCTAGTGGCTCAGTGGTAAAGAATCTGCCTGCCAATGCAGGAGATGCAGGTTCTATCCCTGGGTTAGGAAGATCTCCCAGAGAAGGAGATGGTAACTCACTTCAGTATTCTTGCTTGGGTAATCCCATGGACAGAGGAGCCTGGATCACATGGGATCACAAGAGTCAGACACGACAACTCACCTGTTAGTAATTTGTAAGATGCTTCCTTTTAAATCTCTGCTTTTGATTCCTTCTTCCTTATTTTCTGTAATTTTCATCTATAGTGCAAGAGCATTACACAAACTATCAAGGTGCAGGTCAATGAACATAGCCAGAAAATAGAAAAAGAAAGAACATCTTGATATTTCTTAGTGTCTATTAGCAAGGAGAAGTCACAGGAACCAATCCAGACTTCAGTTTGTGATGTTCTTGCTCACGAAAATGCACTGGTCATTTATTTGAGCAGATATGTAGTGCAGAAAGGGCTTGTGCAATCTTTGTTGTATACCATCTCACACAGACACAGAGATACGTACAGCTACTATAGATCTCAAACATCAAAGTTTCCCATCTGAAATGAAAGTATAATATTTTTTAAATATGCATTTTTTTTTACAAATAACATGGTACATTTTAACTTGACAAGTGTGCACAGACATGTTCAGCGTAAAGGAAAAAGATATCCGTTACAGGTCAAGAGCAAAGAAACCAATAAAAATGAACACTTATATGATATTAATATTTAAAGTTTCCCTGGTGGCTCAGATGGTGAAGGATCTACCTACAACGAGGAAGACCTGGATTCAGTCCATGGATTGGTAAGATCTTCTACAGAAGGGAATGGCTACCCACTCCAGTGTTCTTGCCTGGAAAATTCCGTAGACAGAGGAGTCTGGTGGGCTATAGTCCATGGGGTCACAAAGAATTGGATATGACTAACACACCTGATATTTATGTGTCAGCTGTTAAGTAATTGATTTATATGAATATATTCAGTCCTCACAATGGCCCTGTGAATTACACGCTGTTAGCAGACCCATTTTAAGGACAGGGATGGATCCTCAGAGGCCCTGTATTGCTGAAAAATCACATTGTCTGGATTTGAAGCCAGGCTGTAGAGATCAAGAACCTCAGCTCTTAACCTCTGGCCCTGCCTTAACCTCTGCTTCTAACCATGCTCCAATCCCGTCTCTAAGCACAGTTTAATGCCATCATTGTAACTTTAAGCAGATCAAGGGCAGTTGAAGAGCAGGTAGGAGAATGCAGAGCAGATATTGGAGGAAACATGGAGACAGGAGGGATGAGAATGGACAACGGGACCAAGGAGGAGCAGAAGCAAATGAAGGGATGGGGAGTGAAGGCAGGAGCAGCTGGACTTGGCTTGATGGGTCGATGTGCAAGCAGGGAAAGCAGGAGGCTGAGAGAGATCTAAGGAGGTGTGAGAGTGAGTTTGGATGATAAGGGGTGGGAGGAACAGGAAGGGGTGGCACACAGGAGTTATGGCAAGCCTCAGGGAGTGGGTCCTCAGAGGTAGGCCAAGGAGAGATGTGCTTAGAAAAGAGGATCTGGAACCAGAAAGATAAAACAGAAAGAAAAGGACACAATGAAAAAAATGCCCTCTCTTTGGGCATTGAAAACACTGTCATGCTCTGTGGTCTTCTGCTGGGGTGCAATAAAAACATTTTCTTAGGCAGGAAGTTAGCTGAGGCGAGGAGACAAGGTCCCTTCAGTTAAACATCCAATGGCTGCCTATTCCTACCAAGCTACTCACCAGCCCCACCCATCAGTACTCCAAAAGAGTTAAGGGGCCAGAAAAATTCCCTCCAAAGCCCACTGCAACATCATATGCATTGGCTCAGATGGTGAAGGATCTACCTACAACGAGGAAGACCTGGATTCAGTCCATGGATTGGTAAGATCTTCTACAGAAGGGAATGGCTACCCACTCCAGTGTTCTTGCCTGGAAAATTCCGTAGACAGAGGAGTCTGGTGGGCTATAGTCCATGGGGTCACAAAGAATTGGATATGACTAACACACCTGATATTTATGTGTCAGCTGTTAAGTAATTGATTTATATGAATATATTCAGTCCTCACAATGGCCCTGTGAATTACACGCTGTTAGCAGACCCATTTTAAGGACAGGGATGGATCCTCAGAGGCCCTGTATTGCTGAAAAATCACATTGTCTGGATTTGAAGCCAGGCTGTAGAGATCAAGAACCTCAGCTCTTAACCTCTGGCCCTGCCTTAACCTCTGCTTCTAACCATGCTCCAATCCCGTCTCTAAGCACAGTTTAATGCCATCATTGTAACTTTAAGCAGATCAAGGGCAGTTGAAGAGCAGGTAGGAGAATGCAGAGCAGATATTGGAGGAAACATGGAGACAGGAGGGATGAGAATGGACAACGGGACCAAGGAGGAGCAGAAGCAAATGAAGGGATGGGGAGTGAAGGCAGGAGCAGCTGGACTTGGCTTGATGGGTCGATGTGCAAGCAGGGAAAGCAGGAGGCTGAGAGAGATCTAAGGAGGTGTGAGAGTGAGTTTGGATGATAAGGGGTGGGAGGAACAGGAAGGGGTGGCACACAGGAGTTATGGCAAGCCTCAGGGAGTGGGTCCTCAGAGGTAGGCCAAGGAGAGATGTGCTTAGAAAAGAGGATCTGGAACCAGAAAGATAAAACAGAAAGAAAAGGACACAATGAAAAAAATGCCCTCTCTTTGGGCATTGAAAACACTGTCATGCTCTGTGGTCTTCTGCTGGGGTGCAATAAAAACATTTTCTTAGGCAGGAAGTTAGCTGAGAGCGAGGAGACAAGGTCCCTTCAGTTAAACATCCAATGGCTGCCTATTCCTACCAAGCTACTCACCAGCCCCACCCATCAGTACTCCAAAAGAGTTAAGGGGCCAGAAAAATTCCCCTCCAGCCCACTGGCGGAATGTTCCCTATTCTAGCACACCATCCTGTACTAAAGTAACCCTTGGCAACCACTGGGCTCATTAACTGTTCATAAATGTTCTATAAATACATACATCTAATTATAACAGACTGAATTATGGGAAAAACATATGCAGTAGGGTAGGACATCTTGTTATATAACCTGCAGCTGTCAATCAAGACCCCCGGGATTATACAAATAACCTTGCCTAAAGAACTCTGTACCCCAGCTGGCCAGAGCCATTGCCTCCCTTGGCCTGACTTACCTCTCTCTTGAGATATTCTTTCTGTTCTTTTCCCCCTGATCTTCAATATATTTGCAGTGGTTGAGACCTCAGATTCTTCTTTGCATCCTTACCAAGAACTGAGACCCCGGGAAGGAGTCCGTCTCCAGACTCTCCTCTGCTAACCTTTTAATGAAGAACACAGTATTACCATCATGGCACACACAGGAAAGCATTCATTACCAAAAAAGATTGGAAGCCAGCAGTAATGTCTTTTCCTTTTGCTCCTCCACTCTCTCACAGCTCCTTTGCTTTTGCTATGTAAATATCAGAGACACAAGAGACTAAGATTGGCGTTCCCTGACTACTCAAAACATGCCCCAGCCTTGCCAGGGGCAACCCAGAGGAAGGCATGAGCAACAGAGTACTGCTTTAAATCGCCTTCAGAGGACTATCCAAACCTTCCCCTGAGAACACATCCCAGTTCAACACACAGCACGTAATATAGCAGCAGCCTCCTCAGTTTGGGTTGCGGGCATCCGAATTAGCTGTCCCTGTAGCAACAGAGTACTGCTTTAAATCGCCTTCAAGGCAAAGACACAAATGTGCTTAGAAAAGAGGATCTGGAACCAGAAAGATAAAACAGAAAGAAAAGGACACAATGAAAAAAATGCCCTCTCTTTGGGCATTGAAAACACTGTCATGCTCTGTGGTCTTCTGCTGGGGTGCAATAAAAACATTTTCTTAGGCAGGAAGTTAGCTGAGAGCGAGGAGACAAGGTCCCTTCAGTTAAACATCCAATGGCTGCCTATTCCTACCAAGCTACTCACCAGCCCCACCCATCAGTACTCCAAAAGAGTTAAGGGGCCAGAAAAATTCCCCTCCAGCCCACTGGCGGAATGTTCCCTATTCTAGCACACCATCCTGTACTAAAGTAACCCTTGGCAACCACTGGGCTCATTAACTGTTCATAAATGTTCTATAAATACATACATCTAATTATAACAGACTGAATTATGGGAAAAACATATGCAGTAGGGTAGGACATCTTGTTATATAACCTGCAGCTGTCAATCAAGACCCCCGGGATTATACAAATAACCTTGCCTAAAGAACTCTGTACCCCAGCTGGCCAGAGCCATTGCCTCCCTTGGCCTGACTTACCTCTCTCTTGAGATATTCTTTCTGTTCTTTTCCCCCTGATCTTCAATATATTTGCAGTGGTTGAGACCTCAGATTCTTCTTTGCATCCTTACCAAGAACTGAGACCCCGGGAAGGAGTCCGTCTCCAGACTCTCCTCTGCTAACCTTTTAATGAAGAACACAGTATTACCATCATGGCACACACAGGAAAGCATTCATTACCAAAAAAGATTGGAAGCCAGCAGTAATGTCTTTTCCTTTTGCTCCTCCACTCTCTCACAGCTCCTTTGCTTTTGCTATGTAAATATCAGAGACACAAGAGACTAAGATTGGCGTTCCCTGACTACTCAAAACATGCCCCAGCCTTGCCAGGGGGGCAACCCAGAGGAAGGCATGAGCAACAGAGTACTGCTTTAAATCGCCTTCAGAGGACTATCCAAACCTTCCCCTGAGAACACATCCCAGTTCAACACACAGCACGTAATATAGCAGCAGCCTCCTCAGTTTGGGTTGCGGGCATCCATGCTTCACAGCCTCTTAGCTGCTCCATGTAGGCACGTGGGAACCTGGTGTTGCATCTACCTGATGGGCCTGGATTCTCAAAGGTCTTCAAGAATGTGATTTAATAGGGACATAGAAAACAGGCTGGTGGTAGCCAATGTGCAGGGGCCGAGGGAGGAATGGAGTGGGAGGCTGGGTCAGAAGTAAGCTTTTATATATAGGATGATAAGCAACCACGTCCTATTGTATAACACAGGAACTATATTCAATATCAAAAATGGAGAGAATATTAAACAATGCATATGTATGTATAACTGAATCACTTTGCTGTACATCTGTAGTTAACACAGCATTGCAATTCAACTGTACTTCAATTACAAAAACGTGATTTGAATCAAAAGGATACAGACAAAAAAATTCAGAAACATCTTGTCTATTGGCCATTAAACTATTAGGCTTATTTTGCTTATTACAAGTGAGAATTTTTACTTGCAAATGGATTGCCTCCTGAATAAAAACCAAATGCAAGGTTATCCTCAATTCTACGCCTCACGTTCCAGTGTTGCCCAAACTTACTGGATACTAACAACCATTTTGAAGTGTTATTTGAAGAAGAAAAATGTTTGTCAAAAATGTATTCTGGAGTTTCTGATGAATAAGTCTAAATAGGGCTAAGGAGTGAATTTTTTTTTCTTTCTATGTACGGACATACACACATGAGTAATTCTCTTGCTCTGACTTGCTTGCAAGGCACTGGTGTACCCTATATACCAGCTCAACTGTGTTCCCTTTTGCTCTGTTTCTACTCCTCCCCTGTCCTATACTTTATATCTCATAGATATATGTGCTGGCCTCTCATTCCCCCAGTACCCACTGATACTGTCTCCTCTTATTGAAATCCTAGCCGTTCTTCAATGTGTAGGATTTCTTGACCTCCTCAGTTGAAAATGATCTCTTCCTGACTGCCGTCATATGCAATTTGTTTGTGTCTTTCTTCTAGCGCTACTCACATTCCACCTTGGACTGTGGATAGGATACTTAGCATCTCCTTACCTTATTGCAACTTTGTTGAAGGTAGTAATCACGACTTCATATAGCCATACAGATGTAAAATGTCTGGCACTTGTTTGGGACATTGTATCTCATACTTCTCATTGTATCTCATCCCTTCCCTTCCTTTTTCTTTAGCAAGGTGTTTTGCTTATAGTAAGGTTTCCAAGGTGGTTCAGATAGTAAAGAATCTGCCTGCAATGCAGGAGACCTGAGTTTGATATCTAGGTTGGGAAGATCCCCTGGAGAAGGGCATGGCAATCCACTCCAGTATTCTTGCCTGGAGAATCCCTTGAACAGAGGATCCTGTTGTGCTACACTCCATGGAGTCACAAAGAGCTGGATATGACTCAGTGACTAACGCTTTCACTTCTGTTTATAGTGTATGTTTACTATGTTAAGTAAATGAGCAACCGATACAGGAACTTTTGGAGGCTTTTGTTAATTTGTGTTATTTTTTGGTCTAGATTGATAAACTTAGAAAAAAGTACCTGGAGACATTTAGAATGAAGAATGAAGATGTTTTATCTTTCTTTGCAGACAATTATAAATTACAATGCTAAGGTCTTGGATGCTTGGAGATATTTTTAGAAGAGACAGACAATTTACTGAGTATATACAGGGCATAAAAAGCTCTCCAGAGAACTAAAGAAGGACACAGAATAAATGGGATAATGCTCTCCTATCCTCATCAACTGTTTTATTTAAACATAAGAAATGTTGTACCAAATATTTTCTAATATAGCTCTAACATCCCAACTGGTTCAAATTTCAGTTTGATTCTATTTATTCAGTATATCTTTAGATCAAATACAGCTTTACTTCCATAACTGTAATTCCAAGGAGATCAATATTTTTCATCAATTTTCATAGTGGTTTCCTTTAGTGACAATTTCAGTGCATGTGTTTTGCTTGTTTTAGGTGATAGGGTTATCCTATGAATCTTTATAACCCTTTGGGTCACTTTCCAGTTACTTGAATTGAAATTAAGTTTCCTTCAATTCTATCTTGATGTGTAACCTTGGCTTTGCAACGTCCCTCCTGTAAAACACCAACTTACCTGCATAATGATCACTCACCCATGTAGTTTTTGGATGCAATTTCTTCAGAAGTCTGGGAGTATTCTACCTGGGAAAGAAATCTCTTACAGATATACCTTGAGACTATGTTCTAGTATTATGATATAAAACTACAGAACAGTCATGTTCGGATGTTGATTAGGCAGCCATGGCAATGCTAGAAAACATATATTCACATTTAAAAAAACCCAACTTTAAAAATGCACTCAATTACCCAAATATTTCTTAACATCCAGATGTTTGGCATTACCGGAACAAAATATCTGGATAACAATGAAATGTTTTTAGTTATCACCAGCATATATTTTGCTTCCTGTAAGACCCTGTAAGACTCTTAAAGATATTATCAAATTTTTCTGATAATCACCTCCACAGTCAATGTAATCAAGGTCACAGAAACCTTAAACATGCATTGCTTCCCACTTGTGAACCATGCTCTGTGCTGTGGGCTCTCACTCAGAGTGAATGTATAGTGGGTACATTTCTTCTGAATGCACTGCATTCCAATCTCATAAGTGAGGACTTTAAATAGCAGCTTATCATTAAGTCAAAATTCCTTAATGCTTTTACACCAGAAAGAAGGCATATAAGGAAAATAAGAAATCGAACTGCTCTCGACCATCACACTGCTATTTTTGGGGTTCACACAGTGACCTCTGAGAATCATCACTGTTCAACTATACAGGACAGCTGGTATGTTTCAAAGCAGCGCTTTAGAAATTGGTTAAACAGAAGGATTCATTTGCAACTAGTTCTAATGGCTTTCTGTTACAGAATAGCAGATGTGAAAAGCTTTGATGCATATGCCCTATGCCATTATATAAAAATAGCAACTTTCAGTAATTCCAAGGAGATCAATATTTTTCATCAATTTTCATAGTGGTTTCCTTTAGTGACAATTTCAGTGCATGTGTTTTGCTTGTTTTAGGTGATAGGGTTATCCTATGAATCTTTATAACCCTTTGGGTCACTTTCCAGTTACTTGAATTGAAATTAAGTTTCCTTCAATTCTATCTTGATGTGTAACCTTGGCTTTGCAACGTCCCTCCTGTAAAACACCAACTTACCTGCATAATGATCACTCACCCATGTAGTTTTTGGATGCAATTTCTTCAGAAGTCTGGGAGTATTCTACCTGGGAAAGAAATCTCTTACAGATATACCTTGAGACTATGTTCTAGTATTATGATATAAAACTACAGAACAGTCATGTTCGGATGTTGATTAGGCAGCCATGGCAATGCTAGAAAACATATATTCACATTTAAAAAAACCCAACTTTAAAAATGCACTCAATTACCCAAATATTTCTTAACATCCAGATGTTTGGCATTACCGGAACAAAATATCTGGATAACAATGAAATGTTTTTAGTTATCACCAGCATATATTTTGCTTCCTGTAAGACCCTGTAAGACTCTTAAAGATATTATCAAATTTTTCTGATAATCACCTCCACAGTCAATGTAATCAAGGTCACAGAAACCTTAAACATGCATTGCTTCCCACTTGTGAACCATGCTCTGTGCTGTGGGCTCTCACTCAGAGTGAATGTATAGTGGGTACATTTCTTCTGAATGCACTGCATTCCAATCTCATAAGTGAGGACTTTAAATAGCAGCTTATCATTAAGTCAAAATTCCTTAATGCTTTTACACCAGAAAGAAGGCATATAAGGAAAATAAGAAATCGAACTGCTCTCGACCATCACACTGCTATTTTTGGGGTTCACACAGTGACCTCTGAGAATCATCACTGTTCAACTATACAGGACAGCTGGTATGTTTCAAAGACGAGCGCTTTAGAAATTGGTTAAACAGAAGGATTCATTTGCAACTAGTTCTAATGGCTTTCTGTTACAGAATAGCAGATGTGAAAAGCTTTGATGCATATGCCCTATGCCATTATATAAAAATAGCAACTTTCAGTGCAACTTGATCACCGGATAATGTTACTGATGGTAGAGACAGGTAACAAGTAACAGTTATTTGTGGCTACACAGCTTGAACAACAGCAACACCCCAAAAAAGGCAACCTAGTGAACTCTTTTTAGTTAGCAATCAGGCTCCTTTCATTCTTTCTAATTATAAATCTCGTGAGAAGAAAAGAGAGAAAAGACCTACAAATACAGTACCTCAATTGATTTCAGCAGGATGCTGGAATGTATGTGTCAGAGTTGACCATTATTAAACCCGGTATGTAACTACAGCAAAACATCTTGTAGGATCTTGAAGCAATCATTTTTGTTTTTCATTCCTATTTGGTGACTAAAAATTACCATTTCAAATTTCAGTGAGTAATACGCATCAATTTGGGGTATTTAAGAAGTCACAGAGGCCTAAGGATAGAATAAAATCTACAAAAGTACACAGGTGGAGTTATTTGTGCTTCTTGGATAGAACGTTTCAATGCAAGTACTACTTTCATTTGAATGATATAAATTTGGTAAATAGAAAGATATGTACCCTTTATGACTCCTATATTTCATCTATTGTATAGCACTGAGATAGCACCTGAAGTAGAATATGCTGGATGTGACAAAACCATAATTTTAATATGTGAGGTATGCATCTCAGGCAAGCTAAGATTTTCTCCCTCGCCAGGTAAGTTCTTTGAGGGCAGAAATCTAATTTTGATGCTTCATTTCTCACCTCCTCTCTGCCTAGAGTAATATGTAGCACATAGTAGGTGCTCACTAAATATCCATTGAGTAAATGAAGGAATGAGTCAATCTTTCAATAAATATTTCTTGAAAGATGCTTATTAGAAGTCACTCCTCGATAGCCTTCCCCAGGTTCTGTGATAGAGGTGGTCCATTGGAGGAAAAGAGATCTCATTAGCGTATAGATGTGAGGGTTAAATACTACAAGTGTGTGCATGTAAAGTCACTTCTGTTATGTCTGATTCTTTGCCGTCCTATGGACTGTAGCCCACCAGGCTCCTCTGTCCATGGGATTCTCCAGGCAAGAATACTGGAGTGGGTTGCCATGCCTTCTCCAGGGGATCTTCCTGACTTAGGGATCAAACCCACGTCTCTTACATCTCCTGCATTGGCAGGTGGGTTCTTTACCACTAGTGCCAAGTGAGAAGCCCTAAATATCACGTGCACGATATTCAAACATGGGATGCTAGGATGCTTGATCTTCAGGGGAAGGAAAGAGCATTTCAAATGAGGATGACTGCATCCACCCACTGTTTGGATTCCAGATAATTTAAAATAAAAGAAAGAAAAGAATGGAACTTCTGTCCCTGATTCTTTTTCAGAGAAAGAGAAGGTGAAAGCAACTTAGGAAAAGTAGGGAGAAACTTCAAGAAAGCTAGGCAGCTGTCTCTAAAGCATTTGGGGGGACGAAAAAGTGGCTAGAGGATGTCACTTGAGGATAGGAGTGGCCATTTCATTGTTGGATTTTAAGTGTCATAGGATTTCTCAACTTCTGAATTCTGGAAGGGGTTACAGCAGAAGTGTTAAATATCCTGAGACAAGGAGGAAGTCATGTTGTCTTAAGAGTTCCAGTCCAGTTTTCCAGACTGCAGAGACAAAATGTTTGCCTGAGCAATGAAACTTTTGGGTGGTCGTCCAAGACAAGCGGGAAAACCTTCTGAGGTTCTCCAATTGCTACTTATCATTTACCATAATTCTTATAATTATAGGTTTGTCTCATATGATCCTTGATCTATTATGCCCTGTATATATATATCAATTTTTCTATTTTATAACTGTCCTAGGAGTGATTTAAAGCTATGCTATTATAGAATTTAAATTAGAAAAGTCAATTTAGAGAAGTTACGAAATGTTACCTCTGAAATGTATACGTATCCTTTACATAACTATCTCTGATTCATGTCCCTGGGTTTAACACAGTGGGATGTGTTAAAATACTATAAGTAAAGTGTGACTTTTTCTGTGATTAGTGAAAAGATTTTCCTAAGATTTGCTTAAGCTCTTGCTGTGTGCAACCACTGATGGGTTCCACGAGAGGGTGGATTGGATGCTAGCTAGTCTTAAATCCCAGAGAATCAGGCTGCAGGAATTATTTCAGGTGTCCAGACCCATCGGAAGAAAAGACAACCAACAAGCAGAAGTACTAGAGAATTGTCACACTTTACCTGCTCCTTTTTTCACAATACTGTTTGGAAGATCAACTCAGGCATTGCCTCTGCCTACTGCTTCATGCATATGCAGTGCTATGCTGCAGAACCTCAGGCTTGTTTCCTTCCTCTAGGCTTAGGCAGAAAGCATGCCAGTCTCCCACTGCTCCATTCTAGGCTTTGCTTAATGCTGTGAACCCAGATAGTGTTTCAACCTAAGCCATATCTAAGCTCAACACAAACCAGCCCAACTTTGGTATAAAAAGGCACAGAGTACTTGCTTTCCCCTGGGGTGAATTCTCACAGCTGTGACGAGGAATGGACATTGAGTAAGACAAATTATCCATGGTGGCTTCTTTTTAGGAAAGAATACTCTTGCTTTGCTTTGAACTGGGTGAACTCTGAAGCTCAGATGAATGTTTTTCATGGCATCACTTATTTTGAAGTAATAAAAATGGTTTGGCAATTTCTTACAATTATTCTTATTTTATATTATTTGATACATTTATCATAGGACCCGCCATCCCACTGCTAGGTATTTACCCATGATAAGAGTAATGTTTACACAAAACAGGGGGCACCTCTATTCATAATCACCCATCATGGGAGACAATCCAAATGCCCGTCTATGGGTGAATGAGCAAGATCCCATTCAATGGAATACTACTTAGCAATAAAAAAGAACAAACTATTCATATATGCAGCCACTTGGGTGAATCCCAAAGGCATAATGCTGAGTAATAGAAGCCAGTCTCAGTGTTGCATAATGTATGATTCCATTTATATGATGTTCTCAAAGATATATATTTATAACTACAGCAACAGAGAATGGATTAGGGGCTGGAAGGGAGGCGTGAGGACTGACTAAGAGAGTGATGGAACTCGTCTATATTCTTAAAGTGGTATTAAAACACAGCGTTACAGACATAGAGGACAAACTTGTGATTGGTTGCCAATGGGGAAAGGGGTTGAGGGGGATGGATTGGGAGTTGAGGATTAGTAGATGCAAACTATTATTTGCATCTGAGAAAAAACAAGATCCTACATGCAGTCATAGGGACTATATTCAACATCCTGTGATAAACCATAGTGGAAAAGAATATGAAAAAGAATGTACATATAAACATATAACTGAATCATGTTGCTGTAGGGCAGAAAGTGACACAAAATTGTAAATCATCTCTATTTTAATAAACTAAAATTAAAAAAAAACCAAGTGCTAAGATGCACAGGATGGTACATCCAAAAAAGTCAATTTTACTATTTGTGAATTTAAATAAACACATGCATATACACAACAGTGTCCGCAGAAGCTCAGGGAAGGAACCTGAAACAGGGCTCAATAGATTTCTGCATGAGCTCCATGTTCAGTTGATGGGGCAGCTGCCGTGCTTCTAAATAAAGACAGAGGCCATGTAGATGACTATTACTTAAAGGTGGCTTCAGTGTCTGCCCCTCGCCCCTCATCCTGCCATAATTCTTGCCATTGTTAGTATTAGAGCACCCCTTCATCCCTGGGCTTAAGGTATGTTGCCTTCATTGTGTTATTTCCAGTATTATCTAGGAAGAAGAATCCATTAACACCTTAGTAAGAAAGAGGTTCCTTGGATGAAGTCAACTCAGAGAATTTTCGAAAAACAGTGCACAAAGATGCTGTATTTGTTAGAAGGACAGGGAGGAGGAGGCTGAGACAAGGGAGGCTCCTAAGTAAGGGAGACCTAGGGCCATGAGTAGAGGTTGCCAAGGCCACCACCACCAGTCCTAACTTTAGCCCTTCTCACTGGGGCAAAGCAGCTACGTCAGCGTAATTCCTTTCCCATAAACATAGATACCAAGTCAATCAACTTTACGGTAAGATTCAACTGACAGGGAATTCCCTGGTGGTCCAGTGGCTAAGACTCTGTGCTCCCAATGCAGGGAGCCCAGGTTCAACCCCTGGTCAGGGAACTAGAGCCCACGTGCTACAATTGAGAACCAATGCAGTCAAATAAATATAAGTAAAAAATTTTTTTTTTTTTAAAGATTCAACTGACAGGTCGAGAAATTCTAGCAATTGGAAATGAGCTACTGAAACCGCTTTTTTGAAATGTGCTAACCCCAGAGAGGGCCCTCACTCAGGTATAGACAGTTTGTCTATAAAAGCTGGAGAGCAGATTCTGCCCATCAGTTCCAGTAGGACACCCCAGAGACTCCCATCCCCTGCCTCAGTTCAGACTCACTGATTATGGGATAACTGAAGTAACTCCTTCCCCAAGGGGCCCGGTGACTTCCTGTCCACTCATAACAAAACCCACAATGTGTCTCATGGCCTTTGGGGTCCTACTTGGCCTGCCCCCTGCCTGACTCTAGATTTGGTGCTCACTCTTCCTTGTTTATTATTTAGTCTGTCTGGCTATTTTGCTGGTCCTTGAATATACCCTGCTGACTCCCACCTCAGGATGTTTGCACTTTCTGTTCTGCCTGCCTGAATACTGCTCCCACAAACCTCATCCTTATGGTTTCAATTCTAGTGTTATCTCCCCTCAAAGGCCTTTTTTGACATCTTATCTAACACCACCTCCACACGTCAAAGCATGCTCACACGACCCCCATTTGACTGTCTTCATTGTCTGGTTGCTCTCTGAAATCATTTGCTTATTTGTTTAGAGTGTAGTTTCCCCTGTAGCTCACCTGGTAGAAGAATCTGCCTGCAATGCAGGAGATTCCTCTTGGATTCCTGGATCAGGAAGCTTCCCTAGAGAAGGGACAGGCTACCCATGCCAGTATTCCTGGCTTTCCTGGTGGCTCAGACCGTAAAGAATCTGCCCACAGTGCAGAAGACCTGGGTTTGATCACTGCGTTGGGAAGATCCTCTGGAGAAGGGAAAGGCTACCCATTCTATTTTTGCCTGGAGAATTCTCTGGTACATCCATGGGTCTCAAAGAGTCAGACATGACTGAGCGACTTTCACGTCACTTGAGTCCAATGATTCTGGAATGAGTTGCCTGCTCTAAATTCAAGCATCACCATTTCCTGTGTGACTTTAGGAAAGTGACAGCCTCTCTGTGCCTCAGTTTCTCACTTGTCATGAGAACACCTACCTTATGTGCTAAGGTTTCTATAAGAGACAACGTCTGAGAGCTGTGTAGAACAGTGTCTGATGGTGGTAAGTGCTGTTAAGTGTTTACAAAGATTATTACCATAAGAAACTCTAAGGTTTTTTTAAAAAACCGCTTTTTTGAAATGTGCTAACCCCAGAGAGGGCCCTCACTCAGGTATAGACAGTTTGTCTATAAAAGCTGGAGAGCAGATTCTGCCCATCAGTTCCAGTAGGACACCCCAGAGACTCCCATCCCCTGCCTCAGTTCAGACTCACTGATTATGGGATAACTGAAGTAACTCCTTCCCCAAGGGGCCCGGTGACTTCCTGTCCACTCATAACAAAACCCACAATGTGTCTCATGGCCTTTGGGGTCCTACTTGGCCTGCCCCCTGCCTGACTCTAGATTTGGTGCTCACTCTTCCTTGTTTATTATTTAGTCTGTCTGGCTATTTTGCTGGTCCTTGAATATACCCTGCTGACTCCCACCTCAGGATGTTTGCACTTTCTGTTCTGCCTGCCTGAATACTGCTCCCACAAACCTCATCCTTATGGTTTCAATTCTAGTGTTATCTCCCCTCAAAGGCCTTTTTTGACATCTTATCTAACACCACCTCCACACGTCAAAGCATGCTCACACGACCCCCATTTGACTGTCTTCATTGTCTGGTTGCTCTCTGAAATCATTTGCTTATTTGTTTAGAGTGTAGTTTCCCCTGTAGCTCACCTGGTAGAAGAATCTGCCTGCAATGCAGGAGATTCCTCTTGGATTCCTGGATCAGGAAGCTTCCCTAGAGAAGGGACAGGCTACCCATGCCAGTATTCCTGGCTTTCCTGGTGGCTCAGACCGTAAAGAATCTGCCCACAGTGCAGAAGACCTGGGTTTGATCACTGCGTTGGGAAGATCCTCTGGAGAAGGGAAAGGCTACCCATTCTATTTTTGCCTGGAGAATTCTCTGGTACATCCATGGGTCTCAAAGAGTCAGACATGACTGAGCGACTTTCACGTCACTTGAGTCCAATGATTCTGGAATGAGTTGCCTGCTCTAAATTCAAGCATCACCATTTCCTGTGTGACTTTAGGAAAGTGACAGCCTCTCTGTGCCTCAGTTTCTCACTTGTCATGAGAACACCTACCTTATGTGCTAAGGTTTCTATAAGAGACAACGTCTGAGAGCTGTGTAGAACAGTGTCTGATGGTGGTAAGTGCTGTTAAGTGTTTACAAAGATTATTACCATAAGAACTCTAAGGTTTTCAGGCAGAGTAGTTCATGTACTGCCTGCTTGAGGTGACTTGTCACTGGGTGGACACATAACCTCTGTGGCACTATTATAAGCCCTTCCTGAAGCCTGATATAGAGGAAAAGAGAGGACCATTCTGCTTTGGAAAGTTCAGGAGCTAAGATCATGCACCTCAGGACTTGCCAGGGGAGAACACAAAAAATTCCCATGTGGGGAAAGCAGGGAAGAGAAAAAGAGAGGAGAGACTGGAAATTCTGTTATTATTAAATCCCTGATTCTAGCCATGCCAGAAGCCAAACTGCTATTAGAGGTTTTAGTTATGTGGGCCAATTAGGAAGGACCCTCTTTTGGTAAAACTAGATAATTGGGCTTCTGTCATTTGTAGCAGAAAATGAAGTCCAGAAGGACGTAAAAGATGCTGTTTTTTTTATTGAGCATTCATTTAATTGCCCCTCTGTTTGATTTTCCTTTGGGAACCCATGCACCTCTCCACTCTTAAGTCATGGGTTGTGGCACTTGGCTTGGACAATCAGTGAATTCCATCTTCTTGGCTACAGTGATTGCCTCAGAAACTGGCACGAGGCATAATTCATGTCAGAGAGGCTCACTTTGGGGATTTTTATAGAAACTATTGGAATTATGAAGCTAGATTTTCTCTAGAATTACATTACTGGAGGTTGCCAGTCCAAGGTTCTTGGGGCCATTATGTAGAAAGAACCTGTCTGGAAATAAAACCCACAAAGAAAATTTGAACATGGAGAGATCAAGGCTGATGACATCAGAACTGCTGAGGTTAAGAGGTACAGGAAGCTTAAAAGGCACATTAAAGAGAGTTATTAATCAGCTGTGGAGCACACATGTTTAGAATCTCACTAAATCATGATCACCTTAAGCAGATTTTCTCACTTGGTTTTTTGATCCAAAAGAAGACTTTAGCTAAAAGAGGTTATTTCTGCCATTTGCTCCATTATGCAGAAGTGTTAAGACCACTTTCATTGTAAGAAGACAACGCTGAGAGCTGTGTAGAACAGTGTCTGATGGTGGTAAGTGCTGTTAAGTGTTTACAAAGATTATTACCATAAGAACTCTAAGGTTTTCAGGCAGAGTAGTTCATGTACTGCCTGCTTGAGGTGACTTGTCACTGGGTGGACACATAACCTCTGTGGCACTATTATAAGCCCTTCCTGAAGCCTGATATAGAGGAAAAGAGAGGACCATTCTGCTTTGGAAAGTTCAGGAGCTAAGATCATGCACCTCAGGACTTGCCAGGGGAGAACACAAAAAATTCCCATGTGGGGAAAGCAGGGAAGAGAAAAAGAGAGGAGAGACTGGAAATTCTGTTATTATTAAATCCCTGATTCTAGCCATGCCAGAAGCCAAACTGCTATTAGAGGTTTTAGTTATGTGGGCCAATTAGGAAGGACCCTCTTTTGGTAAAACTAGATAATTGGGCTTCTGTCATTTGTAGCAGAAAATGAAGTCCAGAAGGACGTAAAAGATGCTGTTTTTGTTATTGAGCATTCATTTAATTGCCCCTCTGTTTGATTTTCCTTTGGGAACCCATGCACCTCTCCACTCTTAAGTCATGGGTTGTGGCACTTGGCTTGGACAATCAGTGAATTCCATCTTCTTGGCTACAGTGATTGCCTCAGAAACTGGCACGAGGCATAATTCATGTCAGAGAGGCTCACTTTGGGGATTTTTATAGAAACTATTGGAATTATGAAGCTAGATTTTCTCTAGAATTACATTACTGGAGGTTGCCAGTCCAAGGTTCTTGGGGCCATTATGTAGAAAGAACCTGTCTGGAAATAAAACCCACAAAGAAAATTTGAACATGGAGAGATCAAGGCTGATGACATCAGAACTGCTGAGGTTAAGAGGTACAGGAAGCTTAAAAGGCACATTAAAGAGAGTTATTAATCAGCTGTGGAGCACACATGTTTAGAATCTCACTAAATCATGATCACCTTAAGCAGATTTTCTCACTTGGTTTTTTGATCCAAAAGAAGACTTTAGCTAAAAGAGGTTATTTCTGCCATTTGCTCCATTATGCAGAAGTGTTAAGACCACTTTCATTGTAAATTATGATAAAATCAGAACTTCAGAGCTGAAAAGGAGGAATCTCAGAATTTGTCTAGACTGGTGGTTTCTGAGGTAAGGGTGTTTTCTGAGGTAGTGTTTTTTACTAGTGGTCCTTAAATTTGTATATATCACAATTTGCCCTGTAGGTGGAAGAAAGCACAAACCTGACACACGTACATGAATCATACTTTTTTGGATATATGTAGATGCTACTATGATTCACTCTGCTAAGATTAATTTAAAAGTCTGGACTGAAAGTATAGTAGTCGTTTATCGTTACATTTTTCCAACCAGGATTGAGTAAACCTATTACCAACATTTAGTAGGGAGAGGGGTCAGAAAATTTTTTGACACTCTAAAATTTCACATAATCAAAAAGATTTAAAAACACTTACTTACTTGGCCAAAATGTTGATTTTTATCAACTGAAGAAACTAAAGGTTTGTATGACCTGTCTTAACATTTGTCTGGGATCCTTTTGCTACCCATCATGGCTATTGAAAGGCAGTTGCCTACATGACATGGTACCTACTGTGGGGAAACAAACCAGTGAAGGCTTTTTGCAGCTTTGGCTGAGCCAGGAGAAAAACATCTTGGAAATGAAAGAAGACAAAACCAAGTTGATTTGATTCACATGGGCTCATTAGCTGGGGTCACACTGATCAGCAACAGGGGGGAGATCTGCTGTGCACTTTGGAATGCCTGGTCAGTGCACGTTAGAATGCTGCATGTGGGGCTTCCCTGGTGGTCCAGTGGGTAAGGACACCGCCTTGCAGTGCAAGGGGCGCCGGTTCATCCCTGGCCTGGGAAGATCCCACGTGCCGTGGAGCGGCTGGACTGATGTGTCCAACTACCCAGCTGGAGCTCTGAAGCACGTGCTCCCAGAGTCAGTGCTCTGCAACGACAGAGGCCACTGCGATGGGAGGCCCATGTGGGCCAAAGAACAAAGATGGATGAAAATAGATAAATGAAAGACCAATAGAAGTGACACCACCCCTAAAAAAAAAAGAGTGCTGCGTGTGCACAGAGAACTGACTCCTTAACTTCTTGCTGGTCTAGTTGTCCCCCAGCTGTAGTGTGCCCTTTCCATTAAGGAGATGCTATAAGTAACTTAGAGTCATGAGGGTAATTATTGATCAGGACTGTGACTGACTCCCAGCCCATGTTAATATCATTCCCTGCAAACACCTGGTTGCTTAAGTTCTCAATAAAAGCGGATTGTGTGAGTGCACTTGGAGCCTTGACCCAAGAGGTCTTGAACCTCCCCTCTCCCCGTTCCCATCCTTTCTCTCTGCTTGTATGCTGTGTGTAATTTTTCTTTTTTTAAGTTTTTTTTTTTTTTTTTTTTGGCCTCTAAGTCACCATTTATTTTTCATCCATCTTTATTCTTTGCCCTGTGTGGGCCTCCCATCATAGTGGCCTCTCTTGTTGCAGAGCAGCGTCTCTGGGCCCATGCACGCCAGAGCACTGGTTCATAATTGGATACACCAGTCCACCCACTCCTTGGCATGTGGAATCTTTCCAGACCAACGACCTAACCAGTGTCTGTTGCACTGCAAGACGGACTCTTTACCTACTGGACCAAAACCTGTGTGCATTTCTTATCGTCTCGCTGCACCCGCTATTTTTCCATGCACCCGGCTGATGAGCTGTGGCACCTACAAGGTAAATGGGAAAGTGAGAGTCTTATGGACTGTTATGGTTCCCCAACCCATATCCTTACCATCACTGGCCAGGTCCTGCAGTCTCACCCCAATTATGTGGGCCCCCTCCACCCTTACTCTCTGCACATCTATCTCATGAGATTCTAGCCTTGTTTTGGAAAGCCTGGGCTTTCTCTTCTCACAGGGCTGTGGTTGCCTCTGTCCTCTGTCCTCGCCATTCAGCTCAGGCGTCCTCTCCCAATCAGGGCAGGTTGTCCAGGTCTTTTGCCATGTGTCTTTCTCAACAGCATGACTTTCCTCTGAATACTGCTCTCAGACTCTCACTCTGCTCTGGGGCTGTGGGTGGATGTATCCTGACAGCAGGGACTGTGTCCGTTTTTGTCTTCATGGTGCCGGCACCTAA
The DNA here is from genome assembly GCA_022376925.1 of Tragulus kanchil. Taxonomy (NCBI): domain Eukaryota; kingdom Metazoa; phylum Chordata; class Mammalia; order Artiodactyla; family Tragulidae; genus Tragulus; species Tragulus kanchil. The sequence continues at coordinate 215,702,899 of JAIOJX010000004.1, forward strand.
TAAGCTCTGTTGCACCGAGGAGGCAGGCTGCAAAGGTGTCTTAAGTTCTGGGACACTGTTTGTGTCCCTCTGCCTTCGCTATGCACTTTTTTTGTATATTCTTTAGTGTGCCCTTTCCATTAAGGAGATGCTATAAGTAACTTAGAGTCATGAGGGTAATTATTGATCAGGACTGTGACTGACTCCCAGCCCATGTTAATATCATTCCCTGCAAACACCTGGTTGCTTAAGTTCTCAATAAAAGCGGATTGTGTGAGTGCACTTGGAGCCTTGACCCAAGAGGTCTTGAACCTCCCCTCTCCCCGTTCCCATCCTTTCTCTCTGCTTGTATGCTGTGTGTAATTTTTCTTTTTTAATTTTTTTTTTTTTTTTTTGGCCTCTAAGTCACCATTTATTTTCATCCATCTTTATTCTTTGCCCTGTGTGGGCCTCCCATCATAGTGGCCTCTCTTGTTGCAGAGCAGCGTCTCTGGGCCCATGCACGCCAGAGCACTGGTTCATAATTGGATACACCAGTCCACCCACTCCTTGGCATGTGGAATCTTTCCAGACCAACGACCTAACCAGTGTCTGTTGCACTGCAAGACGGACTCTTTACCTACTGGACCAAAACCTGTGTGCATTTCTTATCGTCTCGCTGCACCCGCTATTTTTCCATGCACCCGGCTGATGAGCTGTGGCACCTACAAGGTAAATGGGAAAGTGAGAGTCTTATGGACTGTTATGGTTCCCCAACCCATATCCTTACCATCACTGGCCAGGTCCTGCAGTCTCACCCCAATTATGTGGGCCCCCTCCACCCTTACTCTCTGCACATCTATCTCATGAGATTCTAGCCTTGTTTTGGAAAGCCTGGGCTTTCTCTTCTCACAGGGCTGTGGTTGCCTCTGTCCTCTGTCCTCGCCATTCAGCTCAGGCGTCCTCTCCCAATCAGGGCAGGTTGTCCAGGTCTTTTGCCATGTGTCTTTCTCAACAGCATGACTTTCCCTCTGAATACTGCTCTCAGACTCTCACTCTGCTCTGGGGCTGTGGGTGGATGTATCCTGACAGCAGGGACTGTGTCCGTTTTTGTCTTCATGGTGCCGGCACCTAATAAGCTCTGTTGCACCGAGGAGGCAGGCTGCAAAGGTGTCTTAAGTTCTGGGACACTGTTTGTGTCCCTCTGCCTTCGCTATGCACTTTTTTTGTATATTCTTTAGCCTGCTTTCTACTTTTCTGACCCAGTAACTAGTCTTGGAACTCTTCAAGGGAAGAAACGACTGCATTTATCTTTGTATCAACAATATGTATATCTATTTTTATCTAGCACGTGAATAGAAGGCACACCTGCAAGACTGTGACATAACCAAAAAACTATGTCCTATAGACAACCCTGTTCTAAAAATAGCTCAGCACACGCTCTTCTTTAATTTAACTCAGATGCTTCCCACCACAGCATTTCAGGAATAGGCCTGTTTTTATACACTAGTTAAAATGCAGGAATTGAGTTAGTGCATCCAAGCGACTGCTAAGACCAGATCAGTATATGACTCCTGGAGTTAGCTAGAAGCAAAGGCTCCTTAAGCCTGGTGCCTTCTGTGGCTTCACAAAGACCCTCCCTCTCTACTCAACCTTAACTGAAAGCTCCAGGAATGAAGGACACATGACCTGGGGGACCACCCAAGAATAGTGTCACTTTTACCACCACACGCAAGCAAAACTTTTGGAGTTACATACTCTATATTTGAATCTAGCTTTGCTACAGACCAGCAGAGTGGCCTTGGCTGGTGACCAGATCTCTCTGGGCTTTGCTTTCTTCACATTTAAGTGGAGCGGACAATAGCACCTACCCTGCAGGGCTGTAGGGAGCACGGCTGAAACCGTGCAGCGAAAGGGCTCTGCCCAAGGCCAGGTGCAGGCGTTCTTAATTACAACTTCTCCTATGAGCTCAGGAATGGTGCATGGGGGTTCTGGGGGTAGCCTGAGTGGGACTAACATTCCTGATTGGGGCAAGTCTACCAATTCTTTCTCCTGCAGAGTGGTAAATGGGCGAAGATTAAGAAAAACCCCAGGAAACAGAACAAGCTGGCAGTGACCATTTAGTCTTTTTTGGGTAAAAGTAGGGGAGGTGGAAGTGTTGGGGTGTTGTAGCTGGAAGATAAAAATAGGACAACCAACTGACATTTGCGGAGAGCAGTAACCTTGTTCCATTGAGAATAAAGTCTCAAAAGACCTTGAGGAAAGATAGAGTTGATACATTTAAAATACAGTTCAGTACAGATCTTGTGATAAATAGTAAGTGCCTCCGAGCATCCTGACAGCTGCAGACTGTTGGTGTTTTTATTGTAGGTTTTAAGTGGGGGTTGGGTTTGTGATACTTCTTTTGCATAATACCTCACTTACATGCTCATTTCTGCTGAAATCTGATGCTTAATTATTGCCTTTTTAAATGGTGAGGATTCAGATTAGATAATGGAGTGAGAGAGTATGTTATAAAGTACAACACAAATGTGGAGAATCATCATTAAAGCTTTCTAACTCCAACCAACTGTTTGCATCAGTTCCTTCTAATCCATTCTCCAGTCTTACCCAGGGTTTATTCCTAAAGTAGAGTCTGCTCATATCTTTCCCTTCCTTGTAGTCCCTCTGTCTCAATACTTAGAGCAGTAATTGGCACTTTCTTTAAATTCTTAAGTTTTTGTTAAATAGTTGAAAACATCAACTGGGACAGAAAAACAGCAAATCTTTTCCTTACGTTCTTCCTCCCCTGGTCATACTTCTCAGAATAAATTATTTTAAATTCTCTTAGCTCTTCAATTTCTTTCGGGTTCTACATAAATAATATGCTTATAATAGTATTTGGTTTATCAGTTTTGGCTATATCTGTTGACTTTCAACACACACACAGGATTATTCTTTTCTTTTTTCCCCTGAGTCATTTTAAAATTGACGGTAAATGTCCTGCTTTCTTACTCTTTAATACTTCAGTGTATATTAAGAACAAGGATGCTCTCTTAGCAAATCTAGGAAATTGCACATTTGTATTTTTATCTAATATTTATTCCATTTGCCACTTTTATCAATTGTCATAGGAGCGTGTCTTACAGACTTTTTTTCCCCTTTAGTACAGGATTTAGAACCACATGTTGTATCTTGAGGGGAGGGGCTCACATTTCTTTAGTCTATAATTTGGAATAATTCCTCAGCTTTTCTTTGTTTTTTTTCATGACACTGGCATTAAAAAGGAATTATAGGCCCTATAAGGAGTGTTTACAACCAACTGACATTTGCGGAGAGCAGTAACCTTGTTCCATTGAGAATAAAGTCTCAAAAGACCTTGAGGAAAGATAGAGTTGATACATTTAAAATACAGTTCAGTACAGATCTTGTGATAAATAGTAAGTGCCTCCGAGCATCCTGACAGCTGCAGACTGTTGGTGTTTTTATTGTAGGTTTTAAGTGGGGGTTGGGTTTGTGATACTTCTTTTGCATAATACCTCACTTACATGCTCATTTCTGCTGAAATCTGATGCTTAATTATTGCCTTTTTAAATGGTGAGGATTCAGATTAGATAATGGAGTGAGAGAGTATGTTATAAAGTACAACACAAATGTGGAGAATCATCATTAAAGCTTTCTAACTCCAACCAACTGTTTGCATCAGTTCCTTCTAATCCATTCTCCAGTCTTACCCAGGGTTTATTCCTAAAGTAGAGTCTGCTCATATCTTTCCCTTCCTTGTAGTCCCTCTGTCTCAATACTTAGAGCAGTAATTGGCACTTTCTTTAAATTCTTAAGTTTTTGTTAAATAGTTGAAAACATCAACTGGGACAGAAAAACAGCAAATCTTTTCCTTACGTTCTTCCTCCCCTGGTCATACTTCTCAGAATAAATTATTTTAAATTCTCTTAGCTCTTCAATTTCTTTCGGGTTCTACATAAATAATATGCTTATAATAGTATTTGGTTTATCAGTTTTGGCTATATCTGTTGACTTTCAACACACACACAGGATTATTCTTTTCTTTTTTCCCCTGAGTCATTTTAAAATTGACGGTAAATGTCCTGCTTTCTTACTCTTTAATACTTCAGTGTATATTAAGAACAAGGATGCTCTCTTAGCAAATCTAGGAAATTGCACATTTGTATATTTTTATCTAATATTTATTCCATTTGCCACTTTTATCAATTGTCATAGGAGCGTGTCTTACAGACTTTTTTTCCCCTTTAGTACAGGATTTAGAACCACATGTTGTATCTTGAGGGGAGGGGCTCACATTTCTTTAGTCTATAATTTGGAATAATTCCTCAGCTTTTCTTTGTTTTTTTTCATGACACTGGCATTAAAAAAAGGAATTATAGGCCCCTATAAGGAGTGTTTCTCAATGTGACTTTTATGGTACTTTGTCATGATTGGATTCAGTTGTACATTTCCAGAATGGATACTACAAAAGGGTTGCTGTGTCCTTATTAAGACATCACATCCAGAGGCTTATGATGTTAATTCTGGTCATCTGGTCTTGGTATTGCCCAGTTTCTTCACTGAGTGTACAGTTACTATTTCTCCCTTGAAGTCCTTGGAGTCCTTCACTGTATGAATATGTACATATTCTGGCTCCCATTAACTTTTCTTTTCTAGATTGAGCATCTGTTGATGAGTTTTCATTAAGCCAGTCTTTGCTATGATGGTTACAAACTAGTGATTTTCCCCAACCTTCACATCCTCCATTTTTATTAACTGACATTACATTGGACAAGGAATAATGAACTGGTTCAACACTGGGAAAGAAGTACATCAAGCCTGCATATTGTCACCCTATGATTTAACTTATATGCAAAGTACATCATATGAAATTCTGGGCTAGATGAATCATAAGCTGGAATCAAGATTGCTGGGAGAGGTACCCATAACCTCATATGCTGATGACACCACCCTAATGGCAGAAAGCAAGAGGAACTAAAGAGCCTCTTGATGAAGGTGGAAGAGGAGAGTGAAAAAGATGACTTAAAACTCAATATTCAAAAAAGTAAGATCATGACATCTTGTCCCATCACTCGTGGTAAATAGATGGAGAAACAATAGAAACAGTGGCAGGTATTATTTTCTTGGTTCTAAAACTGCAGCCATGAAATTAAAAACATTTACTATTTGGAAGAATAGCTGTGACAAATCTAGAACAGTATATTAAAAAATAAGAGGGCTTCCCTGGTGGTCCAGTGGGTAAGGACACCACCTTGCAGTGCAAGGGACGCCGGTTAGGGCCCTGGCCTGGGAAGATCCCACTTGCCACAGAGCAGCTGGACCGATGTGTCCAACTACTGAGCCAGCGCTCTGAGCGCATGAGCCCAGAGCTGGTACTCTGTGACAATAGAGGCCACTGCGATGGGAGGCCCACACGGGCCAAAAGAACAAAGATAGATGAAAATAGATAAATGAAAGACCAATAGAAGTGGCCCACCTGCCTCCCTCCATCCCCAATCTGACCCCCCACCCTCCCCCCCAAAATAAGAGACATCACTTTGCCAACAAAGGTCCATATAATCAAAGCTGTGATTTTCCCAGTAATCACGTATGGATGTGAGAGTTGGACCATAAAGAAAGATGAGCAGTGAAGAATTGATGCTTTCAAACGGTGGTGTTGAAGAAAACTCTTGAGAGTTCCTTGACAGCAAGGAGATCAAACCAGTCAATTCTAAAGGAAATCAACCCAGAATATTCACTGGAAGGACTGATGCTGAAATTGAAGCTCCAATACTTTGGACACCTGATGCAGAGACGACTCATTGGAAAAGATCCTAGTGCTGGGAAAGATTGAGGGCAGGAGAAGGTTGAGACAGAGGATGAGATGGTTGGATGGCATCACTGACTCAATAGACATGAGTTTGAGCAAACTGTGGGAAATAATGGACAGGGGAGATTGACATGCTGCAGTCCATGGGGTGACAAAGAGTCAGACATGACTGAGTGGCTGAACCACCACCACCACAACAAATACATCTGTTCAGTGCTTTAGTGATTCAAATTTGAAATAAAATTTATACAATGCTATTAACGTGCTTAATGCACACAGAGGCCAAACAGCAGAGAAAGGAGAACCAAAGAAGGAGACGGGTGACTCGTGCCTCAAAACCACCAAATTCCCTGGAGGTTATCAGCAAAGCATTTTTAAAAACAAGGTGAAGGGAAGGGTTTGAGTTTAGTTGTTGCAGACTTCTTGGTGCAGGAATCCTTTGTTCACTTAGGTCAGGTCATGATGTTCCTGTAAATCCCCAAGAAGTCACATGTTGTTCTGTTTTGCAACTTTTATTTCTTGTAAATGGAAAAATGCTATACTCTTAAAGGTCAGAGCTTTAAGAATGGGCTGTCCTGTTTATTTTAGGCTATAGGCAACATTCTTAACTCTAAGCAAAAGCAATAGAATGCAAAGGTTAAACTAAAAGAGACGGATATGGAGTCAGATTTGTTCTTCCTTATTACAGTGCTTTCAGGATCCATTTATCTCAGGAGCACCCTGAAATTGCAAAATAAAGACTTGGGGGCAAACCAAACCAAACCAATCCTGAAACAAAAGCCCTGCTATGATTTGAAGTTCCTAAGTTGTTTGAACCAGAATTTTTCTTGATTCTGCACAAACTAGAATACAGAAATAAACTGGGTGCTGAAGCCGTTATATGATTGTGACTATTATCCATAAATCTCAGTTTTAAATTGTGTGCTTATACTTTTATATATGTATTTCTATTTATACTATATGTTTGCCCAAACAGCCTAATTGTTTTCTGCTGTTTGATCTTCAAAAAACTGAATTTGAACATTAGTCCTTTCTAATTTTCTGTAACAAGACCTTATTCTTTGGGTTTTCTTATAGTCTAATTAGAATGTAAAGATTTAAAAAACTCAAACTGGGCTTCCCTGGTGGTCCAGTGGGTAAGGGCACACTGCCTTGCAGTGCAAGGGGCGCCGGTTCGATCTCTGACCTGGGAGGATTCCACGTGCTGTGGAGTGGTTGGACTGATGTGTCCAATTACTGAGTTGGAGGTCTGGAGCGCATGCGCCCAGAGCCGGTGCTCTGCAGTGAGAGAGTCCAGTGAGAGAGGCCACTGTGATGGGAGGCCCACACGGGCCAAAAAATAAAGATGGATATAAACAGATAAATGAAAGACCAATAGAAGTGGCCCAAATCTAAGGACACCGCCTTGCAGTGCAAGGGGCACCGGTTCAATCCCTGGCCTGGGAAGATCCCACGTGCCGCGGAGCAGCTGGACTGATGTGTCCAATTACCAAGCCGGAGCTCTGGAGTGCATGCGCCCAGAGCCAGCGCTCTGCAACGACAGAGGCCACCACGATGGGGGGCCCACAGGAGCCAAAGAACAAAGATGGATGAAAATAGATAAATGAAAGACCAATAGAAGTGGCCCGCCCATCCATCCCCCAACCTGACCCCTGTCCTAAAATAAATAAATAAATAAATAAATCTTTAGAAGTGGCCCAAACAAACAAAAAAAACCCTCAAACTGTTTGACTCACTATCTGAAGCCCAGTCTCCAATTTTTTTTGGTAGAGAACTGTCCTGTTTATTTTAGGCTATAGGCAACATTCTTAACTCTAAGCAAAAGCAATAGAATGCAAAGGTTAAACTAAAAGAGACGGATATGGAGTCAGATTTGTTCTTCCTTATTACAGTGCTTTCAGGATCCATTTATCTCAGGAGCACCCTGAAATTGCAAAATAAAGACTTGGGGGCAAACCAAACCAAACCAATCCTGAAACAAAAGCCCTGCTATGATTTGAAGTTCCTAAGTTGTTTGAACCAGAATTTTTCTTGATTCTGCACAAACTAGAATACAGAAATAAACTGGGTGCTGAAGCCGTTATATGATTGTGACTATTATCCATAAATCTCAGTTTTAAATTGTGTGCTTATACTTTTATATATGTATTTCTATTTATACTATATGTTTGCCCAAACAGCCTAATTGTTTTCTGCTGTTTGATCTTCAAAAAACTGAATTTGAACATTAGTCCTTTCTAATTTTCTGTAACAAGACCTTATTCTTTGGGTTTTCTTATAGTCTAATTAGAATGTAAAGATTTCAAAAACTCAAACTGGGCTTCCCTGGTGGTCCAGTGGGTGGGCACACTGCCTTGCAGTGCAAGGTGCCGGTTCGATCTCTGACCTGGGAGGATTCCACGTGCTGTGGAGTGGTTGGACTGATGTGTCCAATTACTGAGTTGGAGGTCTGGAGCGCATGCGCCCAGAGCCGGTGCTCTGCAGTGAGAGAGTCCAGTGAGAGAGGCCACTGTGATGGGAGGCCCACACGGGCCAAAAAATAAAGATGGATATAAACAGATAAATGAAAGACCAATAGAAGTGGCCCAAATCTAAGGACACCGCCTTGCAGTGCAAGGGGCACCGGTTCAATCCCTGGCCTGGGAAGATCCCACGTGCCGCGGAGCAGCTGGACTGATGTGTCCAATTACCAAGCCGGAGCTCTGGAGTGCATGCGCCCAGAGCCAGCGCTCTGCAACGACAGAGGCCACCACGATGGGGGGCCCACAGGAGCCAAAGAACAAAGATGGATGAAAATAGATAAATGAAAGACCAATAGAAGTGGCCCGCTCGCTCCTCTCCCTCCCCAACCTGACCCCTGTCCTAAAATAAATAAATAAATAAATAAATCTTTAGAAGTGGCCCAAACAAACAAAAAAAACCCTCAAACTGTTTGACTCACTATCTGAAGCCCAGTCTCCTCACAGGGACACATAAGAGTCTTTATGGTCTGGTTTCTTCCTAATATTCCAGCCTCCTGTCCTGATCCTCCCTACCTTTTCCAAACTACTTTATACTCCTTGACTTGGCTGAGATTTCTTGCCTCATGTCTTTGCCTGATGGTTCTTGCCTGGCATGTCCTTTCTTGACTTGCCTACCTGATGTGTTCATGCCTCCAGGATCAGCTCAAAAGTGATGTCCTTGGGGAAAGGTCAGAAAGAGAGACTGCTCACCTTTCCTAGCTGCATCTGGCTGTGCCCCATGACCCCGGGGCATGCTCATTCTCAGAATCTACTTCTTTTTCATGATTCTTTGTCAGCAGTGATTAAAGGGTTGGGGTATCTTGCCTCTCTTCCCTGCACATAGTGTAGTTATAGGCATGTACTAAGTGCACACTGACTATAATTATTTGACAGACTATATGATGGTGTGCCATTTTCATGAAACCTGTTCAAATGCTGCCTTCCTTTTGAGAAACACACTTCCTATTAAAGACATTGAAGGGTCGAAAGGTATAAATGTAGCTACTTCTTTAGCTATTTTTAAAACTTTCCTCAATGTTGAAGCTCTCAAGACACTCTAATGTGTTGGTGGGGTTTTGAGGATTTTAAAACATTATTTTAAAAGTATAACTAGGGAGGGAGGTTCAAGAGGGAGGGGACATATGTAGAGCTATGGAGATTCATGTTGATATATGGCCAAAACCAACACAACATTGTATAGCAATTATCCTCCAATTAAAAATAAACTAAAAAGGTATAACTATATCATAACCACTTTATAGCTAGTCTATAACTTACCAAAAAGGAAAAATATGTCTTTGCTTTTATTGTCCTAACAGTATCAAAGTTTACTTAAGCATTTCCATATTGTTGGCTGTTCCCCTAATAATATAATTATTCTATTAATTTGGGGACATTGAAATTGTTTCCAATTTTTGTTACTATAAATAATATTATGGAAAGCATTTTTCCCCATATATTTTTAAATTATTTTCTCAGGATTGATTATCGAAAATGTAAGATCTGTGCCAAACAATACAAATACCTTTTATTTTTGTATCATGAACCATGATAGTTATTACCAAACTACCCTTAAATGTAATTTTGCCAATACACTCTTCCTCTACTCCTGCAGAAATACTAGTGCCCTTTTCACCTTACTCTTCCTGCTTTTAAAAAAAATTTGACTAAATAATATTTCAATCTAGGTATTTTAGTTCTGAATCATCTGTAAAGTTTTCTAATTATTATTCTTGGTCAGAAACTTACTGAGACATAAAATTTAAAAGTCTACTTTTAAACATCATTCCCTTATACAGTACAGAGTACTAGAACTTGACTGCTTTCCAACTCTTAATTATCAAATTATCAAAAATGGATATGATGAGTTCTAGCATCATCATCTCATAAATTTAGTATTTCCACTTTGTTTCACTTCCTGAAGCTTGTTGCTATAGTAAAAGTCACTGTGAATCACATGCCATCTATCCTGTGTTGGGTAAGAAATAACTCCATCTCAGCAGTTGTCTGGCACATCTTGTCTAAATATAAGGGGAAACTTTGAAGTGTCTCAAAGGTTTCCGGTTCCAAAATTTAGTTAAAAACTGAGTTGTTTCCAAAAGTAGCCTTGAAAGGATTCGCTTGGTATTAGTGCCTTCAGGTTCTTTGATTGAAGAGTGAGGAAATGGAAAACGTCCTCATTTAAATGCAATGAAAGACTTGACAATTTTTCCTCGTTGTTCACTACAAGAGAGGGATCGTATGGTAAAGGGAGATTCTAAACTGACTATCAGGCATTGTGTCTACATGATGCCACATTTTACAAGTGAACTGCAAATTTTGTTCTCAGTTGCATGGATGGCTGATCAAATTGATCTACCTGCCTTAATGGATCATAGTGTAACAGGGTGGAGAACAGGAAACTTGACTGAGGCACTTGATTTCGATCAGAGACTGAAACCTGACCTTTACTTAAGCATTTCCATATTGTTGGCTGTTCCCCTAATAATATAATTATTCTATTAATTTGGGGACATTGAAATTGTTTCAATTTTGTTACTATAAATAATATTATGGAAAGCATTTTTCCCCATATATTTTTAAATTATTTTCTCAGGATTGATTATCGAAAATGTAAGATCTGTGCCAAACAATACAAATACCTTTTATTTTTGTATCATGAACCATGATAGTTATTACCAAACTACCCTTAAATGTAATTTTGCCAATACACTCTTCCTCTACTCCTGCAGAAATACTAGTGCCCTTTTCACCTTACTCTTCCTGCTTTTAAAAAAAATTTGACTAAATAATATTTCAATCTAGGTATTTTAGTTCTGAATCATCTGTAAAGTTTTCTAATTATTATTCTTGGTCAGAAACTTACTGAGACATAAAATTTAAAAGTCTACTTTTAAACATCATTCCCTTATACAGTACAGAGTACTAGAACTTGACTGCTTTCCAACTCTTAATTATCAAATTATCAAAATGGATATGATGAGTTCTAGCATCATCATCTCATAAATTTAGTATTTCCACTTTGTTTCACTTCCTGAAGCTTGTTGCTATAGTAAAAGTCACTGTGAATCACATGCCATCTATCCTGTGTTGGGTAAGAAATAACTCCATCTCAGCAGTTGTCTGGCACATCTTGTCTAAATATAAGGGGAAACTTTGAAGTGTCTCAAAGGTTTCCGGTTCCAAAATTTAGTTAAAAACTGAGTTGTTTCCAAAAGTAGCCTTGAAAGGATTCGCTTGGTATTAGTGCCTTCAGGTTCTTTGATTGAAGAGTGAGGAAATGGAAAACGTCCTCATTTAAATGCAATGAAAGACTTGACAATTTTTCCTCGTTGTTCACTACAAGAGAGGGATCGTATGGTAAAGGGAGATTCTAAACTGACTATCAGGCATTGTGTCTACATGATGCCACATTTTACAAGTGAACTGCAAATTTTGTTCTCAGTTGCATGGATGGCTGATCAAATTGATCTACCTGCCTTAATGGATCATAGTGTAACAGGGTGGAGAACAGGAAACTTGACTGAGGCACTTGATTTCGATCAGAGACTGAAATCACGTGACAGGAGAGCTCACGTCATTGCGATGTCCTCCAGGAACTCCTTCCTGTGTGATTTCCTCTTTGAGTAGAGTGAGGAACTCTGCTAAACTAGCCTCAGTCATGCTTATGACAAATAGAATCATTCTTCATGGTATCAGCATTTGATGTCTTTTAACAAAAGGTTCAGTTTTCCCAAAGACATGCAATAAGTTTTCGTTTGGGGAATTTTGATAATTTTTCCGTGTAATTTTTGAATGAGGAGAATATATGTGGTTCTTTCAAGGATGAGAATTAAACAGTTCTCAAGAAATCAGAATTTGTTGTGAAAAAAGGCACTTTGTCTTGGTAGCTGTTTATCTCTGTACACTCCTAGCTCATTCTCAGCTTCTCCATCTACCTACTGGTTCACCCTCTACCTCATCCATCCACACTCCCCCCCACCCCCAAACTTGTACAGCCTCTGGGAAAACACAAGGTGTCCTCTCCCTGCTAATGAGAGGAATTTGGAAAGCATCTTCTCCTGTAAGTGTTATTCCTTAAGCAATTGCTTCATACCATTTTTCAGGGTCAAATAAGGGAGCTGCTATAAGGAATGAGTCAAATTGACCCGTTTGCCTTAATGGATCACTATAGAACAGTCAAAAATAACACCAATAAAGCAATCAGTTTTGCATTTAAGCTCTAGGGCTATAGTTCTGGAGGTCAGCTGCATCCTTCCTGCCCACTGATGAGACCATGTGACAGCTTGCTGAACCAGTCCTCATCTGTGGAGGAACTTGGGGTGTCAGTGAGGGGTGAAGGTTCAGAGAAGATATCTGTTTGGCTTCCATCTGCTGAAATCTTTATCTGGGTCTTCTAGTTATTTTCTTTCCCATTTTTGTCTCTTCTTAACACTCCTCCCATGCCCCCCACTGTGCAAGCATAATTAGCCTGTCCTTTTCTGTCCACTCCCCCATCTCCTGAAACTCTTATGTAGAAGCTTCTTGAGCTCAGTCTCCTTGAGGTGAATGTGTGCCCAGAATTACCGCAGAGTTTCATTCCTTTCCTTATAAGGGCCATCTCTCGGCCATGACAGTTTCTCCTGCTTCTGCTGCCCTTCCACCAGCTTCTTGTCTTGTCATTTTCCCCATGGTCAGTGCTGGGCTATGAGTAGGTCAACCTTCTTTTAGGAGTATTTTGACATTTGCCTCAGTCATTTGGATTCTGGGCCAAGGTGTGCTCTCTTTGTAGTCTGTGCAAGTAAATGCCTATGTCAAAAAGTGGTACAAAAAATGATGTGAAAAATGTACAATTATAAAGTAATTCAATACAAATACAAATTGTGCTACTGACTATTCATAAAAGGAACAAAATTTTCTGGCAACAGGGAGTAGAAACATAAATTTAGCTTCTGGTGACTCATTGTTTAATAGAAAATGTTTCATTTCAGTATTTGTAAACAAAGTAAAACTGCTGTTCATTCATTCATTCATTTAGTCAGCATATATTAGTTAAATATCTTTCATGAGTTGGATTTTGCACCAAATAATGATACAAGAATGAGCAAAATAGTTTCCCACCCACAGGGATGTAACAGCATAAAAGAAGAGGTCATTTGAAAACAACATGGTTCTATGAACAGGTTATACACAGGGTCTTAGAGAGAAGGAATAAGTGAAAAATGGAATCCAGTGAATGAATCTACCTATTTCCTTTAATGTAATAGAAAGCAAGTAATTCAATTTGTTACTTATTGGATGTGGCAATCTGAAAGTAAGTCTGCAGTTTTCAAATTTAATATTACCCCTATCAAGGCGTGGGCTTTACTCTCTTTCTCTTGAAGCTGGGCAGGATTTTTGACTATTTGTGATGACAGTGAGTCTATGTGACTTCTAAAGAGAAGATGTAAAGAGGATGCAGTCCTGCCTTGCTTGCTCAAACACATGCTGGAGCCCCAGCTGCCGCCTGAGAGGAAGCCCAGCTTAGCCCTCGCATAGAGACTTCACAAAGAACCCCTGGGGTGGGAGAGAGAGAGATGCCTGGGCAACCCCCATTTTTTCCAACCTCACTATTATTCCAACTTCAGCACTATCTGGCAGCAACCACTTGGGAAGCCCTAAGCCAGAATTGCCCAGTGAAACCCTTCTCCCATTCAAGTACTAACCAGGCCCGACACTGTTTAGCTTCCAAGATCAAATGAGACTGGGTGTGTTCATGTTGTTATGGCTGAAGACTTAAGCCCTTTTTAGATTCTTGACCTGCAGAAACCATAAGACATGATAAAATATTTGTTGGTTTTTAAAGACACTAAGTATTGGGGAGACTTGTTACACAACAATAGGTAAATGGAACAGACTTTTGTTTTTGTCTTTTTAAAAAAATTGTAGTGAGGGTCTTGCTATAACAAAAACTTAAAACGTTGCATTAGCTTTGGGTCTGGGCAACAGACGGATACTAGAAAAGCCTTAAAGAAATTGTTTGCAGAAGCTTGTAGGATCTTGAGGAATCTGTTGTAAAACTTTAAAGAAAAATGAGAAAAACTTTATTGAAAACTAGAATAAAGGGGATCTTTACTAGATGGTGATGGGGAAGAATTGTCACCTAGAATCATGTGGAGAAGAAAATGAACCAGATGAACTGATGAATCTTGCTGAGAAAATTATCAGGGAGGATGTCAAAAAGGCCAGCTGCTTTCTTTTAGTTGTGGGTTCTAAGATACAAGTAGAGAGAAAAGTCCAAAATGCAGCTGTGTAGTTTCCAGAGAAAGTTCCGAGAAAATGTGAAGATGCCAAGATTGTGTTGGAAAATAGCACTGTTTCTTATTTGTAATCTAGCTAGATGACAAGAAACTCTCAAAAACTTAGTAGTAGTTTTAGAGTAAAGATCAAATTCATGGTAGTTCTATAATGTCTTTGGTTAAGACCTCAGAAAAATGTCAAGTGGTACCTCAGAGATCCTTTCAAATAGTCAAAACATCTTTTAAAGATCTTGAGGGCATGCCTCACAGGCTCTCTTTGTTAAACCATAGGACTTTCAAGAACCCCATACCTGGGCATATACCCAGAGAAAACTATAATGCAAAAGGATACATGCACCGCAATGGGCATTGCAGAACGATTTGAAAGAGTGAGGACATGGAAGCAACTTAAATGGCCAGCCAACAGCTGGGCAACCCCCATTTTTTCCAACCTCACTATTATTCCAACTTCAGCACTATCTGGCAGCAACCACTTGGGAAGCCCTAAGCCAGAATTGCCCAGTGAAACCCTTCTCCCATTCAAGTACTAACCAGGCCCGACACTGTTTAGCTTCCAAGATCAAATGAGACTGGGTGTGTTCATGTTGTTATGGCTGAAGACTTAAGCCCTTTTTAGATTCTTGACCTGCAGAAACCATAAGACATGATAAAATATTTGTTGGTTTTTAAAGACACTAAGTATTGGGGAGACTTGTTACACAACAATAGGTAAATGGAACAGACTTTTGTTTTTGTCTTTTTAAAAAAATTGTAGTGAGGGTCTTGCTATAACAAAAACTTAAAACGTTGCATTAGCTTTGGGTCTGGGCAACAGACGGATACTAGAAAAGCCTTAAAGAAATTGTTTGCAGAAGCTTGTAGGATCTTGAGGAATCTGTTGTAAAACTTTAAAGAAAAATGAGAAAAACTTTATTGAAAACTAGAATAAAGGGGATCTTTACTAGATGGTGATGGGGAAGAATTGTCACCTAGAATCATGTGGAGAAGAAAATGAACCAGATGAACTGATGAATCTTGCTGAGAAAATTATCAGGGAGGATGTCAAAAAGGCCAGCTGCTTTCTTTTAGTTGTGGGTTCTAAGATACAAGTAGAGAGAAAAGTCCAAAATGCAGCTGTGTAGTTTCCAGAGAAAGTTCCGAGAAAATGTGAAGATGCCAAGATTGTGTTGGAAAATAGCACTGTTTCTTATTTGTAATCTAGCTAGATGACAAGAAACTCTCAAAAACTTAGTAGTAGTTTTAGAGTAAAGATCAAATTCATGGTAGTTCTATAATGTCTTTGGTTAAGACCTCAGAAAAATGTCAAGTGGTACCTCAGAGATCCTTTCAAATAGTCAAAACATCTTTTAAAGATCTTGAGGGCATGCCTCACAGGCTCTCTTTGTTAAACCATAGGACTTTCAAGAACCCCATACCTGGGCATATACCCAGAGAAAACTATAATTCAAAAAGATACATGCACCTCAATGTTCATTGCAGAACTATTTTAAATAGTCAGGACATGGAATCAACTTAAATGGCCAGCCAACAGAGGAATGGTTAAAAAACATGTAGTATGTACATACAATGGAATATTATTCATCCATAAAAAAGAACAAAATAATGCCATTTGCAGCAACATGGATGGACCCAGAGATGGTTTTGCTGAGTGAAGTAAGCCATATATGGAAAGACAAATAATATGATATTGCTTATATGTGGAATCCAAAAGAAGAGTACAAATGAACTTATTTAAAAAGCAGAAGCAGAGTCATGAATGTAGAAAAGAACCTTACAGTTACCAGGGCATATGGTTTAGGGGAAGGTTAAATTGGGAGATCAGAATTGACACAACACACCACTATATATAAAACAGGTAACTAATAGCTTACCATATAGCAGTGGGAAGTCTACTCAACATTCTTATAATGGCCTCTAAGGTAAAAGAATCTTAAAAAAAAAAGAGTGGATATATGTATATTGTAACTGATTTACTTTGTTGTATATCCGAAACTAACACAACATTGTAAATCAATTGTATTCCAATAAATCTTTTAAGAAAAATAGAGAAAATAATGGAAAGTTAAATACAACAGCAACCCCCCTGTCCCTAATCTTAAGGGGGTTTTCCAATAGCAACTTCATAGGAAGCCAAAGGTAGAGAAGGTAGCTTATCTTAAAGAGATTTATAGAGCATTTATTTAATGCAGAGGATTATACATTCATAAAAATCTCAGATATTTTAGAGTAAAGAGCAAATTCATGGTAGTTCTATAATGTCTTTGGTTAAGACCTCAGAAAAATGTCAAGTGGTACCTCAGAGATCCTTTCAAATAGTCAAAACATCTTTTAAAGATCTTGAGGGCATGCCTCACAGGCTCTCTTTGTTAAACCATAGGACTTTCAAGAACCCCATACCTGGGCATATACCCAGAGAAAACTATAATTCAAAAAGATACATGCACCTCAATGTTCATTGCAGAACTATTTTAAATAGTCAGGACATGGAATCAACTTAAATGGCCAGCCAACAGAGGAATGGTTAAAAAACATGTAGTATGTACATACAATGGAATATTATTCATCCATAAAAAAGAACAAAATAATGCCATTTGCAGCAACATGGATGGACCCAGAGATGGTTTTGCTGAGTGAAGTAAGCCATATATGGAAAGACAAATAATATGATATTGCTTATATGTGGAATCCAAAAGAAGAGTACAAATGAACTTATTTAAAAAGCAGAAGCAGAGTCATGAATGTAGAAAAGAACCTTACAGTTACCAGGGCATATGGTTTAGGGGAAGGTTAAATTGGGAGATCAGAATTGACACAACACACCACTATATATAAAACAGGTAACTAATAGCTTACCATATAGCAGTGGGAAGTCTACTCAACATTCTTATAATGGCCTCTAAGGTAAAAGAATCTTAAAAAAAAAAGAGTGGATATATGTATATTGTAACTGATTTACTTTGTTGTATATCCGAAACTAACACAACATTGTAAATCAATTGTATTCCAATAAATCTTTTAAGAAAAATAGAGAAAATAATGGAAAGTTAAATACAACAGCAACCCCCCTGTCCCTAATCTTAAGGGGGTTTTCCAATAGCAACTTCATAGGAAGCCAAAGGTAGAGAAGGTAGCTTATCTTAAAGAGATTTATAGAGCATTTATTTAATGCAGAGGATTATACATTCATAAAAATCTCAGATATTTTAAAGGAATTGTATCAACTTGAACTGAAAAAGACAAAGACAAAACAAAATGAAAAGAGGCCTTTCTTTCTTCAAATTAATATAACCAAGAAGGAGGCTGAGAAAACTTTACTGCAAACAGGCTGGTTTTTATGGAAAAGTAAAAGTGACTTAGAGTGTGAAACCAAGAACGTAGGGAGTGAAGCCAAGAACCACAGAGAAACACTCCCTGGTAGAAGGATTGGGCCTTGGCTAGGGAAATTTGGGAATATGTGCCCAGCTGAGTTTCAGAACTGCATGGACCAGAGAGTATGATGTGCTTTTTTGGTTTCCCTTTTATGAATGGAGAATCTACAATGGTTATCCCATGCCTGTCCTACCACTGTGCATTAGGAATGTGGGACAGACAACTTGCCACTCTATCTCATAATTGAGAAAATATTTTGCACATTGAGAGGAACTGTATCCAAAAAATCATGCCCAAAGATCAGCCTATAGAAATATCATCACACCTGGATTTAATTTAGGTGATAAAATCCTTAACCTCAAGCCTGATACCATAATGTAATGAAACTCTAGGGATCTTGGGAAGGGGGTAAACAAATTTTGTTGTTGTAATTTGTGCCCAGAAGGTGACCTGCAGTGGTTTAAAAACACATCTGAAATGACTTTGGAACTTTTCCTGCCAAGAGGATTTTAGAAATTGTTTTGACCAATGGAGTAGGGAAGAGGGATGCTGGATGATTTCTAAGGTAGATCATAAATGGTAATTTTTTAAATTCATGCTGGTAGGAAACAAAAAAAGAGTGGGATACTCAACATTCTTATAATGGCCTCTAAGGTAAAAGAATCTTAAAAAAGAGTGGATATATGTATATTGTAACTGATTTACTTTGTTGTATATCCGAAACTAACACAACATTGTAAATCAATTGTATTCCAATAAATCTTTTAAGAAAAATAGAGAAAATAATGGAAAGTTAAATACAACAGCAACCCCCCTGTCCCTAATCTTAAGGGGGTTTTCCAATAGCAACTTCATAGGAAGCCAAAGGTAGAGAAGGTAGCTTATCTTAAAGAGATTTATAGAGCATTTATTTAATGCAGAGGATTATACATTCATAAAAATCTCAGATATTTTAAAGGAATTGTATCAACTTGAACTGAAAAAGACAAAGACAAAACAAAATGAAAAGAGGCCTTTCTTTCTTCAAATTAATATAACCAAGAAGGAGGCTGAGAAAACTTTACTGCAAACAGGCTGGTTTTTATGGAAAAGTAAAAGTGACTTAGAGTGTGAAACCAAGAACGTAGGGAGTGAAGCCAAGAACCACAGAGAAACACTCCCTGGTAGAAGGATTGGGCCTTGGCTAGGAATTGGCAATATGTGCCCAGCTGAGTTTCAGAACTGCATGGACCAGAGAGTATGATGTGCTTTTTTGGTTTCCCTTTTATGAATGGAGAATCTACAATGGTTATCCCATGCCTGTCCTACCACTGTGCATTAGGAATGTGGGACAGACAACTTGCCACTCTATCTCATAATTGAGAAAATATTTTGCACATTGAGAGGAACTGTATCCAAAAAATCATGCCCAAAGATCAGCCTATAGAAATATCATCACACCTGGATTTAATTTAGGTGATAAAATCCTTAACCTCAAGCCTGATACCATAATGTAATGAAACTCTAGGGATCTTGGGAAGGGGGTAAACAAATTTTGTTGTTGTAATTTGTGCCCAGAAGGTGACCTGCAGTGGTTTAAAAACACATCTGAAATGACTTTGGAACTTTTCCTGCCAAGAGGATTTTAGAAATTGTTTTGACCAATGGAGTAGGGAAGAGGGATGCTGGATGATTTCTAAGGTAGATCATAAATGGTAATCCAGCTTCTGCCTTCTTTGCTGGAACATTGCAATGGGGCCTCATGCTGGTAGGTGAGCCACCTGACTGCCCTGGGGCCACCATGCTGTGAGGAAACCCAACTGGCCCACCTGTGGAGATTTCATAAAGGAGCCCTGAAGCAGTACCGCTGTCTATATATCTCTGTTTCTGTGTTTCTATCTATCATTTGTTTATCTATCTAGTTTATCTATGTATCCATCTGTACATACACAGTCATTCTTGGGTATCCTCAGGGGGATGCATTCCAGGACTTCCCACAGATACCAGAATCTGGGGATGCTCAGCTTCCTTTTATAAAATGGCATAGTATTTGCATATTTGCATATCTTTCCATATACTTTAAATAATCTCTAGATTACTTACGATATCTAATGCAATGTAAATGCTATGTAAATAGTTGAAGTGCATGACAAATCCAAATTTTACTTTTTTGGGAAATTTGTAGAATTTTGGGTGGGACATTTTTGATCCATGGTTGGTTGAATCTGTGGATACAAAGGGCTGACTGTTTAAAGAGGTGCTTGACCAGTCCCCTGCTGCCCCAGACCTTCCACTGTTCCCACGTCAGACCCCTCCTCTCACTGAATGAGAAATCCTGAGTCAAATCTGCCCAGCAGAACCCTTCCAAAATACCTGATTCACAGGAACTAAGTTTGGGGCTGATTAGTTGTAGTTATAGAGAGCTAGAATACTGGCCATGCGTATTTAAGAGAAAATATTTTGCACATTGAGAGGAACTGTATCCAAAAAATCATGCCCAAAGATCAGCCTATAGAAATATCATCACACCTGGATTTAATTTAGGTGATAAAATCCTTAACCTCAAGCCTGATACCATAATGTAATGAAACTCTAGGGATCTTGGGAAGGGGGTAAACAAATTTTGTTGTTGTAATTTGTGCCCAGAAGGTGACCTGCAGTGGTTTAAAAACACATCTGAAATGACTTTGGAACTTTTCCTGCCAAGAGGATTTTAGAAATTGTTTTGACCAATGGAGTAGGGAAGAGGGATGCTGGATGATTTCTAAGGTAGATCATAAATGGTAATCCAGCTTCTGCCTTCTTTGCTGGAACATTGCAATGGGGCCTCATGCTGGTAGGTGAGCCACCTGACTGCCCTGGGGCCACCATGCTGTGAGGAAACCCAACTGGCCCACCTGTGGAGATTTCATAAAGGAGCCCTGAAGCAGTACCGCTGTCTATATATCTCTGTTTCTGTGTTTCTATCTATCATTTGTTTATCTATCTAGTTTATCTATGTATCCATCTGTACATACACAGTCATTCTTGGGTATCCTCAGGGGGATGCATTCCAGGACTTCCCACAGATACCAGAATCTGGGGATGCTCAGCTTCCTTTTATAAAATGGCATAGTATTTGCATATTTGCATATCTTTCCATATACTTTAAATAATCTCTAGATTACTTACGATATCTAATGCAATGTAAATGCTATGTAAATAGTTGAAGTGCATGACAAATCCAAATTTTACTTTTTGGAACTTTGTAGAATTTTGGGTGGGACATTTTTGATCCATGGTTGGTTGAATCTGTGGATACAAAGGGCTGACTGTTTAAAGAGGTGCTTGACCAGTCCCCTGCTGCCCCAGACCTTCCACTGTTCCCACGTCAGACCCCTCCTCTCACTGAATGAGAAATCCTGAGTCAAATCTGCCCAGCAGAACCCTTCCAAAATACCTGATTCACAGGAACTAAGTTTGGGGCTGATTAGTTGTAGTTATAGAGAGCTAGAATACTGGCCATGCGTATTTAAAGAGTATATAACTTACATTTCCAAATAGGAAAATAGGTATTAATTTTTTTCTTTCTTTTAGTCTTTGCTTTACATCAAATACCTTGTAAGCAGTTTGTTGAGTGATTGAATCAATGAATACTCCTGTTTTAAGGTAAAACATGGAACCATCGAGAGATTAAGCAATTTATGTCAAGTTGCAAGGTAAGCAGAGTAACACTTGGATACCAAACATCTCAAAATCCATTCATTAAAGTTTCTTTCATTCAACAAATATTGTGTTTCAGCTATGTTCCAGGCACTGTGCCAGGTAATAAGTCTATAATAGAGAAAGTGGAATGTATAGTTCTTGCTTTTAGGGAGCTTACATTCTAATGAGAAACCAGCAACAAGCAAGCAGTAATTATATGCGGTGATAACTGCAGAGAAGAAATGTAACAGCATGCTATGATAGATTGCATCAGGGAATGCTTACTCTAGAGAAGGTGTCTAGGAAAGTTCTCTCCAGGGAGGAGATATCTGAGCTAGATCCTAAAGGTTGGAGTAGCCAGTTAGGTGAAGGGAACTTAGCATCTTTTTGGAAGATTTTGAGTAAAGTTTTCCACCTGGTACCTTGGTGTGTGGCTGTCCTTTCTAGAGCCTCAGATGAGTAGGACTGGCAGAGAAGATGCTTTGCAGTTGGCATCCTGCCAAGTGGTATTTCTCTAAATTTTACACCTTTGGCATCCCTCCTTCACCCAAGTCCCAGCCCTTCTGGGAATTTCCACATTTAGGTCTGATGCCATGAGTGCTTATCAAGTTTAAGACTCAATTAATAAAATGAAAAAAATTGATACAAACACATGTACCTAGGAAAAAGTCAAAACACTTAAAAAATTATGATGTTTTAAAATAGAACTAGTGGGAATCTTATGAAAGGTAACAGGAGTACAGGCTCCTACATTTAGGGACAGGACTAGCTAACTAAGGTATTGACCAGTCCCCTGCTGCCCCAGACCTTCCACTTTTCCCACGTCAGACCCCTCCTCTCACTGAATGAGAAATCCTGAGTCAAATCTGCCCAGCAGAACCCTTCCAAAATACCTGATTCACAGGAACTAAGTTTGGGGCTGATTAGTTGTAGTTATAGAGAGCTAGAATACTGGCCATGCGTATTTAAAGAGTATATAACTTACATTTCCAAATAGGAAAATAGGTATTAATTTTTTTCTTTCTTTTAGTCTTTGCTTTACATCAAATACCTTGTAAGCAGTTTGTTGAGTGATTGAATCAATGAATACTCCTGTTTTAAGGTAAAACATGGAACCATCGAGAGATTAAGCAATTTATGTCAAGTTGCAAGGTAAGCAGAGTAACACTTGGATACCAAACATCTCAAAATCCATTCATTAAAGTTTCTTTCATTCAACAAATATTGTGTTTCAGCTATGTTCCAGGCACTGTGCCAGGTAATAAGTCTATAATAGAGAAAGTGGAATGTATAGTTCTTGCTTTTAGGGAGCTTACATTCTAATGAGAAACCAGCAACAAGCAAGCAGTAATTATATGCGGTGATAACTGCAGAGAAGAAATGTAACAGCATGCTATGATAGATTGCATCAGGGAATGCTTACTCTAGAGAAGGTGTCTAGGAAAGTTCTCTCCAGGGAGGAGATATCTGAGCTAGATCCTAAAGGTTGGAGTAGCCAGTTAGGTGAAGGGAACTTAGCATCTTTTTGGAAGATTTTGAGTAAAGTTTTCCACCTGGTACCTTGGTGTGTGGCTGTCCTTTCTAGAGCCTCAGATGAGTAGGACTGGCAGAGAAGATGCTTTGCAGTTGGCATCCTGCCAAGTGGTATTTCTCTAAATTTTACACCTTTGGCATCCCTCCTTCACCCAAGTCCCAGCCCTTCTGGGAATTTCCACATTTAGGTCTGATGCCATGAGTGCTTATCAAGTTTAAGACTCAATTAATAAAATGAAAAAAATTGATACAAACACATGTACCTAGGAAAAAGTCAAAACACTTAAAAAATTATGATGTTTTAAAATAGAACTAGTGGGAATCTTATGAAAGGTAACAGGAGTACAGGCTCCTACATTTAGGGACAGGACTAGCTAACTAAGGTACAAGGTTGGAGTAACACTGTGGGGTGGGCCATCTCCTTATGTTTGTCGTGTTTTAGTGCCTGTTCAGCAATGAAGTAATTAGCTCCTGGTGGACAAAAGGCAGTGATAGCTTCTGAAACAGAGAAAAAGCAGTGTTGAGCCAAGGGGTCGTTGTGAGTGCTACTCCAACAGGGTCTTATGGAAAATTTTACTATGTACCAAGTCTTCTTCTGTAACACAAATACCTACTTTGGTCAAATTCTTGGAAACTTCCTCTTTCAGTGATTCGAAGAACACCTGTTACTGCACTAGGATTCAGAAGATATCATGGCCAAGTTGAATCGGGAGTCTCCCTTCCTCAGTGGAATCACAACTCCTTGCAGGTTCTAAATCATCCTTGAGACCCTGAAGATAGTAGCTGAGGTGAAAGAATGTGACTTGCAGATGCACAGGGAGAGATAGTGCCGAGCAATAGACCCGAAACAAATCTGTACTTTGAGAAGAGACACTGTGTCTCTTCACTTCATGCTTTATTCTCCAAGTCTTCTTTTGGTATAAGTAGCTTTGCTTATCCCATCCTTGCTCATTTTTCTTTTTATTTCTTTGAGGGATTACTTTTCCAGAGGAAAATGTGGTTCAAGGTCATTTCTAATGCCCCATATTTGTCACATTTGGACTATTAATGTCTGTACTCTATGTATGCCTTTTTTCCCTTCTATGAGAATTTTATGCATATAACTTTTCTTCTTTAAACTCACTTCCTATTACAGGCCTCCTTGTAGTCCAATTAGGCCCAGGACTCAGAAGGGACTGAGAAAAGCCTGGATTCTACTCATCTGAAAAGCTCAGGCTAACACAGGTTTATTGAATAACACCCTGAGCCAGACATTATCTCCTGGATGCTGGGTATCTAGAGTTTCATGCATCCCTGGAAGAACTTACAGTCTAATGTAAGTACCCATTTACATGAATGTCTATAATAGGTAGTTATAACACCAATGCTGAAGCTGAAACTCCAGTACTTTAGGCACCTGCTGTGAAGAGCTGACTCACTGGAAAAGACCCGATTTGGGAAAGGTTGAAGGCAAGAGGAGAAGGGATGAGAGAGGATGAGATGGTTGTATGGCATGACCAATGTTATGGACATGAGTTTAAGCAAACTCAGGGAGACAGTAAAGCATAGTGTTCTATAGTCCATGGGATCACAAAGAGTGGGACATGACTTAGTGACTGAAGAAGAACAACAACAATTATAACACTAGTTCATAGGTATCAGAAAAGCATAGGGCATGTACTTGAAGTGCTGCTCACATGGGATGATGCTGAGCACTCTTTTTAAGTTTTCTTTCATCCTTGGAAAAACCCTTTGAACACAAATACCTACTTGGGGAAAACTTCCTCTTTCAGTGATTCGAAGAACACCTGTTACTGCACTAGGATTCAGAAGATATCATGGCCAAGTTGAATCGGGAGTCTCCCTTCCTCAGTGGAATCACAACTCCTTGCAGGTTCTAAATCATCCTTGAGACCCTGAAGATAGTAGCTGAGGTGAAAGAATGTGACTTGCAGATGCACAGGGAGAGATAGTGCCGAGCAATAGACCCGAAACAAATCTGTACTTTGAGAAGAGACACTGTGTCTCTTCACTTCATGCTTTATTCTCCAAGTCTTCTTTTGGTATAAGTAGCTTTGCTTATCCCATCCTTGCTCATTTTTCTTTTTATTTCTTTGAGGGATTACTTTTCCAGAGGAAAATGTGGTTCAAGGTCATTTCTAATGCCCCATATTTGTCACATTTGGACTATTAATGTCTGTACTCTATGTATGCCTTTTTTCCCTTCTATGAGAATTTTATGCATATAACTTTTCTTCTTTAAACTCACTTCCTATTACAGGCCTCCTTGTAGTCCAATTAGGCCCAGGACTCAGAAGGGACTGAGAAAAGCCTGGATTCTACTCATCTGAAAAGCTCAGGCTAACACAGGTTTATTGAATAACACCCTGAGCCAGACATTATCTCCTGGATGCTGGGTATCTAGAGTTTCATGCATCCCTGGAAGAACTTACAGTCTAATGTAAGTACCCATTTACATGAATGTCTATAATAGGTAGTTATAACACCAATGCTGAAGCTGAAACTCCAGTACTTTAGGCACCTGCTGTGAAGAGCTGACTCACTGGAAAAGACCCCGATTTGGGAAAGGTTGAAGGCAAGAGGAGAAGGGGATGAGAGAGGATGAGATGGTTGTATGGCATGACCAATGTTATGGACATGAGTTTAAGCAAACTCAGGGAGACAGTAAAGCATAGTGTTCTATAGTCCATGGGATCACAAAGAGTGGGACATGACTTAGTGACTGAAGAAGAACAACAACAATTATAACACTAGTTCATAGGTATCAGAAAAGCATAGGGCATGTACTTGAAGTGAGCTGCTCACATGGGATGATGCTGAGCACTCTTTTTAAGGATAACTTGGAGTTTTCTAAGTGAATCAATAGGGCATTCCAGGTAAGAAGATTAATTGGGTCATTAGTTTTTCTTTTTTTCTTTCTTTCCTTCTTCCTTCCTTCATTTGTTTCATTCTCATACTCTCTTTCCCTCCCTCCTTCCCTATTTCTTTTCTTTCTACACCTATTATGTGCCAGACATATTATAAATAGTGGTCATACATAGTGAATAAGAATGGTCAAATAACTGAAATATTTTAGGTTCTATGACAGAAGCCTAGACATGCACAAAAGGGAGACAAGGGGAGAGCAACTTTCTCTTGGGAGAGGTTTCAGGAAATTTTTATAAAGGTAGTAATAATTCAAGAGAATTTTAATAGATAAGGGACTGGTTACCAGGCTTACATGAAAGAGTGTGAGAGAGAAGAGAATTTTCCAGGCAGAGCATGCACAAGGGCAAGGAAGCTTGAAATAGCTGACACATTTTGCAGAACTGCAAGGAATTCAACCTGTTTGGAGCTTCAGTTGTGTATTTTGGGGCTCAGGGATGGAAGAGGTGAGATGGTGGGCAAGGGGATTTCTGGAGGTCTGCACACTAGTAGAAAGGTTGCAAGGAGGTTGCTTAGAGACCACAAGTGACTTGGATTGGCTGAGGTAAGGAAAGGACCAGAGACTAGAGAGGAAGGAAGAGCATGCCATCCTGGCCTACAGTAAATAGAACTTTTTCCCCTGTCAGTGGTGAGGAGCCACGGGGGGGTCAAAAATAATTGTTTGAAAATTTTTATTTGCATAGAGTAAAATTTCTATAATAGGTAGTTATAACACCAATGCTGAAGCTGAAACTCCAGTACTTTAGGCACCTGCTGTGAAGAGCTGACTCACTGGAAAAGACCCGATTTGGGAAAGGTTGAAGGCAAGAGGAGAAGGGATGAGAGAGGATGAGATGGTTGTATGGCATGACCAATGTTATGGACATGAGTTTAAGCAAACTCAGGGAGACAGTAAAGCATAGTGTTCTATAGTCCATGGGATCACAAAGAGTGGGACATGACTTAGTGACTGAAGAAGAACAACAACAATTATAACACTAGTTCATAGGTATCAGAAAAGCATAGGGCATGTACTTGAAGTGAGCTGCTCACATGGGATGATGCTGAGCACTCTTTTTAAGGATAACTTGGAGTTTTCTAAGTGAATCAATAGGGCATTCCAGGTAAGAAGATTAATTGGGTCATTAGTTTTTCTTTTTTTCTTTCTTTCCTTCTTCCTTCCTTCATTTGTTTCATTCTCATACTCTCTTTCCCTCCCTCCTTCCCTATTTCTTTTCTTTCTACACCTATTATGTGCCAGACATATTATAAATAGTGGTCATACATAGTGAATAAGAATGGTCAAATAACTGAAATATTTTAGGTTCTATGACAGAAGCCTAGACATGCACAAAAGGGAGACAAGGGGAGAGCAACTTTCTCTTGGGAGAGGTTTCAGGAAATTTTTATAAAGGTAGTAATAATTCAAGAGAATTTTAATAGATAAGGGACTGGTTACCAGGCTTACATGAAAGAGTGTGAGAGAGAAGAGAATTTTCCAGGCAGAGCATGCACAAGGGCAAGGAAGCTTGAAATAGCTGACACATTTTGCAGAACTGCAAGGAATTCAACCTGTTTGGAGCTTCAGTTGTGTATTTTGGGGCTCAGGGATGGAAGAGGTGAGATGGTGGGCAAGGGGATTTCTGGAGGTCTGCACACTAGTAGAAAGGTTGCAAGGAGGTTGCTTAGAGACCACAAGTGACTTGGATTGGCTGAGGTAAGGAAAGGACCAGAGACTAGAGAGGAAGGAAGAGCATGCCATCCTGGCCTACAGTAAATAGAACTTTTTCCCCTGTCAGTGGTGAGGAGCCATGGGTGGATCAAAAAAATAATTGTTTGAAAATTTTTATTTGTAAAAATTTGCATAGAGTAAAATCTGCTTTTCTTGGTAAACAGTTCTGTGAGTTTTGACAAATGCATGAAGTCACATGCCAGCCCTCATCGACACATGTGGAATAGTTCCGTTACCCTCAAAAGGGTTCCCCAGATGGCTACTTTGGACTTAAATCTCTCCCCCATCTCAGGGAACCACTGGTCTGTTGTTTTCTGTTCCCATAAGTTTGCTGTTTTAAGAGCATTATATAAACGGAATCAAATAATATATATGGCTGAGTGCTTTTACTTAATGTAATGCATCTGAGATTCACCCATTCTGTGCGGGTGTCAGTAGGCCATCCCCTTATTGCTCAGTGGTCTCCCATGTTTGTACTTTCTGTAGATTGTTTATCCATGGAAAGATTGGAGGACATTTGGGTTAGTTTCACTTTTTGGTGATTATGAGTAAAGCTGCTATGAATATTCAGATACAGGTTTTTGTGAGAACATAAGTTGTCACTGCTCTTGCGTAAATACCTGGGAGTAGAATAATTATGTCATGTGAAGAGTATATGTTTAACTGCCAACCCGTTTTCCAAAGTGCTCATATTCTTTCACTTACTGGAAATATATGAGTGTTCCAGTTGCTCTGCATTCTTGCCGACTCTTGGCATTGTCAGTTTTTTTTTTTTTTCTTTCTTGATTTCAGTCATTCTCATAGGTGTGTAATGGCATCTCATTGTGTGTGGTTTCTTTTTTTTTTGCATTTCCCATTTCCCAAATGACTAGTGATGTTGAATATTTTTTATCTTTTTTTTTTTTTTTTGCATTTTCAGAAGCACAGTTTTGTTAATTTATTTCCTATTCAAGTCCCCTGCTTTGAAAACCATTACTTTGGAAGCATAAGTACCAATTCCATTTTCAACTTCTACTTCCCCCAGTTTTTTTTTTTTTTGTTGTTGTTGTTTTGCATTCTTCTCATTTTTATTTATTTATTTATTTATTTATTGTCATCTGTATGTGTTCTTTGGTGAAGTATGTCTTCAAATCTATTGCCCAACTTATTTTGTTGGGTTGCTTGTTTTCCTTTTAATGAGTTTTGAGAGTTATTTATATATTCTGGATACAAGCTATTTATCTGATACGTGTTTTACAAATACTTTCTTCCAGTTTGCATTTTGTTTTTTCATTCTTTCAAAGATGCCTTTGGAAGACAAGAAACTTCATTTTGATGAATGTAGTTTATCAATTTTTTTTCTTTTAGGGAAACCTACTTTTGATAGATTTTCTAAGAAATCTTTGCTTAGGCAAAGGTATAAGGATTTTCTCCTATATTTTTGTCAAAAAATTTTATAGGTTAGGTTTTACATTTAGGCCTATAATCTATTTTGGGTTAACTTTTGTATAGTGTAAGAGGTATGGGTAGAGGTTCATTTCTTTTTCATTTTCTGTTTTTTGGAAGACAAGACTATTTTTTTTAAAGAACAGTTTAAAGTTCACAGCAAAACTGAAAGGAAGGTACAGAGATTTCCCATACACCTCTGTTCTCACACATGTGCAGCCTCTCCCATTATCAACACCCCCTTCAGAATGGTGCATTTTTTATAATCAATAAGCCTAATGACACATCATGAAGTTTATGTTTCAAAACTGCTCTTGCGTAAATACCTGGGAGTAGAATAATTATGTCATGTGAAGAGTATATGTTTAACTGCCAACCCGTTTTCCAAAGTGCTCATATTCTTTCACTTACTGGAAATATATGAGTGTTCCAGTTGCTCTGCATTCTTGCCGACTCTTGGCATTGTCAGTTTTTTTTTTTTTCTTTCTTGATTTCAGTCATTCTCATAGGTGTGTAATGGCATCTCATTGTGTGTGGTTTCTTTTTTTTTTGCATTTCCCATTTCCCAAATGACTAGTGATGTTGAATATTTTTTATCTTTTTTTTTTTTTTTTGCATTTTCAGAAGCACAGTTTTGTTAATTTATTTCCTATTCAAGTCCCCTGCTTTGAAAACCATTACTTTGGAAGCATAAGTACCAATTCCATTTTCAACTTCTACTTCCCCCAGTTTTTTTTTTTTTGTTGTTGTTGTTGTTTTGCATTCTTCTCATTTTTATTTATTTATTTATTTATTTATTGTCATCTGTATGTGTTCTTTGGTGAAGTATGTCTTCAAATCTATTGCCCAACTTATTTTGTTGGGTTGCTTGTTTTCCTTTTAATGAGTTTTGAGAGTTATTTATATATTCTGGATACAAGCTATTTATCTGATACGTGTTTTACAAATACTTTCTTCCAGTTTGCATTTTGTTTTTTCATTCTTTCAAAGATGCCTTTGGAAGACAAGAAACTTCATTTTGATGAATGTAGTTTATCAATTTTTTTTCTTTTAGGGAAACCTACTTTTGATAGATTTTCTAAGAAATCTTTGCTTAGGCAAAGGTATAAGGATTTTCTCCTATATTTTTGTCAAAAAATTTTATAGGTTAGGTTTTACATTTAGGCCTATAATCTATTTTGGGTTAACTTTTGTATAGTGTAAGAGGTATGGGTAGAGGTTCATTTCTTTTTCATTTTCTGTTTTTTGGAAGACAAGACTATTTTTTTTAAAGAACAGTTTAAAGTTCACAGCAAAACTGAAAGGAAGGTACAGAGATTTCCCATACACCTCTGTTCTCACACATGTGCAGCCTCTCCCATTATCAACACCCCCTTCAGAATGGTGCATTTTTTATAATCAATAAGCCTAAACTGACACATCACAATCATCTAAAGCCCACAGTTAATATCGGGCTCACTCTTGCTGCTGTACATACTGTAGGTTTGGATGAATATATGATGACATGTATCCACCATTGCAGTGTCATACAGAGTAGTTTCACAGCCCTAAAAATCCTCTGTGCACTGCTTCTTTCCTCCACTTTGCCCTGTCCACCTCTAGCAAGCTTTGCTTTTTCTACTGTCTCCAAATTTTTGCCCTTTCCAGATGTGATATAATGGAATTATATAATATGTAGCCTTTTTAGAGTAGCTTCTTGGTGATATGCATTTACACTCCTCCTATGTTTTTTTCATGGCTTGGTAACTCATTTCTTCTTATTACTGAATAATATTCCATCATCTGAATGTACCACATTTTATTATGTCGTTCACCTACTGAAAGACATGTTTGCTATTTCAAGTTTTGGCAACTATGAATAAAACTGCTATTAATATGAAACTCATTTTTTTTTCATTCAAGGTTTCATTTTAGAAGGCTTGCTCTGGAGCAATGTGGAAAAATGTATTAAAGGGACAAGAAAAAATTGGGTAGAATTTTTCTCAATTAATTTATCTTTTACTGTTCCAGGACAAGTTGTATATAATAAGTAGGTACATGGAAAAAGCATTTCCAACACAGTGATTACTAGCATACATGAAGCAATTTAAATGATTTGACTGACTGAGTGGTAAAGTATTTTAAAAACATACCAATCAGTCTGTTGGATGTTTGACTCAATGACTTGGCCACAACACAGCCTGAACCTTATTTGACCTTTTTTTTTTAATTATTATTACTTAGTGGATACAAGGAATTTAAAAGGAAGAATGTGTTCTCTTTTATGTCACATAATTGTATATCTAAGTAAAATGATTAGTAGAGGCTTTGCTAATACTCTGGGTGGTGTCATATTATGGGAAGATTTGCTTTGATTAATGGATAAAATAATCTTAAGAAAGTCTAGGTGTTGGGTTATGAGATCAAATATCTAAGACTAGTTATTTATTCTGTAGATGGCAAAGATGGTACATGGGAAAATGCAGCTCTTTCTTTCACCTATCTTAAAGTTTCATTTTCAGTGAATAAATAAAGTCTATGTGTTTCTTAACTTTCATTTGAATTGATTTAGAAATTGTCAAGTGGGAGGCAAAATTAAAGAACAGGAGTTTAGGCTGTGGAATTGGACTTCTCAGGTTCAATTCCTAGAGTCACTAACTCTGTGACATCTGTAAAGGTACTTAAATGCGGTGACCTCATTTTCTCTGAAAAGCAGGAATGATATTTATGGTACATTATAGGACTCTTTATGATGTATTTAGGGTTCTTGTGAAGATTAATAGAAATAATATCTTAAAATATTTAACCACATACTATCTATAATGATATATATCATGATATACAGTGTATGATCAGTAAGTACCAGCTACAGTAAACATTAACAAAATTAAGAGCCTACTTGAAGGTATTGTGCAGGAATAGAATGATGGAATATAACATAGCTTCCTCAGGGAGTGTGCAATTTGCCATCTATCTGGAATGGCAGCTCTGTTAAGAGCTAGTGCTTAAAACTCAACTAGAATAAAATAGATGTCATGTTATTTTTATAAGGTGAGGGGCAGTTAGAGTGATGAAGGATCCCTGGGTGGATGAAAGGTGCTTCAGTCAAGGATGGTGTTTGATCTGGACCTTGGAAGATGATGAAGGGTGCTGTAAATGGAGAAGCAGAGGAGAATGACCCAGACCTGAGTCTAGGAAAGATTTAGAGAGGGATTCTCTTGAGCTTAAGAGTAGAAAGGGTAAGGGGTGAAGGAGGAAGAAGTGATGGGAAAGGCAACAAAAGAGTAGACTATAAAGGGCTCTGTATGCCAAAGGGAGTGGTTGGGTTTGGTTCTAATTATTTTCAATGCTTTATCATTTTTTCATATCAATGTTCTGAAAAAGTCTGCTTGGAAGAGAATGCATACAAAGTTTTATTTCCCTTCTTCTGGAAAAAAATGCCCCCACCCTTGTAAATCATTAATGGTCCATTTAAAAAGGAGATTACAGTCTTGAGAGTTACTATTTTTCTGTTCAGCAGAGAAGTAAAAAGAAGCATATTGAATTATGTGAAATATGAATTGGTCTCTGTGCTCTAGTACCTATCTGGGACAGATTTATAAATACTAAAAGGATATAAATGACCATCACTTAGCTCCCTTAATGTTAAAAAAACTTTTTTTCATGTTAAATCAAGGATACCAAAAGAGAAAGTTTTAGGGAAAAGCAGTTGTAGTGTGGAAATCTTAAGGTTATTCTTATTTTCATCTGTGTTTACTTAGGTTTAACCAGTTCTTGAAGATTTTTCACATTCTGCCTACTCTGCCAATTCTTAGAACATTTGAGTAATTGAGAATTTTCATACTTATTTATTTGTCCCTAAATGCATTGTATAAGAAATGGTGAGATCTTAAATTATTTTATCACTTTTCATTAAATAGTTCATTGAGGTTGAACTAATATTCAGATGCTTATTTTCCAAGAAATGTTTAATTAGTTCTAACAATGACAGAAGACTGTTCCTCAAAAGTTTAATCCAGTGCCTCCTGGAATAATACTGGGAAGTAGGGCTGGGAGGAGATGACAAGAAATTGTTTCAAATTCTAGATTAGAAAAGCGATGCTCTAATTAGTAGACTGTAGTGGAGGGAAAAATTGTCCAAAAAAAATCAAACATGAAAGCAAACCCTTTCAGTGTTCTAAGGATATTTAATTCTCTTAGGGAGGTTTACCTGTATCTCAACTGGAAACTATTAAAATTGTCTATGAAACCTTCAAGCTATTGAAAAGAAAAACAGAAATAAAAACTCCTCCCCTCCAAAGTTTTGTAGAGGAACATTTGGAAGCACTGACAATTTTATTCTTAGCCTTGACCTATTCCTCTTCCAATTCAGAGTTCAGAATGGATCGGCTTTCAGAGTTTTATACTGTGGTATTTTTCCAGGCTTATCTTCCAAAGGAATTTTCTTATTTTATCAAAACTAAGCTTAGCCATTTCCTTAGCACTTTGATAACTGATTGCCAGTTTGGGTCTAGTGTTTCTTCATTTATTCACTCATTTAGTATTTATTGATTTCTGTGAATGTATTTATCATCATTTATTGGATAAATACATTTTCACTTACGTAAAAGGAAGTGTGAAAATAATACAGACTTTAGAGTCCAAATTTCTGAGATTAAATTCTGAGTATACTCTTAACTATTCAGATATCTCAACTAAACTCATGTAACTTCTCTGAACTTTAGTTCTCTCATCTGTAGAATGGTGTGAGAAAAGTTCCCACCGCCTGGGGTTTCTGTGACTATCATAAAGGAGAGGTGCAAATTGAAAAGTCCAATATGAATGTTACTTTTGCAAATTAGTAACTCCTGCTGAGGGAACCCTTGATCAGCTCAGGACACTCTTTTGATCGAGTATGTTTCAGGCATGTAGGTAAGCAGATGCAGAATTGTCTGGGGTGTGTGGCAGGCGGTGTGCTCTAAAGATGGGTGTGATATTGCTCCTATCCCATGTTCTCTTCTTGCAATGTGGTCTTGACACCCTTCTTATTGAGAGATGTGGTCTATGTCTTTGGGAGACACTGTGACTACCTCAACCAAGCTTGGATGCTAAATTTTACTAGAAGACGATTTAGCTCTAATTACTGGGAAGTAGGGCTGGGAGGAGATGACAAGAAATTGTTTCAAATTCTAGATTAGAAAAGCGATGCTCTAATTAGTAGACTGTAGTGGAGGGAAAAATTGTCCAAAAAAAATCAAACATGAAAGCAAACCCTTTCAGTGTTCTAAGGATATTTAATTCTCTTAGGGAGGTTTACCTGTATCTCAACTGGAAACTATTAAAATTGTCTATGAAACCTTCAAGCTATTGAAAAGAAAAACAGAAATAAAAACTCCTCCCCTCCAAAGTTTTGTAGAGGAACATTTGGAAGCACTGACAATTTTATTCTTAGCCTTGACCTATTCCTCTTCCAATTCAGAGTTCAGAATGGATCGGCTTTCAGAGTTTTATACTGTGGTATTTTTCCAGGCTTATCTTCCAAAGGAATTTTCTTATTTTATCAAAACTAAGCTTAGCCATTTCCTTAGCACTTTGATAACTGATTGCCAGTTTGGGTCTAGTGTTTCTTCATTTATTCACTCATTTAGTATTTATTGATTTCTGTGAATGTATTTATCATCATTTATTGGATAAATACATTTTCACTTACGTAAAAGGAAGTGTGAAAATAATACAGACTTTAGAGTCCAAATTTCTGAGATTAAATTCTGAGTATACTCTTAACTATTCAGATATCTCAACTAAACTCATGTAACTTCTCTGAACTTTAGTTCTCTCATCTGTAGAATGGTGTGAGAAAAGTTCCCACCGCCTGGGGTTTCTGTGACTATCATAAAGGAGAGGTGCAAATTGAAAAGTCCAATATGAATGTTACTTTTGCAAATTAGTAACTCCTGCTGAGGGAACCCTTGATCAGCTCAGGACACTCTTTTGATCGAGTATGTTTCAGGCATGTAGGTAAGCAGATGCAGAATTGTCTGGGGTGTGTGGCAGGCGGTGTGCTCTAAAGATGGGTGTGATATTGCTCCTATCCCATGTTCTCTTCTTGCAATGTGGTCTTGACACCCTTCTTATTGAGAGATGTGGTCTATGTCTCTGGTTGGATGTGGGAGACACTGTGACTACCTCAACCAAGCTAGGATGGCAAGGTTGACATAATATGACTTCTGAGGCTAGATTATGCAATGCCGTGCTCTTCTTTCTTGCTTTCTTGGGACACTCACACTTGGAAGCCAGCTTCACTGCTGTGAGGAAGCCCCTGTTGACTCATATGGAGAAGCCACACGTAGGTGGAAAACTTCGCTGAGGTCCCAGCTGACAGACAGCATCAGCCACCAGTGACTGAAGAGGTCTCCGGTGATTCCAGCCTGCCTCTGGCCTTTGAGTCTCTTCAGGGAGTAGAGATATACCATCTATGCTGTGCCCGCTGCAAATATCTAACCTACCAGAATCTATAAAGAGAGTTAAATAATTGTTTCATGCTATCAAGTTGAGGTGATGTGTGACACAGCAATAGCTAACCAGGACAAGGTCAGAGGATTCATCTATTCTAAACCTATTCTTAAAATTTTAATATGGTTGTAAAGACAATTGGAACTGCCTTACCTCTATTATTTTAATAGCTCTACCTTGTGATCAAAAGCTGTAGTAATTGCTTATTGCAACTCTGGGGCAGAATAGAGATTTTAAAATATTTCAGTTCTTACCTTTTCTCAAGTGGGACCAAATATAAAGATGATAGTTGTCATAGTCACCCACAATACCACCTCTCTAACTTCAGTGGAGGGCTAGGGCATTCCTGCTTGCTTGTTTCCACTTTTCAAAGGAATGAGAAGTGAACCTCTTCACCCTCCTGGATGTCTTCAAAGCGGACTCTGTTGTGAATTGCTTTTGGTTTTTTTTCCCTACCATATAGAATTTTTCCCCTGGGTTTTGTGACTATCATAAAGGAGAGGTGCAAATTGAAAAGTCCAATATGAATGTTACTTTTGCAAATTAGTAACTCCTGCTGAGGGAACCCTTGATCAGCTCAGGACACTCTTTTGATCGAGTATGTTTCAGGCATGTAGGTAAGCAGATGCAGAATTGTCTGGGGTGTGTGGCAGGCGGTGTGCTCTAAAGATGGGTGTGATATTGCTCCTATCCCATGTTCTCTTCTTGCAATGTGGTCTTGACACCCTTCTTATTGAGAGATGTGGTCTATGTCTCTGGTTGGATGTGGGAGACACTGTGACTACCTCAACCAAGCTAGGATGGCAAGGTTGACATAATATGACT
Organism: Tragulus kanchil; assembly: GCA_022376925.1. NCBI lineage: Eukaryota > Metazoa > Chordata > Mammalia > Artiodactyla > Tragulidae > Tragulus > Tragulus kanchil. The sequence continues at coordinate 215,739,370 of JAIOJX010000004.1, forward strand.
TCTGAGGCTAGATTATGCAATGCCGTGCTCTTCTTTCTTGCTTTCTTGGGACACTCACACTTGGAAGCCAGCTTCACTGCTGTGAGGAAGCCCCTGTTGACTCATATGGAGAAGCCACACGTAGGTGGAAAACTTCGCTGAGGTCCCAGCTGACAGACAGCATCAGCCACCAGTGACTGAAGAGGTCTCCCGGTGATTCCAGCCTGCCTCTGGCCTTTGAGTCTCTTCAGGGAGTAGAGATATACCATCTATGCTGTGCCCGCTGCAAATATCTAACCTACCAGAATCTATAAAGAGAGTTAAATAATTGTTTCATGCTATCAAGTTGAGGTGATGTGTGACACAGCAATAGCTAACCAGGACAAGGTCAGAGGATTCATCTATTCTAAACCTATTCTTAAAATTTTAATATGGTTGTAAAGACAATTGGAACTGCCTTACCTCTATTATTTTAATAGCTCTACCTTGTGATCAAAAGCTGTAGTAATTGCTTATTGCAACTCTGGGGCAGAATAGAGATTTTAAAATATTTCAGTTCTTACCTTTTCTCAAGTGGGACCAAATATAAAGATGATAGTTGTCATAGTCACCCACAATACCACCTCTCTAACTTCAGTGGAGGGCTAGGGCATTCCTGCTTGCTTGTTTCCACTTTTCAAAGGAATGAGAAGTGAACCTCTTCACCCTCCTGGATGTCTTCAAAGCGGACTCTGTTGTGAATTGCTTTTGGTGCTACCATCTCTGGTATTTCCTCTTTCAGAATGAGTGGCAAGCAGAAAGAAGATGCTCTGTGAACCATTTGGGAAGAGAAGAGTAGAATTATTTTGTTCTCTTTGCAGCTTGATAGATACTTCAGATGACTGGCTTTTCCTGATCCCAGATATTTCAGTTTTACAGTTCATCTCCTTCATTTGTTCAAGAAGATTATACACTCTCTCTAAGCCTGTGGGCCTTTGCTCAAATGATTTATTCTATTATGAATGGCTCTCTTTACCCCCTAGCCTTTCAAGTCTAGTAGAAATTTACCTTCTTCATGAAAGTTTCATGAGTTAGAGGCAGCACTTAAACCTTCTTAGCACTTTGTTGGCACTTCTCTCAGAATTCTTAACACCGCCAATGCTTGTTTCCCTGATTAGGTTTCAGTGCCATTCTTGGCAGGGTCACCATCTTGTTCTCCTTCATGACCCCTACTGTGGTTTCTCAGGAAATGCTTGTTGAATTCCATAAGGCAGTCTGAAGTCATGCCAAAATTGTGCAATCAGAGTCAAGAGACTTGGCTCCCTAGTCTCAGGCTGGAGCCAGTTTTGTCAGTAAGCAGACCCTGAAAATGGCACTGTAACCCTAGATGAGTCTTCATCTTTCTGGGCCTCAGTTTGCTTCTCTGGGGATCAGAATTTTAGAGTAGATCAGAGGTACTCAAGTAGTATGCTTTCTCAGTACCATTGGTGTCCAGAGAGTCTGGCACTTTATTGAAAATCAAAGTAGTATGCATCCATAGCAACCAGGACGTCTATTATCTAAACCTACAAATTTTAATATGGTTGTAAAGACAATTGGAACTGCCTTACCTCTATTATTTTAATAGCTCTACCTTGTGATCAAAAGCTGTAGTAATTGCTTATTGCAACTCTGGGGCAGAATAGAGATTTTAAAATATTTCAGTTCTTACCTTTTCTCAAGTGGGACCAAATATAAAGATGATAGTTGTCATAGTCACCCACAATACCACCTCTCTAACTTCAGTGGAGGGCTAGGGCATTCCTGCTTGCTTGTTTCCACTTTTCAAAGGAATGAGAAGTGAACCTCTTCACCCTCCTGGATGTCTTCAAAGCGGACTCTGTTGTGAATTGCTTTTGGTGCTACCATCTCTGGTATTTCCTCTTTCAGAATGAGTGGCAAGCAGAAAGAAGATGCTCTGTGAACCATTTGGGAAGAGAAGAGTAGAATTATTTTGTTCTCTTTGCAGCTTGATAGATACTTCAGATGACTGGCTTTTCCTGATCCCAGATATTTCAGTTTTACAGTTCATCTCCTTCATTTGTTCAAGAAGATTATACACTCTCTCTAAGCCTGTGGGCCTTTGCTCAAATGATTTATTCTATTATGAATGGCTCTCTTTACCCCCTAGCCTTTCAAGTCTAGTAGAAATTTACCTTCTTCATGAAAGTTTCATGAGTTAGAGGCAGCACTTAAACCTTCTTAGCACTTTGTTGGCACTTCTCTCAGAATTCTTAACACCGCCAATGCTTGTTTCCCTGATTAGGTTTCAGTGCCATTCTTGGCAGGGTCACCATCTTGTTCTCCTTCATGACCCCTACTGTGGTTTCTCAGGAAATGCTTGTTGAATTCCATAAGGCAGTCTGAAGTCATGCCAAAATTGTGCAATCAGAGTCAAGAGACTTGGCTCCCTAGTCTCAGGCTGGAGCCAGTTTTGTCAGTAAGCAGACCCTGAAAATGGCACTGTAACCCTAGATGAGTCTTCATCTTTCTGGGCCTCAGTTTGCTTCTCTGGGGATCAGAATTTTAGAGTAGATCAGAGGTACTCAAGTAGTATGCTTTCTCAGTACCATTGGTGTCCAGAGAGTCTGGCACTTTATTGATTATACATCCTTGACTGGATACACAATTTAGAAGATGCCTTCTACTTCCAGAAATATATGCAGGTTGTTTGATATTGCTGTGGCTTGTGGAGTTGGATGGAAGTGACCAGGTTGTACTTACAGGTCAGAAATTTTGAGATACAGCAAAACAGGAATTTGAGGCAACTCTCTAAATAATAATAGCTAACACTCATTAATCGAGGCATTGTGCCAAGATAAGGGTTTGAAATACATTCATATTTGATTTTCACAATACCCTTATGAGGCAGATCCTAATATTACCCCTATTTTATGAATGAAGAAATTGAGGAGTAGAGAGGTTAAGCAACGAGCCAAATTGCTCAGCAAGGTTACTAAGTACAGGGACAGATCAAACATAGGCTCTATGATGCCAGAGCCTGTATTTCTACACATCCACTGACTGCCCGTCTCTTAGCTTTTGCTTATCATATGGTTCTTAGAAATACTGACTTAATTAGTGTCTGTAATTCCTCTTTCTCACTGGTGCTCAGGAGGTGATGAGTACACTCCTAAGTATAATAACTTTTGTGAAGGAAATCCATGGAGACATTCTTAGGCCATTTAGTTTTTGAAAATTGCCTCATGCCTCTCCAGATTCATGCAGCAGTGGCATCTTTTCCTTCTATCATACATACCAGGACAGACTGTTGTATGACAAGAATTTGCGTTCTGAAAGAAATGCCTGGAGTTGAGGGAAGAGTTGGTGTTACAAGATCACCGAAGACCGTAGCAAATCTTGTGGAAACTCACCCAGAGTTCTCATTAGTGCTGTGGGAAATGATGCTCTGTAATTGGCTAGATAGAACAACGATAATCCACTTCCATCTACGAAATGTTTTACCCCTCAGAGTGATCAAGCAGTTAGCGCTCACTGCACCCCAGACATTGTCCCTGTTTCTGAATGTGAATAACTCCCAGATTACTCTTTCCCTCTTATTTCATCATTTCTAGCTGCCTCTGTAATGCCTCTGCCATCTGGAATGGCTCTTAGCTTCTGCTAAGCACAACTGGTTTTCCCCTCAGGCATCTTGAGCACCCAGTTTCCTAGTCTTTGTGGCAGAATGCCTTTGTCTAAGAGGTATTTTGCTGTCAGGTCAACTGGGCTCTCTGCCATTTGTGCTCTGTCTTGTGGTTGCTGCCTGATCTGGTGACTTTTACCTCCTTGGTATTTCTAAAAATCTCTTCACATGCTCTTCTTTTCTACCAGGTCCACCTCTTAGATCTGACAACTCTAAATCACCTCCTTTTCTACAAGATTAAGATCCCTCATCCCAAGCCCCTAGTGTTCACCCTCCCCCCTTGACCTCTTAATCTCTGAATAATAATAATAAAATCCTATTACAGACTGGTAAAAATAAAGTAACATGAGTGTGAAATCGTACGTGGGCCTGGTGTGATCAGATTCCCTCAACGAGCCAAATTGCTCAGCAAGGTTACTAAGTACTGGCTCTATGATGCCAGAGCCTGTATTTCTACACATCCACTGACTGCCCGTCTCTTAGCTTTTGCTTATCATATGGTTCTTAGAAATACTGACTTAATTAGTGTCTGTAATTCCTCTTTCTCACTGGTGCTCAGGAGGTGATGAGTACACTCCTAAGTATAATAACTTTTGTGAAGGAAATCCATGGAGACATTCTTAGGCCATTTAGTTTTTGAAAATTGCCTCATGCCTCTCCAGATTCATGCAGCAGTGGCATCTTTTCCTTCTATCATACATACCAGGACAGACTGTTGTATGACAAGAATTTGCGTTCTGAAAGAAATGCCTGGAGTTGAGGGAAGAGTTGGTGTTACAAGATCACCAAGACCGTAGCAAATCTTGTGGAAACTCACCCAGAGTTCTCATTAGTGCTGTGGGAAATGATGCTCTGTAATTGGCTAGATAGAACAACGATAATCCACTTCCATCTACGAAATGTTTTACCCCTCAGAGTGATCAAGCAGTTAGCGCTCACTGCACCCCAGACATTGTCCCTGTTTCTGAATGTGAATAACTCCCAGATTACTCTTTCCCTCTTATTTCATCATTTCTAGCTGCCTCTGTAATGCCTCTGCCATCTGGAATGGCTCTTAGCTTCTGCTAAGCACAACTGGTTTTCCCCTCAGGCATCTTGAGCACCCAGTTTCCTAGTCTTTGTGGCAGAATGCCTTTGTCTAAGAGGTATTTTGCTGTCAGGTCAACTGGGCTCTCTGCCATTTGTGCTCTGTCTTGTGGTTGCTGCCTGATCTGGTGACTTTTACCTCCTTGGTATTTCTAAAAATCTCTTCACATGCTCTTCTTTTCTACCAGGTCCACCTCTTAGATCTGACAACTCTAAATCACCTCCTTTTCTACAAGATTAAGATCCCTCATCCCAAGCCCCTAGTGTTCACCCTCCCCCCTTGACCTCTTAATCTCTGAATAATAATAATAAAATCCTATTACAGACTGGTAAAAATAAAGTAACATGAGTGTGAAATCGTGTACGTGGGCCTGGTGTGATCAGCCCTTATGCTTGGGGCCACAGGAGATGAAGGAAAGACAAGGTAATTGGAAAGGATACCAATAGGCGTGTGGAGAGTTGGCTCCAGGTGCTGGGCACTGTCCTTGGCTGTCTGCTCCTAGGAGCCTAGCATGTGATGTCAAGGCCAGAGAGGGCTCGAAGACTTGGGCAAGTTAGTCACTAACGTCTCGGGGCTTCAGTCTCTCTACAGGAGAGGCCTCCTTGGTGGCCAACCTCCCTTCCTTGTATTATTGGAAGTGGCAAAGTGCCTCACTAAGCAAGTACCTCTCCCAGCTTCCTAGGCAGGAAGTGTAGCCACAGTGTGTCTGTCTGGGGAATAAGTTCTATGTGGCTTCAAAGTAGGAGGTAATTGAGTGTGGAGGGTCTCCTTTTTTGCCTTTCTTCCCTTCTTTCCTGCTACCTGGTGTGCGGGTATTGGAACTTCAACAGCCAACTTGCACCCTGAGATGCTTGGGAATAGAAGGTATGCCTGGTATATTAGTTTTCTAGTGCTATGTAATAAATTACTACAGATTTAGTGGCTCAAAGCCACACAAGTTTATTGTCTTATAGTTTCTCTGGGTCTGAGGTCTGGGTAGGAGCTAGCTAGATTTTGTGCTCAAAGTCTCATGAGGCTGAAGTCATTAGGCTCTGTTTGCATCTGGAACTTGGGCTCCTTTTCCAAGCCCATTCAGATTTTGGCAGGATTCAGTTCCTTGCAGTTGTGGGACTGAAGTCTTGCTTTCCTGCTCAGCTCCTAGAGGCCACTTGCGAGTCCTAGTCACTTGGCCCCCTCACACAAGGCAGCTTTCTTCTTGAAGGTCAGATTGCAAATCTCACTCAGGAAGGTTTAAAAGCTAGCTTTGAATATTTTCCTTTAGGAAGAGCTCAGCATGGCTTAAGGGTTCACCTAACCAGGTCAGGCACCCCAGGCTAAATATCCTTTTTGATTAACTCAAAGGCAACTGTTGTGGGACTTTAACTGCATCTGCAAAATCTCTCCACCTTTGTCATATAATATAACTTAATCATGATGGTGAGAGCCATCAGGTTCACAGCACTGCCCATGCTTACAGAGAGAGGGTTGCTCTGGGCATGTATGTGAGGGGCAGGAATCTTGGGGATCATTTTAGAGTTCTTCCCTCCACACAAAAGACAGTAGAGATCCATGCAACAGTGACCACCATGTACAGGGCTTCCCAGGTTGTGCTAGTGGTAAAGAACCTGCCTGCCAATGCAGGAGACGTAAGAGACTCAGATTTGATCCCTGGGTGGGAAGATCCCTTGGGGACTGTGCTGTGCTTAGTTGCTCAGTCATGTCCGACTCTTTTGTGACTGTAGCTTGCCAGGCTTCTCTGTCCATGGGAATTCTCCAGGCAAGAATACTGAAGTGGGTCGCCATGCCCTCCTCCTGGGGATCTTCCTGACCAAGGGATTGAACTCAGGTTTTCTGCTTTGCAGGTAGATTCTTTACCATTGGAGCCCCCCCAGGGAAGTTCTTCCCTGGGGGAGGAAGGGGCAATCCACTCCAGTATTCTTGCCAGGAAAATCCCATGAACAGAAGAGCCTGGCAGGATACAGTCCATAGGGTCTGACATGGTATAGAGTCCAATGTGACTAAAGTGTCTTTACCACACACACACAGGATAATGCTATGCAGTGACCCTGATTCTTAATGACCTTGGAGCCTCCTCACCACCTATAGGCTGTTCTTTAAAATGGACTTTTAGATGAGACATATCCTTGGTTTATTGAAGCCATGATATTTGGGCCTCTTTTATTATCAGCTGAACAATTTCTAATTAATTCAGTCAGGGAGTTGGGTCAGACAGATTTTTTTTCATTCTTCTGGAGAAAATGGAGAGAAGACGATGCAGACTTTGAAGTCAGAAGACCTTGCTCTCGACTTGGGCGTTTTTCATTTTTTAGCTTTGTAACCTTGAGCAAGTTATTTCATATAGTTGAACTTGAATGGTGATAGTAATCAAACCTGCCTTGCTAACTGTTCAAGGTTAATGTAAAGAATAAACAAAAGAATTATGTAAAGGTGTTTTGAGCACCATAAATCTGTGAGCAAGTGTTAATTTCATGCCATGACCCACTCTTCCTTCTTTCTTTCCCTTTTTCCTTCCACAAACATTTACTCTGCTCCAACTATTTGTCCAGCATTGAAATCACGGTGGGGACACTAAAACTTCTAAGAGAGAGTTCCTGGTTCCTCTGTCCTGGTTCCTTTGTCATATTTTATGGGAGAGGCAGATACATAAACTGTAGCGTGTGAGACTTGCTGTGATAGGGGAAAATAAAGAGTTAGTTTGAAAGTCCCTGACCTAGACCTAAGGGCTAAGGAAAATCTTTCTAGAGGCCATGGCAAATAACAGATTAATAGATAATCAGATAAATAAATGTCAATAATAACAATTATCAGCATGTATAGAGTATTGGTATGAGTTAGTAAGTATTCTAAGTGTGAAATATGTATACATTTGTATATGTATATATTTGTATATTTGTATATGTGTGGTGTGTGTGTGTGCGTGCTCTGTCACTCAGTCATAGACAACCCTTTTGCTATGCTATGGACTGTAGCCTACCAGGCTCCGCTATCTATGGGATTCTCCAGACAAGAACACTGGGGTGGGTTGCTGTGCCTTCCTCCAGGGGATTTTCGCACCTCAGGGATGGAGCCCATGTCTGCCTGCATTGACAAGCAGATTCTTTACCCTTAGTGCCACCTGGGAAGCCCTAATAACTCTATGATATAAGTGCTATTCTTATATTCCCCGTTTTGCAGATAAGGAAACTGAGGCACAGGGTAATTAAACCTCATAAGAGGCGGAGCCAGACTCTAAATCCAGGCACTCGAGAGCCAGAGCTCATAATTGTTAGGCGTTTGATTGATAAGGTGGGGTGAGCAGTCCAGGGAGATATATCAGAGAGCATGTTACTCAGAGAAGTTGCAAGAGGTTCACCAGGAGAAAAGCACCAAAGAGTGAAGGCTGGGAGAGAGGGAGGTAGGATTACAAGGGCACAGAGAGATAGGACTGGACAGAATATGGAGAGCTCTGGTGCTCTACCATGAAGCTTTATATGGTAGATGCAAAGGGATCCTGCATTCATCCAATCAGCCAAGACTGACTGAACCCATGTGCACTCTTTGGCATTTTCATCCAATCAAAGAATAAAAAAATTTACCTCTGCTTTCACCCTTTCTTTCCTTTTCCTTCCACAAACATTTACTCTGCTCCAACTATTTGTCCAGCATTGAAATCACGGTGGGGACACTAAAACTTCTAAGAGAGAGTTCCTGGTTCCTCTGTCCTGGTTCCTTTGTCATATTTTATGGGAGAGGCAGATACATAAACTGTAGCGTGTGAGACTTGCTGTGATAGGGGAAAATAAAGAGTTAGTTTGAAAGTCCCTGACCTAGACCTAAGGGCTAAGGAAAATCTTTCTAGAGGCCATGGCAAATAACAGATTAATAGATAATCAGATAAATAAATGTCAATAATAACAATTATCAGCATGTATAGAGTATTGGTATGAGTTAGTAAGTATTCTAAGTGTGAAATATGTATACATTTGTATATGTATATATTTGTATATTTGTATATGTGTGGTGTGTGTGTGTGCGTGCTCTGTCACTCAGTCATAGACAACCCTTTTGCTATGCTATGGACTGTAGCCTACCAGGCTCCGCTATCTATGGGATTCTCCAGACAAGAACACTGGGGTGGGTTGCTGTGCCTTCCTCCAGGGGATTTTCGCACCTCAGGGATGGAGCCCATGTCTGCCTGCATTGACAAGCAGATTCTTTACCCTTAGTGCCACCTGGGAAGCCCTAATAACTCTATGATATAAGTGCTATTCTTATATTCCCCGTTTTGCAGATAAGGAAACTGAGGCACAGGGTAATTAAACCTCATAAGAGGCGGAGCCAGACTCTAAATCCAGGCACTCGAGAGCCAGAGCTCATAATTGTTAGGCGTTTGATTGATAAGGTGGGGTGAGCAGTCCAGGGAGATATATCAGAGAGCATGTTACTCAGAGAAGTTGCAAGAGGTTCACCAGGAGAAAAGCACCAAAGAGTGAAGGCTGGGGAGAGAGGGAGGTAGGATTACAAGGGCACAGAGAGATAGGACTGGACAGAATATGGAGAGCTCTGGTGCTCTACCATGAAGCTTTTATATGGTAGATGCAAAGGGATCCTGCATTCATCCAATCAGCCAAGACTGACTGAAGCCCTACCATGTGCTAGCTACTCTCTGAAGTGTTGGAGACACATTTGTGTTCACAATACACTAAAATCCTAGTTCTTGCATTTACGTTCTAGTGGGAGGACTAAGATAGTGAAATGACTGAGTAAATAGTGAAGTGTCAGTTGCTCAGTCGTGTTTGACACTTTGCAACCCCATGGACCATAGTCTGCCAGGCTCCTCTGTCCACGGAATTCTCCCGGCAAGAATACTGGAGTGAGTCACCATTTCCTTCTCCAGGGGATCTTCCGGACCCAGGGATTGAACCTGAGTCTTCCACATTGCAGGCAACTGTTTCCCATCTGAGCCACAGGGAAGCCTCTGAGTAAATTAAGCAGCATATTTAAAGTTGGTAAGGGCTTATGAGACAAAACAGAAGCAGGAAAGCATGCTTGGAGGAGTGCTGGAGAGCTGAGCAAAGACATGGAAGGAGATGAGAGAGAGTTGTGCAGATGCTGGGAAGAGGAATATTCCAGACAGAGGCTCAATTGCAAGGTCCTGAGGAAGGGATTGGCCTGGCTTCCCCGAGTCACCGAGTGACCAGTAGTAGGAGATAACGTCTGAGAGGTGATGGTAGTGTAGCATGTCACTTGGGGCTGTTTTGATCATTTTGAAGATTTTGGCTCTTTAAATGAGTGAGATGGGAAGTCACTAGAAGACTTTGAGCAGATGGCTGAACCATGCTGGCTCCATCTTGTCAGTTCCATCTATACCTACTGTCTTACTTTCTGTGAGACTAAGCTTATAGACCTGACTAGAGATGCTCAGGAAAAGGCCAGTCTAAATCCAGGCACTCGAGAGCCAGAGCTCATAATTGTTAGGCGTTTGATTGATAAGGTGGGGTGAGCAGTCCAGGGAGATATATCAGAGAGCATGTTACTCAGAGAAGTTGCAAGAGGTTCACCAGGAGAAAAGCACCAAAGAGTGAAGGCTGGGAGAGAGGGAGGTAGGATTACAAGGGCACAGAGAGATAGGACTGGACAGAATATGGAGAGCTCTGGTGCTCTACCATGAAGCTTTTATATGGTAGATGCAAAGGGATCCTGCATTCATCCAATCAGCCAAGACTGACTGAAGCCCTACCATGTGCTAGCTACTCTCTGAAGTGTTGGAGACACATTTGTGTTCACAATACACTAAAATCCTAGTTCTTGCATTTACGTTCTAGTGGGAGGACTAAGATAGTGAAATGACTGAGTAAATAGTGAAGTGTCAGTTGCTCAGTCGTGTTTGACACTTTGCAACCCCATGGACCATAGTCTGCCAGGCTCCTCTGTCCACGGAATTCTCCCGGCAAGAATACTGGAGTGAGTCACCATTTCCTTCTCCAGGGGATCTTCCGGACCCAGGGATTGAACCTGAGTCTTCCACATTGCAGGCAACTGTTTCCCATCTGAGCCACAGGGAAGCCTCTGAGTAAATTAAGCAGCATATTTAAAGTTGGTAAGGGCTTATGAGACAAAACAGAAGCAGGAAAGCATGCTTGGAGGAGTGCTGGAGAGCTGAGCAAAGACATGGAAGGAGATGAGAGAGAGTTGTGCAGATGCTGGGAAGAGGAATATTCCAGACAGAGGCTCAATTGCAAGGTCCTGAGGAAGGGATTGGCCTGGCTTCCCTGAGTCACCGAGTGACCAGTAGTAGGAGATAACGTCTGAGAGGTGATGGTAGTGTAGCATGTCACTTGGGGCTGTTTTGATCATTTTGAAGATTTTGGCTCTTTAAATGAGTGAGATGGGAAGTCACTAGAAGACTTTGAGCAGATGGCTGAACCATGCTGGCTCCATCTTGTCAGTTCCATCTATACCTACTGTCTTACTTTCTGTGAGACTAAGCTTTAACCTGACTTACAAGGAATGTGCCCAAGCCAGATAAGTTCCCTATCAACTTGCCTTCATCTGGTATGAAACCTGGAAGAATGCCTTTTGCTAATTCACATGGTTAACGGACCTGAGAACCCCCAGGGGAGGAAAACAAACCCCAGTTCCTGTTGGTGTGGACATGCTTGTCACTTGGTTGTCAGATTCCATTTTTAGCTCTGGCTCCTTTAAATCCTGTATCTCCTGCACTGGAAGGTGGAGTCTTAACCCCTGGACTGCCAGGAAAGTCCCTCCTTTCACTTCTTGATGCTGCTAATTGCTGGACTCACTGGTCTCTGGGTGCTTTTCATCTCTTATAAAGCTTTGGAGGTCTTCCCATATTAAATTCTTAATATTGAACTAGCTGGTATGGACTGTTTTCCTAGTTGGATCCTGACTGGGCCATGTATTTGTTGTACAGATTTGGCCAAAGAAGAATTTTAAAAATTCAACAAAGAATATGAAGTTACCGTTAACCCCACTATTCAATGATAACTGTGGTTATCATTTGGGTGTGTAGCCTTTCAGTTTATTTTCATATGCATGTATAAATTTTTTTCTTTCACAACTTTGCAGTCATCTGTATTCTTTGTGATTGTCACTTTTGTTTCCATTTAATCTGTTGAAAATATTTGTCTCAATTATTAGGTATTCTTATACAACATGCTTCTAAAATAATCACTCATGTGACTTCAAATGAATGTACTGGCAGTTATTTAGCCAGTTTTGGTATTACATTGCTTCCAATTTTTACTAGTATAATAATACTGTATGCTAATTTTGGGCTTATATTTCTGATGGTTTATTTAGGGTAGATTAAAAATGTAACTACTATGAGAACAGGGGTTTTGGTTTTTTTGTCTGCAAATGAATTCTCAGTTTCTGCCTAATGGTAGGCATTCTTTGTGGCATTGACGTAGGATGGTTGCGTTAAGGGACAGGCACAACCTGGGAAAGATTGTAGGGAAAAGGAGAAGAAGAGAAGAAGATGAGATGGTTAGAGAGCATCACTGACTCAGTGGACATGATTTTGAGCAAACTCTGGGAGACAGGGAAGGACAGGGCAGCTTGGTGTGCTGTCCTCCTTGGGGTCATAAACAGTCGGACATGACTTAGTGACTGAACAACCCAATCTAGAGATCCCATATGTCTTGAAATACCTCCCTTTGAGGCCAGGGCTGATTCATCGCACAGAACGCAGTTGGCTCAGAACCCCAGTTCCTGTTGGTGTGGACATGCTTGTCACTTGGTTGTCAGATTCCATTTTTAGCTCTGGCTCCTTTAAATCCTGTATCTCCTGCACTGGAAGGTGGAGTCTTAACCCCTGGACTGCCAGGAAAGTCCCTCCTTTCACTTCTTGATGCTGCTAATTGCTGGACTCACTGGTCTCTGGGTGCTTTTCATCTCTTATAAAGCTTTGGAGGTCTTCCCATATTAAATTCTTAATATTGAACTAGCTGGTATGGACTGTTTTCCTAGTTGGATCCTGACTGGGCCATGTATTTGTTGTACAGATTTGGCCAAAGAAGAATTTTAAAAATTCAACAAAGAATATGAAGTTACCGTTAACCCCACTATTCAATGATAACTGTGGTTATCATTTGGGTGTGTAGCCTTTCAGTTTATTTTCATATGCATGTATAAATTTTTTTCTTTCACAACTTTGCAGTCATCTGTATTCTTTGTGATTGTCACTTTTGTTTCCATTTAATCTGTTGAAAATATTTGTCTCAATTATTAGGTATTCTTATACAACATGCTTCTAAAATAATCACTCATGTGACTTCAAATGAATGTACTGGCAGTTATTTAGCCAGTTTTGGTATTACATTGCTTCCAATTTTTACTAGTATAATAATACTGTATGCTAATTTTGGGCTTATATTTCTGATGGTTTATTTAGGGTAGATTAAAAATGTAACTACTATGAGAACAGGGGTTTTGGTTTTTTTGTCTGCAAATGAATTCTCAGTTTCTGCCTAATGGTAGGCATTCTTTGTGGCATTGACGTAGGATGGTTGCGTTAAGGGACAGGCACAACCTGGGAAAGATTGTAGGGAAAAGGAGAAGAAGAGAAGAAGATGAGATGGTTAGAGAGCATCACTGACTCAGTGGACATGATTTTGAGCAAACTCTGGGAGACAGGGAAGGACAGGGCAGCTTGGTGTGCTGTCCTCCTTGGGGTCATAAACAGTCGGACATGACTTAGTGACTGAACAACCCAATCTAGAGATCCCATATGTCTTGAAATACCTCCCTTTGAGGCCAGGGCTGATTCATCGCACAGAACGCAGTTGGCTCAGAACCGGCCAGCTGCCTGATGACTCCTGCAGGATGAAGTCTGTAGGCTACCACAGCTGCTGGGTCATTCAGCTGACGGAATTTGCCTTGTTGCAAGTGGAAGCCAGCTGGATGGAGAACGAAAGCCGAGGCTGCATGAATTCTTGTGAAGTCCATGCCTGCTCCCCCAGGACACCCGCTGGCTGCTCTGCTGAGATGGTGGCAACTGTGCAATGCCACGCCCCGGACTGGCCTCAGCCCGAGGAAGCCCACCGTGCAGGCGAGGTCCTTATGGGTCAGATCACGATCAAGTTCAAAGCCCTGAACTTTTGAAAACTGAGATTTTTAAAATGGGGGACTTTCAACAAAACTCGCAAACAATGCACTACTTTGAGGGATCAAGCTGGTCATGAAGAAAGGCCTGAGCAGATGAAAGAAATTCTGTCTCTCCTGGTAAAGGAAGATACTTTCTTTATTGAGTTACCAGTTGATAATCTTAGCTTTCTGTTTTCTTTTTTTAGGCCTCTAAGTCATCATTTATTTTTCATCTCTCTTTGTTCTTTGGCCTATGTGGGCCTCCCGTTGCAGTGGCCTCTCTCGTTGCAGAGCACTGGCTCTGGGCACCTGCGCTCCAGAGTGCTGGCTGGTAATTGGACACATGGGCTCAGCCCCTCTTCGGCATGTGGGGTCTTCCTGGGCCAGGAATCGAACCGGTGACCCTTGCGCTGCAAGATGGGCTCTTTACCCACTGGATCACCAGGGAAGCCCTGTTTTTTTTGTGGAGGGGGGCGGGTTGGAGAGGAAGGGGGACAGGTGGGCCACTTCTATTGGTCTTTCATTTATCTATTTTCATCCATCTTTGTTCTTTGGCCCGCGTGGGCCTCCCATCGCGGTGGCGTCTGTTGTTGCAGAGCACCGGCTCTGGGTACATGAGCTCCAGAACTCCGGCTCGGTAATTGGACACATCGGTCCAGCCGCTCCATGGCATGTGGGATCTTCCCAGGCCAGGGATTGAACCGGTTCCCCTTGCACTGCAAGGCAGTGTCTTTACCCACTGGACCACCAAGGGAACCCCACCTGTTTGTTTTGTAAGAAGGTGAGACAATCACAGGAGGCTATCACCTTGGTCTCCATGCTTATCTTTGATTTGCCTACGCTCAAATACAGGCTGTGTGACCCAAGCTAATAACAATACCATGCCCCCTGCTGATGATCTGCAACTGTGCATGCACAGCCACGGAACCTGGATGGAGAACAGCCGAGGCTGCATGAATTCTTGTGAAGTCCATGCCTGCTCCCCCAGGACACCCGCTGGCTGCTCTGCTGAGATGGTGGCAACTGTGCAATGCCACGCCCCGGACTGGCCTCAGCCCGAGGAAGCCCACCGTGCAGGCGAGGTCCTTATGGGTCAGATCACGATCAAGTTCAAAGCCCTGAACTTTTGAAAACTGAGATTTTTAAAATGGGGGACTTTCAACAAAACTCGCAAACAATGCACTACTTTGAGGGATCAAGCTGGTCATGAAGAAAGGCCTGAGCAGATGAAAGAAATTCTGTCTCTCCTGGTAAAGGAAGATACTTTCTTTATTGAGTTACCAGTTGATAATCTTAGCTTTCTGTTTTCTTTTTTTAGGCCTCTAAGTCATCATTTATTTTTCATCTCTCTTTGTTCTTTGGCCTATGTGGGCCTCCCGTTGCAGTGGCCTCTCTCGTTGCAGAGCACTGGCTCTGGGCACCTGCGCTCCAGAGTGCTGGCTGGTAATTGGACACATGGGCTCAGCCCCTCTTCGGCATGTGGGGTCTTCCTGGGCCAGGAATCGAACCGGTGACCCTTGCGCTGCAAGATGGGCTCTTTACCCACTGGATCACCAGGGAAGCCCTGTTTTTTTTGTGGAGGGGGGCGGGTTAGGGGGGGAGGGAGCGGGCGGGCCACTTCTATTGGTCTTTCATTTATCTATTTTCATCCATCTTTGTTCTTTGGCCCGCGTGGGCCTCCCATCGCGGTGGCGTCTGTTGTTGCAGAGCACCGGCTCTGGGTACATGAGCTCCAGAACTCCGGCTCGGTAATTGGACACATCGGTCCAGCCGCTCCATGGCATGTGGGATCTTCCCAGGCCAGGGATTGAACCGGTGCCCCTTGCACTGCAAGGCGGTGTCCTTACCCACTGGACCACCAGGGGAACCCCACCTGTTTGTTTTGTAAGAAGGTGAGACAATCACAGGAGGCTATCACCTTGGTCTCCATGCTTATCTTTGATTTGCCTACGCTCAAATACAGGCTGTGTGACCCAAGCTAATAACAATACCATGCCAATAATGTGTGGAGAAGGACATGGCAACTCACTCCAGTATTCTTGCCTGGAAAATCCCATGGACAGAGAAGACTGGTGAGCTGCAATCCATGGGGTCACATACAGAGTTGAACATGACTGAAGTGACTACTCAGCAGCCAATAATGTGAAAACCACAAAGGCAAAGTAGAATGTGGAGAACAAGCTGATTTTATGCCAGAGATTAAACTGCAGCCCGAGGATGTATCTGGACACATCTAGTCCTGAATATCCTGGTCACTAGAAACATATTCCAGTTGATTTTAGGTATGAATTGAATTCAGTAATTTCTTTATTGAGCACCTATTATGTGCTCAATGCCAGATGTTCTCTTAAGGGAGTTTCGCTTTCAGAAGAGGCGGGGTGGCAGTACAATTCCCAACTCAGTAAATGGTAAAGAGCTTGGTGAGGAACCCAGGCTGGCCTTCCTGCCTCTACTCTTGGTTCTACCATTTACACTGTGTGATCTTGGGGAAATTGTCTGCTCTCTTTTTGCCTGTTTCCTAGTTCTGTAGACAGGGTGTAAGGTCTTCTGGAATTGGTGAGAGAAGTCAATCAGTTACCATTTGTGTTGTGTGTGGAACACTGCCTGGGACCTGGGACATCCACAGAGATGCTTTAGCTCCTCTTCCTGGAGGGGTGGAGATGGATGGTGTGTGTGTGTGTGTGCTGTTTCTTCAGTAATGCCTGACTCTTTGTGACTCCATGGTATAGCCTATCAGTCTCCTCTGTCCAGTGGATTCTCTAGGCAAGAACACTGGAGTGGGTTGCCATGCCCTCCTCCAGGGGATCTTCCTGACCCAGGGATCAAACTGTGACTCTCATGTTTCCTGGACTGGCAGGCAGGCTCTTTATGGCTAGTGCCACTTGGGAAGCCCAGCAGGTGGAGGGTAGCTGGGGCATTGGCATGTTCTCGGTATGGGCACGGGATTTCTAGCTTATCTGTGACTTTCTGACCTTGCTTGTGGCCTTCAGTGCTAGTTACTAGCCTGTCCCTCAGCTGAGGGTTGATGCCACACTTAGCTAAGAACTGTGGGAGACAGAATTCTAAGAAATGGTCTTTCCTTCTTGTTCGGTGAGGGTGGTTATGGGGACTTCATTACCTGTCCTGTCAGACAGCACCAGAAAACAACCCAAACAACTTCCACCTGTTGGTTTTTACTCTGGTTTTGGAAAAAAAGAGTCAAATTTCTATTTTGTGTGTTTAATGGCACATGTTTTCTTTCCAAGTCTTTTCCTTTTTAAACAGATAGTTCAATAATCTGATCATTAAATATTTATGGCATGAGTTCCCCATGCTCTGCCATTCTGATTGCCTTTCTTGAGAAGAATCTCAGTCTGGGAGTCTCTCTTTTTTAATTTGGCATAATGATTTAGTTTCAACATACCACATGTAGATGGAGTCTCCTTGATGCTGTACATCTACTAACATAACCTAAGACTGTTTAAACTTTTAAAGAAAAATGTGTATAAAAACCATTATCCAGTCAGCTTTATTCCAACCTATGGTTGTGTATAATTGGCTTTGTGAGCCAGAACGCAACTATTTACATGAATATCTTTTGTTATTTTTGTGTGATCTTGGGGAAATTGTCTGCTCTCTTTTTGCCTGTTTCCTAGTTCTGTAGACAGGGTGTAAGGTCTTCTGGAATTGGTGAGAGAAGTCAATCAGTTACCATTTGTGTTGTGTGTGGAACACTGCCTGGGACCTGGGACATCCACAGAGATGCTTTAGCTCCTCTTCCTGGAGGGGTGGAGATGGATGGTGTGTGTGTGTGTGTGCTGTTTCTTCAGTAATGCCTGACTCTTTGTGACTCCATGGTATAGCCTATCAGTCTCCTCTGTCCAGTGGATTCTCTAGGCAAGAACACTGGAGTGGGTTGCCATGCCCTCCTCCAGGGGATCTTCCTGACCCAGGGATCAAACTGTGACTCTCATGTTTCCTGGACTGGCAGGCAGGCTCTTTATGGCTAGTGCCACTTGGGAAGCCCAGCAGGTGGAGGGTAGCTGGGGCATTGGCATGTTCTCGGTATGGGCACGGGATTTCTAGCTTATCTGTGACTTTCTGACCTTGCTTGTGGCCTTCAGTGCTAGTTACTAGCCTGTCCCTCAGCTGAGGGTTGATGCCACACTTAGCTAAGAACTGTGGGAGACAGAATTCTAAGAAATGGTCTTTCCTTCTTGTTCGGTGAGGGTGGTTATGGGGACTTCATTACCTGTCCTGTCAGACAGCACCAGAAAACAACCCAAACAACTTCCACCTGTTGGTTTTTACTCTGGTTTTGGAAAAAAAGAGTCAAATTTCTATTTTGTGTGTTTAATGGCACATGTTTTCTTTCCAAGTCTTTTCCTTTTTAAACAGATAGTTCAATAATCTGATCATTAAATATTTATGGCATGAGTTCCCCATGCTCTGCCATTCTGATTGCCTTTCTTGAGAAGAATCTCAGTCTGGGAGTCTCTCTCTCTTTTTTAATTTGGCATAATGATTTAGTTTCAACATACCACATGTAGATGGAGTCTCCTTGATGCTGTACATCTACTAACATAACCTAAGACTGTTTAAACTTTTAAAGAAAAATGTGTATAAAAACCATTATCCAGTCAGCTTTATTCCAACCTATGGTTGTGTATAATTGGCTTTGTGAGCCAGAACGCAACTATTTACATGAATATCTTTTGTTATTTTTTCACATGAATTCATTTTAAATAACTTTAGCTCACCTATCCTCTGATGTAATTTTGAATTTGTCAGTTAGAAGCATTTGTACCATCCATAATTTTGATGAGCATTGACTGAATAAGAACAAAGCAAGCCAGCATACTCTGGCATCCCACCACAACTTTATTCTAAGTTTTTACCCATCTGGAAACCAGCATCTTTGACTTCTGGATTTAACCAGTTGATTCTTCTTACCCATTGGAGTCACTCTGCAATTTGAAGCTCTTCACTGATGAGTAGACTGACATATGGAATCTCTCCAAACCTCAGTTTCGTCAACTGGAAAGTGAGTGAGTATCTACCTGCTAGAGTTGCATGAATGGGTAGATAAATTAGGTAAAGGGATTATCAGTGTCAAACAAATGGTTAGCATTTATTGTCAGTAATTTAACATGTTACTTCTTTTCTCCATCTATCTACTAGATATCACGATGAGATTTCATTATCATAGTTTTACTATTTACTTATCTTTGCTTTTATGGAGTTTCCTCAGTTTTGAAGATTTTTAAAGGGTTAATTGGCAATGATCTTGAAATGAGCCTAGAGAATTGTTTGGAACAGCAATTATGACTTCCCTTGATAAAGTCCTAGATCAGTCTAGTGGTAAATACAAACAATAACATTAGTTGCGTGTAACGGGAACAGAAAGCCCATTTGACTCCGTAAAAGCTGAGAGTCAAACCTAAAAGTCAGATAATAGGTTTTTTAAAAATTAGTTATGTAGAAATTGAAGACAGTACAGGGTAATTCTTATTAGTTTAGATTAGAGAGCATTCAGTAGGACTCAGGGATTGCTGCTCAGAGTGCGGTGGCTGATTGTTGCTTTCACCTTGGTCACTTTATCCAATAGCGTGATCATGATTAAGGGCTTTTAGGGTCAGACTGCCCTGACTCTACCATTTATCCCCTTGGCTCAGGTCAAAGTTGAAACCTTGTACTGAGTCTCAGTTCATCATTTGAATATGTCAAGAATATAAGGTGGTTTGATCCCAATAGAACTATGCACATATATTCCTAAAAAGGCACGTAGTAGAATGTTCATAGCAGTGCTATTTGTGGTGGTGCAAAATTGGAAATTACCAAAAACTTTATCACAAGAGAATGTATGTCAGTTATGATATATACATATTCTACAGCATTGGAGTGTTTACTATCTACAATTATAAAACAAAGAATACAAGGTGGTTTGAGGATGATGGGAGAAAGGGCAGCTAAAGTGCTTGTTTTGGTTCCTCCTAAGGTCATAGTCAGTACTCAAGAAATGGTTGTCATGATTTTAATTATGCTGAGAGAAAAAATTTCACAAAGGATGTGCTCACAAAACACTGCTAATTTGCAACTACACATTATAACTGGGCTTTCTTGGTGGCTCAGATGGTAAAGAATCCGCCTGCAATACGGGAGACTTGGCTTTGATCCCTGGGTTGGGGAGATCCCCTGGAGAAGGGAAAGTGTACCCACTCCAGTATTCTTGCCTGGAGAATTCCATGGCTCATCATGAGTCACAGAGTCGGACAACGACTGATCAACTTGACTTTCACTTGCATTATAACTGGTACCGTTTCCAGAATATTGCTTTTTTTTTTCTGATCAATTGTGTAACCTGTGACCAAATGACAGAGAGTGCTTTCTATCAGCGGCCCCCAGATTTCTCTTTTCACTGAAGTCAGCTTATTAGCTGCATGGCCAGCTCTAAGAGCCCGAAAACCGTGTCCCACACATAACACTTGTCAAACAGAGGAGACA
Organism: Tragulus kanchil; assembly: GCA_022376925.1. Lineage (NCBI taxonomy): Eukaryota > Metazoa > Chordata > Mammalia > Artiodactyla > Tragulidae > Tragulus > Tragulus kanchil. The sequence goes on from JAIOJX010000004.1 coordinate 215,759,667, forward strand.
GACGTTTCTTGGCTTCCCCATTTGGGATTTAATAACTGTTGAAGGTTATTATGCGGTTTCCGTAAAAGCTGAGAGTCAAACCTAAAAGTCAGATAATAGGTTTTTTAAAAATTAGTTATGTAGAAATTGAAGACAGTACAGGGTAATTCTTATTAGTTTAGATTAGAGAGCATTCAGTAGGACTCAGGGATTGCTGCTCAGAGTGCGGTGGCTGATTGTTGCTTTCACCTTGGTCACTTTATCCAATAGCGTGATCATGATTAAGGGCTTTTAGGGTCAGACTGCCCTGACTCTACCATTTATCCCCTTGGCTCAGGTCAAAGTTGAAACCTTGTACTGAGTCTCAGTTCATCATTTGAATATGTCAAGAATATAAGGTGGTTTGATCCCAATAGAACTATGCACATATATTCCTAAAAAGGCACGTAGTAGAATGTTCATAGCAGTGCTATTTGTGGTGGTGCAAAATTGGAAATTACCAAAAACTTTATCACAAGAGAATGTATGTCAGTTATGATATATACATATTCTACAGCATTGGAGTGTTTACTATCTACAATTATAAAACAAAGAATACAAGGTGGTTTGAGGATGATGGGAGAAAGGGCAGCTAAAGTGCTTGTTTTGGTTCCTCCTAAGGTCATAGTCAGTACTCAAGAAATGGTTGTCATGATTTTAATTATGCTGAGAGAAAAAATTTCACAAAGGATGTGCTCACAAAACACTGCTAATTTGCAACTACACATTATAACTGGGCTTTCTTGGTGGCTCAGATGGTAAAGAATCCGCCTGCAATACGGGAGACTTGGCTTTGATCCCTGGGTTGGGGAGATCCCCTGGAGAAGGGAAAGTGTACCCACTCCAGTATTCTTGCCTGGAGAATTCCATGGCTCATCATGAGTCACAGAGTCGGACAACGACTGATCAACTTGACTTTCACTTGCATTATAACTGGTACCGTTTCCAGAATATTGCTTTTTTTTTTCTGATCAATTGTGTAACCTGTGACCAAATGACAGAGAGTGCTTTCTATCAGCGGCCCCCAGATTTCTCTTTTCACTGGAAGTCAGCTTATTAGCTGCATGGCCAGCTCTAAGAGCCCGAAAACCGTGTCCCACACATAACACTTGTCAAACAGAGGAGACAGACGTTTCTTGGCTTCCCCCATTTGGGATTTAATAACTGTTGAAGGTTAACCCTTATCGACTCATTAAGCTGTGTCCACCTGGGGGTCAGTGGGGGCCACCTTGTGTTAACCTTGGCAAGCAGCCGTCACCAGGGCTTTATAAACAGAGAGGTTGCATTTGAGGGAAAGACAGATGATATGGCACACACTCTGTCCTCAGATGGCTGTGGTTACCTGGAGATGAGGAAAAAATGTGTTTTCTTACAGGATTAGAAAAGAAAAGTCTTTTCTTTTTTTTCTGTGTAGCTTATTGGTAGGAGATCTCAACATTCTATCCTTGTTCTCACTCTGATTTTACTCTATTTGCTAAAAAAGACCACTTGCATCCAACAGCTACAATGGTGAGTGGCTGAGAGGCAGAGTGTTCTGGCCACAGCTAGGAGTGTAATGAAACCCACTGGGAAGGAAAGAAAAATGATGTTATTCTCTCTTTCAATGAAGCATTTGAAGTGACTGGTTTTATTTTCTCCTTTCTCTCTCTGGTGTCTCATGTATACAGTGATGGGAATGGAAATGATTCCATTTGATGTTCCCAACTGAATTATTCTGAAGTGCTTCTATTTTTTGTCTTACTGAGTCTGGAGGTACCTAATTTATATGCTGTTCTTTTGCTAGTTCCCCAGGTGCAGTTCATCCTTCTTCTCTTGTGATCCCCTTGGACATCGGGCTGTTTCTGGATGGGTGAAAGTGTGCTGTCATCATCGGCAGAGAATATTTACCTAGTGATTGTACAGCAGTCCCTGGAGAGGCTCCCTTGCCATTTTCTTACTGAGTCAATTCTGGCTTCTGGTGAGTATCCTCTAGTAGGCGTCAGAAATCACTTCTGTAGTAACCTGTTCTATAATAGAACGTTGTTAGGCTTAAGCTTTATGATCATGTGTGTGCATTTCTGACTATCACCTCTAATAATTTCTCTGAAACTGGAGACTTCAGTTTATTCAAAGGGAAATACTCATTCGCTTGGGCTTCTGCTCTGTTTTACGTGGTTCACTCTATGCTTTATAATTTGAAGAACTTTTTCTTTGGTGGCCAAATAAGGGGTAGGTTTCCTGTTAGTGAAGAGAATGGTCAAAAAGGTTGGAGACATATGGGGTTAGAACTGTGCTCTCCAGTATGGTATATATGGCTACTGTTTGTCTTGGATGAGGAAGATAGAGAATATTTTCATCATCATAGAAAGCTCTGTGAAACTGCACTGGGTTTGATGGTCAAAAGAGTAGGACCACCCCGTTATCCATCAGTAGAAATCAAGAGAGTGCTATAGAATTTTCTGGGTTCCACTGTTCCCACCTCCCTGTCAACATAACTTCTTTACCTCCTCTGTGGCCTTAGGACTGCCAGGACTACTCTCACTGTCTCATCACGCAAAGTCCAGGACTGCCCAGCCATCTTCATTCATAGACACTTCATTTATAGACACATAAACCCTATGGTTTCACATCTTTTCTTTAAAGGATTTCACTGGCCCTTTGGAATTCAAGGTCAGTTTTCAGCATAATCCCCCAAACCCTCAGGGGTTTCACTGAATCTTCTCTTTAACGTTCTTGCTATCCCAAGACACTGCTTCCTTGAAGTCCTCTCAGGAGACTGCTGTTTTCTCCTCATTCCTTGTTGCACTGCTGGACCTGGCAGTGAGGTAGCTTAATTTTTTTTAATCACCTTCTCCTCTGGACCATCCTCTCTCTCTCTTGTCCACTAAATTCACTCAGCTGTGAATCTTGTGTGATCAGCTTAATTGACCCACTCATCCCCACTGCCTTGTTGCGGTCAGTTGGCACAACTTGGACCATTCAATCTGATTTCTTGAAGACATTAGCTTTGGCTCGCTGCCTTTCCCTTGTCACTCTTTCTTTACCACTGACAATTTGAATAGATACGGAGAGGATGCTTCATTGTCTCTCCTCTAATTATCTTGCCCTCTGTCCTATGTCAGCATTTCCCTGTCTTAGTCAGTCATAGTCCAGTAGACCTTGCTTTTACTCTAAGCCTGAATCTTGGAAGAATCTCAGTTTCAAATATTCCACTCTCTGACCACATTTTTTTTTTTTTTTTGGTCTTTAAATACAACCCAGTTCCTGTAACCCTGTGACTGCACCAGGATTTCCAACCTAGGATTTCCATAGTCAAACACAAAGGTAGCTCCTCTGAGTGGCTGAATTAAAAAGCGGTGTCCTCTCTGTGTGATGCAGCCCATGACTTGGGACACAGACTAGATTTCAGCCCCCCTTACCCTTTTCAACTGGGCACTGTTGTGCAGTGCACAAGCTTCACTAGTGTACACAAAAGCCCTATTTCAATCTACTCATTCTGTCACATTTCAACAGTTCCTCACCAGCATCCCTAGGATCTTGTCTCCCTCTTTATCTTGTTTAAATTTCATGATGAATCATTATTATCCTCCCTTTGTGTACACCCTCAACTCCCATGATTCTTCTTTACTTTATTGTACTCTCTTGGTTGGGGCTTCCCAACTGGCACTGGTGTTAAAGAACCCATCTATCAAAGCAGGAGACCTAAGAGACGTGCGTCCAGTCCCTGGGTTGGGAAGATCCTCTGGAGGAGGACATGACAATCTACTCCATCATTATTGCCTGGAGAATCTCCTGGACAGAGAAGCCTGGTGGGCTCTAGTCTATGGGATTGCAAAAGAGTTGAACATGACTGAAGTGACTTAGCATGCACATGTGCACTCTCTTGGCTAAACTCTAACCCTTGTTAAATCCAACTTATTTTTTACCTTTATGCCTAAGTTCTGCCATTAACATGGCTAAGGAAAAATACTTAACTGTGCTGCCTACACTTACTTCAAATTTATGATCACTAATCTTAAGCAGGTTATAATGTCATCAATTGTATGGCATTTTCTTAATGAACATAATTTTCTATTTTCCTACACAATTCTTTAGTTTGCTTTTCCTTCTCTTCAAGACTTTCACACTTCCTCCCTCACTGAGTTTCAGCTGGTGACCTTGCTTTACACTTTGCAGGGGAAACTGAAGCCATCAAAAGGTACTTCTAGTCTATGTACCCTTCTTCCCATATCTGTGTCAACATGTTAGACCTGACTGCCAGTGTGCTCTCTTCACTTGGGTGCCAGGTTTCCTTGCTCTATTCTGCTGAAAGATGTTCCCAACTCTCTTCTTTGTCACCAAATGATGCCTTTCAATTGGATCATTCCTACCATAGTATGGACTTGACTTCTTACCACTTAAATAAATCCCTCCGGAGGCCCTATTTCCCTCTTCAGTTACAGTTCCACTTTTCTATTTCCTTTTGTGGGAAAAACTCCCGAACATGTGGTCTGAATTTGAGCTCTCCAAAACTCTGGTCAGGCTTTCCCCTCCCCACTCCACCAGCACTGCTTTTGTTGAGGTCACCAGCATCACCCACATTGCTAAATCCTGTGCTCAATGATCCCATATAGACAAAGCTATAGATTTTCCAGTAGTCATGTATGGATGTGAGAGTTGGAGTGTAAAGAAGGCTAAACACTGAAGAACTGATGATTTCAAACTGTGGTGCTGGTGAAGACTCTTGAGAGTCCCTTGAACTGCCATTAATCCTAAAGGAAATCAGCCCTGAATATTCATTGGAAGGACTGATGCTGAAATTGAAGCTCTAATACTTTGACCACCTGATGTGAAGAACCTTCTCATTGGGAAAGACACTGATGCTGGGAAAGGCTGAAGGCAGGGGGAGAAGGGATGACAGAGGATGAGATGGTTGCATACTATGACTGACCCAAAGGACACAATTTTGAGCAAACTCCAGGAGGTGGTGAAGGATAGGGGAAAGCTGGTGGAATAGGACTGAAAGAACCCTTGTTAAATCCAACTTATTTTTTACCTTTATGCCTAAGTTCTGCCATTAACATGGCTAAGGAAAAATACTTAACTGTGCTGCCTACACTTACTTCAAATTTATGATCACTAATCTTAAGCAGGTTATAATGTCATCAATTGTATGGCATTTTCTTAATGAACATAATTTTCTATTTTCCTACACAATTCTTTAGTTTGCTTTTCCTTCTCTTCAAGACTTTCACACTTCCTCCCTCACTGAGTTTCAGCTGGTGACCTTGCTTTACACTTTGCAGGGGAAACTGAAGCCATCAAAAGGTACTTCTAGTCTATGTACCCTTCTTCCCATATCTGTGTCAACATGTTAGACCTGACTGCCAGTGTGCTCTCTTCACTTGGGTGCCAGGTTTCCTTGCTCTATTCTGCTGAAAGATGTTCCCAACTCTCTTCTTTGTCACCAAATGATGCCTTTCAATTGGATCATTCCTACCATAGTATGGACTTGACTTCTTACCACTTAAATAAATCCCTCCGAGGCCCTTTTTCCCTCTTCAGTTACAGTTCCACTTTTCTATTTCCTTTTGTGGGAAAAACTCCCGAACATGTGGTCTGAATTTGAGCTCTCCAAAACTCTGGTCAGGCTTTCCCCTCCCCACTCCACCAGCACTGCTTTTGTTGAGGTCACCAGCATCACCCACATTGCTAAATCCTGTGCTCAATGATCCCATATAGACAAAGCTATAGATTTTCCAGTAGTCATGTATGGATGTGAGAGTTGGAGTGTAAAGAAGGCTAAACACTGAAGAACTGATGATTTCAAACTGTGGTGCTGGTGAAGACTCTTGAGAGTCCCTTGAACTGCCATTAATCCTAAAGGAAATCAGCCCTGAATATTCATTGGAAGGACTGATGCTGAAATTGAAGCTCTAATACTTTGACCACCTGATGTGAAGAACCTTCTCATTGGGAAAGACACTGATGCTGGGAAAGGCTGAAGGCAGGGGGAGAAGGGATGACAGAGGATGAGATGGTTGCATACTATGACTGACCCAAAGGACACAATTTTGAGCAAACTCCAGGAGGTGGTGAAGGATAGGGGGAAGCCTGGTATGCTACACTCTGTAGGGTAGCAAAGAGTTGGACATGGCTTAGCGACTGAATAACAATGATCATTCACTCTCTCCTTGATCTATTAGCAGTATTTAACATAGTAAGTGGGTGTCTCTTTCTTGGAATATTGCTTCACTTAACTTCCAGGCCTACTCTTCTGGTTTCTTCTGACCCACTTTTCTCTACACAACAATGACTTATCCTTTACTGTTTTTTGTCCCCTCTAACCTCTAAACATTGCAACTCCCCAGGGACAATCCTTGGTCCTCTTTTCTGTTATTTCATCTCATCTTATCTGGTCTCCTGGCCTCAAATAACATTGCTATGTCAGTGATATTCAAATTTGTGACTTTAGCCTGAACTCTCCCAGAACTTTAGACTTGTGCTTCGTATCTCAGTTGCCCACTTTGCACCTCTACTTGGATATCAAATAGGAACCACAAATGGAACAAGCTCAAACTTGAACAACCTGATATACTTCCCTTCCCCCTCCCCAAATCAGTTCCCTTTTTTCTATGATGACAACTGCATGTTTTTAGCTGATGAGCCTCCAAACTTTGGAGTCATTGATTTATACTTTTCTGAGAACATCAACAAATCCTATTGGCTCAGCCTTTAAAAGCACTCAGAATCTAATCACTCCTCACCTCTTTTATTTCTTCCAGCCTCGGTGAGTCTCTCTCCTCTCTTATTGGAAATTGGTAATAGTCCCGTAGCTAGTTCTCCTGCTTTTACCCCTGCTCTATTTCTGTTTTCCACAGAGCAGTCAGGCATATCCTTCTTGAACACGTCATTCCCCTGCTTATAACCCTGCAATGGTTATATGGTTATATGGTTAATGGTTATATGGTTATATATAATGGTTATATGCAATGGTTAACCCAGCTCAGGATAAAAGCCAACGGCCTCTGCATAACCTACTCTGTGATCTGGCTCCTGGTTGCTTCTATGCCCAATTACTGTCTGGTTTCCTGTCCTACTAGTTTTCCTCTCTCACTGTTTCTGCATACACCTTAACACTGGCCCAAAGGACACAATTTTGAGCAAACTCCAGGAGGTGGTGAAGGATAGGGGGAAGCCTGGTATGCTACACTCTGTAGGGTAGCAAAGAGTTGGACATGGCTTAGCGACTGAATAACAATGATCATTCACTCTCTCCTTGATCTATTAGCAGTATTTAACATAGTAAGTGGGTGTCTCTTTCTTGGAATATTGCTTCACTTAACTTCCAGGCCTACTCTTCTGGTTTCTTCTGACCCACTTTTCTCTACACAACAATGACTTATCCTTTACTGTTTTTTGTCCCCTCTAACCTCTAAACATTGCAACTCCCCAGGGACAATCCTTGGTCCTCTTTTCTGTTATTTCATCTCATCTTATCTGGTCTCCTGGCCTCAAATAACATTGCTATGTCAGTGATATTCAAATTTGTGACTTTAGCCTGAACTCTCCCAGAACTTTAGACTTGTGCTTCGTATCTCAGTTGCCCACTTTGCACCTCTACTTGGATATCAAATAGGAACCACAAATGGAACAAGCTCAAACTTGAACAACCTGATATACTTCCCTTCCCCCTCCCCAAATCAGTTCCCTTTTTTCTATGATGACAACTGCATGTTTTTAGCTGATGAGCCTCCAAACTTTGGAGTCATTGATTTATACTTTTCTGAGAACATCAACAAATCCTATTGGCTCAGCCTTTAAAAGCACTCAGAATCTAATCACTCCTCACCTCTTTTATTTCTTCCAGCCTCGGTGAGTCTCTCTCCTCTCTTATTGGAAATTGGTAATAGTCCCGTAGCTAGTTCTCCTGCTTTTACCCCTGCTCTATTTCTGTTTTCCACAGAGCAGTCAGGCATATCCTTCTTGAACACGTCATTCCCCTGCTTATAACCCTGCAATGGTTATATGGTTATATGGTTAATGGTTATATGGTTATATATAATGGTTATATGCAATGGTTAACCCAGCTCAGGATAAAAGCCAACGGCCTCTGCATAACCTACTCTGTGATCTGGCTCCTGGTTGCTTCTATGCCCAATTACTGTCTGGTTTCCTGTCCTACTAGTTTTCCTCTCTCACTGTTTCTGCTATACATTCTCCTTGAATACACCAGCCCATTGCCTCAGGATCTTTGCACTTGCTGTTCCTATGCCCCAAATACTCTTTGTCCAGATATCAGCATGATTTATGTCCTCATTTCTTTCTTCATTTAAAAGTCTCAGGGAAACCTTTTGTGGTTCCCCTATATAAAATGTCATTCTCCTGTGCATTGCACACTTTCTGTCTCTGCCCTGGTTCTCTTTCTTTCTTTAATTTCTCCTTAGTACTACTTGTTACTATCTAACTTAATGGGTATTTTGTATCATCGTAGTTTATGTTATCTGACTCTCTTATAAGAATCTAAGCTCCCCAAAAGCAAAGTTTTTCATTGTCTCTGTTTTGCTCACTTCTGAATCACCCATGTTTAGATAAGTGCTAGCCCCTGAGCATGTAGTTAACAAGTCTTTGTTAAACAGCTAATTGAAGGTAAAGAGGAACTGGCCAGTTCTGCTACTTTTTGTAAAGAATTATAAGCTACTGCTTAAGAGCATGGGTTCATAATCTTGCCTATATAGCCTTGGGTAGTTGCACTTACTTCATCTGTTTCCTCCTCTGTAAAATGGGGTAATAAGAGTTCCTACGGTAGTTGATGGTAAGATTAAGTGAGATAATATATGTGGGGAAATCCAGGGAGATTATCTCTGTAGAGATGACACACAAAGAGTAGGGGCACAGTAGGTCTTCATTCTCACCATCACTGTGTCCTCCTTGAACATCACGTCCCCTTCCCATCTTCCCCCACTCCTTCCTCCTTAGTTGTTTAAAAGTACAAACAAACACATTCATAGGGATCCTAACCCTGCTGCTCATTAACTGTGTGATTTAAGGCATGTAGTTAATTTTTCTGAACTTCTATGGTCTCATCTTTAGACTAGAGATAATACTTTGCAGAGGATTAAACACTGTGTCAGGAGCACTTTGGTATCTTTTCATGACACATAGTAAATGCTCAATAAATCAGAGCTGTTAAGTGTGTGGTGGGAATGTAGGACATTGAAGAGGTGTTCTGGCCGCAGCAGCTTGTGCCCAGCTGTGGAGTCAGCTGGACTGTTCACATTCAGGTTCTGCTACAATTGGAACTTATTTGAGAGTAGCCTGTGCAGTCACAGTCTTTAATTCAGTTCTTTCTTTTTCTCATCAAGATCACTCCAAGTTTCTTTCTTTCTTTCTTTCTTTTTTTTTAAAGCAGGGCTTGTAATTTTTAGAGTTTCTTCAGATGTGTTTTATTTTTATAGTTTCTTTCCACCGCAAGCTCTCCTCTCTGATTTTCAAACATCCTGTGTAAAGTCTACAGGAAAAAAAAAATTCCTTCTTTCTTTGTTTTTGTTCAACTTCAAGGAACACTGTTCCTCTTTTTCAAGATTCCAGTTACTTCCGTATCACTAACTGGTCCTTCCTTGTTGATTGGAATCACACAAACAGCAGCAAATCCACTTGTTTCTGCCTCTATTATTCAAGCATCCAGCAATGAAACTGACATTGTTTGTAGATTATAGAGCAACTACACAAAGATGTCTACACTAACCTCCTTTTAAACTAATATTCCCTTGAGCCAGACTTAGCCAGGTTTAGTACTGAGAATACCTGGTAAACTGATTATTCAATACCACCCACTTTCACCCTGAGACATTGTTGCCCAGGCTCATCTGCTGTCCTGTTTTAGGAGAACTCCATGAATGGAAGAATCCCTTAGGGGACAGAAGTGAGAGTTAAATCCTACACTAAATACATGAGCTCATCCTTTTAGAATCCTGCACAGCAGAAAGTGGAATTCTGCCAACACTTCACATTGACCAGGCAAACTTTCAACATGGTCTATTTCCTTTCTCTTACTTACAATGGTTAAATATCTTTAGAAAAACCTGCTAGAAAACTTTGGCAGAGACGGATCCCACTCATCCTAGTCATGGTTCTAATTCTGATAAATTGAACTTCAGAGTTGATTTACAATGTTGTGTTAGTTTCAGGTGTATAGCAAAGTGATTCAGTTATACATACATCTGTACCTATTTTTTCAGATCCTTTGACCTTATAGGCTATTAAAAATATTGAATACAATGTCATATGCTATAGAGTAGGCTGTTGTTGGTTATCTGTTTTACATATAGTAGTGTGTATGTTAATCCCAACCCTCTAATTCATCCCTTCCCCCTCCTTTTCCTCTTTGGTAGCCATACATTTGTTCTCTATGTTTGTGGTCCTGTTTCTGTATTGTTTGCACTTTTATTTGTATCTTTTTTTTTTTTTTAAGATTTCTTTATTTATTTATTTTGGTGGGGGTGGGGTGGGGAGGGAATGGGGCAGGCGGGCCACTTCTATTGGTCTTTCATTTGTCTATTTTCATCCATCTTTGTTCTTTGGCCCATGTGGGCCTCCCATCGCGGTGGCCTCCGTTGTCGCAGAGCACCGGCTCTGGGCGCATGCGCTCCAGAGCTCCAGCTCGGCAATTGGACACATCGGTCCAGCTGCTCCGCGGCACGTGGGATCTTCCCAGGCCAGGGATTGAACAGGCGCCCCTTGCACTGCAAGGCGGTGTCCTTACCCACTGGACCACCAAGGAAGCCCTGTATCATTTTTTAAAAAAGATTCCACGTGTAAATGATACCGTATCTTTCTCTGTCTGACTTATTTCACTTAGGATGACAGTCTCTAGATCTATCCATGTTGCTGCAAATGGTGTTATTTTATTCTTTTTTTATGGCCTAGTAACATTCTGGTATAAAAATATACCACTTCTTCTTCATCCATTTATCTGCCGATGGACATTTAGGCTGCTTCCATGTCTTGGCTATTGTAAGTGAGTATGCAAAATGACGAAAAATGGTTAAGCATAGAGGAAAAAATTTGAGCGCAATTTTTAAGATGAACTTTCTCCTAAGTAAAAATGTTGAGATTGGGTGGTAGCAATTCTTGGAGCTGATAAGGGACTTTCCAGTTGTAGAATATAACATATTCTGTAATATATTTTGTGCCATAATATGGTACAATTTTAGAAGGAACTGAATATGACTGCTAATTAGTTTGAATTTATTTGCAAAATAAAAATTTCTTTAGCATTTTGTTGCATAGAAAAGTGCCTTATACATACATCTGTACCTATTTTTTCAGATCCTTTGACCTTATAGGCTATTAAAAATATTGAATACAATGTCATATGCTATAGAGTAGGCTGTTGTTGGTTATCTGTTTTACATATAGTAGTGTGTATGTTAATCCCAACCCTCTAATTCATCCCTTCCCCCTCCTTTTCCTCTTTGGTAGCCATACATTTGTTCTCTATGTTTGTGGTCCTGTTTCTGTATTGTTTGCACTTTTATTTGTATCTTTTTTTTTTTTTAAGATTTCTTTATTTATTTATTTTGGTGGGGGTGGGGTGGGGAGGGAATGGGGCAGGCGGGCCACTTCTATTGGTCTTTCATTTGTCTATTTTCATCCATCTTTGTTCTTTGGCCCATGTGGGCCTCCCATCGCGGTGGCCTCCGTTGTCGCAGAGCACCGGCTCTGGGCGCATGCGCTCCAGAGCTCCAGCTCGGCAATTGGACACATCGGTCCAGCTGCTCCGCGGCACGTGGGATCTTCCCAGGCCAGGGATTGAACAGGCGCCCCTTGCACTGCAAGGCGGTGTCCTTACCCACTGGACCACCAAGGAAGCCCTGTATCATTTTTTAAAAAAGATTCCACGTGTAAATGATACCGTATCTTTCTCTGTCTGACTTATTTCACTTAGGATGACAGTCTCTAGATCTATCCATGTTGCTGCAAATGGTGTTATTTTATTCTTTTTTTATGGCCTAGTAACATTCTGGTATAAAAATATACCACTTCTTCTTCATCCATTTATCTGCCGATGGACATTTAGGCTGCTTCCATGTCTTGGCTATTGTAAGTGAGTATGCAAAATGACGAAAAATGGTTAAGCATAGAGGAAAAAATTTGAGCGCAATTTTTAAGATGAACTTTCTCCTAAGTAAAAATGTTGAGATTGGGTGGTAGCAATTCTTGGAGCTGATAAGGGACTTTCCAGTTGTAGAATATAACATATTCTGTAATATATTTTGTGCCATAATATGGTACAATTTTAGAAGGAACTGAATATGACTGCTAATTAGTTTGAATTTATTTGCAAAATAAAAATTTCTTTAGCATTTTGTTGCATAGAAAAGTGCCCTTCTATGCACAGAAGTAAAATAAATACTAATTGAATTGACAGTTTTTCTTCTAATGAAGTAAAAACTTGTTAACATCTCCTCCTCAAATCTGTCATCTACTTTTTATGTAATTCATAAGCATTGTCCTGATTCCATTTCTCCCACATTAATGCAGCTGTTGAAAATAAGCCAAAAAAATAGTGATGGGATTTTTAAAGTTTTTTTTCTTCTGTCACATTTGTTTTTAAAGAACAGCTTCAAAAATCATTTCATTTCTCCAGAAACTGCTAGGGGTACCCATGTTGGGTGAGCTGTGCCATGAAGAGAGGTCAGACTTTTGAAATCAGGACACATTTTTCTGAGATGTTGAGGATACCAACAGTGTTGGCAACTCACTGCTCAGTCATATGGCTTGACACACAGGGGAAACTTCTTTAGTCCTAGCTTTCTGACACCTACAGGCAAATGGCCTTTTTCTCTCTTCATATCAAGCTCAAAGGTGAACTACAACAGCTCCAGAACCCTATTCAATGCACTCCCAAAGTGCTCACTTTAAGCCCTAGATGGATCTTGCACTGCTTTCTCAGACTTTTATGTTTTTACTCTTTAAAATTTTAAGTTGAAGTATAGGTGACATACAGTACTGCATTAGTCTCAGGTGTACAACATGATGATTCAACATTTTTACACATTAAAAATGGATCACCAGGTTAAGTCTTGTAATCACCCATCACATGCAAAGTTATTGCAATATTTTAACTGTGTTCACTATGTGGTACATTACAATCCAGTGACACATTTATTTTATAACTGGGAGTTTGCACCTCTTAATCTGCCTGACGCACTTCACTCACCTCCTCACTACCCTAGCCCCAGCAACTACCAGTTTATTTTCTGTATCTATTGGTCTGTTTTTGTTATATTTATTGATTTATTTTAGGTTACATATGTAAATGAAATCATATGTTATTTATCTTTCTTTGTCTGACTTATTTTATTTAGCATAATGCTCTCTAGGTCCATTCATGCCATCAGAGATGGAAAAGTTTCACTCTTTTTATGACTGAATAACATTCTGTTATATGTATGTATGTCCATGCATATATGTCTATGTATATATATGCATACATCTCACAGTTTCTTTATCCATTTGACTCTTTGTGGATACTTGTGTTGCTTCCATATCTTGGCTATTGTAAATAATGCTACAATGGACATAGGGGTTGGGTGCATATATCTTTTTAAATTAGTGTTTTTGTTTTCTTTGAATGAAAGAAAATAGAATAGTTGAATCATATGGCTATTCTATTTTTAGTTTTTTGAGAAATCTCCATACTGTTTTTCATAGTGGCTGCAGCAGTTTATATTCACATTAAATAGAAACTAAAGGTTTTGAATCATTCATGATCAGCTCAGAAACTGCTAGGGTACCCATGTTGGGTGAGCTGTGCCATGAAGAGAGGTCAGACTTTTGAAATCAGGACACATTTTTCTGAGATGTTGAGGATACCAACAGTGTTGGCAACTCACTGCTCAGTCATATGGCTTGACACACAGGGGAAACTTCTTTAGTCCTAGCTTTCTGACACCTACAGGCAAATGGCCTTTTTCTCTCTTCATATCAAGCTCAAAGGTGAACTACAACAGCTCCAGAACCCTATTCAATGCACTCCCAAAGTGCTCACTTTAAGCCCTAGATGGATCTTGCACTGCTTTCTCAGACTTTTATGTTTTTACTCTTTAAAATTTTAAGTTGAAGTATAGGTGACATACAGTACTGCATTAGTCTCAGGTGTACAACATGATGATTCAACATTTTTACACATTAAAAATGGATCACCAGGTTAAGTCTTGTAATCACCCATCACATGCAAAGTTATTGCAATATTTTAACTGTGTTCACTATGTGGTACATTACAATCCAGTGACACATTTATTTTATAACTGGGAGTTTGCACCTCTTAATCTGCCTGACGCACTTCACTCACCTCCTCACTACCCTAGCCCCAGCAACTACCAGTTTATTTTCTGTATCTATTGGTCTGTTTTTGTTATATTTATTGATTTATTTTAGGTTACATATGTAAATGAAATCATATGTTATTTATCTTTCTTTGTCTGACTTATTTTATTTAGCATAATGCTCTCTAGGTCCATTCATGCCATCAGAGATGGAAAAGTTTCACTCTTTTTATGACTGAATAACATTCTGTTATATGTATGTATGTCCATGCATATATGTCTATGTATATATATGCATACATCTCACAGTTTCTTTATCCATTTGACTCTTTGTGGATACTTGTGTTGCTTCCATATCTTGGCTATTGTAAATAATGCTACAATGGACATAGGGGTTGGGTGCATATATCTTTTTAAATTAGTGTTTTTGTTTTCTTTGAATGAAAGAAAATAGAATAGTTGAATCATATGGCTATTCTATTTTTAGTTTTTTGAGAAATCTCCATACTGTTTTTCATAGTGGCTGCAGCAGTTTATATTCACATTAATCAGTGCACCAGATTTCATTTTCCCCCACAGACTCACCAACACTTGTCTTCTGTTGTCTATTTGACACTGACCAGTCTCACAGATGTGAGGTGGTATTTCACTGTGATTTTAATTTGACTGTTCCTGTTGATTAGTGATGTTGAACACATATTCTTGTGTCTGTTGGCCGTGTATATGTCTTTATTTGAAAAATGTTTATTCAGGTCCACAGCCCAATTTTAATTGGATTGTTTGTGTGTTATTTGACCACTTCTATTGATCTTTCATTTATCTATTTCCATCCATCTTTGTTCTTTGGCCTGCATGGGCCTCCCATCGTAGGGATCCCTCCTGTCACAGAGCACCGGCTCAGTAGTTGGACACATTGGTCTAGCCACTCCGTGGCATGTGGAGTCTTCCCAGGCCAGGAATGGGATCAGTGCCCCTTGCACTGCAAGGCGGTGTCCTTACCCACTGGACCACCAGTGAAGCCCATCGTTTGTTTTTAATATTCAGTTATGTAAACTTTTTAAAAAAATATATAGGCTATATCATTTGCAATATATTTCCCATTCAGTAAGTGACCTTTTCATTTTGTTGATGGTTTCTTTCACTGTGCAAAAATCTAGTTTGGGGTACTTTCATTTTTAAAATTTTTGCTTTTGTTGTCCTTGCCTCAGAAGATAGATCCCAAAATATTGCTAAAACCAATGTCAAAGAGCATACTGTTTGTTTTCTTCTAGAAGTCTTATTATTTCAGATCTTATATTCAAATCTTTAGTGCATTTTGAGTTTATTTCTGTGTATGGTTAAAAAATCATCCAATCTTATTCTTTTGCATGTAACTGTTCAGTTTTCTCAAAATCATTTATTGTAGAGATTGTCTTTTTCCCACAAAATATTTATGGATCATTTGTCATAAATTAATTGACCATATAAATGTAGATTTATCTCTGCATTCGTTATTCTGTTCCATTGATTTGTGTGTCTGTTTTTCTGCCAGTGCCATACAGTGTTTTCTCTTTTTTTAAAGATTTATTTATTTATTTTGGGCGGAGGTCAGGTTGGGGAGGGAGGGGAGCGGGCCGGCCACTTCTATTGGTCTTTCATTTCTCTATGTTCATCCGTCTTTGTTCTTTGGCTCCTGTGGGCCTCCCATCGCGGTGGTGTCTGTCGTCACAGAGCGCTGGCTCTGGGCGTATGCGCCCCAGAGCTCCGGCTTGGTAATTGGACACCTGGGTCCAGCCACTCCACGGCATGTGGGATCTTCCTAGGCCAGGGATCGAACCGGAGCCCCTTGCACTGCAAGGCGGTGTCCTTACCCACTGGACCACCTACTACAGTTTGTAGTATATTTTGAAATCAAGGATCACAGTACTTCCAGTTTTGTTCTTCTTTCTTAATACTGATTTGGCTACTCAGGGTCTTTTATATTTCGACACAACTTTTAGGATTATTTGTTCCAGTTCTGTGAAGAATATCATTGATCTTTCAACAGTGATTTCACTGAATCTGTAGATTACTTTGGGTAGCATGGACATTTTAACAACAATCCTTCCAATTCATGAGAACAATGTATCTTTCCATTTATTTTTGTGACCTTCAATTTCTTTTATAAATGTCTTACAGATTTCAGAGTACAAGTCTTTCACGTTCTTGGTTAAATTTATTCCTAGGTATTTTATTCTTTTTGATGCTGCTGCGAAAGGGAATGTTTTCATAATTATTTTTCTGTTATTTCATTATTAGTGTATAGAAACACAACTGATTTCTGTATATTGATTTTGCATCCTGTAACTTAATTGAATTCATTCTAGTAGTTTTTCTTTTTTTGGTGGAGTCTTTTAGGATTTTATTTTTATAATTGTATATCATTTGCAAAGAATGAGTTTTACTTATTCTTTTCATATTTGTATGACTTTAAATCTTTTTATTGACTGATTGCTGTGGCTAGGATTTCTAACACTATGCTGAGTAAAAGAAGAGCAGGCATCCTTGTCTCGCTTAAACTCTCAACTTTTCCAACATTGAGTATTATGTTAATTGGGTTTGTCATATATCACCTTCATGATAATGAAACTAAAAGCTACTTCTTTGAATAGATAAAATTGATAAACTTTAACCATATTTGGGAGGCAGAGAGGGAAAATAAATAAAATCAGAAGTAAAATATAATTAAATGATACCAAAGAATTGCAAATGATCAGAAGATTGCTATGAACAAGTATATGCCAACAAATAAGGCATTTTCCCCCATACCTACTTTGTTGAGAGTCTTTTTCTTTTATCATAAATGAATGTTGAATTTTGCCAAATGTTTTTTCTGCATCTATTGAGATGATCAAATGATTTTTACCCTTTGTTCTGTTAAGCTGGTTTATTACACTGATTGATTGTGGATTAATTTGATAATCCCAGTGGTTAACAATCTTCTCTCATGGTGGATACTTTAATTAGAGTTTCTCAAAGTGTGGTCCTTAATATCCTATGTAAGGAACCTCTGGAAAGTCTAACTAAAAATGCAGATCCTAAGGCCCTACCCATCTTCCGAATCCAGTATTTGTTAGAGTGAGGAATGAGAATATGGATTTTCCACCAACAGTGCAAGAGGGCTCCCTGTTGGTAGGAATGTAAATTGATACAGCCACTATGGAAGACAGTATGGAAATTTCTTTAAAAACTGCAAATAAAACCAGCATCCCAGCAATCCCACTATTAGGCATATACCCTGAGGAAACCAAAATTGAAACATACACATGTACCCTGATGTTTATTGCAACACTATTTATGATAGCTAGAACATGGAAGCAACCTAGTTTTCATAATTATTTTTCTGTTATTTCATTATTAGTGTATAGAAACACAACTGATTTCTGTATATTGATTTTGCATCCTGTAACTTAATTGAATTCATTCTAGTAGTTTTTCTTTTTTTGGTGGAGTCTTTTAGGATTTTATTTTTATAATTGTATATCATTTGCAAAGAATGAGTTTTACTTATTCTTTTCATATTTGTATGACTTTAAATCTTTTTATTGACTGATTGCTGTGGCTAGGATTTCTAACACTATGCTGAGTAAAAGAAGAGCAGGCATCCTTGTCTCGCTTAAACTCTCAACTTTTCCAACATTGAGTATTATGTTAATTGGGTTTGTCATATATCACCTTCATGATAATGAAACTAAAAGCTACTTCTTTGAATAGATAAAATTGATAAACTTTAACCATATTTGGGAGGCAGAGAGGGAAAATAAATAAAATCAGAAGTAAAATATAATTAAATGATACCAAAGAATTGCAAATGATCAGAAGATTGCTATGAACAAGTATATGCCAACAAATAAGGCATTTTCCCCCATACCTACTTTGTTGAGAGTCTTTTTCTTTTATCATAAATGAATGTTGAATTTTGCCAAATGTTTTTTCTGCATCTATTGAGATGATCAAATGATTTTTACCCTTTGTTCTGTTAAGCTGGTTTATTACACTGATTGATTGTGGATTAATTTGATAATCCCAGTGGTTAACAATCTTCTCTCATGGTGGATACTTTAATTAGAGTTTCTCAAAGTGTGGTCCTTAATATCCTATGTAAGGAACCTCTGGAAAGTCTAACTAAAAATGCAGATCCTAAGGCCCTACCCATCTTCCGAATCCAGTATTTGTTAGAGTGAGGAATGAGAATATGGATTTTCCACCAACAGTGCAAGAGGGCTCCCTGTTGGTAGGAATGTAAATTGATACAGCCACTATGGAAGACAGTATGGAAATTTCTTTAAAAACTGCAAATAAAACCAGCATATGACCCAGCAATCCCACTATTAGGCATATTCCCTAAGGAAACCAAAATTGGAAACAGACACATGTACCCCAGTGCTCATTGCAGCACTATTTATGACAGCTAGAACATGGAAGCAACCTAGATGTCCATCAACAAATGAATGGATAAAGAATCTGTGGTACATATATACAATGGAATGTTACTCAGCCATAAAAGGAATGCATTTGAGTCAGTTCTAATGAGATGGATGAACCTAGAGCCTATTATACAGAGTGAAATAAGTCAGAAAGAGAAAGATAAATATCATATAGTAACATGTATATATGGAATCTAGAAAGCTGATACTGATGAATTTATTTGCAGGGCAGCAGTGGAGAAACAGACATAGAGAACAGACTTACAGACACAGGAGTGGGAGGAGGAAGGAGAGGGTAAGATACATGGAGAGAATAACATGGAAACTTGCATTACCATATGTAAAATAGAGAGCCAATGGGAATTTGCTGTATGACTCAGGGAACTCAAACAAGGGCTCTTAACAACCAAGAGGGGTGGGATGGTAAGGGAGATGGGAGGGAGGTTCAAGAGGGAGGGGATATATATATATATATATATATATATATATGGCTGGTTCATGTTGATGTTTGGCAGAAAATGACATTATTCCAGGAAGCAATTATCCATCAACTGAAAAAGATAAAATTAAAACAAGACAAAACAACAATAACAAAAAAAAGACCATGGATTTTAACGTCCTCCCCAGGTGACTGCCTGTGCATGCCAAACTTTGAGAATCACAGCCTCACAGGCACAAGGCAGATACTTGATGACTGGTCTGGATTGCTTCACTAACACCCCTCACTTAACGTCAGGATAAGTCTCTGAGTGCCACAGGAACCAGCAGACTTGTCCTAAGAGTAGAATTTGTACATGTGTTCACTTAACAAAATCACAAGCCTACTCTGCTGGATATGGGTATGCAATGGGGCATGAGAAAGACACAATCTCTGCGCCAGAGGACTGTATAGCTTAAGACATTGGAAAATAGTCCCTTCATCAACATTTTCTCCTCACTTTTTTGATTCTCCATATACTTTACGGGTATCTTCTATTAGCCAGACTGTGTTCTGTTACGAACAAGAGATAAAAAGCCTTCCCCTCTTACAGAGTTTATATTTCAGTAAGGAGAAAAGGAAAATAAACAAGTAAACCCAAACCTCCAAGTGAATCACAGATTGTGACAATCGCAAGGAAGTCAATAAACAAAGTAATGTGTAGAGAGATTGACTTTAAAGGATGAGGTGGCATTTGGGCTGGGAATTGATGGTGAAGGTCTCTGGGTCATGACTGCAAACAGGGGCAGACTGATGAGTCACGTGAACCACACAGGCCTAAGATGGAATGATGATGATGATGATAATGACAGCTATTACGTGTTCAGCATTTCCTGTGCATCAGACTGTGTGTTAAACATTTCTGTGCTCTATTGTATTCAGTCTTGGCAGAAAGCCTAGAGTTAGGTGTTATTACTCCCACTTGCAGATGAAGAAACTGAGGAAGCCAGAAAGGTTAACTCTCTTGTTTGGGTCAAACACTTATTAAGTGGCAGATGGAACGATTAAACTTAGCTCTGTGTGATGGCAAAGCCTACACTCTTTGGGACTACACAGTTTTCCTTTTTGGTGGCATGAGGCTGCTGCTGCTGACTGCAGAGGAGTGTGATGAAATAGGATGTCCACAGGCTTGTTAAGACGATGAGGATAGATAATATTAAAAACATTTAATAGTAATGATTTAACACTATTGAGCATCTACTCCGTACAAGGTACTGTGCAAAACACCTTCCATTTATTAACCTGTACGGTTCTCAGAACAGCCCTTTGAGATATGGATGACGAAGCTGGGATTTAGAGAGGTTAAGCAACTTGGCCAATGCCACTCAACTAATAAGTGGTAGACCCAGAGTTACTTAACAAGGTCTGATCCTGAATCTTGACTCTCTCTCTTCTGCTTCCCTAATGAAAGGAGCTAAATTCTGTACAAGGGTCTTGGACACACTTATTCACAGAGCTTCTCAGGTGACGCTAGTGGTAAAGAACCTTCCTGCCAATGCAGGAGACATGTGAGGGACAGGGGTTTGATCCCTGGGTTGGGATGATCCCATGAAGAAGGGCATGGCAACCCACTCTAGTATTCTTGCATGGAGAATCCCATGGACAGAGGAGCCTGGAGAGCTGTGGTCTCCAAAGCTCAATATAATCAACTTCCTTCCAGACCCACTGTAACCGCTTTTCTTCTGGCTCAGCTCCTGGTGCCTGTGACCTTCTCTTGTCACTTTGGCATACTTGCTTCAGAATCACCATGCTTTTTCTCTCCTGTGCTGATTTATGAGAGTTGACTGTTATTGGCAAGTACCTGGGCATGTCACAGGAGAATCTGCCACTGTTTTCTATCTTTAGACTGAATGCTGTCAATCCAGCACTAAATCACCTTTAATCATTAACAAGCCAGTGTGGGTTTGTCTGTCACCATCTCTCCAGAGGGACAGGACTGCTGAGAGCTGGTCACAGAAGAGCTAGTGGTGCTGGAAGGAGGCTGCCTGCCTGGTTCAGAGGCTCAATGGGTGAAGTCGTAGCAAAGATTTTGAAAACTGGGCCAGAGAGGGAAGTGGGGTCCATCAGGGTTGTGATTTCCCCTAGAGGACTCAAAGCTCCTTGGAATGGAAGGTGGATGGAGACACAAAGTAAACACCAGCGTTTTGCCTAGTGTGATCCTTTCCACTGGTTAACACTGAGTCAACAATGGCACCCCAACAACAGCCCCAGTCTTTATTAGGCATCTCTGTGCAACAGCAACGATGGCGTCAAATGGCAGTGAATTCCCGGTTTATGATTCCATGCTGTTGATTTGCTTTCCAATATCAGTTAAAATCTGAGGCTTATCTCATTCCTGGAAAACCCACTACTTTTAGAGTTCTGGACCCGTTCTGCTTGGGCTGTTCCTGTGGCTTGGATGGGGTTATGTGGGAGATGACCTGGCCCATTCCCTTCACCCTCTGGGTTGTCCTGGGTTTGGATTAGTGGAATATGGCTTTATTCCCTGTGGTTTGGGGTTGAGTTGGGTTCGTAAGAACCTTCCTGGACACACATTCACAGAGCTTCTCAGGTGACGCTAGTGGTAAAGAACCTTCCTGCCAATGCAGGAGACATGTGAGGGACAGGGGTTTGATCCCTGGGTTGGGATGATCCCATGAAGAAGGGCATGGCAACCCACTCTAGTATTCTTGCATGGAGAATCCCATGGACAGAGGAGCCTGGAGAGCTGTGGTCTCCAAAGCTCAATATAATCAACTTCCTTCCAGACCCACTGTAACCGCTTTTCTTCTGGCTCAGCTCCTGGTGCCTGTGACCTTCTCTTGTCACTTTGGCATACTTGCTTCAGAATCACCATGCTTTTTCTCTCCTGTGCTGATTTATGAGAGTTGACTGTTATTGGCAAGTACCTGGGCATGTCACAGGAGAATCTGCCACTGTTTTCTATCTTTAGACTGAATGCTGTCAATCCAGCACTAAATCACCTTTAATCATTAACAAGCCAGTGTGGGTTTGTCTGTCACCATCTCTCCAGAGGGACAGGACTGCTGAGAGCTGGTCACAGAAGAGCTAGTGGTGCTGGAAGGAGGCTGCCTGCCTGGTTCAGAGGCTCAATGGGTGAAGTCGTAGCAAAGATTTTGAAAACTGGGCCAGAGAGGGAAGTGGGGTCCATCAGGGTTGTGATTTCCCCTAGAGGACTCAAAGCTCCTTGGAATGGAAGGTGGATGGAGACACAAAGTAAACACCAGCGTTTTGCCTAGTGTGATCCTTTCCACTGGTTAACACTGAGTCAACAATGGCACCCCAACAACAGCCCCAGTCTTTATTAGGCATCTCTGTGCAACAGCAACGATGGCGTCAAATGGCAGTGAATTCCCGGTTTATGATTCCATGCTGTTGATTTGCTTTCCAATATCAGTTAAAATCTGAGGCTTATCTCATTCCTGGAAAACCCACTACTTTTAGAGTTCTGGACCCGTTCTGCTTGGGCTGTTCCTGTGGCTTGGATGGGGTTATGTGTGGGAGATGACCTGGCCCATTCCCTTCACCCTCTGGGTTGTCCTGGGTTTGGATTAGTGGAATATGGCTTTATTCCCTGTGGTTTGGGGTTGAGTTGGGTTGGGTTTGGGGAAAAACCTAGGGCTCATTCTCTATTCACCAGCCCTAAATTGTTGGTCCCTACCAGTGCGATTTCAACATCAGCCAGCTGGTCACATATTTTGGAGTTCTTATTCTTTTGTCAAACTTAAATTTAGAAAGATGATGGGATCTTATGCATTCAAAGAGTAGTTTCATCTTCACCTTAAATTTGGACACTGGTATGAAAATATATGTTACCATCAGTGTTCCATTTTCTTTTCTATCCAGGCTAATTGTATCTAATCAGTTATTCATATGACACGCATTTAAAACTGTTCGTTGTCTAAAAAGGATTAAAAGTAGGTTTGTGCACTATTTTACAGCACTGTTTTATTAGTAGGACTTTTTGAAAAAGCTAGGAATGTATAAGTGGCGTCTCTAATGTGCATAGTTTGGAAAGAACAGTAAACCAGGGCGTCACTGATCTGAACTCTGGTTCCTGCTTTGGCACCAACCAGCTTTGTGACAGTGGGCCAAACCCCTTGTCTTTTTATGCCTCAGCTTCCGCCTTTGCAAAACAAGGTCAGAGGTGAAGAGTGGAGAATGGGAGGCTGCACTAGCTGTCTCCTATGCATCCTTCCAACTAAGATTATTTTTTCATGAAAGTGACCTTTGACTTCTATAAACTATCCCTTTGTGTTCCTGTCAGAGGCAGTGACTTGACTTGAATGTGCTTATATTTTAGCACACCCACATATAATTTCTATCCTTATCTTGAAATCAGGATGCAATCTTTGCAGTGAATTCAGATGCCAGCCTGGCTTCTCAGGCACTGATCACCTTGGTGTGATACTTGGGTGAAAAGATTTCCACGGATTCTTTTAAATTATAGAACATGTCTCCTCTTTGGGTTTCCAAATTGCAACTCTGAACATAATCTTTTCTTCTTAGCCCAGGCTTTGTTGAAGACAGCCAGCAGTAATATCAAATCAACCAGCTTTATGCACTGGCTTTTTTTTTTTTCCTTTAAAATCTTTTTGGCAAGCTTCACTGTGCTTGTCTCACCCTAATACACAAGGGGACTACTTTCTCAGTTAATAGAAGAACTAAAGACCAGGCTAACAGGTTTGCTGCCGCGCTAATATGGAATAATCTCTGATAACTATAATTAACTTGTATGCGCCTGTCATAGGTTGACTCACCAGAACATTCACACCCTGCAGGATTGCTATTCCTCTTTGAGAGGCAAGCAGATGCTTTCACCAGCTATCTAGAGGCCCAACGCTGCCGCCTCAGTTTTGTAGGCATTTATCCTTGGCAGGAGCACCATCTATTTTAGGAAGGTATTTTGACGTTACCTCTGGGCTACAGTATCTCCAAAAATGCACTCAGTGAACAGAGCAGCCCTCTCCCCCATGTGACAGCCAGCCCCAGCACGTGCTGTGGCAGAGGAAGCTGGCCCATGACCAAAGAAGCTCGTCAGCCCTGGCTTTATTCTGGGACTCAGTTCCCAGCCATTCACCGACAGCTCTGCCCAAGCTTCCTCTCTTGGTAGCTGGTCCTGTTGTGGAGCAGGGTTGGACAGTGTGCTTGGGAACTCTCACTAAGGTGATTCATGAAAATGAGGCTGTTGCCGGGCTTCACGTTGAGGCTCTCCTGAGGACATTTCAAAAGGAAAAGCTTTTCCCTGGTAACACTGTGAGCTGCCTGGCTCCTCAGGGCAAGCTGTTCTTCCTTGCATGGGTTTAAGAGAGCATAAGGGAGACTATCTGCTGCTTCCCTCTGTGTTGAAGGTGAGAATCAGGGTGAGGAAGCATTTAGAAAACAAAGGAAATACACAGGCTTATTTGATATACAAATAAATGTGCTTATATTTTAGCACACCCACATATAATTTCTATCCTTATCTTGAAATCAGGATGCAATCTTTGCAGTGAATTCAGATGCCAGCCTGGCTTCTCAGGCACTGATCACCTTGGTGTGATACTTGGGTGAAAAGATTTCCACGGATTCTTTTAAATTATAGAACATGTCTCCTCTTTGGGTTTCCAAATTGCAACTCTGAACATAATCTTTTCTTCTTAGCCCAGACTTTGTTGAAGACAGCCAGCAGTAATATCAAATCAACCAGCTTTATGCACTGGCTTTTTTTTTTTTCCTTTAAAATCTTTTTGGCAAGCTTCACTGTGCTTGTCTCACCCTAATACACAAGGGGACTACTTTCTCAGTTAATAGAAGAACTAAAGACCAGGCTAACAGGTTTGCTGCCCCTAATATGGAATAATCTCTGATAACTATAATTAACTTGTATGCGCCTGTCATAGGTTGACTCACCAGAACATTCACACCCTGCAGGATTGCTATTCCTCTTTGAGAGGCAAGCAGATGCTTTCACCAGCTATCTAGAGGCCCAACGCTGCCGCCTCAGTTTTGTAGGCATTTATCCTTGGCAGGAGCACCATCTATTTTAGGAAGGTATTTTGACGTTACCTCTGGGCTACAGTATCCCCAAAAAATGCACTCAGTGAACAGAGCAGCCCTCTCCCCCATGTGACAGCCAGCCCCAGCACGTGCTGTGGCAGAGGAAGCTGGCCCATGACCAAAGAAGCTCGTCAGCCCTGGCTTTATTCTGGGACTCAGTTCCCAGCCATTCACCGACAGCTCTGCCCAAGCTTCCTCTCTTGGTAGCTGGTCCTGTTGTGGAGCAGGGTTGGACAGTGTGCTTGGGAACTCTCACTAAGGTGATTCATGAAAATGAGGCTGTTGCCGGGCTTCACGTTGAGGCTCTCCTGAGGACATTTCAAAAGGAAAAGCTTTTCCCTGGTAACACTGTGAGCTGCCTGGCTCCTCAGGGCAAGCTGTTCTTCCTTGCATGGGTTTAAGAGAGCATAAGGGAGACTATCTGCTGCTTCCCTCTGTGTTGAAGGTGAGAATCAGGGTGAGGAAGCATTTAGAAAACAAAGGAAATACACAGGCTTATTTGATATACAAATAAATGTGCATAAAAATAAAGGCCATGGGATTTCTATGAAGCAAGGCCATGGTTTATTTTCTAGATTTGGGCAAGGTGGAATTGTATCAGGTAAGACAGATCGAACCCAGTGGGAATAAGGTGATGAAGTCTGCACAGGATTTAGTAGTTGAGGGCAGGGGTGCTTTAAGGGGTCTCTTAATGAAATGAAACCCAGGGATGATGTGATGGTAATTTCTTTTTCTACACTATTTTTTTTGCTTTTCTAGAATTCTATCTTTATATTCTCAAACCCTAATACCCAATACCTAAGCCACATTAGTAAGAGAGTCCTGCTGCTGGGCTCTAGTGACATTTACCAAAAACACAAAGTGCCTCAAAGGAAAAAGAAGAGAAATCTATTAATGCTGTTTATAGTAAATATTTTTAAAATTACAGAGTAGTGGCTGTCAAGTTTTTTGATGTAAAACTATTGATTTGTTTTCAGGCTTCTTGGGAAAGTCAACTTGTTCTTTCTGAAATTTTCCTTAATTTTTTTTTTTCCTTAAGGATCATGAATTTCTCCCAATGGTTTTTTGAAAGTCAGTCCCTAAAAGTGGTGCAAACTCATAAACCTTTCTGATACTATCCTGTGAAAAGGCAGCCCTCATCACACTCTGTGTCTAAGTCAAGAAAGTCAAACTATTGGCGGGAAGGTCTGCGTGATCCATCACCTTGGCAAAAAAAAAAAAAAAAAAAAAAAAGCAACTTCTCCCCAAACAATTATACTTCAAAGGCAGGCAGCATCTTCAAAATTTTCCTATTTTCTGGTAACCACTAATGATAGTCCTTATTTGTTATTCTTTAAAATGCTAGCGTTTTCAGAGTGAATGAATAGGAATTCTTATTAAGGAGATAACTGGGACAATGCTGCGAAAAAGAAGAAAACTGCAGTTTCTACGTGGGATAATCTGTTGTTACTTTAATTACAATATTTGCAGTTAAATTTCTTTGATTATTGGGCCACTGAAAAATACAATACAGTTTACATTTTTCTTCATGTTTAGAGTTTAAATAAAACATATTTAAAATGACAGCAAAAATTACACTCCAGGATTTTCACTTTTGGAAATCCTATTTTAGTGGTTTTCTGATTAAATGGGATCTCAAAAACAGTGTATCTGAGTATAAAAATAAATATCTGTAATACAATTACTTAAAATGTTCCACATAAAATAAAGGCCATGGGATTTCTATGAAGCAAGGCCATGGTTTATTTTCTAGATTTGGGCAAGGTGGAATTGTATCAGGTAAGACAGATCGAACCCAGTGGGAATAAGGTGATGAAGTCTGCACAGGATTTAGTAGTTGAGGGCAGGGGTGCTTTAAGGGGTCTCTTAATGAAATGAAACCCAGGGATGATGTGATGGTAATTTCTTTTTCTACACTATTTTTTTTGCTTTTCTAGAATTCTATCTTTATATTCTCAAACCCTAATACCCAATACCTAAGCCACATTAGTAAGAGAGTCCTGCTGCTGGGCTCTAGTGACATTTACCAAAAACACAAAGTGCCTCAAAGGAAAAAGAAGAGAAATCTATTAATGCTGTTTATAGTAAATATTTTTAAAATTACAGAGTAGTGGCTGTCAAGTTTTTTGATGTAAAACTATTGATTTGTTTTCAGGCTTCTTGGGAAAGTCAACTTGTTCTTTCTGAAATTTTCCTTAATTTTTTTTTTTCCTTAAGGATCATGAATTTCTCCCAATGGTTTTTTGAAAGTCAGTCCCTAAAAGTGGTGCAAACTCATAAACCTTTCTGATACTATCCTGTGAAAAGGCAGCCCTCATCACACTCTGTGTCTAAGTCAAGAAAGTCAAACTATTGGCGGGAAGGTCTGCGTGATCCATCACCTTGGCAAAAAAAAAAAAAAAAAGCAACTTCTCCCCAAACAATTATACTTCAAAGGCAGGCAGCATCTTCAAAATTTTCCTATTTTCTGGTAACCACTAATGATAGTCCTTATTTGTTATTCTTTAAAATGCTAGCGTTTTCAGAGTGAATGAATAGGAATTCTTATTAAGGAGATAACTGGGACAATGCTGCGAAAAAGAAGAAAACTGCAGTTTCTACGTGGGATAATCTGTTGTTACTTTAATTACAATATTTGCAGTTAAATTTCTTTGATTATTGGGCCACTGAAAAATACAATACAGTTTACATTTTTCTTCATGTTTAGAGTTTAAATAAAACATATTTAAAATGACAGCAAAAATTACACTCCAGGATTTTCACTTTTGGAAATCCTATTTTAGTGGTTTTCTGATTAAATGGGATCTCAAAAAAACAGTGTATCTGAGTATAAAAATAAATATCTGTAATACAATTACTTAAAAATGTTCCATTTTGCATTTATAATACACTTCAGAATGTGGATTGAATATTTTATGCAGAATCCATTTTTGACTTGAAGATGGTTTTATATTCAAAAGTCTTGGACCCAGTGTATTCTCAAAAAGAATATATTCAGCCTCCTATT
Source organism: Tragulus kanchil (assembly GCA_022376925.1). Lineage (NCBI taxonomy): Eukaryota > Metazoa > Chordata > Mammalia > Artiodactyla > Tragulidae > Tragulus > Tragulus kanchil. The sequence continues at coordinate 215,787,945 of JAIOJX010000004.1, forward strand.
GTTTTCATATCCAAGCTACTGTCAGAAGAAGGAAGTTTTCGGTGATATTTCAGGAGTAATTTTTCCATTTGTATGAAAGATAAATTAGCATCTTTATGCTAATATGGTATGCTCAGCTGACCTTTGATTCTTCATGTGGTTAAGTAAATACAAGATGTAATTTTTAAAGTTTTCCTACAAAAATGAAAGCCTGGTGCATATATCCAGATTCCTAGGTGAGAAATTCAGTTTGTTGAACATCAAGTATATACTGTGGACTGTCCCACAATCTCTTAGTTTTCACAGAAAATAGGTGAATGTGTGAGTGTGGTGGACAAAGGCAGAGACATCTTGGCAAAGTACTGTTTGGCATGGAGCATTGTCTCTGTGTGACCCACCCTGCCCTCTCTTCTCTAATTCCATCTCCTGTGCTCGGTCAGGCTAGGACTTCTGCTCTCTGAGTTCTCTCTGCTCTCTGGTGGTGGGAAGGTTTGTGAGCTACTGCTTTCTGCGTAAGGTTAACTGAACCGAAAAGTATCTTCCATTGAGTCAAAGCCTGAAGGCTCTACTACTTTCCGTGATGAGCCCAAGTCTCCTGCCAATATCTGACTAAAGCAGCAAAAAGGTACTACTGTGTAGTCCTATTATCAAACACAAGTTCATGTACTCGATGTGCAGAGGGGCCAACCAATACCAAAATGTCAGAGAAAGGAGCAGGAAAAGGCTTATTTTTGCAGGGCCATGCGAGGAGAGTGGGTGGATCATGCTTCAAAACCCCAGAACTCCTGAAGGGTTTCAGCAAGGATTTTAAAAGGTAAGGTGAGGGGAAGGGCAAAGCTGTTTGTTGTAAACTTCTTGGTGTAGGAATCCTTTGTTCTTTTCCAGGATTTAAATAAAACATATTTAAAATGACAGCAAAATTACACTCCAGGATTTTCACTTTTGGAAATCCTATTTTAGTGGTTTTCTGATTAAATGGGATCTCAAAAACAGTGTATCTGAGTATAAAAATAAATATCTGTAATACAATTACTTAAAAATGTTCCATTTTGCATTTATAATACACTTCAGAATGTGGATTGAATATTTTATGCAGAATCCATTTTTGACTTGAAGATGGTTTTATATTCAAAAGTCTTGGACCCAGTGTATTCTCAAAAAGAATATATTCAGCCTCCTATTGTTTTCATATCCAAGCTACTGTCAGAAGAAGGAAGTTTTCGGTGATATTTCAGGAGTAATTTTTCCATTTGTATGAAAGATAAATTAGCATCTTTATGCTAATATGGTATGCTCAGCTGACCTTTGATTCTTCATGTGGTTAAGTAAATACAAGATGTAATTTTTAAAGTTTTCCTACAAAAATGAAAGCCTGGTGCATATATCCAGATTCCTAGGTGAGAAATTCAGTTTGTTGAACATCAAGTATATACTGTGGACTGTCCCACAATCTCTTAGTTTTCACAGAAAATAGGTGAATGTGTGAGTGTGGTGGACAAAGGCAGAGACATCTTGGCAAAGTACTGTTTGGCATGGAGCATTGTCTCTGTGTGACCCACCCTGCCCTCTCTTCTCTAATTCCATCTCCTGTGCTCGGTCAGGCTAGGACTTCTGCTCTCTGAGTTCTCTCTGCTCTCTGGTGGTGGGAAGGTTTGTGAGCTACTGCTTTCTGCGTAAGGTTAACTGAACCGAAAAGTATCTTCCATTGAGTCAAAGCCTGAAGGCTCTACTACTTTCCGTGATGAGCCCAAGTCTCCTGCCAATATCTGACTAAAGCAGCAAAAAGGTACTACTGTGTAGTCCTATTATCAAACACAAGTTCATGTACTCGATGTGCAGAGGGGCCAACCAATACCAAAATGTCAGAGAAAGGAGCAGGAAAAGGCTTATTTTTGCAGGGCCATGCGAGGAGAGTGGGTGGATCATGCTTCAAAACCCCAGAACTCCTGAAGGGTTTCAGCAAGGATTTTAAAAGGTAAGGTGAGGGGAAGGGCAAAGCTGTTTGTTGTAAACTTCTTGGTGTAGGAATCCTTTGTTCTTTCAGCTGTCCACATAGGTCAGGTCACAATGTTCCTGTAAACCTATAATGAGACAAATAGTATTCTCTGTTATGCAACTTTTTTATTGCTATATGAGTACAATAGTGTTGTACCCTTGAAAGTCAGAACCTTGGGAATGGGCTCTCCTGTATATTTCAGGCTACAGGGAACATTCTTAACTTGAAACAAAAGTAACAGAATACAGAAGTTAAAGAAACAGATCTAAGATGGAGTCAGATTTGTTCTTCCCTATTATAGTCCTTTCACATCCTATATTACATGTGTTACATGTATGCACAACCATATACGGGACTTACAGAGTCATAGAAGATCAAGGCTGAAAGGAGACTTTGAGATCATTTAAGGCAGTGAGTTTCAGAGTTTCCCACGGTATGGGTGTTGGGGAAGGGGTCAGAAAGGAAGGCTTAATCCCTTTCAACAAGAACAAACTAACTTTTGTTTTATATATTGTGGTTCTGAGTAGTATTTCTTCAGGGAAGAAGTATTCTGCCTTTTTTTTCCCCCACTGAAATATTTGAGAACCGTTGAACTTGTCTTTTTTGCAATTAAGAAATTAGAAGCTCAGAGTGATGCTGTGTGTTAATTCTATGTTGTTTGCAAATACAGAGATTTTATTTAGGCCGGGAATTCTTGGTAGTCAGTGTATAATAAATGCATCATTTTGAGGGAAACTTCTTGGCTGGAAAACCATGAACAGAATGCCTATAATGGCCCATTTCTGGGATCATTCCACTGTTGCAGCACATACCCTCAGCACGTGGGTGTGTATGTGGGGGTGTGGGCATACACCCTCAGTGTATGTAGGGGTGTGGGCATGCACGTACTGCTTGGGTTCAGCTGGGGAGCCATGAATGTGACGAGTCTGCAGAACTTGGGGATCAGTTTGGTCCCCTCAGTAGCTGAGGGAGCAATGTTTGGAACACTTCCTAATTTTTTCCCACTATATGGCAGGCTCCACTTGCAGTAGGGATCAGATACACTTACAATCTCAAATCCCTTGAGCCCCGTTGTCACTAATGAGGTTGTGATACTGGTTTTGATTGAAGACCTTTGGCTGTTTGGGAGACACCATTAATTTCACGAGAGTGTTCCATTCTCGGTGTGGCACCCAGGCCCTGGGTGCACAGCATGTCAGGGATGACAGGGGGTGGGCCAATGAGACATTGTCACCTGATGCTGGTATGGCAAAGAAGCCTATAGCCATGGTTACAATCTGATCAAAACTGGTTGTTCTAAGCTTTCCAGGGCTCACCCCCTGCTAAACTGAACATCCAGTTTCCTTCCTATGTACTACATTCGGTTTAGTTTAGTCCAGCAAATGTCTCTAGGTGCCGTGCCCGGCATGGGTCATGAACATCATGTGAAGGATTCTGTGTTAACTTGGGCCAGGATGTTCATGTTTCTTGCCAATAGATCATTTAAAAATAGGTTTAGACAGGATTGATAGATGGATGGGTTTATGCTTACCATTCATCAGAACAATAGTGTAAGTGAATGGAGTAGGGAAGTGGTAGAGCCCCTCTAAGGGGTTAGTCAATTCCAGCCCATTGTTGCCACCTGGAAATGTAGGCTTTGTTGTTGCCACATCATCTAAATTATGTGAAGCGAGGAATCCAGATGTAAAAAATTTTGCATATACTAGTTTTTAAATGTTGGCAACTAAGTGAAAAAAAATGTTAAAAGTCCACTTTTGTGAGTTGTTGTCTCATTCGCAGAAAGCCCTGTTTGTGACTAAATGCTTTAAACTCACCTTTGAAGATGATCCCCCCATCTGTAGTTGACTGTCCTGCTACAGGAAACATATTGTCTCTGAAGTCAAGATGCTGGAAAGCTTGTGCCACACATATGGTTTTGTGGACATTCTGTGGGCAGCCAATGAATATTTATCAGCAGCAGCAGTTTTATCACCACCATTAGGCAAGCTTGAGCAAGCCATTGTAAAGCAGTTGGTAGCAGATCTGCAACAGTCATTGTGGGACTGCTTTGGAAAATGATGATCCATAAATAGATCTCACTCACACACTTAAAAACGATTATGAGCCATGAGAGAAATATGATAATACTATGGTCAAATCCCTTGAGCCCCGTTGTCACTAATGAGGTTGTGTTACTGGTTGTGATTGAAGACCTTTGGCTGTTTGGGAGACACCATTAATTTCACGAGAGTGTTCCATTCTCGGTGTGGCACCCAGGCCCTGGGTGCACAGCATGTCAGGGATGACAGGGGGTGGGCCAATGAGACATTGTCACCTGATGCTGGTATGGCAAAGAAGCCTATAGCCATGGTTACAATCTGATCAAAACTGGTTGTTCTAAGCTTTCCAGGGCTCACCCCCTGCTAAACTGAACATCCAGTTTCCTTCCTATGTACTACATTCGGTTTAGTTTAGTCCAGCAAATGTCTCTAGGTGCCGTGCCCGGCATGGGTCATGAACATCATGTGAAGGATTCTGTGTTAACTTGGGCCAGGATGTTCATGTTTCTTGCCAATAGATCATTTAAAAATAGGTTTAGACAGGATTGATAGATGGATGGGTTTATGCTTACCATTCATCAGAACAATAGTGTAAGTGAATGGAGTAGGGAAGTGGTAGAGCCCCTCTAAGGGGTTAGTCAATTCCAGCCCATTGTTGCCACCTGGAAATGTAGGCTTTGTTGTTGCCACATCATCTAAATTATGTGAAGCGAGGAATCCAGATGTAAAAAATTTTGCATATACTAGTTTTTAAATGTTGGCAACTAAGTGAAAAAAAATGTTAAAAGTCCACTTTTGTGAGTTGTTGTCTCATTCGCAGAAAGCCCTGTTTGTGACTAAATGCTTTAAACTCACCTTTGAAGATGATCCCCACATCTGTAGTTGACTGTCCTGCTACAGGAAACATATTGTCTCTGAAGTCAAGATGCTGGAAAGCTTGTGCCACACATATGGTTTTGTGGACATTCTGTGGGCAGCCAATGAATATTTATCAGCAGCAGCAGTTTTATCACCACCATTAGGCAAGCTTGAGCAAGCCATTGTAAAGCAGTTGGTAGCAGATCTGCAACAGTCATTGTGGGACTGCTTTGGAAAATGATGATCCATAAATAGATCTCACTCACACACTTAAAAACGATTATGAGCCATGAGAGAAATATGATAATACTATGGTGCAAAGGCTGAAATGTTTTAAAATAATTTCTATGGATTGAAGAATTGAGTACCTTGTCTTCCGTGAAGATTTGGTACACTTGATTTATATATATATATACATATATATCCATTATTTGACTGGGCTATAGCTGCTGCTTCTCAATTATTGCAATCATAAGCACTTACTTTCCAGATTTTGCAATTGTAGAGATAAGGTTTCAGAGATTAAGCTGGAGAGAATAAAAGATATATTTTTTTATGAAAATGAATTGAGGCAACAGTGTGTATAGTCCTCCTAACAAACGGATGCCGTTGATATAGACTGAAAGTTTGTATTCTCTCCAAATCATATAATGGCATTTGGAGGTGGGGCCTCTGGGAGGTGATTAGGTCATAAGAATGCAGCCCTTATGAGTAGGATTAGTAGCTTTATCCAAGAGTTCCCAAAGAGCTCCCTCACCACCTTTACCATATGACGGCACAGAGAAAAGATGGCCATCTGTAAACCAGGAGAAAGAACTTCATCAGATAACAAATTTGTGCCTGGTACTTGCACTTCCCAACCTCCAGAACCATCAGAAATAAATGTCTGTTGTTTGTATGCCAACTAGTCTATGGCATTTTGCTACGGAAACAGAAACAGACTGAGAAAGCCCTTATAATTAAAACCCACAACTCCAAAGCTGCCCTTAGTAGGAAACTTAGTAGAATCCATATTTAGAACCAAGAACAGTCTTGCAGATGATCTACTTCAACTCTAGGAAGCACAGAGAAGTCACGTGACTGACCTAGTGCCACGCAGACAAACAGTACTAGAATCTAAGTCTCCGGCACCGGGTATGGGAATCTAGGATATCTATAGTTTTAATACTTGTAATTTCAATTACATTCCAATGATCTAAAATCCATGGCATATAGCATTTATAATTTTGCTGAAGTCGGGATTTTCATACATGCATACATAGTGATACAGGTATATTAAAATGAGTCACTTTACTGCTGAATGAACCTAGCTGACTGCTTGGTATCTAATCTCAGCCTGGTTGTGCTATTTTCTGCTCTAAAGCAGATCACTTAAATCACTTGGTTTTATTTTATTGCCTGCCTGTAGCAAGATTTCAATAAGATGTTTCTTAAATGAAGGAGCGAATGAAAGACTACCATTTTAGAGAGAAAATTATATGTTGCAGAAGCAGTCACAAATATGAGCATTCACATTTTCTCATGGTGCTAGTCTTTGTGAATGTTGAGGGTCAACTGTAGTTTGTATTAATAGAAAAGATCTTCAGATAAGGAAGTAGAGTCTCCAGTGGTTTCTCCCAAAGGAATCTAAACCAGTCTCATGACTTTGTGGGGTTAAAAGGTAAGACTAAAATAAGACTTAAAAATACTGAATCAGATCCCTTCAGTTCTAAAACTAGTCCCTGAGATTAGAGACCTATGAAAACTGCACCCACCCATTCCAGTAAATCTATATTCTATTCAATAAATCATTGCTTTAGGGATAAAAAATTTTTAAGCATAGATGTTGAATAGTGTCATATGATCAAAACTCCTCTTCTGAATATAATCGTTTGACTTGGGCAAGGCTCTCAGCTTTTCTAATTCTTGGTTTCCTCATTGATACACTGACAATGATATCTGGTGCCAGCAGATGTCTGGAAGTTCAGAGGCAGTCCTTTAAGAAAGTGTGATGGGTACCCCCTGGTGTTCTTTACTAGCAAGCAGTCTCTCCTTCCTCTGTTGCATTGTAGTTGCCTGCTTGCTTGTCTGTGAGTATCCACATCAAGCTAGTAGATCTGGGTGGGGAAGGGAGAGGAATATCTTATATCCCTCTCGGTAAATGTTATTGAATGACTACAGTGCATAATGCAAATGTAAAGACCTATTAGAATTTCATCTAGGAAGTCTGTTTTTTTTTTTTCATTGATGATAGCAGGCATTCCTTGGCCTTGATGCTCTGCACAAAAATGGAAGATGGAGAATATTTATCACCCATGTGCAGGAAATTTTGGCATGTTACTTGTTTCTCGATATGTTATTGGCTTGGCATTTCCTGAGCAGTACTTGGAGTTGGCCTACCCTTGAGGAAATCTGGACTTTTTGTACTTTTCTAGTAGAAGCTAGGAATCTGTTCTCTCCTTCAGAGTTAAATAATATAACCACTAAATATGTGTATGTGCATTCTCAGTTGTGTCCAACTCTTTGTGATTCCATGAACTGTAGCCTGCTAGGCTCCTTTGTCTATGGAATTTTCCCAGTGAGAGTACTGGAGTGGGTTGCTATTTCTTATTCCAAGGCATCTTTGGGACCCAGGGGTTTAACCTGTGTCTCTTGTGTCTCCTGCATTGGCAGATGGATTCTTTACCACTGTGCCACCTGGGAAGCCCCAAGCATTTCATAGTGCAGCCATTAAATAGTATAGTCATAGAGGGACTAGCCAGGGCTTTCCTGGTGGCTTTAGCTGGTAGAGAACCTGCCTGCTGATGTGGAAGATGCAAGAGATGTGAGTTCAATTCCTGGGTCAGGAAGATCACCTGGAGAAAGAAACGGCAACCCACTCCAGTATTCTTGCCTGGAAAATTCCTTGGATAGAGGAGCTTGGTGGGCTACAGTCCATGGGGTCACAAAAAGTTGGACATGACTGAGTGTGCACACACAGAGGCACCAGCACAGTTCATGGCTCAGTGAGTTTCAACAAGGCCTAGTTTTCCTGTCTCCTTGTAAATCTCCCAGACTCAGTTGAGTATTGCTGTTACTGGTGACTTTCCTGTTTGACTTTACTAAGGATCTTTATGCATAGTTTGGAAAAACCTCTCTTCATATTAGTGATGAGTGAAATCCACTGTGGTCTCACCCTTCTAAATTTTAGGTTGGCAGTGGATAATGGATCAAAAGCCCTTGGTGATGCTGGACAGTGTTGACCCCAAAGGTTGGTTTTTCCAGGCCCATAAATGATGAGGGGCCTTCTCAGTGGGCAGGCATGAGAGGCCTTTGTGTGTCCCTCCCTTTGCTGATAGGGTGTGTAGTTCTGTCTGTTCATTCCTGCTGCAACCTCCTTTATGTTCTCTCTCACATCATGATAGCTCCCTTTCTGCTCCACAAAAAACACAACCTTTATTCATGCTCAAGAACTTACCTCTGTTAACCCAATGCACTCAACTCTGTGAAGAAAAGTGAGGTGGTTGTGTTTGTGTGTATGTGTGTGTACATGGTGTACAACAAAGAGGGGTCCTCCCTTGGGTTTTCCAGTGGGCCACATTCAAGCTTGTTGTGTTACATCACTGCCCCATCTTGTAACGGGATCATTGTTTCAAAGACTGGCTTCTCAGTGTTTTTGTCAAGCAAGAAAATAACAAAGATTATAGAAAATTATAGAAACAGAATTGGGAAAGTCCACAGTCCTGAGATTACATTTAATACAATAATGTGTTTACTTGCTATAATATTTTATGGTTTTGTTCTCCCCAAAGCACAATTTACAATGGTTTTACTAAAGGGTTTCAAGTCATCTTGGTACGTGATCTTTTGTTTATGTGTCTTTTAATTACCCAGATCAGTTTTTCCTTGACTTTAGCTCATCTTAAAAATTTTCAGAGGCTGTGCCAGGACAGCTTAGGGGGCACCAGGTTTCTTGCTAGACAGCCAGAAAAACCACTATATATTTGTTCTGGGGAATCATAAAAAAATTAAAAGGTGTAAGGGAGTGGTTTTTGTAATTGTATACTCCTCTTGAGCTCCAAACCAGTTGTGTGCTCTCTCTTGAGCCTAAACCTAAAGCTATATATGGTATTGGTATAAAACAGCATCAGTTTAGAGATAATTATGTCTGTCTTGAGGACTTGACCCAACCAGGCTGACACTTCAGAAGGAAAGTCTTGTGATGCTGGCCTACTTGGCATTTGCCTGGGGCTGTTTGCAAACCTACCCTATTAAAGACACAGACCTTTCTAAGGGAAATGCTCTGCGCTTGGAATGTCTCAAAACCTTTCACTTTAACCTAATTGCAGGCTTTCCTGTGGCACAGAATCAAGTAAATATACATTTAAAATGAATTTCTGATGTCCACTCATAAATGCATCATGTCTGGAAGACATAACATTTTTGGAAAGCAGAGATCTGTAAACTGTTCATGCTCAAGCTCTCTCACATCATGATAGCTCCCTTTCTGCTCCACAAAAAACACAACCTTTATTCATGCTCAAGAACTTACCTCTGTTAACCCAATGCACTCAACTCTGTGAAGAAAAGTGAGGTGGTTGTGTTTGTGTGTATGTGTGTGTACATGGTGTACAACAAAGAGGGGTCCTCCCTTGGGTTTTCCAGTGGGCCACATTCAAGCTTGTTGTGTTACATCACTGCCCCATCTTGTAACGGGATCATTGTTTCAAAGACTGGCTTCTCAGTGTTTTTGTCAAGCAAGAAAATAACAAAGATTATAGAAAATTATAGAAACAGAATTGGGAAAGTCCACAGTCCTGAGATTACATTTAATACAATAATGTGTTTACTTGCTATAATATTTTATGGTTTTGTTCTCCCCAAAGCACAATTTACAATGGTTTTACTAAAGGGTTTCAAGTCATCTTGGTACGTGATCTTTTGTTTATGTGTCTTTTAATTACCCAGATCAGTTTTTCCTTGACTTTAGCTCATCTTAAAAATTTTCAGAGGCTGTGCCAGGACAGCTTAGGGGGCACCAGGTTTCTTGCTAGACAGCCAGAAAAACCACTATATATTTGTTCTGGGGAATCATAAAAAAATTAAAAGGTGTAAGGGAGTGGTTTTTGTAATTGTATACTCCTCTTGAGCTCCAAACCAGTTGTGTGCTCTCTCTTGAGCCTAAACCTAAAGCTATATATGGTATTGGTATAAAACAGCATCAGTTTAGAGATAATTATGTCTGTCTTGAGGACTTGACCCAACCAGGCTGACACTTCAGAAGGAAAGTCTTGTGATGCTGGCCTACTTGGCATTTGCCTGGGGCTGTTTGCAAACCTACCCTATTAAAGACACAGACCTTTCTAAGGGAAATGCTCTGCGCTTGGAATGTCTCAAAACCTTTCACTTTAACCTAATTGCAGGCTTTCCTGTGGCACAGAATCAAGTAAATATACATTTAAAATGAATTTCTGATGTCCACTCATAAATGCATCATGTCTGGAAGACATAACATTTTTGGAAAGCAGAGATCTGTGACAAACACATGTTCATGGTTGCTTCATTATTGTAAAATTTGATCTGAAATCCTGTGATATATGTCCCCAGGGGAAAAAATACTGAACTCCATTGTTCTGTCAATCATGGGTAATCGAATCCAGTTTAACTGTGCAGAAGAGGAAGCAAGAGCCCAGAGAGCGTGCCTTGTTCAGTGTCCCCCTTTCTGCTCTGGTCTCTACCCTCTGCTGTCTTCTCTGGCCACTCCCTGCCAGCTCAGCCCTGTCCTGGTCTCTACAACCAAACCCAATCCCAGGCAGAAGCCTGAAGGTGTTCCATCCCAGACTCTGAGACAAAGCACCATTTCTGCTGGTCTGGCTTTGTGTATGGCTTAGCCCTGGGTCCCGGCACTGAAAACTGACTTTCTGGTCTGTCTTGTTCCTGCACGTTTGACTCCTGATCAAAGTCACCTAGAGCCCTGGTCCCTCTAAAGCTGTCTTCTGCTCTGGCTGGTTTCCTTTCTAGTTCCTGGAACCTTTACTCATCACAGACAGGTGACTGAAGTCCTGATGATGATGATGATGAATATACTATTATTATATTAATAATAATAAACATATTAGACACAATGCTTATCACTCTACATACATCATACTTCTTAATCTTTGCAATTTATAAAGCAAATTTATAAATTGATAATAAATTTATAAACTAGATAATATAATATTCTCATTTATAAGTAGGTAAACTGAGGCTCAAAGAGGTTGAATAACTGCTCAAGATTGTCGAGGCCCTTGCTCAGATGTGAAAGCAGTCACATCTGGATGTTGACTCTTAGATAGTACCCTCTTCTGCTATGTGAAGACAGATCTTTTTATTTGATTGCCAACCTTAATGGCTACGTATTACCCCCTCCAAGATCCCCTGCAGCTCTACCCTGTCTTCTGCTGGAGCACCTACACACTGTGTTGTGCTTTCTTGATGAGGCCTCCTGATGCTGACAGCTTGCCTGGACCACACCTGTTGTCTGTTGCTTAAGGCTTTGAACACTGTGCTCTGCTTCCTGCAATACATGTCACCCCGTCATAGGCAGATAAGTGAATGCCCACCTCCTCAGCCAGGGCTGTTTTCAGTCTGGACCCACTGAGCCCACCCTGTTGTGCTATTGTTGTTGTAGTCGTGCCCCCTGGTGTGATATTCAGCTTGCTCGAAACTCAACTGGATGGTGGGAAACAGGTGGGGCTTTGACTTGAAACCAGCATTGAGATAGTACAGAGAAAAGCCCTACAACATTAAATGAGTAGTTTATTTGCATTTTTGAAAGAAATGAAAACCTCTGATGTAACTTTTGAATTTCAGGAATACAACTTCATAAATCTTTGTAAAGATATCTTTCATAAATATTCAGGGGTAACCTCATACATTTTTCAAAATTGATTATAGGGTAAAAATGTTAATTGGCCTGCAGAACTTGTACTTTTCTCAGAGTAGATATGGTAGAGCTCATCCCTTGACTTTCACAGTTAGCCTAAAATGACTTGAAACTGAGCTCTCCATTCATTACTGATGTTCTTATCAGACTGCCCTCCTGTGTAGTCCTGTATCCACATTCCCAACTGCTTTTCTACATCTTCACATAGTCCTACAATGCTTGATTTTGGACCAAAATATAGAAATAATCTATGCCAGTCCCATACCATTTCGGCCATTCCCCACACCTAATTCTTCTCTGCCCCTATACAAACCTCAGTCTCATATATTTATAGTTTTACTAACCTTCTATAAAAATAAAATAGTTGTATTTATTCTGGCACTTGCATCTCATTCTCGTAATCTTTTTTTTAGTATTATTTTTCTTTTCTCCATCATGCCTCTTTTTTATTTATGTTTATTTTCATCCATCTTTTTTTATTCTTTGGCATGTGTGGGCCTCCAATGCCTATTTCACTGCAGAGAACTGGCTTTGGGTGTATCCGCTCCAGAACACTGGCTCGTAATTGGACACACAGGTCCAGTCACTCTATGGCATGTGGGACCTTCCCAGGCTAGTGATTGAACCGGTGCCCCTTGCACTGCAACGCGGACTCTTTACCCACTGGACCACCAGTGAAGCCCAATCTCTTTATCTTGACCTACCTCTGCAGTTTCTAGTGCATATCAGCACCTTTTTTCAGTTTTGACAGGGAATACATGTCACCCCGTCATAGGCAGATAAGTGAATGCCCACCTCCTCAGCCAGGGCTGTTTTCAGTCTGGACCCACTGAGCCCACCCTGTTGTGCTATTGTTGTTGTAGTCGTGCCCCCTGGTGTGATATTCAGCTTGCTCGAAACTCAACTGGATGGTGGGAAACAGGTGGGGCTTTGACTTGAAACCAGCATTGAGATAGTACAGAGAAAAGCCCTACAACATTAAATGAGTAGTTTATTTGCATTTTGAAAGAAATGAAAACCTCTGATGTAACTTTTGAATTTCAGGAATACAACTTCATAAATCTTTGTAAAGATATCTTTCATAAATATTCAGGGGTAACCTCATACATTTTTCAAAATTGATTATAGGGTAAAAATGTTAATTGGCCTGCAGAACTTGTACTTTTCTCAGAGTAGATATGGTAGAGCTCATCCCTTGACTTTCACAGTTAGCCTAAAATGACTTGAAACTGAGCTCTCCATTCATTACTGATGTTCTTATCAGACTGCCCTCCTGTGTAGTCCTGTATCCACATTCCCAACTGCTTTTCTACATCTTCACATAGTCCTACAATGCTTGATTTTGGACCAAAATATAGAAATAATCTATGCCAGTCCCATACCATTTCGGCCATTCCCCACACCTAATTCTTCTCTGCCCCTATACAAACCTCAGTCTCATATATTTATAGTTTTACTAACCTTCTATAAAAATAAAATAGTTGTATTTATTCTGGCACTTGCATCTCATTCTCGTAATCTTTTTTTTAGTATTATTTTTCTTTTCTCCATCATGCCTCTTTTTTATTTATGTTTATTTTCATCCATCTTTTTTTATTCTTTGGCATGTGTGGGCCTCCAATGCCTATTTCACTGCAGAGAACTGGCTTTGGGTGTATCCGCTCCAGAACACTGGCTCGTAATTGGACACACAGGTCCAGTCACTCTATGGCATGTGGGACCTTCCCAGGCTAGTGATTGAACCGGTGCCCCTTGCACTGCAACGCGGACTCTTTACCCACTGGACCACCAGTGAAGCCCCCAATCTCTTTATCTTGACCTACCTCTGCAGTTTCTAGTCAGGTAGCTTTGGGTGACTTAGGTAAACCAGTCTCTCCTGCCTCTGAGACAGGGTCTTTAAGGTGGCAGATAATAACCACTTATGCAAAGTGCTTAAAAGGGTGGCTGGCATGGAGGAAATGTTTGGTACAGGCTGGCTAAGTGTTCTCTCCATCACAGACAGAGAGCTCTTCTTGAATTGTCCCATCTACCACTCTACCAGATGGGCAAAGGGCTCCAGTTGTGTAGAATGGAAATAAGACTGTTTTTGAAGCACCTTCTCTGCTCAGCACTTACATTATTTCTCAATCCTTCCAGTAATCACCAAGGAGGCTCACACCATCACATCATTACAGGGCTGGGTTAATGACTAGTTTGGGGAAGTGTTTTTCCTTCTTTGCTTCTCAGGATTTTGAACATGTCTTACACCACATTTGTGCTTGTTTGAGGTGCTAGTGCAGTTCTGCAGGGTGTCTTATGGGTGTCCAAGGGCAGTCTTAGGGGATGCTGTAGGAGGTTTTCAATGTTTTGGAGGAGTGAAGAGCTTTCTGGTTATAGAAGTGTGTATACCCTCCTGGATACTTTCCGGAAAAAAGATCCCTTGAATCCTGAGAAAGAATGTTGAGTATTGTGGGATAATGTTAATAAAAACACAGAAACATTTTGGGAAAATAGCTTACTTCTGTTCCTGGGATGAATCATTGAGGGTTATTTGAAAAGTGCTGAAAGCTCCTAGCAACTCCTTGATCTGAGAGTGAGGAGCTGAGTAACAGGCAACCCCAAGACCTGCCCATCATTAGCTCTATTTAGTAGCACTGCCAGAACTTCATGGGGGATCCTCCATGGCTGGGGAAAGATCTGGACCAGGCATCCTTCAGGCTCTCTTCTGTGTCTCTTATGAAGGGAGTGACAAAGAGGGGAATCCTGGGGTGACTTTTGCCTCCACTTCCAAGACATGTAGCTTTGGTAAATATTAAGACATCCGGAAGAAAAAAAAAAAAAGACTTCTGTTGGGCTTCCCAGGTAGCTTAGAAGGTAAGAAATCCATCTATAATGCAGGAGGCTTGGGTTCCATATCTGGGATGGGAAGATCCCCTGGGGAAGGGAATAAAACCCACTCCAGTATTCTTGCCTGAAGAATTCCATGGACAGAGGAGCCTGTCAGGCTACAGTCATGGGGTCACCAAGTGTTGGACATGACTGAGCGACTATGCAACTGAGCGACTGAGGGAAATACAGCTCTTAACCCTAAACGCTAATGTTTGACTCTTTCACTATTGCTACTACAGGTCCTAAAGGGAAGAGAGCAGAGGAAACAATTTGGGCAATTCAGCCTCTTTGTTGTTATGGAGCTTTGGTCTCCAATCCTGGTGGTTGAGATGAGCTAGGTTGGAGCTTGTGTCAGTGGCGAGCCTGCCCTTTACCTGTCTAGGTGCAGGTGGAATATGAAAAGTTGAAAGATTAAGTTTGAGGTAGAATAATTCAATATAGAAATAAGGGCCAGTAAGACACAATCCTAAAGTCAGATGTGAGAGGGAGAGAAGATTAAGCTTGTGAATGAGAAAGAGTATGATACTGGCCTTGCAGGCATCTCCAGCTTCTGTGTGGGACTTTGTTTTGTGCAGAATCATCCCAAATGTGGTTCTGGCATGCTCCCTTCTCAGGAAATAGTGAGATCTGGTAGAGCAACCTTGAGCTTCTCCCTGTAATTGAAATGTGCCTAAAACATTCATTACAGCAATCTTTTTTTTTTTTTTTTTGCCATTTTTTAAAATTTTGTTTTTTTACTTTTACAGAGTTTGTTGTTTGCAGATATGTATAATCCCAGATTAGTCATATGTATATCCCATCCTCCCTTATCCCATCCCTCTACGCTATCGCATAGCCCCCATGTAAGATCCCTTAATCCACAGAGCACTGACAATAGTTATCTCTTTTACATATGCTAATATAGGGTTCCATGTTATTCTTTCCATATCTCTCACCCACTCTTTCCTCTCTCCAATGTCCATAAGTCTATTTCTCTATGACTGTTTTTCCATTGATGCTCTGCATGTGTATTTATCAGTACGATCTTACTAGATTTCATATATATGTGTTAGCATACTATACTTATCCTTCTCTTTTTGACTTGCTTCACTTTGTATAATAGGTTCAATCTTAGAGAGAGAGAGTTCTCTAAGGAAAACTGTGTTCCCTGGGGCCAGAAATTTTAGTAGACTACAGTCATTTTCAAATTTTCTTTTTTGTAGAGATACTTCTTTTAGGCGTAAAACATACAGAACTCTAATATGTAAACTATCAAAAATGTATTCTTTATGAATACGTTTGTTTTTGAACTCAAATATAATGAAGCTTTGGAACAAATTCTCTTTAATAGATATCTAAAGTGAGAAAGTTGGGAGGAGATAAACTTTGAAAAAAGAGGCTGAAAACCAGATTTCCAAAAGAAATGAAGAAATCAAAAGACCAGTAATAGAGTTGTACAAAGCCCTACTGAACATGAATTTTCTCATGAAGTAGTCTGAATAAGACATTAACAGAATGCTCAGAGGTAAGTGAAAAAATGATTTTCCTTAAAAAGAGCAAGAGATTATGAAACAAGATCTGATAAATATGAAAAAAAGTTAAGGAAAAAAAAGAACAGTTAAAACAGAATCAATTGCAATGCTCCAAAATGTCTTTAATAAGAATTTAAGAAGAATAAACTAGAGGTAATGGTGGAGAATAAATATTTCAAAAGGTGATAGTTAAACAATGAACCAGAATTGAAGAAAGACATGGATTTTTGAGTGCTCTGAGGACTCATTCCAGAATGAATAAAAAAAAGTTCTTAAGTAGACACATGGTAGTGAAATTGCAGAGTATCAAAGTGTTATCTGCTAGCGCAGCTATAGCAAAATATCAGTTTAGATGGCCTAACAAGAGAAATTTATTTTCTCACCATTCTAGAGGCTAGAAATGCAAGACCAAGATGCCAGCAAGGTTGGCAGTGTTGGTTTCTTCGGTCTCTCTTCTTGGCTTACAAATGGCTACCTTCTTGCTGTGTCTTCACTTACCTTTGCTTAGTGCCTGTGTGTCCTACTCTCCATCTTATGAGGATATCAGAAAGGCTGCATTAGGTCCACCCTAATGGTTTCATTTTAACTTAATCACTTCATTATTGGCTCTATCTGCAAATACAGTCACATTCTGAAATGTTGAGCTTCAGCAATATGAATTTCGAGGAGCATAAAAATCTGTCACATAAAAATAAGGAATAAAGTCTTAGACTGTCAATGAGAAAGACTCTCGCAAAGGAGTGGCCATCAGACTGACCTCGGCCAAAAGGATCTGAGTTTCCACTTACTGAGAAGGGATAGTAGTTGTATATCTGGACTAAAAGGAAGCTAAAATATTGTTAAAATGAAACACAAGTAAGTACATAATTTTGTCAAGGTGCAAAACTAATACGTGAGGGGGCTAGGCCACCTGATTTTAGGCAGTGTGATCCCTGAGTCTATACTTTTAATCATTATGCTATTAGGAACAAAAAGGGGCATAACCACAGTTATGATTTTTTAAAATAACAATGAAATATCATAAATAAATTGGTGCTCATAAATCTGAAAACTTAGGTGAAACTTTTTAGAAAAAAATTTTAGAAAATATAAATTATTGGCATTGACACAAGGGAAATAGAAAACCTGATCAAATTTCACTTACTATAGATATTTATTTTTTACTAAAAAAATTTTTTTTTAAATTGGGCCTCTTTTATTGTTTTTTATTTATTTATTTATTTTCATCCATCCTTATTCTCTGGCCTGTGTGGGCCTTCTATTGAGTGACCACTCTCATTGCAGAGCACTGGCTCTGGGTGCATGTGCTCCAGAGTGCTGGCTCGTAATTGGACACACCAGTTCAGCTGCTCTGCGGCATGTGGGATCTTCCCAGGCCAGGGATCTAACTGGTGCCCCCTAAACTGCAAGATGGACTCTCTACCCACTGGACCACCAGGGAAGTCCAGCTACAGATATTTAATGCCATGCCAAACATCTTCTCTTCTCCAAAGTAAACAGGCCCAAATGATTTTGCTGACAATTTTGATAACATGTTCAAAAAAATGATTTTTATTTTAGATGGCCTAACAAGAGAAATTTATTTTCTCACCATTCTAGAGGCTAGAAATGCAAGACCAAGATGCCAGCAAGGTTGGCAGTGTTGGTTTCTTGGTCTCTCTTCTTGGCTTACAAATGGCTACCTTCTTGCTGTGTCTTCACTTACCTTTGCTTAGTGCCTGTGTGTCCTACTCTCCATCTTATGAGGATATCAGAAAGGCTGCATTAGGTCCACCCTAATGGTTTCATTTTAACTTAATCACTTCATTATTGGCTCTATCTGCAAATACAGTCACATTCTGAAATGTTGAGCTTCAGCAATATGAATTTCGAGGAGCATAAAAATCTGTCACATAAAAATAAGGAATAAAGTCTTAGACTGTCAATGAGAAAGACTCTCGCAAAGGAGTGGCCATCAGACTGACCTCGGCCAAAAGGATCTGAGTTTCCACTTACTGAGAAGGGATAGTAGTTGTATATCTGGACTAAAAGGAAGCTAAAATATTGTTAAAATGAAACACAAGTAAGTACATAATTTTGTCAAGGTGCAAAACTAATACGTGAGGGGGCTAGGCCACCTGATTTTAGGCAGTGTGATCCCTGAGTCTATACTTTTAATCATTATGCTATTAGGAACAAAAAGGGGCATAACCACAGTTATGATTTTTTAAAATAACAATGAAATATCATAAATAAATTGGTGCTCATAAATCTGAAAACTTAGGTGAAACTTTTTAGAAAAAAATTTTAGAAAATATAAATTATTGGCATTGACACAAGGGAAATAGAAAACCTGATCAAATTTCACTTACTATAGATATTTATTTTTTACTAAAAAAATTTTTTTTTAAATTGGGCCTCTTTTATTGTTTTTTATTTATTTATTTATTTTCATCCATCCTTATTCTCTGGCCTGCGTGGGCCTTCTATTGAGTGACCACTCTCATTGCAGAGCACTGGCTCTGGGTGCATGTGCTCCAGAGTGCTGGCTCGTAATTGGACACACCAGTTCAGCTGCTCTGCGGCATGTGGGATCTTCCCAGGCCAGGGATCTAACTGGTGCCCCCTAAACTGCAAGATGGACTCTCTACCCACTGGACCACCAGGGAAGTCCAGCTACAGATATTTAATGCCATGCCAAACATCTTCTCTTCTCCAAAGTAAACAGGCCCAAATGATTTTGCTGACAATTTTTTGATAACATGTTCAAAACAAATGATTTTTATTTTAGATAGCTTCAAAGAATTAAAAGGAGGGAAACCCACTTAGCTTGTGTTAGAACCCTAGCAGAATTTTGACACTTAAGCCAGGACAAGAGGAGCATAGCAAAAAAAGTTTGAGATTGTTTTTATTTATGAACAAAATTTCAAATAAAAAATGTTTAAATAAACTGATTCCAGCAGTTCAAATTAAACCAAGGCCATGGCCAGGAATTTATAAGAATCATTTATCATCAAAAATCTATTTAAAGTACATAAATTAATAGGTTAAATTTAAAAATTACTTTAAAAGATGTAGAACAAGCTTTTGATGAAATTTAATGACAATTCTCATTATAATAATTATGAAATATGGAAAGGAACAAATTTCCTTTTCTTAATAAAATATGTCTACTAGACTTCCATGGTAGCCTCATACAACAGTGAGACCTTAGAATCACACTCATAACAGTCAGGAAGAACTCAAGGATGCTCTGAGTTAGCATTCCTTTTGAACTTGGTACTTGAGATACTAGCCAATAAACAAGACAAGTCAAAGCAAAATGATTAAAAAGGGAGAGATCTGACTATCCTTATTTGTAGGTGATAGGATTCAGTCTTAGAAAATGAAAAACAGTTTATAAGCAAATTCTTAGCAGCAAAGTTTAGCAACATTGATTGTTGGCTATAAGATCAAATAAAAATATCAATAACATTCTGTACAACAGAAAATGAAGTGAAATGATTCATTTTATAACAAGAGCCAAAAATAGAAAGTATAGATATAAATCTAAATGTGTGCAGAATCTTCATGGAGAAATTTACCAAACATTGAAAGAAAGACACAAAAGAAAACTGAATAAACAGAGTAAATAGATAATGCACATGACTAAAATAACTCAATATTGTAAGGATGACAATTCTCCTAAAATTAATCCATACATTTAATATAATTCTAATAAATGATACAAAGATATTTTATGGTACTCAATCCTAAAATTAACATTAAACAGCAAATTGTGAAAAATAAAACTGTGAAGGTTAACAATATAGGGGGGTTTGTTTTTCTGTCAAAATCTCAAGGTCTATAACATGTTCAAAACAAATGATTTTTATTTTAGATAGCTTCAAAGAATTAAAAGGAGGAAACCCACTTAGCTTGTGTTAGAACCCTAGCAGAATTTTGACACTTAAGCCAGGACAAGAGGAGCATAGCAAAAAAAGTTTGAGATTGTTTTTATTTATGAACAAAATTTCAAATAAAAAATGTTTAAATAAACTGATTCCAGCAGTTCAAATTAAACCAAGGCCATGGCCAGGAATTTATAAGAATCATTTATCATCAAAAATCTATTTAAAGTACATAAATTAATAGGTTAAATTTAAAAATTACTTTAAAAGATGTAGAACAAGCTTTTGATGAAATTTAATGACAATTCTCATTATAATAATTATGAAATATGGAAAGGAACAAATTTCCTTTTCTTAATAAAATATGTCTACTAGACTTCCATGGTAGCCTCATACAACAGTGAGACCTTAGAATCACACTCATAACAGTCAGGAAGAACTCAAGGATGCTCTGAGTTAGCATTCCTTTTGAACTTGGTACTTGAGATACTAGCCAATAAACAAGACAAGTCAAAGCAAAATGATTAAAAAGGGAGAGATCTGACTATCCTTATTTGTAGGTGATAGGATTCAGTCTTAGAAAATGAAAAACAGTTTATAAGCAAATTCTTAGCAGCAAAGTTTAGCAACATTGATTGTTGGCTATAAGATCAAATAAAAATATCAATAACATTCTGTACAACAGAAAATGAAGTGAAATGATTCATTTTATAACAAGAGCCAAAAATAGAAAGTATAGATATAAATCTAAATGTGTGCAGAATCTTCATGGAGAAATTTACCAAACATTGAAAGAAAGACACAAAAGAAAACTGAATAAACAGAGTAAATAGATAATGCACATGACTAAAATAACTCAATATTGTAAGGATGACAATTCTCCTAAAATTAATCCATACATTTAATATAATTCTAATAAATGATACAAAGATATTTTATGGTACTCAATCCTAAAATTAACATTAAACAGCAAATTGTGAAAAATAAAACTGTGAAGGTTAACAATATAGGGGGGTTTGTTCTGTCATATCTCAAGGTCTATTATACACTGTAACAATTAATAATTTGACCAGTCAGAAAAACAGAGAGCCCAGAAACAGATCCATGTGTGACTATAACAAGGGTGACATTTCACATCAGTAAACCCTGGTGGCTCAAGATGGTAAAGAATTTGCCTGCAGTGCAAGAGACCCAGTTTCAGTTCCTGAGTCAGGAAGATTCCCTGGAGAAGGGAATGTCAACCTACTCCAATATTCTTTTTTTCTTTTTTTTAATTATTTATTTATTTATTTTTGGCTAATTGGGGTTTTCACTGCTGCCACAGGCTCTTCTCTAGTTGTAGGGAGTGGGGGCTACTCTCTAGTTGAGGTGAGCAGGCTTCTTTTTGCAGTGACTTCTCCTGTTGTGGAACTTGGGCTCTAGGGCACACGGGTTTCAGTAGTTGCGGCACGTGGGCTCAATAGTTGCAGCTCCTAGGCTCTAGAGCACAGGCTCCATAGTTGTGACTCACGGGCTTAGTTGCCCCACAGCATGTGGGATCTTCCTGGATCAGGGATCTAAATGGTGTCTCTTGCATTGGCAGGTGAACTCTTTACCACTGAGCTATCAGGGAATCCTCCCTCCAGTATTCTTACCTGGAGAATTTCATGGACAGAGTAGCCTGGAAGGCCACAGTCCATGAGGTCACAAAGAGTCAGATATGACTGAGTGACTAACACTTTCACTTTCAAAAGAAAGGAGAAATTACTCAATAATTTTTTCCTGGGATTTAGCCACTTATGAAAAAGTAAATCCTTACCCCGAACTGGGTTTCCCTGGTGGCTCAGATGGTAAAGAATCAGCTTGCAATGCAGGAGACCTGGGTTTGAATCCTGGGTTGGGAAGATGCCCTGGTTATGGTAACCCATCCCAGTGTTCTTGCCTGGAAAATCCCCATGAACGGTGGAGCCTGGAGGGCTACAGTCCATGGGGTTGTAAAAAGTTGAACTGAGCAACTAAGCACAATGCTACCTCAAACTACACAAAAACCATTCCATGTCTATTCAAGGCCTAAATATGAAATGAAAGAAAAAATAAGATTTTAGATGAAAATGTAGAAAAGTATCTGAATAACTTTAGAGTAGGAAATAAATTGGTAGAGATACCACAAAAAGCACAAAGTATGAAAGAGTAAGTTCATATATTTGATTACGTTAACAAACTGAATGTTCTACAGAAGGCACTATAAGAAAGTTAAAAGTTCCAGAACAGAAAGAGATATTTGTTATGCATGTAACTGACAAAAGATTTATATGAAGTAATTGTAAATTAAGAAGAAAAGAGCAACCCAAAAGAAAGTAAAGAAATGAAACAAAGTAATTCTATAAAGGCGGTGGGTTAAAATGGACAACAAACATATAAAAAGATGCTCAAATTAACAAATAATGTGGGAAGCAAAAATTAAAAGAAAAATGAGCTATAATATCATGCCCATCAGAGAGGCATAAATGAATAATACCAAGTGTTGTGGAAAACATACAGCAGTTGGGGAGAATGCTTTGGAGGGTACTTTGGCAATATTTTGTGATTTTGTATCTGAGTATTCACAGAAGTAGCTATTCTGCATCTAGGTTTTCTCATTTTTTATGTTATTAACAGAGAGGTTTCATGGCCTCAATATCTATTAATATGAGGATCCATAAATAGTGATATCATCATGGAATACTGACAACTAATCTACCAGTTTAAAATGAATAAATTACAACCAGGTGTATCAATATAGACAAATCTTAAAAATGTTGCATAGCAAAAAAACCCCAAAACAGTATGGAATGGTTATCATTAATATAAAACAGTATTTATATATATATATATATATTTGTATATGGTAGAACACACACACATATATATATATATATACATATATATATAAGTTGTAACATTATTAAAGTTGTATAAAATGAAAAATGTAGAACATATTAAAGAGGTTTTCTCTTTTGGAAGTTGAATGAAAAGGGGTTGTAAACCCAGTTGAGGGCTACAGTCCATGGGGTTGTAAAAAGTTGAACTGAGCAACTAAGCACAATGCTACCTCAAACTACACAAAAACCATTCCATGTCTATTCAAGGCCTAAATATGAAATGAAAGAAAAAATAAGATTTTAGATGAAAATGTAGAAAAGTATCTGAATAACTTTAGAGTAGGAAATAAATTGGTAGAGATACCAGAAAAAGCACAAAGTATGAAAGAGTAAGTTCATATATTTGATTACGTTAACAAACTGAATGTTCTACAGAAGGCACTATAAGAAAGTTAAAAGTTCCAGAACAGAAAGAGATATTTGTTATGCATGTAACTGACAAAAGATTTATATGAAGTAATTGTAAATTAAGAAGAAAAGAGCAACCCAAAAGAAAGTAAAGAAATGAAACAAAGTAATTCTATAAAGGCGGTGGGTTAAAATGGACAACAAACATATAAAAAGATGCTCAAATTAACAAATAATGTGGGAAGCAAAAATTAAAAGAAAAATGAGCTATAATATCATGCCCATCAGAGAGGCATAAATGAATAATACCAAGTGTTGTGGAAAACATACAGCAGTTGGGGAGAATGCTTTGGAGGGTACTTTGGCAATATTTTGTGATTTTGTATCTGAGTATTCACAGAAGTAGCTATTCTGCATCTAGGTTTTCTCATTTTTTATGTTATTAACAGAGAGGTTTCATGGCCTCAATATCTATTAATATGAGGATCCATAAATAGTGATATCATCATGGAATACTGACAACTAATCTACCAGTTTAAAATGAATAAATTACAACCAGGTGTATCAATATAGACAAATCTTAAAAATGTTGCATAGCAAAAAAACCCCAAAACAGTATGGAATGGTTATCATTAATATAAAACAGTATTTATATATATATATATATATTTGTATATGGTAGAACACACACACATATATATATATATATACACATATATACATAAGTTGTAACATTATTAAAGTTGTATAAAATGAAAAATGTAGAACATATTAAAGAGGTTTTTCTCTGGAGTAGAAAGAATGGAATGGATTGGGAAATGATAAGTTTGAATTTTCAACAGAATCTATAATGCTTTGTTGCCAGAGCAAAGCATAACAAAACAGGCAAATCATTTAAGAATGTTCGTTGTTATTTTTTATAATGTCATTAGAAAAATTTTCATTTTCATAGTCTAAACTAAAGAACAACACTTATTTAGAAAAGTCTTTCAATGAGAAAAATGGACTCAGTGAATGTCTTAATATGTCACAGACTGATGGGTTTACCATATGATCTGGATAAAAGCAAAGTACAGTGCCTTTTAACTACAGTAGTCTAGAGTGCTGATTTTCAAGCATTTAGAAATGTATTATGCCAAACTCCAATATATAAGACAGAGTTATGATAGTTTACTAGCGTAATTTATTTCATAAGAACATAAATCCTTATGAAATACATATATATATAAATATACAAAAATGAAAATATATTCATTAGAATGCAAGGAGAATAGATTAAGAACTTCTATTATCAGTAAGAAAAAGAGCTCCATAGAATGACCAATAAGCATATGAAAATGTCTTTACCATTGCTAGTCTGCCAGAGGACCATATATCCTGGGAATAGTCCCAGTTTACTTTGCTTGACTCACTAAAAATTTAAAAACACACCTTTTTGCTTTTGGTTTAGATGATACATTTTGTGGTTGACCTACTTATACCAGGGAAATACAAATTAAAATCCCAGTGAGATACCACCATGTGCCAGAATTGAAAAGACGGGCAGTGCCAATGGTTGGCCAGGATGGGAGGAAGTCCCATCCCTGGGACTTAAAACCCTACACAGTGACAGAGCCTCATGGCTCACTTGTGTCGCTCATACTGGAGCCTGTTTGCGGAGGTGGAGAGGGGTGAGCACACCTGGAATTTTAGAACCTTCTTAGGAGGTGGGCCTGGGTCTGAGGCTCTACATAAACCTGTAGGAGCTTTGCTGAGGGACTCTGTTTTCAAAGCTGGCTTAGCTTAGGTAGGTGTTTACCATACATACCAAAAAGTAATTTAGTTATGGTTACCTGTTCGTTCAGAACTGACTTTGTTCAAACATGTATCTTCAATCCTGAACTTAGGAGTCAGCAAGAAGGACTTAGATGCCTGCTGAGGACAGCCTCCCATATTTTTCCAGATCTCTTTGACTTCACTTCCACAGACAACCAGAAACGGAAATCATTTAAAAGTTCGTTGTTATTTTATAATGTCATTAGAAAAATTTTCATTTTCATAGTCTAAACTAAAGAACAACACTTATTTAGAAAAGTCTTTCAATGAGAAAAATGGACTCAGTGAATGTCTTAATATGTCACAGACCGATGGGTTTACCATATGATCTGGATAAAAGCAAAGTACAGTGCCTTTTAACTACAGTAGTCTAGAGTGCTGATTTTCAAGCATTTAGAAATGTATTATGCCAAACTCCAATATATAAGACAGAGTTATGATAGTTTACTAGCGTAATTTATTTCATAAGAACATAAATCCTTATGAAATACATATATATATAAATATACAAAAATGAAAATATATTCATTAGAATGCAAGGAGAATAGATTAAGAACTTCTATTATCAGTAAGAAAAAGAGCTCCATAGAATGACCAATAAGCATATGAAAATGTCTTTACCATTGCTAGTCTGCCAGAGGACCATATATCCTGGGAATAGTCCCAGTTTACTTTGCTTGACTCACTAAAAATTTAAAAACACACCTTTTTGCTTTTGGTTTAGATGATACATTTTGTGGTTGACCTACTTATACCAGGGAAATACAAATTAAAATCCCAGTGAGATACCACCATGTGCCAGAATTGAAAAGACGGGCAGTGCCAATGGTTGGCCAGGATGGGAGGAAGTCCCATCCCTGGGACTTAAAACCCTACACAGTGACAGAGCCTCATGGCTCACTTGTGTCGCTCATACTGGAGCCTGTTTGCGGAGGTGGAGAGGGGTGAGCACACCTGGAATTTTAGAACCTTCTTAGGAGGTGGGCCTGGGTCTGAGGCTCTACATAAACCTGTAGGAGCTTTGCTGAGGGACTCTGTTTTCAAAGCTGGCTTAGCTTAGGTAGGTGTTTACCATACATACCAAAAAGTAATTTAGTTATGGTTACCTGTTCGTTCAGAACTGACTTTGTTCAAACATGTATCTTCAATCCTGAACTTAGGAGTCAGCAAGAAGGACTTAGATGCCTGCTGAGGACAGCCTCCCATATTTTTCCAGATCTCTTTGACTTCACTTCCACAGACAACCAGAAACGGGCACGCAGTGAATGAGGTCAGTCTGTGAAATCTCCTTCCTGGAGGCCAGACCTAACTTGTTTCATCCATCTCTTCCTGGCTGCCGCCTGATCCCTTACAGGAAAAGAGGGTCGGGGATCTCACACTTGGCCTTGCACTGAGACTGCCTTCTTCCAAAATCCAAGAAACCAACCAACTGCCCAGCCTCCAAATAACCCTCTGTGTCTACTTTCAAGAGCAAATTTGACCAGACAATCTAGATCACTTTCTGGTTCTTCATTCAAAGAGAAACATATCTTTTTTTCTAATGTAAATTAAATTGCAAGAGTCAAGGTCAACAAGCCACCTGGGATTGCCCAATGCACTTTCCTCACTTTGTGGCTCTAAGTGAGACAATGAATGTGCCTTCCATTTGCCTGTGCGGTGAAAAGGGATTCTTGTCTGACTCCATCACACTTGCATCAGACACGAACATGATCTGGCGTCTTCTGCCGGGTTCGTTTTTGATTGCTTTGATGCTCGCGGGATTTATTAACCAGCCAAACGCTGCCCCTGAACCTCGTGCCAATATCACAAGGTGCTCTTCCGTCACACAAGGCTTTTGTTTAAACGTTTCTCAAGCGACGAACTTGCCTGTCAAGGCTGATTCTGTGGAATAACATATTTGTAAGACAAAGCAAGGCTGTGGCCGACCAGGAAGCCTATGACTCGCGCGGTGAATTATTCACTCCTGGCCATGCAGGGTCACGGATGCACACAGCGGAGCGAGGCGTTATTCATTACCAGGAAGCCTATGACTCGCGCGGTAATAGCGCTTCTTAGGAGGTGCCATGCCTGGGTCTGAGGCTCTACATAAACCTGTAGGAGCTTTGCTGAGGGACTCTGTTTTCAAAGCTGGCTTAGCTTAGGTAGGTGTTTACCATACATACCAAAAAGTAATTTAGTTATGGTTACCTGTTCGTCAGAACTGACTTTGTTCAAACATGTATCTTCAATCCTGAACTTAGGAGTCAGCAAGAAGGACTTAGATGCCTGCTGAGGACAGCCTCCCATATTTTTCCAGATCTCTTTGACTTCACTTCCACAGACAACCAGAAACGGGCACGCAGTGAATGAGGTCAGTCTGTGAAATCTCCTTCCTGGAGGCCAGACCTAACTTGTTTCATCCATCTCTTCCTGGCTGCCGCCTGATCCCTTACAGGAAAAGAGGGTCGGGGATCTCACACTTGGCCTTGCACTGAGACTGCCTTCTTCCAAAATCCAAGAAACCAACCAACTGCCCAGCCTCCAAATAACCCTCTGTGTCTACTTTCAAGAGCAAATTTGACCAGACAATCTAGATCACTTTCTGGTTCTTCATTCAAAGAGAAACATATCTTTTTTTCTAATGTAAATTAAATTGCAAGAGTCAAGGTCAACAAGCCACCTGGGATTGCCCAATGCACTTTCCTCACTTTGTGGCTCTAAGTGAGACAATGAATGTGCCTTCCATTTGCCTGTGCGGTGAAAAGGGATTCTTGTCTGACTCCATCACACTTGCATCAGACACGAACATGATCTGGCGTCTTCTGCCGGGTTCGTTTTTGATTGCTTTGATGCTCGCGGGATTTATTAACCAGCCAAACGCTGCCCCTGAACCTCGTGCCAATATCACAAGGTGCTCTTCCGTCACACAAGGCTTTTGTTTAAACGTTTCTCAAGCGACGAACTTGCCTGTCAAGGCTGATTCTGTGGAATAACATATTTGTAAGACAAAGCAAGGCTGTGGCCGACCAGGAAGCCTATGACTCGCGCGGTGAATTATTCACTCCTGGCCATGCAGGGTCACGGATGCACACAGCGGGAGCGAGGCGTTATTCATTACCAGGCTTGCTGTCTTCAGAGATCCCTTCCCCCCTTTCATTGCCCCTTCAGGTTTTAACAAGACATCACATTCTTTTAAACTTCCCCTGGGCAGCAGAGGTCTCCCTCTTCCCCCTTCCCGCCCCCAACTCCCCACCCGGCTTTTTTCCACCGGCAGAAGGTACAATTGAAGATAGGAGGCTGGAGCAGTTGTAAATTGCAGCAGTTAACGTCAAACTGATGGAGCAGTGATCACATGAAGTTCATAACCACACAATGCAACCTGAGGGCGGAATGCTGTTTCAAACATTTCTAATGACAGGGTTATAAAATAATAAAAAAAGAAGCCTTCTTTCTTTCTGGCAACAGAAAGACCAACTGGGTGCCCAAATCTATTAATGAGGATAAGAGTGGACTTCGGTTTGGGGATAGTGGCACGTCAGTCAGAACTTCAGGTTTGAGACATTCTTGAAGTTAGGATATTTTCAGCTCTCTGCTTCCTGGTTTTCTAACCTTGACTGCGGAGGTAATAGGGAGAGTTCGCTGGTCTAGAAAAGCCATGGTGGCAAACTGCTGAGCTGTCTGCTTGGCTCCGGCACACAGCACAGTCCATTCACAAAACAGAATGAGGGACAATGTCACAATTAACGGGCAGGGAAACATTTAAAAACCTATTAAACTAGACGCTATGCAGCTGACTTCCAGCTGTCTATTCAGCTGCAGACAGCAGAAGGAAAAGTGATTAGATGCAGGAAAACATTACAATAAAAGAGTCAGAGAATAATATCGAACACATCCCATTGTTAAGATCTGGCGTCTTCTGCCGGGGTCGTTTTTGATTGCTTTGATGCTCGCGGGATTTATTAACCAGCCAAACGCTGCCCCTGAACCTCGTGCCAATATCACAAGGTGCTCTTCCGTCACACAAGGCTTTTGTTTAAACGTTTCTCAAGCGACGAACTTGCCTGTCAAGGCTGATTCTGTGGAATAACATATTTGTAAGACAAAGCAAGGCTGTGGCCGACCAGGAAGCCTATGACTCGCGCGGTGAATTATTCACTCCTGGCCATGCAGGGTCACGGATGCACACAGCGGGAGCGAGGCGTTATTCATTACCAGGCTTGCTGTCTTCAGAGATCCCTTCCCCCCTTTCATTGCCCCTTCAGGTTTTAACAAGACATCACACTCTTTCAAACTTCCCCTGGGCAGCAGAGGTCTTCCCCTCCCCCCTCCCCCCTTTTTTTCCACCCGCAGAAGGTACCATTGAAGATAGAAAGCTGAAGCGGTTGTAAATTGCAGCAGTTAACGTCAAACTGATGGAGCAGTGATCACATGAAGTTCATAACCACACAATGCAACCTGAGGGCGGAATGCTGTTTCAAACATTTCTAATGACAGGGTTATAAAATAATAAAAGAAGCCTTCTTTCTTTCTGGCAACAGAAAGACCAACGGGGTGCCCAAATCTATTCATGAGGATAAGAGTGGACTTCGGTTTGGGGATAGTGGCACGTCAGTCAGAACTTCAGGTTTGAGACATTCTTGAAGTTAGGATATTTTCAGCTCTCTGCTTCCTGGTTTTCTAACCTTGACTGCGGAGGTAATAGGGAGAGTTCGCTGGTCTAGAAAAGCCATGGTGGCAAACTGCTGAGCTGTCTGCTTGGCTCCGGCACACAGCACAGTCCATTCACAAAACAGAATGAGGGACAATGTCACAATTAACGGGCAGGGAAACATTTAAAAACCTATTAAACTAGACGCTATGCAGCTGACTTCCAGCTGTCTATTCAGCTGCAGACAGCAGAAGGAAAAGTGATTAGATGCAGGAAAACATTACAATAAAAAGAGTCAGAGAATAATATCGAACACATCCCATTGTTGCTTTCCTATAGAGGGGAAAGCAGATCCACACACTCTTCGCTTATTATAGTTCTCCCTGCCAATGGGGGTGAATGGTATGAGAATAACATGATTTCTTTAGAATGATTTAGTTGCAGGGAAAGGAAGAAATCGAACTTGGTGGCAAGAATAATGACATGAGATGAACAATGGAGGCCAGTGTGACGACTATTAGAGTCTCCCCTCTCTGCTGCTTTTACTATATTGTGCAGGCTGTTGGCTGTTGCTAATATCAAGCAGAAGAGTGAAATGCTAACTTGTTTTTAAGCCGGCCCTCTCCTGTCTTAGAGATCTATCTTCTAACTGTTGAAACGGCGGTTTGTGAAATAACCACTTAATTCAAGAACAGTGACAGCCATGGAAATAATTGAGTGTGTAAAACATAAAAGTGCACATAAGACTATAAAGATAAACATAGATGAAACATATAAAATAATACAAAAAAATTTAAAAGAATGACTTAGGTTTATAGGGCTTAAGGACAGAGCACAGGAAATCATGTGACTGGGTTATTCTGACAAGCAACTTGGGTTAGCTGTTAATTACCTAAGTATGGGCTTCCCTGCCTGCAAGGCAGGAGACCTAGGTTCATTCCCTGAGTTGGGAACATCCCCTGGAGAAGGGAATGGCTACCCACTCCAGTATTCTTGCCTGGAGAATTCCATGGGTAGAGGACTGTGGGGCTATTGTCCACGGGGCCACGAAGAGTTGGACACGAATGATTGAATGCCATTTTCACTTTCACCTAAACAGTTCAGAGACCTAGTTGAGCTGGTTTTGACAGAAAATTATTCTGGTGGTTCCTTTTGATTCTGTGGACCTGGGTATGTAATATGCTATATTTCAATTCCTATAATTTCAAGGTGTATGTGTAGGCTGACTATTGTCAAGCAGGATACGGCCCCTGGAGGATGCCAGCATTCACCCACTAATTAACTTGCTAAGAACCAGCAGCAACATGCTCTCCAGTTGTGGTCTGGAGGATGAATTAAAATAAAAACCCACACTAGTGTCCTATTTAGATTTGTCGGATTAAAAACTCATATACAAAGCTGATGAGACACACTTTAGTTGCAAGTTAATGCTTGCTGGCTTCTTGCAGTCAACCCACCAGCCTCACTCAGTAAACAAGAACTCAGCACAGCAGGTACTCTTTGCTGCTGCCAGAAACGGAGGCAGGAGATGAGCTAGCTGAGGGACCGTGTGAAAGCGTTGGTCTTGGAGCTGGACAGCCTAGGTCCTGGTTTTAGTTCTGCTCTCCTTTCCCACGGTCCCCTGGTTACTTACAGAAGCCAGACTACAACTCTTTCACATGTGAAGTGGAGGAAGTGACCTGGATCTCATAGATGGTTGTAGTGTGCATGGGAGGCAAAGTCTGGGATTGCCTTCCCACTATCAAGTCTTTGGTACTGAGACGATTGGTTTTTGTCAGCTGTTTCCTAGGCAGCATCACCTTGGGGATTTGTGTGGGGAGAAGACCCTGTGAGAATATGACCAGGAATGTTCCTTTCCCCTGAGATGTTGTCTAGACTCCAAAAACTAGATCTCCAGAAAGCAGGAAAGGAATTGCATCTGACTTCAGGGTTGTGGGGCTCCTCGTGGAAATAGAATATCTTTAACAAGGTTTTTAATGCCCTTCCAGTTTGAGGCAAGTTTGCAATGAGAAAAATTCGATGCCTTGGGCCTTGGGAAGCAGAATTAGGGTAGGTCTTTTAAAGAGTAAGGAATTCTATTTCAGAACCACCCAGTGCATCTTGTCTAGTCCACCTGATGCAGGGTAGGTGATCTTATCAAATGGGGAAAATCACATCAGGTGCATCTTTGTCTGTGGACCTGGGTATGTAAATAAAGGGCTTTATTAAAACAGTTCAGAGACCTAGTTGAGCTGGTTTTGACAGAAAATTATTCTGGTGGTTCCTTTTGATTCTGTGGACCTGGGTATGTAATATGCTATATTTCAATTCCTATAATTTCAAGGTGTATGTGTAGGCTGACTATTGTCAAGCAGGATACGGCCCCTGGAGGATGCCAGCATTCACCCACTAATTAACTTGCTAAGAACCAGCAGCAACATGCTCTCCAGTTGTGGTCTGGAGGATGAATTAAAATAAAAACCCACACTAGTGTCCTATTTAGATTTGTCGGTTTAAAAAACTCATATACAAAGCTGATGAGACACACTTTAGTTGCAAGTTAATGCGTGCTGGCTTCTTGCAGTCAACCCACCAGCCTCACTCAGTAAACAAGAACTCAGCACAGCAGGTACTCTTTGCTGCTGCCAGAAACGGAGGCAGGAGATGAGCTAGCTGAGGGACCGTGTGAAAGCGTTGGTCTTGGAGCTGGACAGCCTAGGTCCTGGTTTTAGTTCTGCTCTCCTTTCCCACGGTCCCCTGGTTACTTACAGAAGCCAGACTACAACTCTTTCACATGTGAAGTGGAGGAAGTGACCTGGATCTCATAGATGGTTGTAGTGTGCATGGGAGGCAAAGTCTGGGATTGCCTTCCCACTATCAAGTCTTTGGTACTGAGACGATTGGTTTTTGTCAGCTGTTTCCTAGGCAGCATCACCTTGGGGATTTGTGTGGGGAGAAGACCCTGTGAGAATATGACCAGGAATGTTCCTTTCCCCTGAGATGTTGTCTAGACTCCAAAAACTAGATCTCCAGAAAGCAGGAAAGGAATTGCATCTGACTTCAGGGTTGTGGGGCTCCTCGTGGAAATAGAATATCTTTAACAAGGTTTTTAATGCCCTTCCAGTTTGAGGCAAGTTTGCAATGAGAAAAATTCGATGCCTTGGGCCTTGGGAAGCAGAATTAGGGTAGGTCTTTTAAAGAGTAAGGAATTCTATTTCAGAACCACCCAGTGCATCTTGTCTAGTCCACCTGATGCAGTCTGTTAGGTGATCTTATCAAATGGGGAAAATCACATCAGTTTTGGTTGATTCAGAATGTCCTGGTTGAAAGGCAGAGGAGGTGTCCGTGGAGATTTCAGGCTCATGGAAAAGTGCTTAGGTGTGGCTTCGTCTGCTTCTTCCATTTTAATCAGAGAGATCCTCTGTGGGTCATAAGACAAGAAATAAGAGTTTAGAAAGCCCCTCAAGAACAAGGGGGCCAAAACCTGGATCTGAAGAGACAAACACTTAAACAAGCTCTGGCTGAGGAGAGGAAGTTAAATGACTCCAGGGATGAACCAACTCCTTTTGAAGCAACTTCCTTGGTTTGGAGCCAGAGGGCCAGATGCCCAGTGCCTGTGAACACAGAGAATTTAAGGCAGACTCCTGCACTCGAGAACCTTCTGTGCTTTTAGCTCAGTCTTGGATGAGTATTATTCCATAAATTGTATATTTTGAAAGGCAAACCTGTGACCTTCTGGGTTGTGGACACAGAACCCATGCTACAAGAAAAGGCACTTGAACCAGTAATAAAATACTTTGAGATTTAGTCCCAGCAAGAAAAAAGATAAAAATCTTGAATTGCCAGCATCACAGTTTTAATTTTATTTAATCAGAGATATGCTTCCTGCTATAACTTTTAAAAGATGGTCTACATTTGAAAAGAATTAGGACAATCCTGTATCTTTGATCAACTCAGTGTCTCTGTAGGAAAAGATTCAGCACTCGTTTTAAACAGAAATATAAATATGCATCTGTTTTTGGGAAAATGATTTTCTGACAACCCACTATCAAGTTTGGTACTGAGACGATTGGTTTTTGTCAGCTGTTTCCTAGGCAGCATCACCTTGGGGATTTGTGTGGGGAGAAGACCCTGTGAGAATATGACCAGGAATGTTCCTTTCCCCTGAGATGTTGTCTAGACTCCAAAAACTAGATCTCCAGAAAGCAGGAAAGGAATTGCATCTGACTTCAGGGTTGTGGGGCTCCTCGTGGAAATAGAATATCTTTAACAAGGTTTTTAATGCCCTTCCAGTTTGAGGCAAGTTTGCAATGAGAAAAATTCGATGCCTTGGGCCTTGGGAAGCAGAATTAGGGTAGGTCTTTTAAAGAGTAAGGAATTCTATTTCAGAACCACCCAGTGCATCTTGTCTAGTCCACCTGATGCAGTCTGTTAGGTGATCTTATCAAATGGGGAAAATCACATCAGTTTTGGTTGATTCAGAATGTCCTGGTTGAAAGGCAGAGGAGGTGTCCGTGGAGATTTCAGGCTCATGGAAAAGTGCTTAGGTGTGGCTTCGTCTGCTTCTTCCATTTTAATCAGAGAGATCCTCTGTGGGTCATAAGACAAGAAATAAGAGTTTAGAAAGCCCCTCAAGAACAAGGGGGCCAAAACCTGGATCTGAAGAGACAAACACTTAAACAAGCTCTGGCTGAGGAGAGGAAGTTAAATGACTCCAGGGATGAACCAACTCCTTTTGAAGCAACTTCCTTGGTTTGGAGCCAGAGGGCCAGATGCCCAGTGCCTGTGAACACAGAGAATTTAAGGCAGACTCCTGCACTCGAGAACCTTCTGTGCTTTTAGCTCAGTCTTGGATGAGTATTATTCCATAAATTGTATATTTTGAAAGGCAAACCTGTGACCTTCTGGGTTGTGGACACAGAACCCATGCTACAAGAAAAGGCACTTGAACCAGTAATAAAATACTTTGAGATTTAGTCCCAGCAAGAAAAAAGATAAAAATCTTGAATTGCCAGCATCACAGTTTTAATTTTATTTAATCAGAGATATGCTTCCTGCTATAACTTTTAAAAGATGGTCTACATTTGAAAAGAATTAGGACAATCCTGTATCTTTGATCAACTCAGTGTCTCTGTAGGGGAAAAGATTCAGCACTCTCGTTTTTAAACAGAAATATAAATATGCATCAGATAACAGTTTTCCAAATTAGGCAGCAAAATTTTATGATTTCCTGACAACCAAGTGAATAGGAGGCCTGTTTTGTGCTTAGAAGTGACTGTCTTTGAACTAAATACACTTGAGTGAGGGGGATTTTTGTGTCATTATTTTTGACACAACTTGTCATTAATTTTGACTTTCACCCAGTTGTAGTGAGGAATTTGGTTGTGCAAGTTTGCCTATTGCTTATCTATACCTAGACTTAATTATTGTTTCCCAGGTCAATCATCACCATTTTAAGTGGGAAGAAATGGACTTTACCCATGGGATGAATCCCACAGAGCTTATTATATGTGGTTAGACCATAGGGTCAGATATATAGCTGGAGTGGGGGTAGGGATGGGATGGGAT
Source organism: Tragulus kanchil (assembly GCA_022376925.1). Classification (NCBI taxonomy): domain Eukaryota; kingdom Metazoa; phylum Chordata; class Mammalia; order Artiodactyla; family Tragulidae; genus Tragulus; species Tragulus kanchil. The sequence goes on from JAIOJX010000004.1 coordinate 215,823,188, forward strand.
GTAATCCAGTTATTTGGGAGAACCTGGAAACACAAGACTTTCTCTCTTTCAGAAATACTGCAGGGAGATGGGCCAAAGACTGCATATGGTCAGAAGAGTGGCCAGCTCATGCTGTCTCAGAAAAGTCCTTTCTGTCTCCCCATCATAAGGCATTTTGAACTTTCTGCTCTTAAAGAACTCCTTACAATTTTGAGAGGCCCTATTGACATGATGGTAGGGCTATTTGTTTTTGTGTGGAATTTCCTGAGTATTGCAGGATGTTTAGTGTCTCTGACTCTCCCTTCTCAGTTATTTTGGCAATAACAATGTCTTCAAAATGTTCAAGAATCGCTAAACATATTAACCGGGTCAGGAGAGAGACATGAGCGATCCAGGCTAAAAAGTCAGAGAGATTTTCTTGGGGAAAGAGAAGAGAGGGAAACTTCAGAGCATGTGATATATCAGGTCAAGAGGTAGAGGTGCTTAAAAGAGGACAGGCAACCAATTTGCCTATGAGAATGTGCCAAGTGTGCCCCTGTTGTGTAGGGATCCGAAGGAAGTAACATTTATTATCTGTTATGTTTCAGTATTTTGTAATGATTATTTAAATTAATCATCACTATTCTGTGAATTAGGTGTAATTAGTCTATCTTCAAGTAAAGAACTCAATCAGAGAGAGAGCTGACAGTGACAGAGGCAGGATAGAAATTCCAGACCAGTTGAACCCCTTCTCTTTTTAAAGATGTGGACTCATGATGAAGCTCCACCTGCATTCCAAGTTCATTGTTTTTCTTATAATCCTGAGTGTCAAAGTTTACATGAACAGATATAAAAAAAAAAAACTAGTGATCCTGTTACTGTAACTTGGACAAGTAACCTCCACCGTGAACCTAGTAGAACATTGGCCACCTAGGGTATGCTGTGACTTTCCCTCCAGTGCCAATCAGAGATACATTTGCTCAGTGCCTATGATGACAATTATTGCATAATTTCTGACATTAGACCATACTTTGCACTGGAGTCACCATAATTTTCTTCTCTGTGGCTAATAAAACATAGTTGTCAAGTGGCTGTTGATAAGATATTAATGATTCTACTGATGGACTGGAAGTCAGGTCTAGGGAAAAGTGCCAGAAACTGGCTAGCTGTTTGCCAAACTTGTTTTCTTTTCCAATGTACAGCTAGATAATCCTCTCTCCCCCAACCCTTGCAGTTAGGTGTAACTGTGAACTGAATTTCGGCTCATGGCTTGTGACTGGAAGTGAATGCATCCCTTCAAGGCTTTACCCGTAAAATTCTCCTTGGGATCCTCTACTCTCCTCTTTCTCTGTCTGCTGCCTGGCATCAAGAGGCCCTTGGGAACCATGTGTTGAATTCAGCTGGCAGAGCCTGTATTGCCTTGGGTCCCTGTGAAGCAAACTCCTCTTCTCAGCCTTTCCCACTACTGATCAGATTTTATGCACTGGGTTAAATTTATAGGTGTGCTGTCTCTGGCTTGTATTGGCTGGCAAGAGCTGATTGTTAAATTTATGGAATTTTGCAGCTAGTCAACATCAAGTTGATAGCTTCATATCAACAGAATTGGAGGTTACAGAAATTGGCAAATGAAACAAACCAGAGGTTTTACTTTGGGGAGCTGTTTTGCTAGCATGCCACTGGTTAAGCCAGTGTTCTTGCCTGTAAAATTCCATGGTCAGAGGAGCCTGATAGGCTACAGTTCATGGGTTGCAAAGAACTGGACACAACTGAGTGACTGAGCTTGCATGCACAGAAGATGTGAAATTGGGTTGATAGTTGGGTGGAGGTTGGCAAGAGATGTGCATCAAAAAAATAGATATCAGAGACTGGAAAAGCAATGACTTATTTTATGTCGTGGCAAAGCATTTGGTAAAACCATTATCTGCAATGACTCAGAAGGCAGACTAAGTTTTGGAGCAGCCTCTACCTTTTGGGGAAGTGGTTAGAAAGCAATGGTAGGTCATGTGTGCTGTTTATTACTGGCTATGACTAAAAGTATTAAAACATAAGATAAAACATAAATATAAAACATAAGACTCAGACCAGGACTTGTTTATAAATAAGAAATCAAGGTAAAAATACAAACATTTGTAAAATTGGAACATTTACTACTGTAGGGCCCCAGATAGTAGGATAAAAGACAGGAAAAGCAAGATTCAGGTGGGTTTATTTGGTTTTATGATCAGAAACATTTTAAGAAGTGTTTGAGTGCATGGAAATTGAGTTTCTTTTGGAATCAGTCAGAAAGCAAGATGAGCCATACTGGTTGGCTCCTACCATAGCACGACCGTTCCAGTTACCTTTTGTTGTACAACAAACCACTCTAAAGCCTAGTGACTTAAAACAATAATCAGTTATTTTGTTCCAGAATTTGTGATTTGGGCCCAGCTTGCGAGGAAGGCTTGTCTCAGCTGCATGCCGTATCAGCTTGACTGAAGGCTTAAGGGCTGCTGCCAAGATGATGCACATGTCTGGCAAATAGTTATTGGTTGTTGGCTGGGAGCTTGGCTGGGACTGAGGGTGAAGGGCTTAGCTTCACCCTCACATGGCTTTCTCCGTGTGGTTTGAGCTTCCTCACAGAATGGTGGCTGGATTCTAATAGCAAGTGTCCTAAAAGAGAGCCTACCAATGGCTGTATTACGTTGTATACACTGACTTGGAAATCAGAGCACATCCGTTCACCTGTACTCTTTTATTAATATTCAGAGTAGTCACAAAGCCCTGCCCAACTTCAAGGGGGGAAAGTGAGACAGTTAATTCTTAGGCAGATTCATAGGAAGGGTAGGGGATCCCCAAGAAAGAGGAGGAAGATGGGGAACAAACATTTTTTTAGCCAAGGTGCCTTCACCTTGGTTGTCAAGCCTAAGGCATTCGTTAAGCCCAGAGCTAATGTTTATAACAACTGTGTATCTTGCTCAAGGACATGTTTCTCTTTCTTGATGAGAACCTGTTCCTTTGGGCTAATCTCATATTTTTAATTTTAATTTAATTGGACTTCAGAAGGCAGACTAAGTTTTGGAGCAGCCTCTACCTTTTGGGGAAGTGGTTAGAAAGCAATGGTAGGTCATGTGTGCTGTTTATTACTGGCTATGACTAAAAGTATTAAAACATAAGATAAAACATAAATATAAAACATAAGACTCAGACCAGGACTTGTTTATAAATAAGAAATCAAGGTAAAAATACAAACATTTGTAAAATTGGAACATTTACTACTGTAGGGCCCCAGATAGTAGGATAAAAGACAGGAAAAGCAAGATTCAGGTGGGTTTATTTGGTTTTATGATCAGAAACATTTTAAGAAGTGTTTGAGTGCATGGAAATTGAGTTTCTTTTGGAATCAGTCAGAAAGCAAGATGAGCCATACTGGTTGGCTCCTACCATAGCACGACCGTTCCAGTTACCTTTTGTTGTACAACAAACCACTCTAAAGCCTAGTGACTTAAAACAATAATCAGTTATTTTGTTCCAGAATTTGTGATTTGGGCCCAGCTTGCGAGGAAGGCTTGTCTCAGCTGCATGCCGTATCAGCTTGACTGAAGGCTTAAGGGGCTGCTGCCAAGATGATGCACATGTCTGGCAAATAGTTATTGGTTGTTGGCTGGGAGCTTGGCTGGGACTGAGGGTGAAGGGCTTAGCTTCACCCTCACATGGCTTTCTCCGTGTGGTTTGAGCTTCCTCACAGAATGGTGGCTGGATTCTAATAGCAAGTGTCCTAAGAGAGAGCCTACCAGTGGCTGTATTACGTTGTATACACTGACTTGGAAATCAGAGCACATCCGTTCACCTGTACTCTTTTATTAATATTCAGAGTAGTCACAAAGCCCTGCCCAACTTCAAGGGGGGAAAGTGAGACAGTTAATTCTTAGGCAGATTCATAGGAAGGGTAGGGGATCCCCAAGAAAGAGGAGGAAGATGGGGAACAAACATTTTTTTAGCCAAGGTGCCTTCACCTTGGTTGTCAAGCCTAAGGCATTCGTTAAGCCCAGAGCTAATGTTTATAACAACTGTGTATCTTGCTCAAGGACATGTTTCTCTTTCTTGATGAGAACCTGTTCCTTTGGGCTAATCTCATATTTATTTTAATTATGCATGTTGTTCTGTGGGTCTGGTAAGACCTTTACAGCCTTAAAATATTCTTTTGATTTGTTGTTAATAACCAACCGAGAAAGTATATAATGTCCTGCCTAAACTAGCTGCTCTGGTTACTCTCCTACTTCCTTCCAGTGCCTTTTGCCGGAAGTGTTCTCTATCTATTTTAACTTTAATAAAACTTTTGCTGAATGAAACTTTGAGTGACTGAAACCACATCATTTGATCCCAAAGTGAAATTTTCTTCAGAGGTCACAAATCTAATACTATTTACTATAAGCGATCTACCATCATTTATCAAAAGCACAGATTATATTTTTTGATGGGAGAATCAAAGTTCTAAAAGAGCAAATGGGGTAAGAAATATCACTGTGACTGCTTGCCATGCTCATTATGTTGTAGAGTGAGTTCATCTAGGCAAGATCATTTAAGAACGCATCTGTGTTAAATGATCAAAAAGAACTTGATATCTCACAGTTAGTGCAAAATTTTCTACTCATTTAAGATAATCGAAATAAGGCAAATTATCATCCAGTAACAACCAGAACACAATTTATAGGAAAATAAGTCCTGAAGGGGTGCCAGGGATGTTTAGAGAGAAGAAAGGAGTCAATTTGATAAAACAGAAGTGAGACTCAATACCCTTGTGTCTTCAGTGAACATCCATTGAAGGCCTTCACTATTTCAAGCCCCATTCAAGCCACTAAGAAGATGAAAATGAATATTTATGTTCCTAGGGAAACTATCAGTGGTTGGGGGTAAGGATTGGAGTTGAATTTGGAGCGTCTGTATGTTTACAGGCCATTATTATAGACCCAGTGATAGAGATGGGAACAGTGCTTGAGGAGTACCTAGAAAATCTCATTTTACTTGGGATAGTTGTGAAAGATGGAGGGAATTTGCCCTAAATCTTCACTTATCAAAACTTGTGGGTTTACAGGCCCATTTTTTCCCAAAAATTTAGGTTCAATTGTGTTGCATAGATTATTAGTGCATTGGCAGTTTGGCTGTTAACATTTCTTCTGCCATTGTGCTGCTAAGGACATGTTTCTCTTTCTTGATGAGAACCTGTTCCTTTGGGCTAATCTCATATTTATTTTAATTATGCATGTTGTTCTGTGGGTCTGGTAAGACCTTTACAGCCTTAAAATATTCTTTTGATTTGTTGTTAATAACCAACCGAGAAAGTATATAATGTCCTGCCTAAACTAGATGCTCTGGTTACTCTCCTACTTCCTTCCAGTGCCTTTTGCCGGAAGTGTTCTCTATCTATTTTAACTTTAATAAAACTTTTGCTGAATGAAACTTTGAGTGACTGAAACCACATCATTTGATCCCAAAGTGAAATTTTCTTCAGAGGTCACAAATCTAATACTATTTACTATAAGCGATCTACCATCATTTATCAAAAGCACAGATTATATTTTTTGATGGGAGAATCAAAGTTCTAAAAGAGCAAATGGGGTAAGAAATATCACTGTGACTGCTTGCCATGCTCATTATGTTGTAGAGTGAGTTCATCTAGGCAAGATCATTTAAGAACGCATCTGTGTTAAATGATCAAAAAGAACTTGATATCTCACAGTTAGTGCAAAATTTTCTACTCATTTAAGATAATCGAAATAAGGCAAATTATCATCCAGTAACAACCAGAACACAATTTATAGGAAAATAAGTCCTGAAGGGGTGCCAGGGATGTTTAGAGAGAAGAAAGGAGTCAATTTGATAAAACAGAAGTGAGACTCAATACCCTTGTGTCTTCAGTGAACATCCATTGAAGGCCTTCACTATTTCAAGCCCCATTCAAGCCACTAAGAAGATGAAAATGAATATTTATGTTCCTAGGGAAACTATCAGTGGTTGGGGGTAAGGATTGGAGGTGAATTTGGAGACGTCTGTATGTTTACAGGCCATTATTATAGACCCAGTGATAGAGATGGGAACAGTGCTTGAGGAGTACCTAGAAAATCTCATTTTACTTGGGATAGTTGTGAAAGATGGAGGGAATTTGCCCTAAATCTTCACTTATCAAAACTTGTGGGTCAATTTCCTAGCAGGGGCAGAGCTGCCCTCCTAATTCAGAGTGAGTTCTTTTTGCAACACCACACAACATTTTAGGTTCAATTGTGTTGCATAGATTATTAGTGCATTGGCAGTTTGGCTGTTAACATTTCTTCTGCCATTGTGTCTGCTCCAAACCCCAAGGAGATTCCACTCAAGGTCTTGGTTAGACCTTGGCAAACAGTGGGAGCATGAAAACAGACCATGTTTAGATTAAGTTGAAATTTCCTTGAGTTGGAGAGTTTATATGTATCTGACTAAACTGTTGCAAGCATTGGCAACAAGATACCATAGAGATTTGTTTCCATTTTATCGCTTTCCTTTCTATTATCTATAGTCTGAAAGAAACAGTAATAATCATCATAATGGCCAAAAGATCGATGGGAAAAAATAAAGATATGGCTAAATCGACAGTTCAGAAATTAGGAATTAATTAAGAAATGATATGTATTTTTCATAAGAATTCATTCATGATCTTGGAAACAATTGACCCTAAATATCTGACAGGAGTTCTTTGTTTTCTCCCCCATCTTTTATAAGATTTGTGTATTTTGTCCAGAGTGCTTCATTTGACCAACATAAAGAATAGGATTACCTAACTACTTTGGCAAAAAACCTAGGACATTTTTGCTTACCTTAAAGGCATTGAAAAACTCTTGAAATGTAAAACTATAAATTAAGCTCATTTTAATTTGAAAAGTGGCATGTCCCTAATGAAGTGAATATAGGAGAAATTAAGTGAATTTAAGAGAAAAAGAAAAATACTCCTAAATGTAACAAGTGATAACTGGGCTTGAAAGCTGAAAATGTTTTCAATCCCTGGCATATGGGGTAGGAGATGAAAAGCTTTAAGAAATTATGGACTCATGATGAAAATTTCTTGCATCTGGAGGCTTTACTTAATATAAATTTATACTTTCCCTTCCCTGCCTTAAAGCAGTTGTCTGATGAGCTGTGTTTTAATCTTTGTCTCATCATTGTCCTGAGAGCTGAGAAGAACTTGATGGGCCTTTCTAAGCCTGTGACAGTTCATAGAGATCAGAGCACCAGCCATTTTGATAATCTTCATACTGTAAATACTGTGACTTTGTAATAAGATGGTGGTTGTTGGCCAAATATGAAAAAAACATGCTAGTTTTAAGAGAAAACTCTATTTTTCAAGTGCATTTCACAGTTTATACTGAGTGAGAAATGCCTAATTCTCACCATGTGAACTTTCAGATTGCTTATGCTGAATGGTACAGATGTAGCTGTCTTGAGAACCTTTGAAGTTAAAATCCAGCTTTTATCTCAAAACGTCGTACTTTTATAATAACATATATGAGAAGCGGTGATCTGTCTTAGCATCATGAACAAGTTTTCCATCACCACTGAATCCATGTGTTGAGCAGCACAGCATGTGTAACATCAGACCTGTTTGATTCTAAAAGTCTGCATTAAAGTCTGTGGATAAAAAGATATAGGTCTATCCGGCAGCTGTTAAGTCACAAAGGCTTTTAGACTGTGAATCAGATGTAGAAAGTATTTGTTTAGTGGTCTAGAGGATTTGAATTCTATACTGTATATTGTATAGGTGTTTATGGTGGATGACATCCCAGAAAAATCCTGAAACATTCATCAGATTAATTAGTTCCTTGATTCAATGACTTGTGGTTTTAGGATAAAACCTATAGTTTCCAAAGTAATATACTAGTCCCTGCAGGTCTCTCCAGATTCATTTGACCTTATTCTTCCATCTCTGTCTGTGTACAAACTGTGATAGACTTAGAGCTATAATAGACTTAATTTCTTAGGTTTTCTATGCTCTGTTCTGCCCTAGAGTCTTTGAACTTGCTGTTTTCTCTGGCAGAAAACTTCTCTTCCTCTGGGTCCCCTAGTTCACTATCACTCATCCTTTAGATTTTGGCCCAAATGCCACTTCTGCTAGGAAGCTGTCCCTTATATACCAATGTACATTTTAGTCACACTGTATAACTTTCCTTCATAATGCTTGGTGCAGTGCATAAGTATTCAGTAATTATTTACTTATTTGTGTGTCTATATGATTGGTGTTTGGCTCTTGTACAGGACTCCACGAGAATAGAGATCGTGTTTCTTTCACTAATTAATTATATTGTTAGTATCTAGTAAAGTGTCTGGTTCATGGGTAATGCTCCACAATCTTTGTTGAATAAAAATATTGCATCAAGCTCTTAACAGAATGGCTAGTATGAGGTAGGCTTTAAGAGCAGCTATTAAGACTGATCTTCTGAATTACCAGTAACATTTAGCTTCTGTGGGTGGATTTCTCTGAAATTATGGCTCATTTTGCTTCATACTTCTAATGACTTCCAGGACAAACCTGGAAGGTCACTTCCTTGGTGCCTTAATTTCCTAAGAATGGGTTGATAGATATCAGTAGTTGCATCAACCAGTCCCTAGGGAAGCATGAAGGCCAAACTGATGGTGAGTTGTGGATATATTTCGGGAAACAATTCTTATACTATTTAAACCTATGAACACTAGCATTGAATCCTAGACTCTTTTTCTCTCTTCTTTTTAGTTTCAATCCCTTTGAAAGGAAAATGGTATGGCGTTAGTGTCGGTTTCCCTTTCTCTGTGTGAGGCCATTTTACACACAGTATTTTGTTTTTAATATTCTCATTCACCATTTGAGATACATATTTTGATTTCCATTGACTGGATAAATAAATTGAGGTCCAGAGTGGTTAAGAAATTTGTCTCAGGTAATTTGGATAGTAAATGATGGAGTTGGGGTTTAAGAAAAGGTCTCTATTATTGTAGAACTTGTGATATTTCCCACTATTCTAGCTAGCTTTTCAAGTGTCTCTGATACCTGGAGGATCAGTTGTCCTGTCTAATCCAAACAGCGTAGAAGCTGGAGTGACTGGAGTTGGGGTTCAGTTTTCCTCATGGTTACAGTTTACAAAGGATCTGACAATCCACCGGAGAGAAATGTGAGCTCGGCTAGACTGATACAAATCTGCTGGACTAGGGTGACCAATGGGGAGTCTGCTGTTGGGCCATTTAGGCCCAGAAGACCTCTGGAGAGAGCTCACCAGACAAGAAGAGGAAAGTGATTCCCAGAGGCAGACGCAACCTTGGCCTGGAGGTCAGAGACGAAAGATACAACAGTTGACTGTCATGGAACCCATTTCAACTCAAGCACCCTGTGAAAGAGTCAGCCTGTCAATAGGAAGACAAGTTAAGTTCTTGGATTTGAACTAAAGATGATATAGAAAGAAGAGTGTTCCACTTAGCTGTCATGTGCTATGTCAGTTTCACTGTCAGAACTTTCAGGGAGCAGTGTCACAGAAGCAGAATCTTGGACCCAGAGCTGTCTTCTGTGAAATTTGTGTGGTCCTGCATCACCTGTTAGTGATGGAGAACTATGGCTAGGTATATTTGTCCTAAAGACTCCTTCACCTATTTGTGGCTGAAGGGAGATTATGTCTCCACACTTTTTGGGATCAAAGACAATTGCTGTTAACGCTGGTGTGGATCTATCTGTGGTGGTCAGCCACCAGTTGCATTCGACTCTTTGTGATCCCATGGACCGTAGCCTGCCAGGCTCCACTGTGCATGGGATTCTCCAGGCAAGAATACTAGAGTGGCTTGCCATTTCTTTCCCCAAGAGATCTTCCCAACCCAGGGACTGAACCCCCATCTCTTATGTCTCCTGCTTTGGTAGGTGGGTTCTTTTCCTCTAGTGCCATCTGGGAAGCCCTGTGTCTGTCAGTAGTTGTGATTTACTGAAGCCTGAGATACTAGGGCTCCTTCTGGGATAACAAGATTAATAAGTCAGATTTTCTGGACAGGCAGATTCTATTAGGCATAAAGGCTTAGGCCTGTAGGAGAGGGGATGCATTATCTTTCAGTTTGTATGTGGAATTTTTACTTTCTGTTAATTCTGAAACTGTATTTTGAACACAATCCTCCCTTAAGATTCTGATCAATTTGTGCATATAAGTAGATTTGCTCAGGCTTTCATAGTGAAATACATGAAGAGAATTGGACTAGAGTCAGGAAACATGAGTAAAAGATAAATAAATCTAGTGAATATCTGGGGCTTCTCTGGTGACTCAGCAGTAAAGAATCTGCCTGCCAAGCAAGAGACATGCGTTTGATCCCTGGGTTGAGAAGATCTCCTGGAGAAGGAAATGGCAACCCACTCTAGTTTAGTATTCTTGCCTGGGAAATCCCATGTACAGAGGAGACTGCTGGGTTATGTCCACGGGATTGTAAAGAGTCAAACATGGCTTAACAACAAAAGTGAATATTTACTGAAATTTAATATTCTATAGAATGCTGGGGGTGTACTGGTACCTTCAGGAAGCTTCTAAACTATTGAAGAAGTTACCCATTAAAATCAGTTGTAGTTTAATTAAAAAGAAAACTACATGAATATATGTATAATCATCTGAGTGGTTAGTGCTATGAAGTTAGTGGTTTGGGCAGAGCCTTGAATCAGGGAATGAAGCTTAGTCAGGGAGGTCAAGCAAGGCTTCCTGGATGAGAATAAACCTCTATGTAAGGATCTGAGTTGAGGGCGGGAAGAGATGGCAGAGTGCTTTTATTAAGTGGGACCAGCAAGGCCAAAACTCAGTGATGAGATGAGGCAAGCATTTCCCAGTCTTACTTCTTATCAGTGAAACCAGGGTATTGAACAAGATAACTCCTTTATTTCTTTTCCAGTCTAAGTTGTTTATTTGAATACATCTGAAGACAGGTTTTCTGATCATGTATGAGAACATGAGTTTGAATTTCTCTTCTATCACATCCTAGCTTCAAACTTCCTCTGCTATAAAATAGGAATGAGAATATATGCTTTACCCACATTCTGAAGTTACTGTGTGGATCAAACAAAATAACATAGCCCATATATCACCCTATAAATGTAAGATACTTCTCTTAAGTTCAGGTACAATTTCAACATGATCCATCTGAAGGCAAACATTCTAGGTCAGGAGCACTGGGCTGTGATTCTCACCAGGTGGTGATAGTGGCATAATTTAGCACATTGTTCTTTGGGGAAATGTTTCAGAGTTCTCATGATGGACAGGTGGTGTCCCTCAGGGAATTGAGAATAGAGACGTATCATTACCTATGAAGACAGTCGAGAGCTCTTTAACATTGGAATTGCAGAACAATTTTCCTGTGGCCCTTTTCCCCAGTATATATTTTTAAGTAAATAAAGTTTGAAACTAATGCTTATGAAAGCATTTTGTTCATGGAAAAAAATATCTTCAAAGGCCTCACTAAGGATAAGTGAATGTGCAAGAAACACTATAGGAATGGATGGTGGATAAGGAGCCTTAAGGCCTCACTCTGGTTGGGGTTCTGTTATCAGTGAGGAAGTTGGCATAAATAATATGCAAGCCCTCAGGAAGCACATCCTTTCTGTTTAATGTTTTATTTGGTGTCACAGGTTCTTTGGGCTATCTCTCTCTGCAGTTGGTCTCAGCCTTCACCGACCTTTGAATACTAATGAGGCATTCATTTCAAATCTCACCAGCCTTGAGCATCCACTAATTCACAAAGAAAGCCTTTTTTATTTTTTTCCTGGGAGTCCCTTTTCAAATAGTTCCATGGTGCCCACAAATCAGTCATTAACTCCTAAGCTAGCAGTGGAGCAGAAATCCAGGGTTGTCCCTGGAGCCCCAGTCCTGAAACTTCTGCACTGATGTCAGTAGCACAGAAAAGACGTCACTGGGGAGCATAGAGCCAGGATGGCTAAGGCAGGCCCCTGCCCTGCCGGCGGAAGCTCCTTAGTGCAGGACCGTCTCTACTCTAAGTTGGATTTCAATTGTTCTGTGATATAGATGATAACACACAACAGGAGACAAAGAGCGGAGCTAAAAATTACATCCTGTTGGAAACTGTACAAGATGAGCTACCTAGAAGAATTGGAATTTAAACCAAATTTTGAAAGATGGACATGATTTTGACTAGCATAAATGAAGATAACATGCATTTAGGGTAGAGGGGAGGGAATATCTAGGAAAAGGAGGCAAAAACATGAAAATAAGGAAAATTTGTGACAACAGACATAGGCCAGATTGGTTGAAAGACCAGGTGTTTGGTGCGGGGCGGTGTTGATGAAATGGCAAAGTCTGGAAAACAATGAGTGAAAGAGAGATATTTGAAAGTCAAACAAGAACTGGCTTAATTTTATTCACCTGTGTTGACATTGACAGCATTTCTGCAGAGAAGTGACAGCACAGGATCACTCTAGCAGGGGAGGGGACTGACGGGGAGAAGATTCTAGAGCAGTGCTGGCTATGGAAACACAATCCGAGATACAAAGTGGAGCCATGTGTAATTTTATATTTCCTAGTAGCCACATGTATTGGTTTTCTATTGCTGCTGTAACAAGTTACCATAAATTTAATGGCCTAAAGCAACATAGACTTAATCTCTAACAGCTCTGGAGGTCAGAAGTCTAAAATCAAGCTGTTTCTTACATATTGGTATGAAATATATTTGAGATGGGAAGTCATCTGAATATCTTTAAGTTTTATAGTCTGATTTATTTGCATCAAAAACAGTCTTTATGGGTGTTTTTCTCATTCCCATAACTTACTCTATGTTAAGAAGATTCAAATGAAAATGTACACAATTAAGCACATATTTTAATGTATAGGATGATCTTTTTCATCCTAGAGTTTTGTTTGATTTTTTTGTTTTTGTTTTTTTTGCTCCTCTTACTTACCTAGGAAATGGATGGATAGCTGCTTCCTGTAGAGTTTTCTACTCTTAAATTTCTTTTTCCTCCACTCTGCAGATGACACTTTTCTTTTGAATCTAGAACATTAGCATCTAAGATGAACAAGCATGTAATTTCCTGACAATGATCTCAGGATGTACAACAACAGTATTTGGAGTTTTCTTGAGTGTTTTGGCAACTAACTGCATGATTGAGACCAGTGACTCTTAACCACGGGAAATTTTGTCCTCCAGAGGACATTTAACACCATCTGGAGACATTTTTAATTTTCATAACTGGGAAGGGACATGATTACTGCATCTATTTAGCATGGGTGCTGCTAAATATTTCACAATAGACAGTCCCCCCAGCTTTTTTAAAAAAAAATTTTTTTTTGGGGGGGGCACGTCTATTGATGTTTTCATTTATTTCCATTTTTGTTCTTTAGACTGTGTGGGCCTCGGATTGCAGTGACCTCTCTCGTTGCAGAGCACTAGCTCTGGGCTCACCGCTCCAGAGCACTGGTTTGGTAGTTGGACACATTGGTCCAGCCGCTCCGTGGCACATGGGATCTTCCCAGGTCAGGGATTGAACTGGCATCCCTTGCGCTGCAAGGCAGTGTCCTTACCCACTGGACCACCAGGGAAGCCGGACAGTCCCCCTTTATTCCAACAAAGAATTATTCAGCTCCAAATGTCAATAGTGCAGAGGTGGAGAAGCCCTGCTCTAGATTAAGTTCTAGAGAGAAGAAGACGGCCCCAAAACAGGAACGGACAAATAAAAGCATTATGAGGAACTCATGACACGGGTCATGTATTTTCAAGATTAGGTTTTATGCTTTCGCTTTGTTTCTAGTCAGTATAACATTAAATGCTACTATCCTAGGTGGCATTGGAATCCATGGCCATTCCAAGCAGCCTTATAACCTGTCATTTTCCTTTTATAATTTGAGAACTTCAGAAAAACATCTACTTCTGATTCGTTGACTCTACTAAAGCCTTTGACTGTGTGGATTACAACAAAATGGGGAAAATTCTGAAAGAAATGGGGATACCAGACTACCTTACCTGTCTCTTGAGAAACCTGTATGCCTGTCAAGAAGTAGCAAGTTAGATCCGGACACGGAACAACAGACTGGTTCAAAATTTAGACAGGAGTATGACAAGGCTGTGTATGTCACCCTGCTTATTTAACTTCTATGCAGAGTACATCATGAAAAATGCCAGGCTGGATGAATCATAAGCTTGAATCAAGATTGCCGGGAGACATATCAACAACCTCAGATATGCAGAAGATACCACTCTAATGTCAGAAAGTGAAGGGGAACTAAAGAGCTTCTTTTTTTTTTTTTTAATTAAAAAAAAAAACCTTTTTTTTTTTTAAAGAGCTTCTTAATGAGAGTGAAAAAGGTGGCTTAAATAACTAGCATTCAATAACCAACATCATTGCATCTTATCCCATCACTTTATGGCAAATAGATGGGGGAAAAGTGGACAAAGTGACAGAATATTTTCTTGGGCTCCCAAATCACTGCAGAAGGTGATTTCAGTCATGAAATTAAAAGACACTTTCCCCCTGGAAGGAAAGCTATGAGAAACCTAGACCCTGTATTAAAAAGCAGAGACATGGTCGGCTCTCCCTTGAGCCAGCCCACTGTGAGGACTAATACTGAAGCTCCAATACTTTGTCCATCTGAGATGAACAGCTCACTCACTGGAAAAGACCTTGATGCTGGGAAAGATTGAAGGCAAAAAGAGAAGGGGATGGCAGATGATTAGATGATTAGGTAGCATCACTGATTCAATGGACATAAATTTGTGCAAACTATGGGAGATAGTGGAGGACAGAGGAGCCTCTCATGCTGCAGTCTATGGGGTTGCAAAAAGCTGGGCATGCCTTAGTGAGTGATTTGCGTGTATTCAGGCAATCCTGAAATCAGTCAGCTATTGTGGTCAATTATCTAGGTAATTTTTGTGCAAAGTGTATTATGAAAATGAGACCTTTTTGGTTTGATCTGTTTTTCTCAAATAAGAAGTAGCTAGTAACATTTTACATAAAGTTTGATTTTTTTTCTCCTTTGAATGCAACTAATTTTTGCAAGTAAACACTGGGTTTTATGAGCTTCCCCAGTGGCTCAGTGGTAAAGAATACACCTGCAATGCAGGAGAAGCAGATACTTAGGTATGATCCCTGGGTCAGGAAGATCCCCTGGAGAAGGAAATGGCAACCCACTCCAGTAATCTTGCCTGGAAAATTCCACGGACAGAGGAGCCTGGTGGGTTACAGTCCATGGTGCCACAGACAGTCAGACACGATTGAGTGACTAAAAAGCGATCTAGGTACAGTCTTTCCTTACTATACATAGAAAGAAGCAAATTAATTACCAAGAATTAAGTGATTTCACGTTCACAAAACGTGGTTGTCAGAAGTTATAGGTGAATGGTCTAGAGGAGCGGGCAGGAGAATGGTGTGGTCCTTTAATTTGGTACAAAGATTAATTAAAAAAGGATATAAAACATACAACATAATATAATAGTACAGTATATCACATCAGTAAAATCTCAGAAAATTATGCTTATTTTAATTTTGTAAACTTAGGATCTGAACTGCAAACTGGATAATTCACATAATAAGAGGAAAGGAATCTTATGTTCAT
The DNA here is from genome assembly GCA_022376925.1 of Tragulus kanchil. Taxonomy (NCBI): domain Eukaryota; kingdom Metazoa; phylum Chordata; class Mammalia; order Artiodactyla; family Tragulidae; genus Tragulus; species Tragulus kanchil. The sequence continues at coordinate 215,838,700 of JAIOJX010000004.1, forward strand.
TTCCTAGGTAAAGAGCAGGAATATATTTAGCCATAAGAATGCCCTTTTTCTCTGCACTGGTTGATGCTGCTCAGCTTTATATTGGTTACTATGTTGAATATACCCACTCATTTGATCTAGATTTTTATTTATAAAGCTCTGGATACTTCCCTAATAGGCAGGCCATAATCATGATGGCATCATTGACATAATGGACATGAGTTTGAGCAAACTCTGGGAGATGGTGAAGGACAGGGAAGCCATGTATGTTGCAGTCCATGGTGTCACAAGGAGTTGGACACAACTGAACAACAGAACAACAACCATGTTGAAACAGGTTAAGGAGGCTTTCCTTTTGTCCATGGTCCCTTGACTGTATTTCCATCTCTTCTGAGCTTTCCTCTCAATCTGGGTACATCTGGAACTAAAGGGCTCTGTAGGCATCAGGAGAGACACAGTAGCTGGGAAGGTAGTGAGGTAATTAGCTAGAGAATCTAGATTCCAGTCATGGCTTTTGGCTCTAAAGTTATATGACCCTAGACTCTGTGATACTTAACCTTCTGTTTACCTCTGACCTCAGCTTGACCATAATGGTTATTAGGAAATTCACCATCATCCAAAAGGAATGTTTGGAAGGTTAATGACATAATTGTGTCTAATCCTGGTGATGAGGAGAGAGTAAAATTTGTGTTTTAGAAATGGATAATAAATCTTCAGGTAAATTACATTTCATTTATTGAGCTAAACACAGCTGAAAGGGAAACCACATGAAGAGCTTTTAGTTTTAAAGTTTTTGTTCCCTTCAGTGGCCTGAGACAGTTCCAGAGCTTCTAAAGTAGGGCAAATATATTCTTAGCACAACTGGAACTTTTGATATAAAAGAGTTTTGAGTTCCCTGCAAGGCAATTATCCAGTTAGATTAACAGACTGCATTTTCCTTGCACTCTTCCCTGAGCCACAGAGTTATAGGTGAATGGTCTAGAGGAGCGGGCAGGAGAATGGTGTGGTCCTTTAATTTGGTACAAAGATTAATTAAAAAAGGATATAAAACATACAACATAATATAATAGTACAGTATATCACATCAGTAAAATCTCAGAAAATTATGCTTATTTTAATTTTGTAAACTTAGGATCTGAACTGCAAACTGGATAATTCACATAATAAGAGGAAAGGAATCTTATGTTCATTTCCTAGGTAAAACAGGAATATATTTAGCCATAAGAATGCCCTTTTTCTCTGCACTGGTTGATGCTGCTCAGCTTTATATTGGTTACTATGTTGAATATACCCACTCATTTGATCTAGATTTTTATTTATAAAGCTCTGGATACTTCCCTAATAGGCAGGCCATAATCATGATGGCATCATTGACATAATGGACATGAGTTTGAGCAAACTCTGGGAGATGGTGAAGGACAGGGAAGCCATGTATGTTGCAGTCCATGGTGTCACAAGGAGTTGGACACAACTGAACAACAGAACAACAACCATGTTGAAACAGGTTAAGGAGGCTTTCCTTTTGTCCATGGTCCCTTGACTGTATTTCCATCTCTTCTGAGCTTTCCTCTCAATCTGGGTACATCTGGAACTAAAGGGCTCTGTAGGCATCAGGAGAGACACAGTAGCTGGGAAGGTAGTGAGGTAATTAGCTAGAGAATCTAGATTCCAGTCATGGCTTTTGGCTCTAAAGTTATATGACCCTAGACTCTGTGATACTTAACCTTCTGTTTACCTCTGACCTCAGCTTGACCATAATGGTTATTAGGAAATTCACCATCATCCAAAAGGAATGTTTGGAAGGTTAATGACATAATTGTGTCTAATCCTGGTGATGAGGAGAGAGTAAAATTTGTGTTTTAGAAATGGATAATAAATCTTCAGGTAAATTACATTTCATTTATTGAGCTAAACACAGCTGAAAGGGAAACCACATGAAGAGCTTTTAGTTTTAAAGTTTTTGTTCCCTTCAGTGGCCTGAGACAGTTCCAGAGCTTCTAAAGTAGGGCAAATATATTCTTAGCACAACTGGAACTTTTGATATAAAAGAGTTTTGAGTTCCCTGCAAGGCAATTATCCAGTTAGATTAACAGACTGCATTTTCCTTGCACTCTTCCCTGAGCCAATTACTACTCCTGTCCCCATAGCAGAGAAAGGGATTTTTTTTTTGTGTTTTACTTTTTCTGGAGTAAGGACCTCACACACCACTTCCTCTACCTGTTGCTGCTTTTTAATAGCAAGGTGAGCCAAAAGTCTAGACTCTTCTAAAAACATGTTAACCTGTCTGTAGGAAGATACCTTTTTAACTCTAAGAAATATCCGTTATCTGAGATCAAATTTTTAAAAAAAATTTGGCCTCTTTTATTGATCTTTTCATTTATTTGTTTTCATCCATCTTCATTCCTTGGCCTGTGTGGGCCTCCCATCACAGTGGCCTCTCTCGTTGCAGAGCACTGGCTCTGGGTGCATGGGCTCCAGAGTGCTGGCTCGTAATTGGACACATCAGTTCAGCTGCTCCACGGCATGTGGGATCTTCCCAGGCCAGGGATCGAACCGGCACCCCTTGCACTGCCAGGGCAGACTCTTTGCCCTGGCAAAGTCCACCAGGGAAGCCCCCTGAGATCAAATTTTTATTGGACCTGAAGTATAAGGGAAGGATGGAAAGTAAACATCTGAAGATGGGGCTTTGGCTACCCAGAGAATGTGGGGAAAATGGGGAGGGGTGCAAAGTGATCTGAGCTCTTCAGTGTCAGCTGTGAATTTTGAGCAAAGAATTCACTCCATAAAGAAGAAAACTAAATATTTATGAGCAAGTACTATTTTCTGAGTGTGATGTGAGATATTTTTACATATATTATTCTGGCTTAATCTTTGCATCAGTTTTCTGAAGGGTACTATTATCACCATTCTTAGCGATTAGTAAAGAGTGATTCAATGGATTGCCCAAGGTCACACAACTCATAAATAAAGGCCAGGATCCAAATCCAGATTGGTCTGACTCCTAAATTCATGCTCTTTTTCGTAAACCACCATCCTTTAGCAAATGGCAACCCCCCCTCATATTTCTCTTCTCAGTTATCACATCCCTTTTTGACTTTTCTAAAGATTTTGGAAAATTCATTTGTACTCATGAACATGTGAGAATGGAGACAGCAAGCTTTTTGCAAACTTGATGGTAACCATTACTGTAAATACCATTGTACGTATAGTCTGTAAAGTGCTTAGTATATGAACGCAACCCTATTATTACCGAGTAATAGTGTGTATTATTATAATAACATACAATTATTTAGCTTGGGTAAAATTAGAATGGTATGTATTTAAGATGTCACCCAGGTTCTATTTTTTGAGAACCTCTGGAATATACTGTTTAATTCAGCAAATTATATCATAATTTGTAACATATAGGAAGATGATTTGCACTGTTTCACCTTTACTTAGGAATTTCCTGTTTTCTAGGAAGACTTACCAATTTGAATTTATTGACACTGAAAACGCATTTATCAAATAACATTAAGATCTCATGCAATTCTTAATATGAGGAGTATCCATGGGAACCATTTGGCACAGCTAGTTAAGTGTGTAATGTGTTTGAGAGAGAAAAAGTTGCTTTGAGATGTGTCTGCCCCCACCCCCCACCCTGCTTCAGACTACTGGGCAGCAAGCCCAGACACCAGGTGCTGACATGTAGAGACCACCAAAACCATGAAAACCTTTCCCTTAGCAGCACCTTTACTGAGTAGCTCTGATAGTGCAGAAAGTACTCAGTTCACTAGGCAGTAATTCTTTGACTGTTTTACTAAACCTCTGACTTTTAAGGTTTGTGTCTTCCTTCCCTCTGTGCCTATTAGGAACACTGATTAGAAGTGGCTGAAGTCAATACATATCATTCTGCAATGTCTTAATAATGGTGGTTCAAAAAAATTGCTGGTTGATAATTTTGGAATAATAAGCCCACATTAATTTTTTTAAAAAAAAAATTATGGTTTTGAGAAATTCACAATTTTTCTCTGACTTTATTTATTTGATGAACACGTATTTATTGGTCAGTTATGATGCCTCCACTCATCTACAAGCTTATTATAGCATATACCAGTAAATTCAATGTAATATACAAGTAAGTTGAATTGAAGGGAGTATGTAATCTGTAGTGTGTATCATGTTACCAGTCACAATTTAGTCCAATGAAGTTTTGCTGCTTACACATTGTATGTCAGACTCAAAGTTGAGTTCTGGGGATGTCAACATGAATCAAGACCTAATTCTAAGCCCCTCCTCATTTATCAGATAGCCAGAGCTATGATAAAAAAAAAAAAAAGCCTTGTAATAGGTGATAGCTGCAGATGAAATTTATATATTTAGATACATAAATATGATGATATTATGGGAGACATAAAACTTAGAATGGTATGTATTTAAGATGTCACCCAGGTTCTATTTTTGAGGACCTCTGGAATATACTGTTTAATTCAGCAAATTATATCATAATTTGTAACATATAGGAAGATGATTTGCACTGTTTCACCTTTACTTAGGAATTTCCTGTTTTCTAGGAAGACTTACCAATTTGAATTTATTGACACTGAAAACGCATTTATCAAATAACATTAAGATCTCATGCAATTCTTAATATGAGGAGTATCCATGGGAACCATTTGGCACAGCTAGTTAAGTGTGTAATGTGTTTGAGAGAGAAAAAGTTGCTTTGAGATGTGTCTGCCCCCACCCCCCACCCTGCTTCAGACTACTGGGCAGCAAGCCCAGACACCAGGTGCTGACATGTAGAGACCACCAAAACCATGAAAACCTTTCCCTTAGCAGCACCTTTACTGAGTAGCTCTGATAGTGCAGAAAGTACTCAGTTCACTAGGCAGTAATTCTTTGACTGTTTTACTAAACCTCTGACTTTTAAGGTTTGTGTCTTCCTTCCCTCTGTGCCTATTAGGAACACTGATTAGAAGTGGCTGAAGTCAATACATATCATTCTGCAATGTCTTAATAATGGTGGTTCAAAAAAATTGCTGGTTGATAATTTTGGAATAATAAGCCCACATTAATTTTTTTAAAAAAAAATTTATGGTTTTGAGAAATTCACAATTTTTCTCTGACTTTATTTATTTGATGAACACGTATTTATTGGTCAGTTATGATGCCTCCACTCATCTACAAGCTTATTATAGCATATACCAGTAAATTCAATGTAATATACAAGTAAGTTGAATTGAAGGGAGTATGTAATCTGTAGTGTGTATCATGTTACCAGTCACAATTTAGTCCAATGAAGTTTTGCTGCTTACACATTGTATGTCAGACTCAAAGTTGAGTTCTGGGGATGTCAACATGAATCAAGACCTAATTCTAAGCCCCTCCTCATTTATCAGATAGCCAGAGCTATGATAAAAAAAAAAAAAAGCCTTGTAATAGGTGATAGCTGCAGATGAAATTTATATATTTAGATACATAAATATGATGATATTATGGGAGACATAAAACTTTGAAACTTTAGTCATCAGTCTGAGAGTCAGCATATTCAGGGAAGTGCTGGGGTTCCTTGCTCCTCAGAAATCCTGGCTTGGTGCTAGGCCAGTTTCTGCTCCTATTTGCTTAAGGGTATCCTGTCTAATTTCTGGCTCCCTCCAGTTTGCCGGTCTCTAGGGAAGCTGTTTGCTAGCAGAGGAGAAAAGGAGGGTACCTCATCTGAGTATCACCCTTGAGGAGGTGCCAGGGCTGACCTGCCTTCCTGGAAATCATTCAGGGCATGACGATTTACTCAGACTTGGACTTTATCCACCATTGTAGCCAGGGGCCCAGCATCAAATTAGATAATGGAGACTGGATCCAGCTTGCCTGAGGGTCTGGCAAGAAGGCGAGTGTCTGTGTGCCTGCTGGTGCATCATGTTGGCTCTGTGCCTGCTGCAGAGAAAGCTCCAAGGTGGCTCTTGATTAACACACATGCAAACGTTGAACCTCCATCCAGTTGACGTGATTCAGTGTCCTGGACAGTGCAGGTGGGGCCAGGACCTCCTCTGCCTCCCCTTCTTCTTTTTCGGCTTTTTCTCAGTCATTTGCCCTGTGGCAAAGTTCCTTTTTGGTTGCTGGTTGCCCCAGGGGACAGGGTGAGTCTTGTTAAGCAAGGAAGAAGCCGGTGAATCTAGCTTTTGTTTTGCAATCCTTTGGGACAGGCTTACAACAGAGCATTTCATGAGTAAATTTTGGTCATTCTGAAAGATAAATACATCTACTAAAGTATTTGTCTCCTGGCTGTGGTTTCTGAAGTCATATTAAATTACATTAAGAGCCCTTCTCTCATTGCCACTGGTCTTTTAGTATTCACTAGATGTTTAGAAAGACGATATGTGGGTGAAAGATAAAAAAGCTGAATGATGGTCATTGCCTTGGGGAAGATGCTCTCATAGAGAGGAAGTGCACCGCTGAGTAGAGCAGGAAGGTCATTTATGGGCAGCCGAATGGTTAGAATTCTCTCTTCTGCCGCTCTGCTGTCTCTCTCAAAGTGTAGCTTAGCGTTGCCAGACTAGTTATTTTAAGCTCTCACAAACAATCTCAGCTTTATTTTTTGCCCTCGGCTCCAGTAATTTGGGGCCCCCATGCAGTGCGCCCTTGGCATTAAAATGGATCTGAGCTGCTTAAGGGCTAGGGATAAGGGGGGTTGGCACAGCAGGGCTGGCAGACACAGAGTAGGTCCATTCAAGACTAGAGCATTAAGGACGCTTCTTTAGGAATCTACAGGGCTACAAATACAGTTCTGTAGTGTGTAAACGTGAGTCTTGGTTTGAAAATCTTTCCAATACTCTCTGCAAAGGAGATCTTTTCAGGCTACTTTGCATTTCATTTCCTTTTGTTTTCTTGCTGAAAAATTCCTATTTCTGCTTTAGGATAGGTTTTTAATCTGTCTATCTGTCCATTCTATCAGTTAGTTTTGGAAACAAATTTCAGTAGTGAGAGAAAGATGTTGTGAAAGCTATTTTGAGCATACGGTTTATGAGTTTCAGTTAGTGGAAAAAGCAGCATACAGGAGGGGATAGTGCTGGCCTGTTATTAGTTAGAACACCTAAATTGCTCATAAGAAACCATCATACATGGTGGGCTGCAGTTTCCCCTGCCTCTGGAGCCCATGGGGACATACTAGGCTGAGGAAAAACAATCCTCATTCTTACCATCTGTGAATCCTCTGTGATAGACGGAGGCTAAGGCAGGCTCGAAATGAGTAGACAGATTAATTTGAGGGAATCTGGACTAGGTTATTTCCTCCCTTATGGCTTAAGATTTCCTCAAATCTCACTGCTAGGATGTTTTTCTCTGGCTTATGACCTTGTTAATATCCAATAGATGCCTTGTCAGGTTTTTACACCTAAGTGCAAATTAGTTTATTGACTTCTTTCTTTAGATCTAGAGAGAATGATGAGTAGATGATGAGAGAGAGAGAGAGAGAGAGAGAGAGAGAGAGCGCGCAAGGGTGAGGGCAGAGGGAAAAAGGGCGAGAAAGTGGATACCTGGGTATACTCTAGGTCAAGCTCTACTTGAAAACTCTGCCAAGGAATGGTTGTGCCTGTGGGCTCTGCCTCAGGGCCTGCCAGTTGCAACCATTTCCTGTGCCCTTCAGCAGTTTTCCAAACAGAACTTTCCATTCTTGAGATGTGACATCTGTTTTAAATTATGTCAATTGTATCTAGATAGTCAAGTGATTGACACCTTCTTCGAAATATGTGGAAACTATAGTAAAAGTGATGAGTGCCCTTGGCAGATCACAGAGTAAGGTCCATTCAAGACTAGAGCATTAAGGCGCTTCTTTAGGAATCTACAGGGCTACAAATACAGTTCTGTAGTGTAAACGTGAGTCTTGGTTTGAAAATCTTTCCAATACTCTCTGCAAAGGAGATCTTTTCAGGCTACTTTGCATTTCATTTCCTTTTGTTTTCTTGCTGAAAAATTCCTATTTCTGCTTTAGGATAGGTTTTTAATCTGTCTATCTATCTGTCCATTCTATCAGTTAGTTTTGGAAACAAATTTCAGTAGTGAGAGAAAGATGTTGTGAAAGCTATTTTGAGCATACGGTTTATGAGTTTCAGTTAGTGGAAAAAGCAGCATACAGGAGGGGATAGTGCTGGCCTGTTATTAGTTAGAACACCTAAATTGCTCATAAGAAACCATCATAAATGGTGGGCTGCAGTTTCCCCTGCCTCTGGAGCCCATGGGGACATACTAGGCTGAGGAAAAACAATCCTCATTCTTACCATCTGTGAATCCTCTGTGATAGACGGAGGCTAAGGCAGGCTCGAAATGAGTAGACAGATTAATTTGAGGGAATCTGGACTAGGTTATTTCCTCCCTTATGGCTTAAGATTTCCTCAAATCTCACTGCTAGGATGTTTTTCTCTGGCTTATGACCTTGTTAATATCCAATAGATGCCTTGTCAGGTTTTTACACCTAAGTGCAAATTAGTTTATTGACTTCTTTCTTTAGATCTAGAGAGAATGATGAGTAGATGATGAGAGAGAGAGAGAGAGAGAGAGAGAGAGAGAGCGCGCAAGGGTGAGGGCAGAGGGAAAAAGGGCGAGAAAGTGGATACCTGGGTATACTCTAGGTCAAGCTCTACTTGAAAACTCTGCCGAGGAATGGTTGTGCCTGTGGGCTCTGCCTCAGGGCCTGCCAGTTGCAACCATTTCCTGTGCCCTTCAGCAGTTTTCCAAACAGAACTTTCCATTCTTGAGATGTGACATCTGTTTTAAATTATGTCAATTGTATCTAGATAGTCAAGTGATTGACACCTTCTTCGAAATATGTGTGGAAACTATAGTAAAAGTGATGAGCCAGATGCTTCCAGGAGAGTAAATTATACCCTGCAAGTAAGTTAGCCATGGGGTTGGTGCATTCACTTTTTTAGGTCACCAATAAATTACTCCTGCAGAGTAGTAAATGGCCCCAGTGTGGCCTGAAGTCCTTTACACGTGTACAGTGGGGGTCTCTTGTTTCTGTATATCTTTTCTCCAAATAATTAAAAATGCATAACACTTGGGATTTGGATATTGATTTACCAGCATCTTTTAGTGAGTTTCCATAAAATCTTTGTAACTTCTTTAAGTGGGTAACTCTATTATTCATCAATGTTTTCTAAAAGGTAAGCCTTTGAAACTAGGCCAAACTGCTTCCCATGATAAATTATGACATTTATTGTTGCCTTTTGGGTGAATTCTCTCTAGGATTACACAAATTGTATGCACTTCCAGGTCACATTTAAGTCATACACACACACAGACAGACACACACAAACTGTGATGTGTTTGTGCTGTGTCTGGTTATCTATCTTGGAACTGCATTTTCCCTGTATAGCTTTTGGTTAGTGTCAGTCACAGGAGACGTTTTGCCCAAATGTTGAAAAGGTGAAGTGAAGTGGTGGCCAGATTGAACTCTGAAGGCTGAAACTGGGTATGAGGCACAGTAGAGACTGATATATGCTGGTGCAGGTCTGCTGGCTCGTCTGGTTGGTGTAGGACAGTTCCCAGTGCTGTGGCTCCTCTGGCTCTCATCAAATCCCTGCTCCATCAGCTTGCTCAAGTGCTATGTCAACTGAATGTGCAGTACCAGCAGGTTACCTGGGGCATCAAGGTTTACATGGTGAGACAAACTAGATTCCCAGGTCATTCTCATGGCTTCCTACTGACTTTCTTCTCATCTACATTCAGCTTTTCTTCCCAGCAGTCAGTCTTGCTAAACTATAGTGAGTTAACTATAGTTAGCTAGTCACAGAGGCAACATCCTGCATAGACGCCTCCATCAGCCCACATAGACTACTCTCACAACTGAATATGCTTTAACCCCTATAATAAACCGCTTTTTAATATTATTTGGAGTAATACAGTGATAAAACCCTGACTGATGTACAAAAATTTAGATTTTTAAAGAAGCATATGGAATGTGAACTACATGAAGGTAACAATCCTTTAAACCTTCTTCTTTTCACTGCTCTATTTGCTAGTGCTAGACACATAATAATCCTTCACTAAATACTAATTGGATAAGAATCACAGGTCTGAGCTCTTGATCTTTAGGAAGATAAAATATGCAATTCCTTAAGTTTTGATTTTACCTTGGATTTCAGATATCTATGTGACTTCCAACTAGAGATTTGGTTTTATAGGTCTGGAGATCAGCAGAAAATCTGGATTGAAGTTACATAGATTTGGAGATCATTAACATACAGCAGGTATAGTGATGAACCCAGGAATATGTAAGAAGGGGAAAAGGCTGAAAAAAGAAGCTTGGAGGGCTTTCCTGGTGGTCCAGTGGGTAAGAACACTGCCTTCCAGTGCAAGGGGCGCCAGTTCGATCCCTGGCATGGAAAGATCCCACGTGCTGTGGAGCGGCTGGTCCCATGTGTCCAATTACCGAGCCAGAGCTATGGAGCGCATGCACCCAGAGTTGGTGCACTGCGACAACAGAGGCTACTGCTATGGGAGGCCCACACGGGCCAAAGAACAAAGATGGATGAAAATAGATAAACGAAAGACCAATAGAAGTGGCCTACCTGCCCCCCTCCCTCCCCAACCCACCTCCCCGCCCCCCACACACACAAAATTAAAAAAAAAAGAAAAGAGAGAAGGACAAGTATAATATACCAACACATATATATGGAATTCAGTAGGATGGTAATGATAACACATGCAGTGAAGTGATGAAAAACAGAAAAGAGAACAGACATATGGACATTGAGGGGGAATGAACAGTGGGTGGGGGGCATAAAGGAAGTAGTGCGATAACCTTATACTATCATATGTGAAAAAAAATAGCTATTGTCACTGAGCTGTGAGAAAAGGGGATCCTGCAGGGGTGCTGTGCAATGGACTGGAGGGGTGGAATGGGGGAGATATGAGTAATTACATATTATACATATGAGTAATCTGGGATCATACGTATCTGTAAACAAGAAAACTCTGTAAAAGTGAAAAGTAAAATAAAAATTAAAAAACAAAAAACTCCCACAAAACTCAACACAGAAAAAACTAAGAACATGGCATGTGGTCCTGTCACTTCATGGCAAATAGTTGTGGAAAATGTGGAAACAGTGTCAGATTTCATTTTCTTGGACTCTAAAATCAATGTGGATGGTAACTGAAACCATAAAATTAAAAGACTTTTGCTCCTTGGAAGAAGAGCTATGTCAAAACTAGACAGTGTTTTAAAAAGCAGAGACATCACTTTTTTTAACAAAGGTTTATGTATTCAAATCTAGGGCTTTCCCAGTAGCCATTCATGGATGTGAGAGCTGGGCAATAAAGAAGGCTGATGTTGAAGGACTGATGCTTTTGAACTTTGGTGCTAGAGAAGACTCTTGAGAGTCCCTTGTACTGCAAGGAAAACAAACCAGTTAATCCTAAAAGGAAATTAACCCTGAATATTTGTTGGAAGGACTGATTCTGAAGGACTGAAACTGGAGTTCCAATACTTTGGATACCTGATGTAAAGAGCCAACTCATTGGAAAAGATGCTGATGCTGGGAAAAATTGAAGGCAAGAGGAGAAGAGGGTGACAGAGAATGAGATAGTTGGATGGCATCACCAACACAATGGACATGTGTTAGAGCAAACTCAGGAAGATGGTGTTGGCAGAGAGGCCTGGCGTGCTATAGTTCATGGGGTCGCACAGTCAGACATGACTTAGCAACTGAACAACAAAAACAATATCTAATGTAAAACACTAACAACAAACTATTAGAAATAGAAATTAAGGAAATAATCTTATTTAAAATTTGATCGGAAAGAATAAAATACATAGGAATAAACCTACCTAAGGAGACAAAAGGCATACTTATGAAACTATAAGACACTGATGAAATAGTGTTAAAATGATCTACAACCCAAGGAAATCTACAGATTTAACACAATCCCTATCAAAATGCAATTTTTTTAATCAAATGAGATCAAGTAATTTTAAAATTTGTAAGAAAATATGAAAGACATTTAATAGCTAAAAAGAACAATACAGAATTAGAAGACTCAAGCTCCCTGACTTCAGACTATACTGCAAATCTACAGTAATCACAACAGCATGGTATTAATGCTAAAAACAGACACATAGATAGATCAATGAAACAATAGAGTCCTGAGTTAAGCCCACACACTTATCATCAATTAATCCACCATCAAGGAGGTAAAACTATGCAATGGGGAATGGGCAGTCTCTTCAGTAAGTGGTGATAGGAAATTTGGATACCTATATGTAAAATATGAAATTAGAACATTCTCTAACACTATATATAAAAATAAAATCAAAACAGATTGAAGGCCTACATGTAAGATACCATAAAAATACCATAAAACTCTAGAGAAAAATGGAGGCAGACCACTCTTTGACATAAATCACAGCAGTGTTTTTTGAATTTGTCTTCTAAAGCAAGAGGAAAAAGAAAAATTGAACAAATAGGACCAAGTAAAACTTAAAGCCTCTTTTTGCAGAGCAAAAGAGACCATCAGAAAAATGAAAAGAAAACCTACAGAGAGGGAGAAAATACTAGCGAATGACCAATAAAGATGGAAAATCCAGCATATATAAACAGCTCATGAAACTCAACATCAAAAAAACAAAAGAAATTTAAAAAAATGAGTAGAAGAATCGAATAAAACTTTTTCCAAAGTCAAAACACATATGGCCAACAGGCATATGAAAAGATGTTCAATGTTGCTAATCATCAGGGAAGTGCAAATCAGAACCACATTGAGATATAATCTCACACCTGTCAAAATGGCTATCATCAAAATGAACAAATAACAAATGTTGGTGAGGATGTGGAGAAAAGGGAATCTTGCACAGTGTTTTTGAAAATGTTAATTGGTGTAACCATTGCATAAGACCATATAGAGCATCTCAAAAAACCAAAACACAGAACTATCATATGACTCAACAATTCTACTATATCCAAAAATTAAAAAAAACTGCTAATTCAGAAATATGTATGCTCTCCAATGTTCATAACAGCGTTATTTTTAGTTGCCAGGATAGGGATACAACCTGTGTCCATTAAGAGGTCAATGGACTTGGAAGATATTATGCTAAGTGAAATAAGGCAGACAGAGAAGGAAAAATATTATATAATGCTGCTTACATGTAGAATCTAAGAAATACAACAAACTAGTGAACATACCATAAAAAGAATTAGAGTCACAAATTAGAGTAGAGAGCAAATTAGAGTTTACCAGTGGGAAGAGTTAGAAAGGGGTAATATAGTGGTGGAGATAAGGAGGTACAGACTTTTGGGTCTAAGACAGACTATAATAGTGCATTGTGTAACTCAGGGAATATAGACCATATTTAGTAATTACTATAAATGAAGTATAACCTTTAATATTATATAAAAATAAAATGATTTTCCTAAAATATATAAAAAAAGTGAATCATAAGAGATTCCTATGCAAAGCTATATGCCAATAAAATGGACAGCCTAGAAGAAATGAACAAATTCTTAGAAAGGTACAGTCTTTTAAGACTGAATCAGGAAGAAATAGAAAATATGAATAGACCAATTCCCAGTAATGAAATTGAATCAATAATAGAAAACTCTTAACAGAAATCCAGAAGTAGATGACTTCCTTGGTGGATTCTACCAAATATTTAGAGAAGAGTTTACACATAGCCTTCTCAAATGAATCCAAATATTTACAGAGAAAGGAATACTTTAAACTCATTTTGTCAGGCCAATATCACACTGATACAAAAACCAGACAAAGATATCAGGAAAAAGAAAATTACAGTCAATTCCATTGATGAACATAAATGTTGTCTTATATTCTTTACAGTTTTATATGTTAACAGATTTTATCTCTCTCTGTATATCCATCCACCCACTTATCCATCTCCCCATCTGTTTATCTGTGTGTGCATGCATCCATTATCCATCCATTCTTCTTCCACATTATTCCTTGAAGTATGTCAGAGAACTTATATGTAATGTTCTATTTAAATGTTAAAATGAAAGTAAAAATATCAGAACCAAAGAATATAGATAAGAACATATGTAGTCACATGGTGAATGTCCCAAATTTTGATTGATTGAATACTAACCTAGCAGAAAATTATGCTCATAGACTCCATTCTAGGGTTTTGAATTTATACTATAGGAATCTACCATTGCAATTAGGTTATATTTTAAGATATAAAAGGAAATTTGGGAAGTTAACATGAAAAGAAAGTAATATGAAAATCAGAAATGCTCACTATGGAAAGCTTTTAGTTAAAACAAATTCTCCTTTGTATCTTAAATTACAGAGAAATAAGTTATTTCTATGTAATTTTCTCCATCCTTACTAGACCATATGATCTGTTTCTCTTGTCATACCTGTCCCTTAGGACAGATAAAACAAGTAATGTCGTCAATTGTTAGACCTTAGAGAATAGAGAATATATTACTATTTATCTTCTTCAGATATGGGGAAAAGACTACAAAATACACATTGAATTCTAATTTTTTGTGTACATAAAAACTTATGCCTCCTTTAAAGGACATCAGCTTTTCACTTCATTTACTTGTTTTTATAATTTTCACCTAGAAAAATGTAAGATTATTTTTATGTTCAAGGAATTTTGGTCAAAAACAAAAGTAAGGGGCTTCCCCTGGTGGTCCAGTGGGTAAGGACACCGCCTTGCAGTGCAAGGGGCGCCGGTTCGATCCCTGGCCTGGGAAAATCCCACGTGCCGCGGAGCGACTGGACTGATGTGTCCAATTACCGAGCCGGAGCTCTGGGGCGCATGCGCCTAGAGCTGGCAATCCGCAATGACAGAGGCCACTGCGATGGGAGGCCCACACAGGCCAAAGAGCAAAGACGGATGAAAATAGAGAAATGAAAGGCCAATAGAAGTGGCCCGCCCGCTCCCCTCCCTCCCTAACCCAACCCCCGCCCAAAATAAATAAATAAATAAATCTTAAAAAAAAAAACAAAAACAAAAGTAAATATGCTATCCTGGTTAATTAATGCTTTCCCCAACATTTCTTCAACTGGTAGGAAAATGAAGTTCGTGTAATAAACACTATGTTAGCATCGTTTTTTACAATTATGTTTCTGCTAATACTTAAAAGATAGATTTAAATGACTAGTGCCATCTCCTTTTTAAGTTTAGTACTTAAATAAATTAAAAACCACTTAGCAAACATGCATATATAGCTTCTTGAGTTCCAAAAAGAGCCTTTTAAGGAAATAAAAAATAAGTCAGTCTAAGGCACTGATAACCTTAAGCTTTAGAACCATGATTCCTCCAAAGCTTCTGGCAACACAATTAACTACAGTCATTTCCTAGACCTTTCCTATATCCCAGCAACTGCTGGGATCATCTAATAACATGTCATCCTTCGAGATGAGACATAAACCTTTCTTGATGATACCCAAAACCTTATCATTGTACATGTTCCCTAGACTTTTCTTTAAATTAAATTTTGTTTATTTATTTATTTTTACAGAGTTTTGTTGTTTACCATCACACACAAACCTGAAGCCACCATAGATATGCATACATCTCCCTCTCCTCCACTGAACATTCCCCCGTCTCTCTCACCATCCCACCCCTCCAGATCACCACAGAGCCCCTGTTCTATTTTTTTTAACATAAACTTATGCCTCCTTTAAAGGACATCAGCTTTTCACTTCATTTACTTGTTTTTATAATTTTCACCTAGAAAAATGTAAGATTATTTTTATGTTCAAGGAATTTTGGTCAAAAACAAAAGCAAGGGGCTTCCCCTGGTGGTCCAGTGGGTAAGGACACCGCCTTGCAGTGCAAGGGGCGCCGGTTTGATCCCTGGCCTGGGAAAATCCCACGTGCCGCGGAGCGACTGGACTGATGTGTCCAATTACCGAGCCGGAGCTCTGGGGCGCATGCGCCTAGAGCTGGCAATCCGCAATGACAGAGGCCACTGCGATGGGAGGCCCACACAGGCCAAAGAGCAAAGACGGATGAAAATAGAGAAATGAAAGGCCAATAGAAGTGGCCCGCCCGCTCCCCTCCCTCCCTAACCCAACCCCCGCCCAAAATAAATAAATAAATAAATCTTAAAAAAAAAAAACAAAAACAAAAGTAAATATGCTATCCTGGTTAATTAATGCTTTCCCCAACATTTCTTCAACTGGTAGGAAAATGAAGTTCGTATAATAAACACTATGTTAGCATCGTTTTTTACAATTATGTTTCTGCTAATACTTAAAAGATAGATTTAAATGACTAGTGCCATCTCCTTTTTAAGTTTAGTACTTAAATAAATTAAAAACCACTTAGCAAACATGCATATATAGCTTCTTGAGTTCCAAAAAGAGCCTTTTAAGGAAATAAAAAATAAGTCAGTCTAAGGCACTGATAACCTTAAGCTTTAGAACCATGATTCCTCCAAAGCTTCTGGCAACACAATTAACTACAGTCATTTCCTAGACCTTTCCTATATCCCAGCAACTGCTGGGATCATCTAATAACATGTCATCCTTCGAGATGAGACATAAACCTTTCTTGATGATACCCAAAACCTTATCATTGTACATGTTCCCTAGACTTTTCTTTAAATTAAATTTTGTTTATTTATTTATTTTTACAGAGTTTTGTTGTTTACCATCACACACAAACCTGAAGCCACCATAGATATGCATACATCTCCCTCTCCTCCACTGAACATTCCCCCGTCTCTCTCACCATCCCACCCCTCCAGATCACCACAGAGCCCCTGTTCGAGATTCCCTAGTCCCACACCATATTCCCCTCCCTCACCCCAATGTCCATAAGCCTCCACTGAGGCTCTGTATATACATTTGTCAGCACCATCATTCTAGATAATGGACATAGGTTGCTTCAATGTTCTAGATATTGTAAGTAGTGCTGCAATAAAAATGGGGTACATGTGTCTCTTTCAATTTTGACTACCTCAGGGTATATGCCTAGTAGTGGGATTGCTGGGTCGTATGCTGATTCTGTTCTCATTTTTGATTTTTTGAATCTCCATACTGTCTTCCATAGAGGCTATATCAATTTACATTCCCACCAACAGTGCAAGAGGATTCCTTTATCTCCACATCCTCTCCAGCATTTATTGCTTGTAGAATTTTTGATGGCCATTCTGAGTGGTGTGAGGTGATAATCTCATTGTAGTTCTGATTTTCATTTCTCTAACAATGAGGAACACTGAGCATTGTTTCATGTGTGGGCCATCTGTATGTCTTCTTTGAAGAGATGTCTGATTAGGTATTTTTCCCATTTTTTGATTGGGTTGTTTGTTTTTTTTTGGTGTTGAGTTGTCTGAGCTCATCATTGCAGCAAAAAAGGATAAAATAGTTAGGAATAAATATGATGAAGGAAACAAAACAAATGTACACAGAAAATTATAATACACTGGTGAAAGAAATCAAAGAAGATGGAAATAAATAGATGGAGAGATATTCCATGTTCCTCGGCTGGAAGAATCAATATCATAAAAACAACTCTACTATCAAATGTAATCTATAGATTCAATGCAATCCCTATGAAATTATCAATAACATTTTTCACAGAACTAGAACAAAAAATATCACAATTCATAAGGAAACACAAAGACCCCAGATAGCCAAAGCAGTCTTGCGAAAGAAGAATAGAGCTGGAGGAATCAACCTTCCTGACTTCAGACTACACTACAAAGCAACAGTCATGAAGACAATATGGTACTGGCACAAAACCAGAAATATAGATCAATGGAACAAGAGAGGGAGCCCAAAGATAAACCCATGCACTTATAGGTACCTTATTTTTGACAAAGGAGGCAAAAATATACAATGGGGCAAAGACAGCCTCTTCAATGTGTGGTGCTGGGAAAACTGGATAGCTACATGTAAAAGAAAGAATCTAAGACACTTCCTAACACCATACACAAAGATAAACTCAAAATGGATTAAAGACTTAACTGTAAAACCAAAAACCATAAAATTCTTAGAGGAAAGCATAAGCAGAACACTTGCTGACATAAGTCAAAACAGGATCTTCTATGACCCGCCTCCGGAAACAAAAACAAATAACCAAGTGGGACCTAATTAAATTTAAAAGCTTTTTCACAGCAAGAATAACTATAAACAAGGTGAACAACCAACCTTCGAAATGGGAGAAAATTATAACAAATAAAACAACCAACAAAGAATTAAATTCCTTTGACTTTTATTGTAGCTTTTCCTTATTCTATTCATCTCGCATCTTGAATGAAATCCTTTCATAGGATTCTATGAAATTTGCTCATTCATTCACTAGGCTTCCCTTGTGGCTCAGAAGATAAATCTACCTACAATGTGGGAGACCTGGTTCCATCCCTGGGTTGGAAAGATCTCCTGGAAAAAGGAATGGCTACCCATTCCAGTATTCTTGGGGAATCCTTGGTGGCTCAGATGGTCAAGTATCTGCTCGTAATTTAGGAGACCTGGGTTCGATCCTGAGGTTAGGAAGATCCCCTAGAGTAGTGAATGGCAACTTACTTCAGTATTTTTGTCTGGAGAATTCCATGGACAGAAGAGCCAGGTGAGCTACAGTCCATGGGGTCACAAAGAGTAGGACAGGATATGACCAGAGCGAATAACACTTTCACTTTCCTTACTCTGTTGATTAGTACTTAGAATGAAACTCTTTCATAGAATTCTATTAAATTTGTTAATTCATTAATTAAATATATTTTTAGGGCCTTCTATATACAAGATAGGACACTGGGATCTAAGAATATATTGACAAACCAGACTATATTTTTTTTATGGAACATTCTCTTTAGCAATATTGGTAAACAGAACAACACAGTACGATAAGAATTCTTGTTACTGAGTTGGTCACCTGAACCCACCCTTGGATCATAGAAAAAGCAAAGGAATTCCAGAAAAACACTTACAAACTGTGGAAAACTCTTAAAGAGATGGGAATACCAGACCATCTTACCTGTTTACTTGAGAAATCTGTGTTTTGGTCAAGGAGCAACAGTTGATTGGGTTAAGACAGAGAAAAGAGTACAAGACTGTTTATTGTCACCATGTTTATTTAACTTATATGCAGAGCACATCATGAAAAATGGCAGGCTGGACGAGTTACAGGCTGAAATCAAGATTGCCAGGAGAAATATCAACAACCTCAGATATGCAGATGATATCACCAATGGTGGAAAGTGAAGAAGCAATAAAGAGCCTCTTGATGAAGGTGAAGATGGAGAGTGAAAAAGCTGACTTAAAAGCCAATATTAAAAAGGCTAAGATCATGGCATACAGTCTCATAGCTTTTC
Organism: Tragulus kanchil; assembly: GCA_022376925.1. Taxonomy (NCBI): domain Eukaryota; kingdom Metazoa; phylum Chordata; class Mammalia; order Artiodactyla; family Tragulidae; genus Tragulus; species Tragulus kanchil. The sequence goes on from JAIOJX010000004.1 coordinate 215,857,941, forward strand.
CTTATTCTATTCATCTCATCTTGAATGAAATCCTTTCATAGGATTCTATGAAATTTGCTCATTCATTCACTAGGCTTCCCTTGTGGCTCAGAAGATAAATCTACCTACAATGTGGGAGACCTGGTTCCATCCCTGGGTTGGAAAGATCTCCTGGAAAAAGGAATGGCTACCCATTCCAGTATTCTTGGGGAATCCTTGGTGGCTCAGATGGTCAAGTATCTGCTCGTAATTTAGGAGACCTGGGTTCGATCCTGAGGTTAGGAAGATCCCCTAGAGTAGTGAATGGCAACTTACTTCAGTATTTTTGTCTGGAGAATTCCATGGACAGAAGAGCCAGGTGAGCTACAGTCCATGGGGTCACAAAGAGTAGGACAGGATATGACCAGAGCGAATAACACTTTCACTTTCCTTACTCTGTTGATTAGTACTTAGAATGAAACTCTTTCATAGAATTCTATTAAATTTGTTAATTCATTAATTAAATATATTTTTAGGGCCTTCTATATACAAGATAGGACACTGGGATCTAAGAATATATTGACAAACCAGACTATATTTTTTTTATGGAACATTCTCTTTAGCAATATTGGTAAACAGAACAACACAGTACGATAAGAATTCTTGTTACTGAGTTGGTCACCTGAACCCACCCTTGGATCATAGAAAAAGCAAAGGAATTCCAGAAAAACACTTACAAACTGTGGAAAACTCTTAAAGAGATGGGAATACCAGACCATCTTACCTGTTTACTTGAGAAATCTGTGTTTTGGTCAAGGAGCAACAGTTGATTGGGTTAAGACAGAGAAAAGAGTACAAGACTGTTTATTGTCACCATGTTTATTTAACTTATATGCAGAGCACATCATGAAAAATGGCAGGCTGGACGAGTTACAGGCTGAAATCAAGATTGCCAGGAGAAATATCAACAACCTCAGATATGCAGATGATATCACCAATGGTGGAAAGTGAAGAAGCAATAAAGAGCCTCTTGATGAAGGTGAAGATGGAGAGTGAAAAAGCTGACTTAAAAGCCAATATTAAAAAGGCTAAGATCATGGCATACAGTCTCATAACTTCATGGCAAATAGAAGGGGAAACGGTGCAAGAAGTGACAAATATCCTCTTTCTAGGCTGTAAAATCACTGTGGATGGTGACCGCAGCTATGAAATTAGAAGATGATTGTTTCTTGGCCGGAAATCTATAGCAAACCTAGACAGTGGGTTAAAAGCAAAGATGTCACTTTGCTGATAAAGGTCTGTATAGTCAAGGTTATGGTCTTTCCAGTAGTCATGTATGGATGTGAGAACTGGAGAATTCCTCAGGCAGAGCACTGAGGAATTGATACTTTTGAACTGTGGTGCTGGAGAAGACTCTCAAGAGTCCCTTGGAAAGCAAAGAGATCAAACCAGTTAAACTTAAAGGAAATCAACCCTGCATACCCTTTGGAAGGACTGGTGCTGAAGCTGAGGCTCCCACTTTGGTCACTTGACACAAAGAACCAACTCATTGGAAAAGGCTTTGATGCTGGGAAAGGTTGAAGGCAGAAGGAGAAGAGGGTGACAGAGGATGAGATAGTTAGATGGCATCACCAATTCAATGGACAAGGAACTTGCCAAACTCCAAGAGATGGTGAGAGATAGAGAAACCTCATGTGCTGAAGTCCATGGGCTTGCGAAAAACTGGACATGACCTAGCAACTGAACACCACCACCTCCACCCACCCCTGAGGTCCTAGCCAGGGCCAAGACCCTTTGACTTGGCTGGAGAGATTCCTTTCGCATTTGGACTTGCAAAGCCAATAATGAACTGATGCTGAGACTGAAACAGCACAAGCTTTATTTAACAACAAGATAATGAACAAGTGGAAACTTAGTTTGCAAATCAACTTCTTAACACCATTTTGGCTGAACTGTCGTATACGTATGAGGACTGAGGTCAAAAGGAGGGAAATAATAGAGAAAGGAATATTCAAGAATCCATGGCTTATCCAAGAACAGTGGTGTGGCTTGTACCTGGAACTGAGACAACATTCCTTCTTAGCCCTTGTATTGGCTAGTCTGCTTGTTGTCATGGTAGTTGTCATGATGCTGGTGAGTATGTCATTTAGCATATGCTAATGTATTGCAATGAGTATATAATGAGTTTCCAGGTCTCCTGGAAACCAGATCATCCCCTGTCTTGGGTCTAGCTGATTCTAATCAGTTCTTATTTTTCTTTTTGAAGTTTCCTGCTTTTGTGGTTAAGGTTAAAACTCAGAAAAGAGCAGTTGGTTTCCATTTAGGTGTAGGGGTCTGATTTTCTGGGGCAATAGCCTATAACACTCACTATATTTATATTTCTTTATTCTTCTAATTGGGTCAAAGCATCTAAACTTTGGGGTGGGAGAGTGGTAGTCTATGAACATACTCTTGGAAGTCTATGTATTTTTTTTAATGATAATTAAAAAATTTAAAGTTTATTTTGATGATAACTTAAAAATTTTTTTTCTTGATAACAACAACAAAAAATTAAAGCATATTAGTTATCTGGATGACTAATTTGTAACTGAGTGATATTCTGCATTTTTCTGTGCTTGTGTATATTTGATTATTCAAAAAATCAGTTGTAATAAACAGAAATTGGATTCACATTGAAAGATTTATATACAGCATCATTGGTTATATTAAAGTGAAATCTGTTAATTATAATTTGTTGGTTTAGTTTTTACTTAATAGGTAAAGTCTTTGAAGTTGTATTAGTATAAGAACATAAACAGAAATAGTTAATGTCATGTTTTATGCTATTATTACTAACGTTTAGTAGCATTCTGATAGATTCCATATAAATCAAAATGGATAGGTCTGCACTTAAAATTATAGGGTAATTTTCCTTTGAAAGGAGTTCCTACATTACTCGTGTTGAGAAACCTTTGTTCTGGTTCTGTGTCAGTGATCTTTCAGGGATGCTATTCCAAAGAATTCGTTTTTTTCATTACCTTTAAATGGGTGATAACTATCATCTGGCAGCTTACGATTGTCCCTATTTTCACCCTCAGCTGCTGAAGAAGGGGAGGCCCAGCTATATGTGATGGCAGAATATAATTTAGAAATACCCCAAGGGCTGAGAGTTTTTGAACTCCATAACAATTATCTAAATGGCACATAAAAGCATTCAAGCAATGTTAAGCACAATAACCCTCTGGGTCACTTGCAGGTTGGATTTTCAGTTTTTAAAATGGGTTGTATGTACTTTTAGGATGCTAGGAAAATGGAAGACACAAGGCAATCATGCTTTAATGTTGGCAAAAATTAGAAAATGAGGACAAATGCTATTTATTAGATAGAATACAATTTTAATGCATATTTCCCCCCATCGTGCGTTTTTTTAAAATTATTTTTTATATTTATTTTCATCCATCTTTATTCCCTGGCACGTGTGGTCCTCCCACTGTAGTGGCCTCTTTTATTGCGGAGCACTGGCTCTGAGTACATGTGCTCCAGAGTGCTGGCTCACAATCGGAACACACCAGTCCACCCACTCTGCAACATGTGGGATCTTCCGAACCAGTGCCCCTTGCACTGCAAGGTGAACTCTCTACACATTGGACCACCAGGGAAACCATTTAATGCATATTTAAGTGAAAATTTCAAAGAAATTTCAGGCTTGATGCTGCTTTGGAATGTGCTAAGAACTTTCCAGGCTCTGGCAATTTGCCTTCTCTATCTTCCAGGGCTACATTTGTGGAAGCCTTTGGAAAGCTCTGTGTGTGGGAAGTCCTCAAAACAGCTGAAAACCTCAAGCTGTCCTCTCCCTACCAGAGTCTGAGTATTTTCCTGGGGAAATGAGAAGTTTCTTCTGTGAGATCCCCTTGTAGTAGCTCTGTGGACTTTTGGGTATATTCTGTTATTCCCTACCACTCTGTCATGACAGTGATTGTACTTTTCTTTGTTCAATTTATAGCAAAGTGGTATTGCACATGAGAAGTTGAAGACATTTGCAGTAGTTACTAGGCCTTCTCTGAGATTTTCTGTCTACAAGCTGTAAACCACCGAAATAGTTAAAGTTCTTTTCTTTTGACTATCTCATTCTCATCTCCTGGTCTCTGCCTACCAGTGTATCAATTCCATTCATTCACTCAACAAGGTTGCTGGGTCCCTGAAATGCAAGGAACCATCTATCTAGAGTTGGAAACTCTAAATATGCTTCCACAAAACTCTCTTTTCTGTTAAATATGACATCTCCTTGCCTTTGGTTTCAATGCATTATCCATTCAATGTTGATTTGTTAGCCTTAATCTCTCTGTTTTAGTTAGATTGAATCAATAAAGCTCTATAGTCAATTTGGACCAGATCTGTAGATCACTTTTCCAGTTTGGTGGCTGGTTTCATTAGCAGGCCAAATAACCAGATTTGAATCCAGAGTTGTTAACCCATTTATCTTCTTAGTCTTCTTAAACCTCTTGTTAATTCATCTACCAAATGAATGAACATCTTGTGTCTATCATTTGCTTGACTTTGTTTTAAATAGTGATTCTTAGAGCAGCTGGTGGTAGTGTGGTAGGTGTGAATTTAGGACCTCCGTTGACATGTGTACTTGTATATTTTTAAGTGTATTCTGAAATTGTTGTGACCTGAGTTATTGAAAATATTAATACCCCAATCATGTTAATACCCAATTTATTTTTTTCAAATAACGAAAAGGAAGCAGAAAATTTTATGTTTTAAAAAGAAGGCGTGGGTTTTCAGAGATTGTAAAACATGCCCTTAGAATTCACAGATGATGAGATTTTGCTAACTTTCCAGATTTGACCTAGCACCACACACAATGATAATACTCTACTTTTAATGCTCCATTCCTGAGAATTCAGGACAATTACAGCTTATCAGAAGGTTAGATTTCTAGCAATTTCTGTATTTTAAGAACAAGAAAATAATAAAATAAACAGACACAGTTAGAGACTTTCAGTATATATGTAATAGCCTTGGTCTGGAAAAATCATGCCTCCACTTTAGTTAGGCGAGTCTGAGTATTTGGAAAGAATTTCTTCTGTGAGATCCTTGTAGTAGCTCTGTGGACTTTTGGGTATATTCTGTTATTCCTACCACTCTGTCATGACAGTGATTGTACTTTTCTTTGTTCAATTTATAGCAAAGTGGTATTGCACATGAGAAGTTGAAGACATTTGCAGTAGTTACTAGGCCTTCTCTGAGATTTTCTGTCTACAAGCTGTAAACCACCGAAATAGTTAAAGTTCTTTTCTTTTGACTATCTCATTCTCATCTCCTGGTCTCTGCCTACCAGTGTATCAATTCCATTCATTCACTCAACAAGGTTGCTGGGTCCCTGAAATGCAAGGAACCATCTATCTAGAGTTGGAAACTCTAAATATGCTTCCACAAAACTCTCTTTTCTGTTAAATATGACATCTCCTTGCCTTTGGTTTCAATGCATTATCCATTCAATGTTGATTTGTTAGCCTTAATCTCTCTGTTTTAGTTAGATTGAATCAATAAAGCTCTATAGTCAATTTGGACCAGATCTGTAGATCACTTTTCCAGTTTGGTGGCTGGTTTCATTAGCAGGCCAAATAACCAGATTTGAATCCAGAGTTGTTAACCCATTTATCTTCTTAGTCTTCTTAAACCTCTTGTTAATTCATCTACCAAATGAATGAACATCTTGTGTCTATCATTTGCTTGACTTTGTTTTAAATAGTGATTCTTAGAGCAGCTGGTGGTAGTGTGGTAGGTGTGAATTTAGGACCTCCGTTGACATGTGTACTTGTATATTTTTAAGTGTATTCTGAAATTGTTGTGACCTGAGTTATTGAAAATATTAATACCCCAATCATGTTAATACCCAATTTATTTTTTTCAAATAACGAAAAGGAAGCAGAAAATTTTATGTTTTAAAAAGAAGGCGTGGGTTTTCAGAGATTGTAAAACATGCCCTTAGAATTCACAGATGATGAGATTTTGCTAACTTTCCAGATTTGACCTAGCACCACACACAATGATAATACTCTACTTTTAATGCTCCATTCCTGAGAATTCAGGACAATTACAGCTTATCAGAAGGTTAGATTTCTAGCAATTTCTGTATTTTAAGAACAAGAAAATAATAAAATAAACAGACACAGTTAGAGACTTTCAGTATATATGTAATAGCCTTGGTCTGGAAAAATCATGCCTCCATTTTAGTTAGGTGTAGTCAAATGGCTAAATTTTGGTACACAAACAGTAACAGAAATGTTTGTACATTCAGAACAGTTCTGTAAAAAGAAGAGAGTTATATCCTCTGATTATTCCTCTCTTCCTCCTTTCTGCTTCTTGGTATGGGGCTGTAATAGAGTTTTAGAGTATGACAAGTCATGTAGGGCAGAGAAAAGACAGGCTTGTGATGGCTTTGTGGAGTCCTCCTACCTGAATCGCTTACCTCTACACTCCCTTTATAGAAGTAGCATTTCAGCTACTACAGTTGGGTTTCTGTTACTCACAGCTGAACCTGACTTTAAATGATATGCCTTGTTAATTTGATTTCTCAGTGGCTCAAAAGGACCAAATTAGAAGCAGGAAGGGCTGCTTCCAGTAGCAAGAGAGGAAATAGAAAAATTATTATAGGTCAGGAAACCAATTAATAGTGATGTGGCTGACGTCAATACAGCAAGAAGTCAGGAAAAAGGTGTGGAATATTTCATAAAGTTTTTTATTGTTTAAAAAACTCTTGGTTACTTTTAGACTTTACACTTTAAACACTTAATTCCCCTTATCATCCTTTTTTGTCAACGACACTGATGGAGCTAGCCGTTATGTGAATGAGGGCAAAAATGAAACTCAATGTAACTGCATTCAAGCCATTCATTCACATAGATCCTGTGAAGGTAAGGCACGGAGTCAGTATTCAGGGATGTAGATATACATTTATTTTGTGTAAGTGGATAATCAAGACAGCTTATTACTTCAGAGAATGTTTCTTTGGCTCCCCATAGTTGTATAAGTTGTCCTAGGTCAAGTGGGGAGGTGGTGGCTGAGTGTGAAACTCAATAATTCAAGATTCTAGTTTGGTTCTCTAACAAATGACACTGCCTAGCTTGTCCTAAACTGTCTTTAAATAACTATGATTTATTTCCCTCTTGATTATCTTCTGACAAAGGGGCTCCTGTTCTCTTCCTTTCTGTCACTCCCAGAAATACCAGCACAAGAAAGCTTCATCAGCAACAAGGGTCACAGTGTCAGACAAAGCTTATTGTCTGGGTTGGTGATTTTTATTCCAGGAAGAGAGCTCTTAAAATAATACCGAAACACTAAGAAGTAGAGCTTGAACTTATTCATCCTCAAACCTTCCACAATTTTATTTTGAAAACCCAACACACTGAATAATTAATTTTCAAAATCTACAGGACACCTCAGTAACTACCTATATTTGTGGGTAGAGACAGTGCCTTGAATGGAACAGGAGCAGAGAGTTGATTTTAAGTAAGGAAATGGGGTCAGGGAGAGGTTAAGTGGCTGGCCTGGGGTCAGATAACAAGCCGGTGACTCAGTGTGGCAATTCCTGGATCTGAGGCCTGCAAAGAAAACCAGAACCCATTTCCTCTTGATAAGTTAACTCTCCGTATATGCCGTCTGTATAAGCTTTTAAGAGCCACATTCCTTTTGTGATTGCAGACCTGAATTCCTGTGACTTTCACCAGAGTCTGGCAAACCCATTCAAGGTCAGACTGTGGTATATAGGTCAGGAAACCAATTAATAGTGATGTGGCTGACGTCAATACAGCAAGAAGTCAGGAAAAAGGTGTGGAATATTTCATAAAGTTTTTTATTGTTTAAAAAACTCTTGGTTACTTTTAGACTTTACACTTTAAACACTTAATTCCCCTTATCATCCTTTTTTGTCAACGACACTGATGGAGCTAGCCGTTATGTGAATGAGGGCAAAAATGAAACTCAATGTAACTGCATTCAAGCCATTCATTCACATAGATCCTGTGAAGGTAAGGCACGGAGTCAGTATTCAGGGATGTAGATATACATTTATTTTGTGTAAGTGGATAATCAAGACAGCTTATTACTTCAGAGAATGTTTCTTTGGCTCCCCATAGTTGTATAAGTTGTCCTAGGTCAAGTGGGGAGGTGGTGGCTGAGTGTGAAACTCAATAATTCAAGATTCTAGTTTGGTTCTCTAACAAATGACACTGCCTAGCTTGTCCTAAACTGTCTTTAAATAACTATGATTTATTTCCCTCTTGATTATCTTCTGACAAAGGGGCTCCTGTTCTCTTCCTTTCTGTCACTCCCAGAAATACCAGCACAAGAAAGCTTCATCAGCAACAAGGGTCACAGTGTCAGACAAAGCTTATTGTCTGGGTTGGTGATTTTTATTCCAGGAAGAGAGCTCTTAAAATAATACCGAAACACTAAGAAGTAGAGCTTGAACTTATTCATCCTCAAACCTTCCACAATTTTATTTTGAAAACCCAACACACTGAATAATTAATTTTCAAAATCTACAGGACACCTCAGTAACTACCTATATTTGTGGGTAGAGACAGTGCCTTGAATGGAACAGGAGCAGAGAGTTGATTTTAAGTAAGGAAATGGGGTCAGGGAGAGGTTAAGTGGCTGGCCTGGGGTCAGATAACAAGCCGGTGACTCAGTGTGGCAATTCCTGGATCTGAGGCCTGCAAAGAAAACCAGAACCCATTTCCTCTTGATAAGTTAACTGCTCCGTATATGCCGTCTGTATAAGCTTTTAAGAGCCACATTCCTTTTGTGATTGCAGACCTGAATTCCTGTGACTTTCACCAGAGTCTGGCAAACCCATTCAAGGTCAGACTGTGGTATATAGAGTGCAGAACAGCACTTCATTTACCACTGAAAATCGGTATGCAGTGCATAGCACTCGCCATCTTTTTCATGTCTTAGGATCCCCATCCAGTACATATTCTCAATAACCAGTCTATAGAACAGAGGATGATGTCTTGGAAATGATGATGACCTGTGTTTATGGAGAGCTTGCTATGTGTCAACTACTCCATGAAGAATTTCACATGAATTGTCTCATTTGATTCCCACCACGACCTTGTTGTATTCTTTTTAACAATGAAATGGTCGAGGAGTTTCAGGGGTTAAGTACTGAACCGGCACTGACACTGCTAGAAGACCACTCTGGGATAAAAAAATTCTTGTTCACTCATATTGTCATTTTCCTCTCAATTTACTTTTATAGATTAAACCTGTGTGTGGCTATAATTTTCATTCTTGCCTTAGGCAAAATATCTGACTAAAAAAATTTGAGATTTTAATAGTGCAATTGATTGTCCTCCCCACAAACAGAGCAAAGATGCCTCTCTCAATGAGTATTATTTGGAGATGTTAGTCATAGTCTTCAGAAAATAATGTTTTCCAAGCTAAAAGGTCAAAAATCAAAATATTTGAAAGTGGAATGCTATTTGAAAGTTCATGATGTATGATGACCCCTCCCCAGTCTTACTTGGATTTCTTCCAATAGTCTTCATTTTCTGGAAAATTCGACCTATTAAACTACATCATCCATGAAAGCTTTTGATGCTTGAAAACTCATCTCCTAAAAATGAAATTATATGTAGGTACATAGGAGAAGTATCTATTTCTTTTGTACAGTACACAATAATTACAAATGAATAAGAAAGGAACAACTTAAGTCCTAAATATCTTATTATTTTAGGGGTGGCAAAGTGTCACCTTAGAAATCAGTAGTAAGACACGGCCTGGGGTCAGATAACAAGCCGGTGACTCAGTGGCAATTCCTGGATCTGAGGCCTGCAAAGAAAACCAGAACCCATTTCCTCTTGATAAGTTAACTCTCCGTATATGCCGTCTGTATAAGCTTTTAAGAGCCACATTCCTTTTGTGATTGCAGACCTGAATTCCTGTGACTTTCACCAGAGTCTGGCAAACCCATTCAAGGTCAGACTGTGGTATATAGAGTGCAGAACAGCACTTCATTTACCACTGAAAATCGGTATGCAGTGCATAGCACTCGCCATCTTTTTCATGTCTTAGGATCCCCATCCAGTACATATTCTCAATAACCAGTCTATAGAACAGAGGATGATGTCTTGGAAATGATGATGACCTGTGTTTATGGAGAGCTTGCTATGTGTCAACTACTCCATGAAGAATTTCACATGAATTGTCTCATTTGATTCCCACCACGACCTTGTTGTATTCTTTTTAACAATGAAATGGTCGAGGAGTTTCAGGGGTTAAGTACTGAACCGGCACTGACACTGCTAGAAGACCACTCTGGGATAAAAAAATTCTTGTTCACTCATATTGTCATTTTCCTCTCAATTTACTTTTATAGATTAAACCTGTGTGTGGCTATAATTTTCATTCTTGCCTTAGGCAAAATATCTGACTAAAAAAATTTGAGATTTTAATAGTGCAATTGATTGTCCTCCCTACAAACAGATCAAAGATGCCTCTCTCAATGAGTATTATTTGGAGATGTTAGTCATAGTCTTCAGAAAATAATGTTTTCCAAGCTAAAAGGTCAAAAATCAAAATATTTGAAAGTGGAATGCTATTTGAAAGTTCATGATGTATGATGACCCCTCCCCAGTCTTACTTGGATTTCTTCCAATAGTCTTCATTTTCTGGAAAATTCGACCTATTAAACTACATCATCTATGAAAGCTTTTGATGCTTGAAAACTTTTCTCCTAAAAATGAACTTATATGTAGGTACATTGGAGAAGTATCTATTTCTTTTGTACAGGACACAATAATTACAAATGAATAAGAAAGGAACAACTTAAGTCCTAAATATCTTATTATTTTAGGGGTGGCAAAGTGTCACCTTAGAAATCAGTAGTAAGACACTGAAAATTGAGTTAAATGTTTTAGTAGAAAATTCTTGTATTAAATAAAGTATTGGGAAAATTTATGTGTGTGTGTGAGAGAGACAGAGAGAGACTTCAGAGCATTGGTAGACTTCAGAGCTCAGTTAACACAACTCTCATCAAATTGATTACAAATGCAAGAGGGAGGGAGACCAAGAGAAAATGAAAAGAATGAGAGGGGCATGTTGTAATTTTTCAAGATTTGGAAATCTGAGCTTTTTTTTTTTTTTACAACAATGACCATTATAAACTAACTTGCAAGGACATGTTAAGGTGGAAACTCAGAGCCTCTTTATGAAGACAAAATGGCTAACACATTCCACCACCTCTGGCAGCAGACCTCAACTGTAAGCTACCCTTTTGGAGGTCTGAATACATTTCTTAAAAGCTAAAACTGTAATTTTTAAAGCTATTAAAATAACTTTATAAAGAAGTTGTAAAAGCAATGCTCATTCTCAAAAAAAAAAAGAAAAAACAAAAAAACCCCAAAAAAACCCCAGAAAGTACTGATAAATGAAAGGGAGTTAATAAGAGTTACTCACAGTTCTGTCACCTAGAATAGCCACTGCTATTATAGTACCTTGGGGTTTACCCCTGCAGATCCTCCATACCTGTATATCCACAAACAAATAAGCATGCATTTGGATCACTTTAATACATACTATTTGATAACAAACTTCTTCTACTTTATTGTAAATCATGATTATAATGTTAATATCCATAAATATTTTGATGTGATATAATTCTCCATGGCTGTAGTTGGACACTTAAGATTACTTTTTATATTTTCAGTTCAGTTCAGTCACTCAGTTGGGTCTGACTCTTTGTGACCCCATGGACTGCAGCACACTAGGCTTCCCTGTCCTTCATCATCTCCCAGAGCTTGCTCAAGCTCATGTCGATTGACTCAGTGATGCCATCCAGCCATCTCGTCCTCTGTTGTCCCCTTCTCCTTTTGCCTTCTATTTTCCCCAACATCAGGGTCTTTTCCAATGAGTCGTCTGTTCACATCAGATGGCCAAAATATTGGAGCTTCAGTTTCAGCTTCAGCATGGTTCCTTCCAATGAATATTCAGGGATGATTTCCTTTAGGATTGACTGGTTTGATCTCCTTAGAGTCTAAGGCACTCTCAAGAGCCTTTTTATATTTGAATCTATAAAAACCTTTGTATACATTTTACTTTTAGAAAAATTTTGAACAATTTCCTAATTATTTTCATAGGTTGAGTTCTTATTTTTATAATTTCTGGATTAAAAGAAATGCAGATTTGGAGACTTTGAAATGGTCTACAAGTGCCTATCAGAGAGGTTATTGATATCTATCATGATTATTGATATCTATAAGCCAAAGTTAGCTTGGAAAGTCTGAGGAATTATTTTTGGTGACAACTGTTAGTGTATTGAAAATTATGAATATTGGAAATAGCATTTCTTATATGGTTAGCTTACAGTAAAATATGTTAATACATGGCATATATTATTATCAATACAGTTATTATCATTGAGGTAAAATTTTTAGAGGTCTAATTGTCATGTGGATTCAATGACTGTGGGTCTTTCTAAGTCGTGAACATTAGGTAAGTTTAGATATCATTAAAATATGATATCTGAAGAATTTGTGAAAAAATTGGTGTATGTGGAAAGCAGATGCTTTGTAATGATAACAGCTAAGATTTCCATTTGGAATATTGAACCACTGCTATTATAGAGGTTTACCCTGCAGTCCTCCATACCTGTATATCCAAAACAAATAAGCATGCATTTGGATCACTTTAATACATACTATTTGATAACAAACTTCTTCTACTTTATTGTAAATCATGATTATAATGTTAATATCCATAAATATTTTGATGTGATATAATTCTCCATGGCTGTAGTTGGACACTTAAGATTACTTTTTATATTTTCAGTTCAGTTCAGTCACTCAGTTGGGTCTGACTCTTTGTGACCCCATGGACTGCAGCACACTAGGCTTCCCTGTCCTTCATCATCTCCCAGAGCTTGCTCAAGCTCATGTCGATTGACTCAGTGATGCCATCCAGCCATCTCGTCCTCTGTTGTCCCCTTCTCCTTTTGCCTTCTATTTTCCCCAACATCAGGGTCTTTTCCAATGAGTCGTCTGTTCACATCAGATGGCCAAAATATTGGAGCTTCAGTTTCAGCTTCAGCATGGTTCCTTCCAATGAATATTCAGGGATGATTTCCTTTAGGATTGACTGGTTTGATCTCCTTAGAGTCTAAGGCACTCTCAAGAGCCTTTTTATATTTGAATCTATAAAAACCTTTGTATACATTTTACTTTTAGAAAAATTTTGAACAATTTCCTAATTATTTTCATAGGTTGAGTTCTTATTTTTATAATTTCTGGATTAAAAGAAATGCAGATTTGGAGACTTTGAAATGGTCTACAAGTGCCTATCAGAGAGGTTATTGATATCTATCATGATTATTGATATCTATAAGCCAAAGTTAGCTTGGAAAGTCTGAGGAATTATTTTTGGTGACAACTGTTAGTGTATTGAAAATTATGAATATTGGAAATAGCATTTCTTATATGGTTAGCTTACAGTAAAATATGTTAATACATGGCATATATTATTATCAATACAGTTATTATCATTGAGGTAAAATTTTTAGAGGTCTAATTGTCATGTGGATTCAATGACTGTGGGTCTTTCTAAGTCGTGAACATTAGGTAAGTTTAGATATCATTAAAATATGATATCTGAAGAATTTGTGAAAAAATTGGTGTATGTGGAAAGCAGATGCTTTGTAATGATAACAGCTAAGATTTCCATTTGGAATATTGAACCACGAGAACAAGATTAATATCTTTGAGGGGCTTCCCCTGGTGGTCCAGTGGGTAAGGACACCGCCTTGCAATGCAAGGGGCGCCTGTTCGATCCCTGGCCTGGGAATGGACCGATGTGTCCAATTACCGAGCCGGAGCTCTGGAGCGCATGCGCCCAGAGCCGGAGCTCTGCAGCGACAGACGCCACCGCGATGGGAGGCCCACAGGAGCCAAAGAACAAAGACGGATGAAAATAGAGAAATGAAAGACCAATAGAAGTGGCCCGCCCGCTCCCCTCCCTCCCCAACCCGACCCCCGCCCAAAATAAATAAATAAATAAATCTTAAAAAAAAAAAAATCTTTGAGAATATGTGGATGTTTTTAACAAGGAAGTGTATGTTTAGGAGAAAATAATCCCCCACATAGTTTTAATAGTTATTAATAATTTCTAATGGAGCATTCTGTCCTAAAATGGTGCTTGAGTTACTTAACAGTCTTCCTTTATGGAATTATCATATGATATATAGGGCTGTATTTTAACTGTGGAATTTGAATTTTTAGCTCTTTTGATGAGAACAATAATTCTCTAACATTAACACTTGTACATCTTTGTTTAAAATGGTATTTAAATTTATTGACATTTTCCCCAGTCATCTCAATGGACCAGAGAAATACACAGAGTGAGGTAAGATTTTGTAGAGGAAATTCGAGGCTTCTTATAGATGAATGACTCACTTAATCCTTCATCTATCCATTCATCCATTCATCTGTTCATTCATTCAACCACCCACCTATTTATCCAATACATTTTTATTGAATATTTACTTTGTACCAAGTCCAGTGCTAGGAGCTGTGTCTCACGGAAGAAAGACATCAGATTAGCAATATGAGCAAAAATGGAAGTTTAGCAAGTTACAAGAGGAAATTTGTGTAGGTAAATAGGAAATTAAGAAATTTAGGATGAAAAAGTCACTCTTGTATTTCTGAAAGTTTTAGATAGATTATCTTTCTGCAATGTCGCAACAGGCTATCCCTATTCATTCTTATTATTTGAGATTAGGTGTAACCCCATATTAATTAATTATTCAGTCTACATGTTTATCAAATATCTACTGTGAACCAGATTCTGTTTCATCACTAGTGATAGAGGGATGAACAGCGCACACCTGCTGTTCTCTTATAGAATGTAGTATCTGAACTATATTCAACCCTCTGCCACCAAACTTCCCTGGGCTAACACTCTGTACTTCCACTGCTTCACTGAATTGTATAGTATTTACCTATTTATCAGACAGGCTCTTCCCCAGGCTTCTGGTCCCCTTAAGGGTATAGAGCCTCTTTCAGGCTTCCTGCTCTATTTTCAGCCCCTGGCACAGTCCCAACTAGAGTTGTTTTGTATATACTTATTAGATGAATAAATGTTCATTTACTGTCCCTTCAGTTTACTTCAGGGCTGTGTTTACCATGTTTAAAACAAATGTGTATATCTCACGACCACAAGGATCTTCTGTTTGACTTCAATTTAACTTTTCCAGGTTAAAGTGCAGCTACATCCCTCCATGCACTGTATGCTAAACTGCTCCTAGTTCTCCAAATGGGCCCTGTTCCTTTACTCAAGACTTTTCTTTTTCCTAGAATAACATTCTCTCTGTTTTTACTTCTGTGAGGCTTTGTGAAGCCTACCTTAACTGCCCTGATTAGAAATTATTACTACTTACTTCTCTTATACTGCCATAGTGCATCGATTCAACCTTTTTAGAATACTCTTCTCTTTACCCCTGCCTCCTCCAATATCAAATAATAGTTCTTTGTTTAGTCTACATTTTTATTGAATATTTACTTTGTACCAAGTCCAGTGCTAGGAGCTGTGTCTCACGGAAGAAAGACATCAGATTAGCAATATGAGCAAAAATGGAAGTTTAGCAAGTTACAAGAGGAAATTTGTGTAGGTAAATAGGAAATTAAGAAATTTAGGATGAAAAAGTCACTCTTGTATTTCTGAAAGTTTTAGATAGATTATCTTTCTGCAATGTCGCAACAGGCTATCCCTATTCATTCTTATTATTTGAGATTAGGTGTAACCCCATATTAATTAATTATTCAGTCTACATGTTTATCAAATATCTACTGTGAACCAGATTCTGTTTCATCACTAGTGATAGAGGGATGAACAGCGCACACCTGCTGTTCTCTTATAGAATGTAGTATCTGAACTATATTCAACCCTCTGCCACCAAACTTCCCTGGGCTAACACTCTGTACTTCCACTGCTTCACTGAATTGTATAGTATTTACCTATTTATCAGACAGGCTCTTCCCCAGGCTTCTGGTCCCCTTAAGGGTATAGAGCCTCTTTCAGGCTTCCTGCTCTATTTTCAGCCCCTGGCACAGTCCCAACTAGAGTTGTTTTGTATATACTTATTAGATGAATAAATGTTCATTTACTGTCCCTTCAGTTTACTTCAGGGCTGTGTTTACCATGTTTAAAACAAATGTGTATATCTCACGACCACAAGGATCTTCTGTTTGACTTCAATTTAACTTTTCCAGGTTAAAGTGCAGCTACATCCCTCCATGCACTGTATGCTAAACTGCTCCTAGTTCTCCAAATGGGCCCTGTTCCTTTACTCAAGACTTTTCTTTTTCCTAGAATAACATTCTCTCTGTTTTTACTTCTGTGAGGCTTTGTGAAGCCTACCTTAACTGCCCTGATTAGAAATTATTACTACTTACTTCTCTTATACTGCCATAGTGCATCGATTCAACCTTTTTAGAATACTCTTCTCTTTTACCCCTGCCTCCTCCAATATCAAATAATAGTTCTTTGTTTAGTCTGCATCTTCCTCCATTGAATGTAAGATCTTTTGAGTAAGGAGCAGGTCTCATTCATTTTGGGTACCCCCACACAATGTCCAGAGCACTGTTTTGTAAATGCTTATGGAATTGAATGAATGAGAAAATGAATTATATGAATATACTTTCCAAAGTGAATGGACTTTGTATATAACACAATGGAAGAAGTTTAAAAAGTGTACTTGGGATTAATGCTATTCGATAAAGGGAAGTCCACTGGGAGGCACACAGGAATGATGTGCATGGACCAGAGAAAGTGAGGTCTTATGTAGAGAACAACTAAGGGACAAAGCTGACTAAGAGGTAGGCTTAGAGGCCAATGGGTTTTGTGTATTGGACCTAGCAACCTGGCCTTGGGTCCAGTGGAGGTGAGCCACATCTCAGTTCTTGAACTGCATTTCAGATATCCAGATATCTGTTGTAGAAACCCATGATTTATTCCATCTATTCTTGTGTCCTTGACCAATGCATTCACTAGGATGAATGTTATAGCTATAAAAGATTTGGGGGGTACTTCCCTGGTGGTCCAGTGGTTGAGACTCTGTGTTCCCAATGCGGTGGTGGGAGTTTGATCTCTGGTCAGGGAACTAGATCCAACATGCTGCAACTAGGACCCAGTGCAGCCAAATAAATAAATAATTAAAAAAAAAGATTTTGGGGATAACTCTCAGCCAAGAATAGCAGGTACTATATTCAACTGATAAGTATGGGAAATAATATTTCTAACAGTATCTTACATTTGATTTATGCTTTAAAGTATGCAAGCTGTTGTCTAGTATATTATGATTTTACCTGTACAACAAATTTGAAAGATGCTGAAGGAGAAACTGAATCAAAGGTAGCATACATAGTAAAATAGTAAAATTAAGACTTCTGGGGCTACTGAAATCAAATCTAGTATTTTTTTCTTCTATACTTATCTTTGTGATCATGAAGGGAGTTGGGAAAGACAAGAAATGGATGATGAGAGAGGGCTGGGAAAAAATGGGAAGATGAAACTGTGATTTATTCATTCACTTAGCAAAATAAATAAATATAAAGCACTGTTCCTCTGCTCTCTCCTCCCCAGTGTCTGCCCATGTCTCAGTCCTCAAGGATGCTCTAGGCAGGTAGTTGAAAGAAGGAGGAATAAGGGCCTTCAGAGCACTCAGTGGGAGGATTAGTCTAGTTTTGAAAAATCAGGTAAGCTTTTTAGAGAAAGAGACATCAAGACTGAGACTTAAAAGGAAGGCAAAGGAGAATATAGGGGAAATGAGGCTAGATGTTGAGGGTTTGGGAAAATGTTTCGAACGAAGTCATGAGATTGCACAACTGATCTAGGGCGAAAAAACAAACATTCTAGAATAGAAAGGTAACTTTTAGAATATGGGCAAAATGGACACAATGAGTCTGACATCTGGTTCCTAGGGTTGCTCTTTACCTGCCTCTCCCCCACCCCATGCTCTTTTTAACTTTTTTCCCAATGGGGAAGGGGGCAATAAACATCAGGCCCCTTTGGCCCAAAGTCTACAATGTTCTTGTGCTGGAAGGCCCACAGGAGAGTGAAGAGTTGTGTGCCTGACCTTAATTTATCAATGAATTTTATATTACTGCCCAGTGATGCTCACTGTGATCTTAGCTGAGCCCCTGTGGCTCACACGTCCTGCATTCTCTGCAAGCTAAGATAGATAGATGCAAGGGTCTAGTAATACTCAATTAGGTTAAAGATGTAAAAGCTTTTCTTTGGAAGAGACTGCCATCCCTAACAGACAGAAAACATACACTGGGAGAGAAGGAATTGATGTGATGCTGGGTTATAGATGGGAAAAAGAAAAAAAAAATTTAAAGATGTTGCATGATTACTTTTTTTAGTGATTAAAACATATTTCTTCTTATGATATTTGCAGTGATTGATGTTTACAGAATCTATGTATATTCTCAGATTACTGTACTCATTTTCTTCCCATTAAAAGTTAATTCTCTGCTTTGATGAGGCTCTTAAATTTTATTTATCATTAAGTAATATAGCCAAAAGCTAAAGCAGCACAGCTGGAAGTATGCTTGAACTGTATTTGAAAAGAAGTTTTTAAATATAAAACAAAATTACCTATTTTTGAATTCAAAAGTCAGTACATGTTCGATAGCAGCTCTGAAAATCAGAATCTCAGTATATCAGTTGAACACTGACTTTTTAAAAAATGTATGAGTTGATTTAACCTATTTACAGACTGCCAGAAGACAAGAAAAAAGGCTTCTTCGGAGTTGAAACTCAGAGAGTCTATTTTGCCAGAAAAATAGAGCCAAACATATTAATATCCAGTGACTTTTCGAAATCCAGACAACAGGAGGAATGAATTTGAAGGAGAGGAATTCATTGTTTTAGTCAGTCTGGCAAGTAGGAATGGAAAAGTCAGTGACCTCTTAGCAAATCCTCTCTTGCACACCCTGATAACCAATAGTAGACTGATTACCTCCCCCTGGCCCCCACTTCCCTTTTGTTCAGGGTTATGAAGAACTCCGTGATGTAGCAGACTCTTTTCTATAAAGAAATGTGCATGTCCTCACTATGTTTATGCATTGGAACAATGGTACTGCAGGCAGAATTGCAAGGGCTCTGTTAAAAGTTCAACAGTGTAAAATTCAAGCTAACCATGTATTAATACATATGAAAGTTGAAAGTGTTAGTCATTCAGTTGTGTCTGACTCTTTGCAAACCCATGGACTGTAGCACACAAGGTACCTCTGTCCATGGAAGGCAAGAGTACTAGAGTGGGTAGCCATTCTCTTCTCCAGGGGATCCTCCTGGCTTCCTGAAGCCAGGTCTACTGCATTGGAAGGAAATTCTCTACCATCTGAGCCAACAGGAAACCCTACATGTAATAGAACTATCAAGCTCTAAGATTCATTTTCTTGCCTGGTTTATGGAAATTGAGCTTATATTATCACAGCCCAGACAAATAAATATTTTAACTAAGTTCTACTATATGGGTATAACTGAATGCTAGATTGCATATAGTTCTTCCTCTGTATACACAGGTGATTGGTTCCAGGACATGAGTAGATGTGCCAAACCACAGATACTCAAGTCTTACATAGAATGATTGAGTTGGCCTTGCATGTCCATGGGTCCTATATTAAGTAATATAGCCAAAAGCTAAAGCAGCACAGCTGGAAGTATGCTTGAACTGTATTTGAAAAGAAGTTTTTAAATATAAAACAAAATTACCTATTTTTGAATTCAAAAGTCAGTACATGTTCGATAGCAGCTCTGAAAATCAGAATCTCAGTATATCAGTTGAACACTGACTTTTTAAAAAATGTATGAGTTGATTTAACCTATTTACAGACTGCCAGAAGACAAGAAAAAAGGCTTCTTCCGGAGTTGAACTCAGAGAGTCTATTTTGCCAGAAAAATAGAGCCAAACATATTAATATCCAGTGACTTTTCGAAATCCAGACAACAGGAGGAATGAATTTGAAGGAGAGGAATTCATTGTTTTAGTCAGTCTGGCAAGTAGGAATGGAAAAGTCAGTGACCTCTTAGCAAATCCTCTCTTGCACACCCTGATAACCAATAGTAGACTGATTACCTCCCCCTGGCCCCCACTTCCCTTTTGTTCAGGGTTATGAAGAACTCCGTGATGTAGCAGACTCTTTTCTATAAAGAAATGTGCATGTCCTCACTATGTTTATGCATTGGAACAATGGTACTGCAGGCAGAATTGCAAGGGCTCTGTTAAAAGTTCAACAGTGTAAAATTCAAGCTAACCATGTATTAATACATATGAAAGTTGAAAGTGTTAGTCATTCGGTTGTGTCTGACTCTTTGCAAACCCATGGACTGTAGCACACAAGGTACCTCTGTCCATGGAAGGCAAGAGTACTAGAGTGGGTAGCCATTCTCTTCTCCAGGGGATCCTCCTGGCTTCCTGAAGCCAGGTCTACTGCATTGGAAGGAAATTCTCTACCATCTGAGCCAACAGGAAACCCTACATGTAATAGAACTATCAAGCTCTAAGATTCATTTTCTTGCCTGGTTTATGGAAATTGAGCTTATATTATCACAGCCCAGACAAATAAATATTTTAACTAAGTTCTACTATATGGGTATAACTGAATGCTAGATTGCATATAGTTCTTCCTCTGTATACACAGGTGATTGGTTCCAGGACATGAGTAGATGTGCCAAACCACAGATACTCAAGTCTTACATAGAATGATTGAGTTGGCCTTGCATGTCCATGGGTCCTATGTATGTGGATTCAACCAGCCTCAGCTCAAAACCAATGGATATGAATGGTCAACTATTGATAGGTAGATAAAAGCACAAAAATGGTAGAGCATTGACTGTTCACCAGAGTGTAATACGGTAAGTTTCATACATTTTATACTATTTAATAAAAACAGCCAGAATCTCTGATCTGGAATGGGAGAGCCATGTTTTGTATACGTGGAGGGAAGACTAGATTTGTGGATGCCCACTGCATGCTTTTTTTCCATTATAGAACAAAAAAGTTAAAAATTTTTTTCTTCTCCAAAATGTGGAGATTCAAAAGTGACTGCTTTGTGGATGGCACATTTCTCCTGTAGAAATATTACTCCATGGACTCCAAAGCACTGAGAAGCACTGGAAAGTGATGGGAGGGGACAGGGAGCTCGCCTCCTCACCTGAGAAAAGTGAAACAAATCAACTTTCTGGCAACTTAGAAAGTAATCTTCATCTTCCTCCTTCCCTTCTTCACCTTTTCACTCTTTCTTCTTTCCCTTTCTTTCCTTTTCCCTTTCCTTCTGTGTCCTTCTTCTCTCCTTCTCTCTTTTTTCCTCCTTCTCTCTTCTTGCCACCCCTTCTGTTTCCTTCTCTCCTTCCCTTCTTTCCTTTCTCTTTTCCCCTTTAGCATTTTTCCAGACTACTGATAGAGACAAGACGTAAAGATCAGACTAAACAGGGTATATATGTTGTAGCAGTCTTTCAAAGTATTTTTCTTCTGAGGTTTCTAACTTAAATTCAAAGTAAATTCATTAAGGTTAAACCTTGGCCCTTTCAAGGTATTGATTTTACAGTTTAGTGATGATTTGTGTTAAAACACTATATAGTATTAAACTTCATACAGAACTGTAACTCTTTAGATGGAAGGGGAAAATGTGTATGTGACTTTTAATCTTATCACTTCAAAGGAGATTTGTGTTAAAAAATGGAAAATGTATGGGATATTGACCAATTAGGTGAACTGGGGCTTTGAGGTTTTGGAAAAAGAAGAGAACTCTTTATAAAAATTGGAAACATGGATACTGGGTATTATCCAAGAGGCTTTCATAATGGAACTATGTTCCTCAAATGGTTATCTTGGTGTGCTTTAACTTATGGTTTCTAATGGGTAGGAAATCTCTAAGTAAGAACAAAGAGTTATGAATCCACTAAGAAGGTTATAAATGAATCTTGACAAGGTAGCTTAAAAGGAGACATTATGGCATCCAGGGGACAAGAATTTATATCTTGTCCTTAAAATATATAATTTGCCTCAAAATCATCAAAGTTATCATAAGATAATATTTCTTAAGCTCTTTTAAGAATCTAGTATCTTAACATCTTTACAAAATCAAACACATAATCATACATCATTAATGTAAGTCACTTTACTTTTTTATGTTGTTAACGATCATTTACCAAAATGTCATAACTCTAAATCTCTAAATAGCAATTTCACAAGAAGGAATTTTGCAAATACCATTTTCCATACTGATAGAAAAGGAAGCTTTATGTATGTGTGTACACACACACACACACACACACACACGAGAAGCCAGAAACTTGCAAATTGCTAGTATTGGAATATAAAACAATGTACATAGTTCAGGTCCATGTTACAGAAAAGGCAGGGAACATCAGTATGAAAACCCCCACCAAATTATTCTAGAGTACTGTACTCTAAGGAGAAAGATATTTGCAAAAAAATTGTAAAGGTAAATCACACTTGAGAGAAAATAATTATGATCATGAAGTGGTCATTTCAGCAATCCAAGGGTGGTTGAATTTGTTTATTTGGACATATAAGAGAGTGCTTTTCAAGGAATTCTCTGGGAGGAAGATAATGGGACTGTGTTTGTAATCTCCTAAATAAGTTCTAAGAGAACCCCACAAAACCCTGAGGTATGAGAGTTGATAGATGAAATTAGAGTGAAAAACCTTGTCAAAAATATGGACATTCTCTGCATTAAGACTTCATGAAGAAGTTGCTTATTTTCTCAGCCATAGTATTTACAATTGCTCCAACACTGAGGGTATATGTATGTATACATTCCTTGGCACTGCCACGAGCACAACAAAACAGCCAGGGTGTATTATTTTCCTTGTTTTAAAGTTTAGGAAACTGGGAGATGTAGACTCACTTTTTTGGCTCACTCTTCAACTGAAAGTGGGTAAGAAAATAGAAGCTTTAAGGCAATGTTTACAGGGCTGCACAAAGTGAGAGGAATTGGAGCACCTTCACTCTGACCCACAGCTCTGACTTCTGGGGCAGTACGAGCTTTCACTTTTGCATTTCAGTATATTCTTTCTTCATCTCTGTTGAGGGAAGCTGGGGAAGCATCTCAGCTCCATTTTTTTTCAGCCATAGAAATGGTCACAAGGAGGTTATGGATTTATACATGGTTAATGGCAGAGCTGTGCTTCAAATGGGGTTGTGCTAACACAGATCCCACTGCCTTCCCTTAAACAGACAACTTCTGTCTCCTAGAGTAATGGGAATAAAAAGAAAAATAAACAAATGGGACCTAAGTAAACGTAAAAGCTTTGTGCAGCAAAGGATATCATAAACCAAATGAAAAGACAACCTATGGACTGAGAGAAAAATATTTGCAAATAATGCTACTGACACTGGCTTAATTTGAAAATCATAAAACAACTCAATGTAAGTAATAAAATGAAGAGCTCAATCAAAAATGGGCAGGAGACGTAAACAGACATTTCTTCAAAGAAGACATACAGATGGCCAACATGGAAGGATGCTCAAATTGTTAATTATTAGAGAAATGCAAATCAAAGATACAATTAAGTATCACTTTACATAGAATGATTATCATTAAAAAGTCTATAAATAATAAATGCTAGGGAGGGTATGAAGAAAAGGGAACATTTCTACACTGTTAGTGGGAATGTAAATTGGTAAGCTGCTGCTATGGAGCTGCTGTGGAGCATAGTATGGAGGTTCCTTAAAGGAACTAAAAATCGAGGGACCATTTGAGCCTGCAATTGCAAGCTCGTAACATCCTGGGCATGTATCTAGAGAAAATTCTAATTTGAAAAAAATACACGCACTCCAGTTTTCATAGCAGCAGTATTTACAATAGCCAAGACATGGAAGCAATCTAAATGTCCATCTACAGATGAATGGCTAAAGATGTGATACATATATACAATGGACTATTGATCAACCATAAAAGAGACTGAAATAGTGCCATTTTCACAACATGGATAGACATAGAGATTATTATCTTAAGTGAAGTAAGTCAGAGAAAGAAAAATATTGTATGATTTCACATATGAGAAATCCAAAAAATGATGTGTGTGTGTGTGTGTGTGTGTGTGTGTGTGTGTGAAAGTCACTCCGTTGTGTCTAACCCTTTGTGACCTCATGGATGAGCCATGGAATTATCCAGGCAAGAATACTGGAGTGGGTAGTTGTTCCCTTTACTGGGGGATCTTCCCAGTCCAGGGATCGAACCCAGGTCTCCTACACTGAAGGCAGATTCTTTACCATCTGAGCCACCAGAGAAGCCAGGGAAGATGTACATCATAAAAAAATAATATAAATGAACTTATTTACAAAACAGAAAATGACTCATGGACATATGAAACAAACTTATGGCTTCCAGAGGGGAGAGTTAGTGGGGGCTAGGGGAGAAAAAGTAGGGATTTGGGATTAATATACACATAGTACCATATATAGAATAAATGAATAACATATATCTATTGTATAGCACAGGAAACAATATTCAGTGTCTTGTAATGAACCTGTCATGGAAAAGGTATATATATTATTTACTTGGTATACATTGATGTACATTTTCAGGAGAACCTGAATCATAAAGCTTAAGGAAAATGACAATTCCTATAGTGCGTGGAGTTAACAGTTACTGGTTGCTTTTTCTTTTTATATGGTTGATCTCCATGCTTCTAAACATGAGAAGAGTGATCTTAAATTAATTCAGACTGTTTTAGAAATGTGTTCTTTAAGGGCTGTGTCTGAAGTACTCTCAACTTTAATCAGGTTAAGAGTGCTTTTGTATTTTTGTTTTATTTTTCTATAAGGAAAGAAATTGGTTCTATATGTTCTATGAGTAAGATTTTTTATAGCAATACCTATCATATATAATCATATAAATACAGACATTTTCTGGGCCTCAAAAAAAAAAACAAGAAAGCAGACAACCATCAAAGGATACCAAGTAGGGAGGATCATGATCTGAGGATCAGGATGAGGGAGGGTTACTGACCATGTGGCCAGACAACACTCAGAAGGTCTTTAGATAAACATTTTTTGCTCATTTGGATTTTGTATACACACACACACACACACACGGCTACAAATTAACATAGGGTAATTAATTTTCTTGAAAGAGCAACAGGTCTCCTCAAAATGAAGATAAACATTTCACTTAACATAGTTAATGTAGTCAGGTGTGGAAAATTTTGAACTTTTGAAGAGTATATTCCAAAATTCTTAGTCTTATGCGACTATACACACTAAATAGAAATCAGATCACCCCAGCCTCTTTATAAACTCCTTCTCTTGGAATCACAAGGAGTCAGACATGACTGAGCACCTTTCTCTCTCTCTCTCTCACACACACACACACATCAATTTTTAGATTTCACATGTAAGTGATGTATTTTTTGCTTCATTCTTCATGTCTATTTAACCTGCATCTTTGTGGCTCAGAGTTCCTCTGAAGGCTCTAAACGTAGTCAGAAGGCAGAAGTGTTAAGGTTTCTTCATGATGTCATTAATAAGGCAGTATTGGCTTCAGAACTTAATTCATCTTGAACAGCTAGTCGCTGAGGAGAGAAAAATGTCATTTTCTGTTGGTAAGGAGGGAATGGAATCGGGGCAGAGAGAGGGAGAGTGTTTGTGTCTGGCTTCCTGACAGCTGGACTCTTCAAGAAGTGTCAGATGACTTTTGTCCCTGCCAAACAGGCACTCCCCATTGTTTCAGAGTCTTCAAAATGCTAATAAAATACATTCACATTTTCATTTCTATTGGCTGGAGCTTGTATTATTTAAGGTACTGGCAGCTGCTATAGTAGATAAAAATTGAAATTTCCGTGGCTTAACACAATGGAAGATTCTCAGGGAGCCCAAGACAGTGAGGAGGTAACTTTATAGAGTTAAGGGTCACGGAAGGAGAGGGTGAAGGTGGTACTCTGGTCCACACAGTTATTCAGGGATCCACAGTGATGGAGATGTTTCTGCTTCACCATGTGGTACCCAAGGTGGCTCTCAGTGTCAACACCTACTCAACCTACATAGAAAGAAAGAAGAAGAGGAGGAAGAAAAGAAGAAGTAGGAAATAAAAAGAAAGTAAGAAGAAAGAAGCACATGTACTTCTTAACTGCTTGGGTCTGAAAATGACACAAATCATTGCCATTCATATTCTGTAAATGAGAGTTTGTTACATGAACACACAAGAGTGGCAGGATAAGTTGGAGTCCAGGCTGATAACATTTCTCAGAAACAACTCTGTACTTTTTTTTTTTTAAATTTTGGCCTCATTTATTGGTCCTTTATCTATTCATTTTCATCCATCTGTATTCTTTGACCTGTGTGGGCCTCCCATTACAGTGGCCTCTCTCACTGCAGAGCACTGGCTCTGGGCACACACACTCCAGAGTGTTGGCTCATAATTGGACACATGGATCTAGCTGCTCTGTGTCACGTGGGATCTTCCTGGGCCAGGGATTGAACTGGTGCCCCTTTCACTGCAAGGTGGACTCTTTACCCACTGGATCACTAGGGAAGCCCACAACTCTGTCCTCTGAAAAGAGAACACAGATGTGGAGTTTTCATGTTCTGATATAGCACTCTTTAGTGCAAACAATAGAAACTAACTGATGACCTTTTGTAGTAAGATAAATTTATTAACAGAATATTAGGCAGCTCAGAGAGTCAACAGGAACACTTCTGTGGTGAAATTGTAGAAATTACCTGAATGTTTCACCAACATGAGGCTGCCAAAATAAATACACATTAAAAAAAAAATCTTCTTGTTCAGTATTCAAATTCCCAGGAATAGTTATGTGACCGGCTTAGCTTGGGTCTTTTGTTGGTTCCTCAGACTGTGTCCAGAGGGGACTCATCACAGGGAAAGGATATTCAGTAATGAAGGTAAATGGAATGAATGTGAAACAGTCACAACAATAAACATTCACTCACCCGCTTACACAGCCGATGTCAATTTTGAGGTAAGAAAGGAAATAAAACCAATTTCTACCTCACGAAGACTATTGTTTATGAAGTATAAAAGAGAACAGATTGGAAATTGTTAAGTCTTTGAAAGTATGACAGTCTTTTGCAGAATCAGAGAAAGTAATAACTGCGTTTATAATTGCTACCATATATCCCTTTTCTTATTGTTGTTTTTCATAGATAGCATGTGCTGTTATCATCGATCAGGGTATCCCAATTGATGAGGCACCTCTTTCCATGGTTATCTGAGTATCAAGATGATGTTGTCTTTGATGCCTTGGCCTTTTGAGAGAGAAGGACAAGCCACATCTCTACCTTCCAGCAGATTGAGAGAGTAGAGATCCTATATATTGTGAGCTTTAAACAGATTGAGAAGAAATAGTGCATTATGACTCTGAGTTGTGAGAGTTGGAAACCTAACCTAAAAGATCTAGAACAAAACCAGGAATCTTGAAGTCTGAGAACTCACAATGTGGTGAGATCCAGGAGTTCACATGATCTTATGAAAAATTAATCTCTTTTCCCCCCGCCCATCCCTTGGTTTTGCTTTCTTTATATTGTTTTTCATTCTTAGCAGGCTCTTATCAGTTGGTAACAAATGCCACTTCAGGTGCTCAGAGGGAAAACAACACAGAAAGAGAGAAAGTCTTTTTCTAATATTTAACAGAGCCATGTCCAATACTTTGGTAATCTGTGTGTGTGTGTGTGTCTGTGTGTTTGCCACTTCTATTGGTCTTTCATTTATCTATTTTCATCCATCTTTTAGTTCTTTGGCCTACATGGGCCTCCCATAGCAGTGGCCTCTGTTGTCACAGAGCACCAGCTCTGGGCGCATGCGCTCCAGAGCTCCGGCTCAGTAGTTGGACACATCAGTCCAGCTGCTCCGCAGCACGCGGGATCTTCCCAGGCCAGGGATTGAACTTGCGTCCCTTGCATTGCAAAGCAGTGTCCTTACCCACTGGACCACCAGGGAAGCCCTACTTTGGTAATCTGATGTGAAGAGCTAACTCATTAGATAAGATGCTGATGATGGGAAAGATTGAGGACAGGAGAAGGGGATGACAGAGGATGATATGGTTGGAAGGCATCCCTTATTCAATAGACCTGAGTCTGAGCAAACTCCAGGACACAGTGAAGGACAGGGAGGCCTGGCATGCTGCCATTCATGAGGTCACAAAGCGTTGGCCATGACTGAGTGACTGAACAACAACACAACTATGTCAGAAAAAGGATTATCACTGTCATTGCTGGGGTCCTAAGCCATTTCTGTTTCTGCGACTCGGGGTGCCTATTAGTCCAGCCTGTGTCACATGTTCACCGCTAAGGTGGGAGAGTTGGAGTGACATGATTGATAGTTAGACTCAGAACACTGTAGCAGGGCCATTTCTGGATGGAAAAAAACTGAGGTGGCAAATGCCCATTTCACATAATCTTAGCAAAGCAAACAAACTCCCCAATCTAAATGACTTAAAACAAAATCATTATTTCTCTTGATTTTGTGGATCATCTGGGAGATTCTTTAGGTCTGGACTGGCTCTGCTGATTCTGTAGACAGCTGGTGGCTCCGCTGGGTTCGATGGCCAGCTCATCCATATACCTGGAGATTGGCAGGCTGGTTGCATAAGGGGTGTGTGTTTTTGCTGGCTGCACGTCTCTGCTTACCCTCGCTTCTCATCCTCCCATAGGTTAGCCTGACTTTCTTCACATGGCGTTCTCAGGGTTCCAAAGGCCAGTAAGAGAGGGTAAACACTAATGCAGAAGCACTTGCTAAGCCTCTGCTTGTGTCACATGGCCAAAGCAAGCCTCAAGACCATGTCTAGGTTCAGAGTATGAGGACGTAAACCTCACGTTGATGTAAGGAGCTGCAAAATCGCGTTGCAGAGGTGCTTGCCTAGAGGGTTGGGAAGAATCAGAGGTACTTGTGTGAGAACCACAATGTGAATTCTCTATTCCCCTCCTCCTCATTTGTGGTTTGGCCTTGTCTATAATTGACTGCATATGTCCAATGCCCACTGCAACTTGACTATGATCTCTTAGTCAAAAGTGTGTGTGTGTGTGTTTGTGAGAGAGAGATAGAGAGAAAGAGATACAGAGGTTGAGAGAGAAGGGGCAAGTATGCACAGAGAAGTATGCACTGTGGACCCAAGCAGCTCCTGTTGGGGGCAGGTAAGGTCACATTGTAAAGCAGGGCTGTGCCTTTCATGGGACAGGGATGGAATTGGTTAAATTAGAAAATTAGAAGAGGATGGTGGGCTGGGCAGGCAAGTGGCTGATGACTGGAATTGAACATAAACAGGACTGAATCCAAAGTCATTTCTCTTAAGCCCTAGGATTCTGTTGTGGACTGTTATGTAACTGTTACTATGTGAACACACCTTAATATAGAGCTCTGCACAGGAAAGAAACTAAATAAATCCCAACTAGACTATCTGCTCCTGATGGTGAGGAATTATGTTTACATATGCTGAGGCAAAGTAGGAGCTCACAAATTCTTGCTGAAGGTAATTGAATGGGGAGAGGGGCTAAGAAGAAATCATGAAGAAAGTGTAAAAGAGTTTAGTGAAGTCCAATTATCAACAGAGTTTGCTTGATTTTCTGGAGAAGGCCAAAGTCAATACAATAAAAGACATCTTTAGAAGAATTCCTTGTATTTAATGGCATTTTAGAATATTGTGTTCTTCAGATTATTAGGGAAATAAAAGGAGCACGGAGAGAGAAAGCAGGACAGTCTGAGGAATTATATGAGGATTATGCAGACTGCATAAATCTTAGAAAGTGGAACAAACTGTGAGAATTAAAATTCAATTTAACTTAATTCTAAGATGGAACTTTTTTTTAGGTCGAAGTTCTGTTTTTTATTTAGTATGAGAAAAAATTACTATTAATATTAGACATAAACTGGGACTTAAATAAATGTCTCTTCATCCTTAAGTGGCTCATGGATTGAGACAGAAGTCAGACACAAGGAAAGAAATGTCTTTCTTGAGGGAGTATTTGGATAAGAAACGATGATATTCTAGAATGAGAAAATAATGCCCTTAGGACATTTTCCCTCCTTGTCATAAAATAACTCCTTAGTACAACTCTTCTTTTTCAAATTAAAAACATTGAATTTGCATATTCCATTTCTCAGGGGTTCATGATGATGGAAAAAGGAAGATGAATGGGGAGGAAAATGTAAAGAATATAGTCACTCCTCCATATCTTTGGGTTTGGTGTCCTTAGATTTAACCAACCTGGGCTGGACATAAAGTTTTTTTGCAAAGTTCCCAAAAGCAAAGCTTAAATTGCTGTGCCCAGGCAACTATTTATACAGCATTTACATTGTTTGCAACTATTTACACAGAATTTACATTGTATTTAAAACTATTTACATAGCACTTACATTGTACTAGGCATTATAAGTAATCTAAAGCTGTTTTAAAGAATGTGTATAGGTTACATGCGAATCCTATGCCATTTTATGTGAGACTTAACACATTCTCAGATTTTTGGTGTTCACTGAGGTCCTGGAACTATTACCCCACAAATTTCAGGGTAGATTGTATAGGTAATCGGTAACAACAGATACTTTTCAAGCCTCATTACTTATTTCATCCACTAATTTTCATATCTGTCTTCATTCCATCTGATCTTACTACAGAATTGCAGACTAGTCAAAAAAACAATAAAAGACTTTTTCTGGAGAAGGCCAAAGTCAATACAATAAAAGACATCTTTAGAAGAATTCCTTGTATTTAATGGCATTTTAGAATATTGTGTTCTTCAGATTATTAGGGAAATAAAAGGAGCACGGAGAGAGAAAGCAGGACAGTCTGAGGAATTATATGAGGATTATGCAGACTGCATAAATCTTAGAAAGTGGAACAAACTGTGAGAATTAAAATTCAATTTAACTTAATTCTAAGATGGAACTTTTTTTTAGGTCGAAGTTCTGTTTTTTATTTAGTATGAGAAAAAATTACTATTAATATTAGACATAAACTGGGACTTAAATAAATGTCTCTTCATCCTTAAGTGGCTCATGGATTGAGACAGAAGTCAGACACAAGGAAAGAAATGTCTTTCTTGAGGGAGTATTTGGATAAGAAACGATGATATTCTAGAATGAGAAAATAATGCCCTTAGGACATTTTCCCTCCTTGTCATAAAATAACTCCTTAGTACAACTCTTCTTTTTCAAATTAAAAACATTGAATTTGCATATTCCATTTCTCAGGGGTTCATGATGATGGAAAAAGGAAGATGAATGGGGAGGAAAATGTAAAGAATATAGTCACTCCTCCATATCTTTGGGTTTGGTGTCCTTAGATTTAACCAACCTGGGCTGGACATAAAGTTTTTTTGCAAAGTTCCCAAAAGCAAAGCTTAAATTGCTGTGCCCAGGCAACTATTTATACAGCATTTACATTGTTTGCAACTATTTACACAGAATTTACATTGTATTTAAAACTATTTACATAGCACTTACATTGTACTAGGCATTATAAGTAATCTAAAGCTGTTTTAAAGAATGTGTATAGGTTACATGCGAATCCTATGCCATTTTATGTGAGACTTAACACATTCTCAGATTTTTGGTGTTCACTGAGGTCCTGGAACTATTACCCCACAAATTTCAGGGTAGATTGTATAGGTAATCGGTAACAACAGATACTTTTCAAGCCTCATTACTTATTTCATCCACTAATTTTCATATCTGTCTTCATTCCATCTGATCTTACTACAGAATTGCAAGAAGCAGCTCATAAACATTGCTTTGATTTTTAGTTCTTTTTTTCCAAACAGATGTGTGTTTTTCTCTTTTAAAACTACAAAGAGACACCAAAGCAGCTCACCAGAAAGAAGGACAAAATAAGGATGTGAAAATTTTACATTATCTAAGAGTGGCCTCTGTGTGATGTGAACTGGTTTATTTGGGAAAGGTCAGTCATGGTAAATGTATTCCATGAGCTTAGCCATGGATGAATGATAGGATGGACACCAGATCAGCTGGAGAAGAGTTGGGAAATGACACTGACAAGGAAAGTCTCTGTAATAAATAGTGGTAAGAACCAATTGAACAAATTGGGTTTCTAAGATGTCAATGCTAAGGCTGGCAAATAAATCAAGATGATAACAGAAACAACACTTTCTCCATTTACTGGGTGCCTAGCCAGTGGTATTAAAAACCAAACTAGGGACACATTCTCACCCTTCTCCCTGGTTAAACCTCTAGTATCAGTCTTATGGGGTAGATCTTATTTCCCATGCTGTGTATAAAATTCCAGTCCTGAGAAAGACTCACCTCCTGCCAGTTGAGATAAACCTCAGCCCTAACACCTGGATTCTATGAGCCTTAAGGCAAGTCTTGCTTATATCCATCAATAACAGCTGGGGATATTCAGAACTAAAGTTTGTCACAAAGAATGTGATCAGCAGACTGGAGGTATCTGTGAGACCAGAAGT
This sequence comes from Tragulus kanchil, assembly GCA_022376925.1. Classification (NCBI taxonomy): domain Eukaryota; kingdom Metazoa; phylum Chordata; class Mammalia; order Artiodactyla; family Tragulidae; genus Tragulus; species Tragulus kanchil. The sequence continues at coordinate 215,890,342 of JAIOJX010000004.1, forward strand.
ATTAGGAGAAAAAGTAAGAGCCTGTAACCAAAATCTTTGATGCCATTTGGAAAATATGGTCCTAACTTAAAAGTGACATTGCTTTACTTTATCTTTGTTTTGCCAAATAGCTCCTTTGAGAAGAGTACATGTTATTCTTTTCATTGCAGTTTTTCCACAGGTTTCCTTATGAATGACCATATTAAGATATACTAGATCTTGATAATCCTGAGAGCAGCTTGACAATAATTTGACATTCACAACCCTCCTTTCAATATAAGATCAAATATTTATAAACCACATATTATGTGACTAACAGGGTACTTGGCTTTGTAATGTATAGTGAAAGAAATCCTTGTCATTTTACTGCAGTTAGACTTTTGCTAGAAAACATACAATAACTAATAAAATGCAAACTTGTGTGACATGTATTGTACATGTAATAAAGGTTCTGCAGAGAGAATAATGTCTATGGGGTGGAATAGTGAAGAAGGATTTTGAGGAAGTTAAGAGTCCGGGTTGGGCCTTAAAAGATAAATAGGGACTATATAGGCAGATGGTCTTATTAGGTGGAATTAAGTCATAAAGAATCTACCTGCCAGTGTACCAGATGCAAGAGACATGGTTCAAGTTAAGAAGGTCCCCTGGAATAGGAAATGACTATCCACTCCAGTATTCCTGCCTGGAAAATTTCATGGGTAGAGGAGCCTGTTGGGCTACAGTCCATGGGGCTTCCAAGAGTCACACATGACTGAGTGATTGAGCATATGACTTGAGCATATTTAGGCAGGAAGAAGAGGAGGGAACACCAAAGAGTGAGACAATGGTACCCAGAAGATTCCTCCTGCATGGTGGGGTCAAGGTGCTTTCCATTTTCAAATGTTGACTTGTTTGAAGGATTGTGTGGGTTTTAGGGAAGCCTGATGCTTGGTTCTGCAATGGCAAATAGACGGCACATGTGTTTCTTAGCACACTGTTTGGTGTACACATTGCCAGTGTTTTAAAATCAGAGTTGAAATTTATTTGTTGACATTTTTGGATACTTCCTCCAAGACCACAGCTGTAGAGATTTATGTGTGTAGGCAACAAAAGCAAACTCCTCTCTCTTTGTAAAAGATCTACCCCATTGCTCTTTAGTTTCTTTTCTTTCTCTACTACCATTAAGGCAACAGTAATGAGAAATAAATCTAGCTTTAAATAAATACCTGAGTTGTGCTAAGTAATAGATACTCTCTATCTTAATTCTTTGAAGCATCTCGAAACAAAAATCTGCATTGTTGGTGGGCCAATGGGTTCTACTATTCCGACATTTTTCATAAGCAGGACCATGTGTCCAAAACAAATTGGCTTGCAACATCCACGGAACAAGACCTAACTGATGTGTAAGATTCCTGACCCAACTACTTAAATTTCTGCAAGATAGTCCACCACAAATCAAAGTCCTGGATTTTTTCTTGTTGTGGATTCTCTGAGCTAAATCTAGAAAACTGTTCTCTTTTCACACATTGTTCAGTATTAACAAAATATTTAAAGAATATTTACAAAATGCTATTAGCTACTAATAGCTGTTGAACTTTTGGAGGAATCTGACATGACACAAATCTGTATACTATGCTCTGCTGACAACTGGCTTTCAGAGGTAACTTGAATTATTGGATTCATTAAAATGTGGACTAAATTTTATTTAAAAAATGTGTTTTACTTGGTTGTATCTATATTGTCATCTATTGGCAAGTAAGAAGGTCTACCTGCCAGTGTACCAGATGCAAGAGACATGGTTCAAGTTAAGACCTATCCACTCCAGTATTCCTGCCTGGAAAATTTCATGGGTAGAGGAGCCTGTTGGGCTACAGTCCATGGGGCTTCCAAGAGTCACACATGACTGAGTGATTGAGCATATGACTTGAGCATATTTAGGCAGGAAGAAGAGGAGGAACACCAAAGAGTGAGACAATGGTACCCAGAAGATTCCTCCTGCATGGTGGGGTCAAGGTGCTTTCCATTTTCAAATGTTGACTTGTTTGAAGGATTGTGTGGGTTTTAGGGAAGCCTGATGCTTGGTTCTGCAATGGCAAATAGACGGCACATGTGTTTCTTAGCACACTGTTTGGTGTACACATTGCCAGTGTTTTAAAATCAGAGTTGAAATTTATTTGTTGACATTTTTGGATACTTCCTCCAAGACCACAGCTGTAGAGATTTATGTGTGTAGGCAACAAAAGCAAACTCCTCTCTCTTTGTAAAAGATCTACCCCATTGCTCTTTAGTTTCTTTTCTTTCTCTACTACCATTAAGGCAACAGTAATGAGAAATAAATCTAGCTTTAAATAAATACCTGAGTTGTGCTAAGTAATAGATACTCTCTATCTTAATTCTTTGAAGCATCTCGAAACAAAAATCTGCATTGTTGGTGGGCCAATGGGTTCTACTATTCCGACATTTTTCATAAGCAGGACCATGTGTCCAAAACAAATTGGCTTGCAACATCCACGGAACAAGACCTAACTGATGTGTAAGATTCCTGACCCAACTACTTAAATTTCTGCAAGATAGTCCACCACAAATCAAAGTCCTGGATTTTTTCTTGTTGTGGATTCTCTGAGCTAAATCTAGAAAACTGTTCTCTTTTCACACATTGTTCAGTATTAACAAAATATTTAAAGAATATTTACAAAATGCTATTAGCTACTAATAGCTGTTGAACTTTTGGAGGAATCTGACATGACACAAATCTGTATACTATGCTCTGCTGACAACTGGCTTTCAGAGGTAACTTGAATTATTGGATTCATTAAAATGTGGACTAAATTTTATTTAAAAAATGTGTTTTACTTGGTTGTATCTATATTGTCATCTTTCTGGGAGAGCATAAGGTGGAAAATAATATTAGAATGAGGTATAAATACTGAAGAACAATTTTCAGAGTTAGCCAGGGTTTAAACCCAAGTCAACTATTACTCCCTTGAAGTTCTTTAAAAGAAAATATGAAAAGACAAGATAATTTCAGTTTGTAAATTATGGGTGTCAAGCTACACTTAACCTTTGGCTGTTACAAGTTTCTGTCATCAGATACATAGCTTTTAAATCAAACTGTTGATGTTTTTAGTTGATCCAATAACCCCAATGAAATGCTTCGTTCAATGTTGTCCTTTATCTCTCAAACTGGGTCTTCTGAGAGCTGTATTTTGAGAGCAGGTGCTGCACTTCACTCTTCTTTGAATCTCCTGTAACACCTGGCCCAATGTCTGGCACCATGAAGCAGTCAAGGAATTAAATTGGTTTTAAATACTGTTTCCTGCCACAGAGTCTTCCTTACATTTAATCATATGTCATGAATTTGAGTGAAATAGAATGGACTATATATGTTACATAATAGCATTATAAAGAATCAAGCTGAGAATACTGGTTCCAAGTAATATTTGAGATCAAAATCTTAAAGGAAACTTATTTATATTAGAAACCTTTAATTGCTTCCTCTTACTGCACATATGACAATCATCTCTAAGCCAAGTCAGTATAATAAACATGATTGAATGGATAAGACATACATAGATTTATTGATACTGATTTAAGGTCTAGCGTCAAATTCTTGATTAGGCTTTTGCTATCAATAATGTGTATAATGGCTCTGGAAGATTCGTGACTATCAAAGAAAAATAAATGATTAGTGATTTATATTGTAGTTGACTTAAATGAAGTTTTATTAGTGTGTAAATAATCAAAAATTATAAGTTAAAGTATTCAAAAAATATAAATCAAAGAACTGGTCTTGGCTTGTGTGATTGGAAAATACTTGGAATTACTAGTGTCTCTTTTTTCAATGTGGAGATTAATTTCTAGTCATTAAATCGACAAATATTTATTGTGCACCTTGGAATTGTTTTAGCCTCTTGCAATGGAATATTGAAAAATGTCTTAAGGAGCTTTTATTTTGATGAGATGGAGATACACTATAAAAATTAAACAAATGATTTCAAATAGTGGTCTAAAAATAATAAAGCAGAATAATGTGGTAGAGTAGACTGTTGTGTAGGGGACTCCTGTAGCTGGTGTGTTAAGGTAGGTCTTCTACCGAAGGAGGTAACATATGAGACAAAATCTTATTGCCAGTAGTTGTGTAAATGAGAAGAGCATGCTGGGTAAGGTACAGCAAGTAAAAAGACACAGAGCTGAAACACTTTCAATGAGTTCAAGGAACAAAAATAAGGTTAGTATGACTGGAGTGTAGCGAGATGGGGCAATGTGGTGAGTAGGCCAGGGCTTGTGGGATATCAGTGTCAATGCTAATTCAGAGAGTGGGAAATTGCTAAGTGACTATGAGAGGATTACAGGTAGAATTGAGGACTCATTTAAAACTCACAGTCATCACAGACATAGAGAATGGACTTATGGTTGCCAAGGGAGAAAGGAGGGGAAGCAATGGATTGGGAGTTTGGGGGGAGCAGTAGATGAAAACTATCATAAACAGAATGGATAAACAAGCATTCCTATTTCTGGAACTCCATCTTTACCCTTAGAAGTTTCTGGATTGATCAAAGAACCGTGTCCTTTTTAGCTCTGTCAGGTTATGGGAGGTCCAAAAAACCATTTATATTAGAAACCTTTAATTGCTTCCTCTTACTGCACATTTCATCTCTAAGCCAAGTCAGTATAATAAACATGATTGAATGGATAAGACATACATAGATTTATTGATACTGATTTAAGGTCTAGCGTCAAATTCTTGATTAGGCTTTTGCTATCAATAATGTGTATAATGGCTCTGGAAGATTCGTGACTATCAAAGAGAAATAAATGATTAGTGATTTATATTGTAGTTGACTTAAATGAAGTTTTATTAGTGTGTAAATAATCAAAAATTATAAGTTAAAGTATTCAAAAAATATAAATCAAAGAACTGGTCTTGGCTTGTGTGATTGGAAAATACTTGGAATTACTAGTGTCTCTTTTTTCAATGTGGAGATTAATTTCTAGTCATTAAATCGACAAATATTTATTGTGCACCTTGGAATTGTTTTAGCCTCTTGCAATGGAATATTGAAAAATGTCTTAAGGAGCTTTTATTTTGATGAGATGGAGATACACTATAAAAATTAAACAAATGATTTCAAATAGTGGTCTAAAAATAATAAAGCAGAATAATGTGGTAGAGTAGACTGGTGTGTAGGGGACTCCTGTAGCTGGTGTGTTAAGGTAGGTCTTCTACCGAAGGAGGTAACATATGAGACAAAATCTTATTGCCAGTAGTTGTGTAAATGAGAAGAGCATGCTGGGTAAGGTACAGCAAGTAAAAAGACACAGAGCTGAAACACTTTCAATGAGTTCAAGGAACAAAAATAAGGTTAGTATGACTGGAGTGTAGCGAGATGGGGCAATGTGGTGAGTAGGCCAGGGCTTGTGGGATATCAGTGTCAATGCTAATTCAGAGAGTGGGAAATTGCTAAGTGACTATGAGAGGATTACAGGTAGAATTGAGGACTCATTTAAAACTCACAGTCATCACAGACATAGAGAATGGACTTATGGTTGCCAAGGGAGAAAGGAGGGGAAGCAATGGATTGGGAGTTTGGGGGGAGCAGTAGATGAAAACTATCATAAACAGAATGGATAAACAAGCATTCCTATTTCTGGAACTCCATCTTTACCCTTAGAAGTTTCTGGATTGATCAAAGAACCGTGTCCTTTTTAGCTCTGTCAGGTTATGGGATCCTCTTGGGTAGTATGTTCAACTTAATTCAATTATTCAACACACATTTAATTTGTGTCTAGTAGATATCAGATGTGGTATGGATATCTAGGGGCCAAGGATATAATGAAGAATAAGATACACATGACTCCATTCCCTCCCTGCTCTAAGAAGGACTTTTTGTAGCCTATATGCTTGGAAAATTTGAAAGTATATTTGGCAATAGGTAATGATGACACAATGTAATGAGTGCTAGGATATATCAAATATGAGTACTTAGGAGGGACATTTAACCCAGAATTAGGCTAAGGAAAGTCTTCAAGGAAAGGATAATACCTAAACTGCAATCTGAAAGATGAATAGAGTGATTACAAAGCTTGGGGTCAAGGGGTAAGTAGTAGGTAGGCAAGTGTATTCAAGAATAAGGAAAATAAAGTGTATCCTATCCTTTGAGTATTTTCTTTGCATCTTATCCTTAAAATGTTTTTAATCCTTGTCCTTACATAATTAAGCATATGGATTTACTAATTTACATGATGACTTTACAATTTTATTTTTATTTTCTATACATTCAGAAACTCTTGGGAACCTAGCCTATCCCTTACTTCAGAAAAATGTCAACTGGACGCTTACTAAATGATGAGGCAGGTAACTTTATATTACAGCATAAAAATTTATATACCTAAACAATAGCTGTACAAATAGGAAACAGAAAGAACTTGCACATAGAAGTGAATGCTTAATAAAGAAACAGACACAAATTCACAGAGAAATGCTTTTACCTAGATTTTGCAATGTGGTGAGTAGGCCAGGGCTTGTGGGATATCAGTGTCAATGCTAATTCAGAGAGTGGGAAATTGCTAAGTGACTATGAGAGGATTACAGGTAGAATTGAGGACTCATTTAAAACTCACAGTCATCACAGACATAGAGAATGGACTTATGGTTGCCAAGGGAGAAAGGAGGGGAAGCAATGGATTGGGAGTTTGGGGGGAGCAGTAGATGAAAACTATCATAAACAGAATGGATAAACAAGCATTCCTATTTCTGGAACTCCATCTTTACCCTTAGAAGTTTCTGGATTGATCAAAGAACCGTGTCCTTTTTAGCTCTGTCAGGTTATGGGATCCTCTTGGGTAGTATGTTCAACTTAATTCAATTATTCAACACACATTTAATTTGTGTCTAGTAGATATCAGATGTGGTATGGATATCTAGGGGCCAAGGATATAATGAAGAATAAGATACACATGACTCCATTCCCTCCCTGCTCTAAGAAGGACTTTTTGTAGCCTATATGCTTGGAAAATTTGAAAGTATATTTGGCAATAGGTAATGATGACACAATGTAATGAGTGCTAGGATATATCAAATATGAGTACTTAGGAGGGACATTTAACCCAGAATTAGGCTAAGGAAAGTCTTCAAGGAAAGGATAATACCTAAACTGCAATCTGAAAGATGAATAGAGTGATTACAAAGCTTGGGGTCAAGGGTTAGTAGTAGGTAGGCAAGTGTATTCAAGAATAAGGAAAATAAAGTGTATCCTATCCTTTGAGTATTTTCTTTGCATCTTATCCTTAAAATGTTTTTAATCCTTGTCCTTACATAATTAAGCATATGGATTTACTAATTTACATGATGACTTTACAATTTTATTTTTATTTTCTATACATTCAGAAACTCTTGGGAACCTAGCCTATCCCTTACTTCAGAAAAATGTCAACTGGACGCTTACTAAATGATGAGGCAGGTAACTTTATATTACAGCATAAAAATTTATATACCTAAACAATAGCTGTACAAATAGGAAACAGAAAGAACTTGCACATAGAAGTGAATGCTTAATAAAGAAACAGACACAAATTCACAGAGAAATGCTTTTACCTAGAGTTTGCATCAACTATAATTCCTCAAATTTCTAAAGAATAAAAACAAAATTCAGATTTTCAAAAATTCCCAGTTTCTTCCCAAAGTGAAAACAGCTAGCAAGAAAACAGGACTCTTAATCACACATGCTTGGAAGCAGATTTTATCTGTAGTCCATATGAGAACACAGCCAGCTGACACTTTGATTTCAGTCTTGTGGAATTTTGAACAGAGAATTCAGACAAAATGTGCCAGATCCCTGATTCATGTAAACTTTGTGATAATAAATTTGTGTTAAGTTTGTGATGATTTGTTATGCAGAGATGGAAAATTCACACCATACGATGTCCCCAGGAGTGTTTTGAGGTACATATGAGAAAATGAAATGGCAAGGACCTAAAAGAAACAGAAGAGATTAAGAATATACAGAAAATACTCAGAAAGAACTGTACAAAAAGGTCTTCATGACCCGATAACCACGATAGTGTGGTCACTCACCTAGAGCCAGACATCCTGGAGTGTGAAGTCAAGTGGCCTTAGGAAGCATTGGAGAGTGAAAAAACTGGCTTAAAACTCAGTATTAAAAAACTAAGATCATGGCATCCAATCCCTACTTCAAGGCAAATAGAAGAGGAAAAGGTGGAAGCAGTGACAGATTTCCTCTTTGGGCTCTAAAATCACTGTGGATGGTGACTGCAGCCACGAAATCAGAAGACAATTGCTTCTTGGCAGGAAAGCTATGACAAACCTAGGCAGGGTAGAGGAAAGACATTACTTTGCCAACAAAGGTCCTTAAAATCAAGGCTATGGTCTTTCCAGTAGTCACGTACAGCTGTGAGAGTTTGGCAGAGTGCTAAAACATTAATACTTTTGCACTGTGGTGCTGGCAGATACTTTAGAGAGTCCCTTGGTCAGCAAGAAGGTCAAACCAGTCATTCCTAAAGGAAATCAACCCTGAAGCTCCAATACTTTGGCCACTGATGCAAACAGCTGACTCACTGGAAAAGTCCTTGATGCTGGAAAGATTGAGGGCAGAAGGAGAAGAAGGCGACAGAGAATGAGATGGTCGGATGGCATCACTGACTCAGTGAACATGAGTTTGAGAAAACTTGGGGAGACAGTGAAAGACATGGAAGCTTGTGGTGCTGCAGTACATGGGGTCACAAGAAGTCAGACACAATTTAGTGACTGAGTATCAACAACAATGAGATATGTGTGTGAAATAGCATAGCACCTGGCAAAAATGCAGCAAATTTAGCAAATGCAGCAACTTTAGTTACCTAACGATATTGATTTTAGGCAAGTGATTAAATCTAGGTAGATCTTGGTTTTTCTTATCCCTGATATATGAGAGCATTAAACTAGAGCTAAATTTTTATAGATGTAGGTTTCATTTTTCATTCTTTGAGATTTGATTAAATATGTTGAGGGATTTTTAAAAAGCCAAACCACTGGCTGTATGAAAGAACTGTGTGATGCTTCAGAAACTGCTAATTGAAGCATCACTGGTTTCATGGACTCTGCATATGCCTTTGGCTTCCAGCATTTGGGACCATGATCACGAGAATGTACTTTGCAGAAAATTCAGGTTTTTGGTTGTGTGTATGCTTGGTTTTTAAATTTGTTTTTGTGTGATTGTTTTTGGAGAGAACAAAAATTAGAATACCTCATGTCTATGGAACGCGGGGCTGTAAGGTCTTTTAAAAAAGTGAATTCAAAACGTTGAACTTTATTAGCCAATTCACACTGAACAAAGATCATCCCAAACCAAACAAAAAGCTATGGTATGTTTTACAAGTCTTTGAAAACATCGATTTACTGACAGAAGCCACCTGGTCCCATGCTGAAAATAAGATGCATTGTTTTGACTGTTGAAAGTAAATTTTAGAGACTGTACCAACTAGGTGATAATATATCTTTATTAGGGCCCATAACTTCAAATTTAAGTTTTCAGAAAGTGCTCAGATTGGATCCCTTTAACTATTCTCTTCTTTCAGAATGAGATATTAGAAGTCAGTGCATTCCCACAGCTGTTTAAAAGCAGGGTTCCTGGATCTCACAGTATATGTTAACAATGTGCAAAGATCAGCTATAAAACCTTATGTGTTGTACCAAGTTAGTGTGACATCCCAGCCCTGATGAAACATTTCTTTTAACCATATGGGCTCATTACAGAGCCTGCATGGAGAAGAAGGCAACAGAGAATGAGATGGTCGGATGGCATCACTGACTCAGTGAACATGAGTTTGAGAAAACTTGGGGAGACAGTGAAAGACATGGAAGCTTGTGGTGCTGCAGTACATGGGGTCACAAGAAGTCAGACACAATTTAGTGACTGAGTATCAACAACAATGAGATATGTGTGTGAAATAGCATAGCACCTGGCAAAAATGCAGCAAATTTAGCAAATGCAGCAACTTTAGTTACCTAACGATATTGATTTTAGGCAAGTGATTAAATCTAGGTAGATCTTGGTTTTTCTTATCCCTGATATATGAGAGCATTAAACTAGAGCTAAATTTTTATAGATGTAGGTTTCATTTTTCATTCTTTGAGATTTGATTAAATATGTTGAGGGATTTTAAAAAGCCAAACCACTGGCTGTATGAAAGAACTGTGTGATGCTTCAGAAACTGCTAATTGAAGCATCACTGGTTTCATGGACTCTGCATATGCCTTTGGCTTCCAGCATTTGGGACCATGATCACGAGAATGTACTTTGCAGAAAATTCAGGTTTTTGGTTGTGTGTATGCTTGGTTTTTAAATTTGTTTTTGTGTGATTGTTTTTGGAGAGAACAAAAATTAGAATACCTCATGTCTATGGAACGCGGGGCTGTAAGGTCTTTTAAAAAAGTGAATTCAAAACGTTGAACTTTATTAGCCAATTCACACTGAACAAAGATCATCCCAAACCAAACAAAAAGCTATGGTATGTTTTACAAGTCTTTGAAAACATCGATTTACTGACAGAAGCCACCTGGTCCCATGCTGAAAATAAGATGCATTGTTTTGACTGTTGAAAGTAAATTTTAGAGACTGTACCAACTAGGTGATAATATATCTTTATTAGGGCCCATAACTTCAAATTTAAGTTTTCAGAAAGTGCTCAGATTGGATCCCTTTAACTATTCTCTTCTTTCAGAATGAGATATTAGAAGTCAGTGCATTCCCACAGCTGTTTAAAAGCAGGGTTCCTGGATCTCACAGTATATGTTAACAATGTGCAAAGATCAGCTATAAAACCTTATGTGTTGGACCAAGTTAGTGTGACATCCCAGCCCTGATGAAACATCTTTTACCATATGCTCATTACAGAGCCTGCATGCACTGTGCATAAAGGAACAAGGAGAAACCAACCTTCCAGCAACCTGTAGCGGAAAATTCTGCTCCTTTTATACTGGCAGCCTGGCAGAAATGACTTCCTTAATTCCTTTGGTGGAGACTTTATGTAAGCTTTGATAAATGGAGAAAGAAAGTAGGAAAACAAGTCTTATTGAAGACACAGTGAGATTATTCAGTTTTTTAAAATAGGTGTACACATTCCAAATTCAAGAGAACCACCAGCAGGCACCCTCTCCTTGCCTGCCTGTTATTTTTTTTTATAATAATTATTTTTATTTTACTTTTTTGCTTTTACAGAGTTTTGTTCCTTTGCCTGTTATTAATTTAACCTTACTTTTACAGTTTATGGTTGTGTATAGGTATTCCTAGTCATACTTATCTTTGTATTTGAAAGTTACAGCCTGTTAAGCATTTACTTATGCATTTCTGTGGCAATCTATTGTTCACTAGTCCCTGAGAGAGAATTGTCCAAAAGGTTACTGGACAGAGGTCCTTCTCATGTGGAGTTTGGCTTTTGAATCAGTAGCCCTTGAATACGGAAGGTCTACCATGTTTATTGACATAGTACATGCACATCCTTTTATCTGTAATTCAGCCCCTCTATAGAAACTGTGGGGCTTCCCTGGTGGCTCAGTGGGTAAAGAATCTGCTTGCAATGCAAGAGCTGCAGGAGTTTTACAAGTCTTTGAAAACATCGATTTACTGACAGAAGCCACCTGGTCCCATGCTGAAAATAAGATGCATTGTTTTGACTGTTGAAAGTAAATTTTAGAGACTGTACCAACTAGGTGATAATATATCTTTATTAGGGCCCATAACTTCAAATTTAAGTTTTCAGAAAGTGCTCAGATTGGATCCCTTTAACTATTCTCTTCTTTCAGAATGAGATATTAGAAGTCAGTGCATTCCCACAGCTGTTTAAAAGCAGGGTTCCTGGATCTCACAGTATATGTTAACAATGTGCAAAGATCAGCTATAAAACCTTATGTGTTGGACCAAGTTAGTGTGACATCCCAGCCCTGATGAAACATCTTTTACCATATGCTCATTACAGAGCCTGCATGCACTGTGCATAAAGGAACAAGGAGAAACCAACCTTCCAGCAACCTGTAGCGGAAAATTCTGCTCCTTTTATACTGGCAGCCTGGCAGAAATGACTTCCTTAATTCCTTTGGTGGAGACTTTATGTAAGCTTTGATAAATGGAGAAAGAAAGTAGGAAAACAAGTCTTATTGAAGACACAGTGAGATTATTCAGTTTTTTAAAATAGGTGTACACATTCCAAATTCAAGAGAACCACCAGCAGGCACCCTCTCCTTGCCTGCCTGTTATTTTTTTTTTTTATAATAATTATTTTTATTTTACTTTTTTGCTTTTACAGAGTTTTGTTCCTTTGCCTGTTATTAATTTAACCTTACTTTTACAGTTTATGGTTGTGTATAGGTATTCCTAGTCATACTTATCTTTGTATTTGAAAGTTACAGCCTGTTAAGCATTTACTTATGCATTTCTGTGGCAATCTATTGTTCACTAGTCCCTGAGAGAGAATTGTCCAAAAGGTTACTGGACAGAGGTCCTTCTCATGTGGAGTTTGGCTTTTGAATCAGTAGCCCTTGAATACGGAAGGTCTACCATGTTTATTGACATAGTACATGCACATCCTTTTATCTGTAATTCAGCCCCTCTATAGAAACTGTGGGGCTTCCCTGGTGGCTCAGTGGGTAAAGAATCTGCTTGCAATGCAAGAGCTGCAGGAGATTGTGGTTCGGGAAGGGAAGATCCCCTGGAGATAGGAATGGCAATCCACTCTGATATTCTTGCCTAGAGAATTTCATGGACAGAGGAGCCTGGTGGGCTACAGTCCATGGGGTTGCCAAGTGTTGGAGATGACTGAAGTGACTAACACACATACATAAGTGACTGTGATTTCTGATTGTAGACAGGCTGGTTTACTGCTTTCACCTGCTCCATTGCTAGAAGTCTCTTTCCTAAATGATTTGGTGAAAGGGGGCAATTTTCTTCCCAATGCTACTTTTACTCAACATGCTCACTGTTCGCTTACCACCTGACTCAACGAACAGCATTTCATTGCTCATAATAAAAAACTGTGAAATCTGTATATGGAGACCACCCTGGGTTCTAAAATTAACTGGTCTTTTTGGCAAGTGGTTGTCCGTTTAACAATGCTCCCTATAGTTTATGCTTCTAACACACCTAGAATGATCCTACAGGGCTTTGGAACCAATAATTATGTTAGAGTCAATGTAGATGGCCCTGAATATACTCCGAATTATCCCAAGGATTTTATGGGTGATTCTGTGTGGCGACTTTCTCATAATTGACCTCAGGAAATCTGCAACAAGTTTGATCATTGTCGTGAGCCACTAACCATTAAATAGGTCCATTGCTTGGCATCAGGGTCTGAGAACTCAGCAGGGAAGCTTAAAAATCTCATGTGGGGTGCTTTTAAGAAAAGCATTGCTTATGGAGAGAGGCATATGTGAAGCTGAAGCTGGCTAGGCAATGGATTCTGTTTAACTTCTTTTCTCAAAAAAATTTTTTAATAGCCTAATGTACTGGGAAAAGGGCCTGTATTCATGTTAGGCAGGTGGTCTCTTAAGGCAGGTTCAAAACACATTACTCTGATGGGAAATAAACTACATGCTCAGAGCCCTTAGCTATTTCAGAAGGTGGTCTTTGAGTATAGGTGGTCTCCAGTAATTTTTATTTTGCAAAATAAAAATTTGGTCAATCAGTGCTGCTTCACTTGTTTGTGTGTCCTATGTCCACTGACAAGCTTCTAATGGACAGTATCAGAATTATCTTGCTTTTTCATAGACTGAAAATTGTCTTTCAGCATGGCTATTTAAGATGTGTTTTTCAGGTAAAATGTACTGGTTATGTTAAGCTTGTGGGTGGTTGTGAGAGAACGGGGATTACTGAGCAGATGACTGATTCAGGAAAGTCGAGTTACCTGGCTAGAGCATGGGGTAGGGAACTAAGATGGTTTATACAGGGGGTTAGAGACACACTCCTGTGAGAAGGCAGGTACTGGGTATACACCTTGGCCTAGAGCAATGGGTAGATCTAAATGGTTTATGAAGAAGCTCATGATTTGGTGAAAGGGGGCAATTTTCTTCCCAATGCTACTTTTACTCAACATGCTCACTGTTCGCTTACCACCTGACTCAACGAACAGCATTTCGTTGCTCATAATAAAAAACTGTGAAATCTGTATATGGAGACCACCCTGGGTTCTAAAATTAACTGGTCTTTTTGGCAAGTGGTTGTCCGTTTAACAATGCTCCCTATAGTTTATGCTTCTAACACACCTAGAATGATCCTATAGGGCTTTGGAACCAATAATTATGTTAGAGTCAATGTAGATGGCCCTGAATATACTCCGAATTATCCCAAGGATTTTATGGGTGATTCTGTGTGGCGACTTTCTCATAATTGACCTCAGGAAATCTGCAACAAGTTTGATCATTGTCGTGAGCCACTAACCATTAAATAGGTCCATTGCTTGGCATCAGGGTCTGAGAACTCAGCAGGGAAGCTTAAAAATCTCATGTGGGGTGCTTTTAAGAAAAGCATTGCTTATGGAGAGAGGCATATGTGAAGCTGAAGCTGGCTAGGCAATGGATTCTGTTTAACTTCTTTTCTCAAAAAAATTTTTTAATAGCCTAATGTACTGGGAAAAGGGCCTGTATTCATGTTAGGCAGGTGGTCTCTTAAGGCAGGTTCAAAACACATTACTCTGATGGGAAATAAACTACATGCTCAGAGCCCTTAGCTATTTCAGAAGGTGGTCTTTGAGTATAGGTGGTCTCCAGTAATTTTTATTTTGCAAAATAAAAATTTGGTCAATCAGTGCTGCTTCACTTGTTTGTGTGTCCTATGTCCACTGACAAGCTTCTAATGGACAGTATCAGAATTATCTTGCTTTTTCATAGACTGAAAATTGTCTTTCAGCATGGCTATTTAAGATGTGTTTTTCAGGTAAAATGTACTGGTTATGTTAAGCTTGTGGGTGGTTGTGAGAGAACGGGGATTACTGAGCAGATGACTGATTCAGGAAAGTCGAGTTACCTGGCTAGAGCATGGGGTAGGGAACTAAGATGGTTTATACAGGGGGTTAGAGACACACTCCTGTGAGAAGGCAGGTACTGGGTATACACCAGAGATAGATGTCAAAGGGTAAATCAAGACTCCATTGATCGGAGTATCATAATTTGAGTCAGAGAACTTAGTCTGCCATTTTACAAAACTAGGAGGCTACCAAATGCTGAGGAGTAAGATCTGGGTGCTTATGAAGAAGCTCAGTGTGAAACCCTAAAATGCAAAATCCCTGGGAGAGTGAGGAGAATATAGGGGAGGGTGGTGTTGTGGTGGTGAAACAGATGAAATGGCAAAACCCATCTGGTTCCTAATACAAAGGTGTGGAGGCTACAAGGTGGGAGGTCATTGCCTCTACTTGCGTGGCGAATCAACATATTCTGCTTCAGACAATACCAAACTTCATCATACCAGGGAAAGTTGTTATTTACTGGAATTTGCATTGGACTTCCTACTGGAATGGGTGACTTGATTTGCACTCCTGGGTTAAGGGTGCAGTTTCCGTTAGGATCCTGTTGTACTGCAGCAAGATGGGACTGTTGAAACATACTATGGTTGGAATGGGAACATGTACCATTGAAAGAGGAGAGGAGGTGAAGTCTGGTCTGGCATATTCTTCCCTAGTGCATTTTCTCATTCCTGACAGGACTGCCTCCACTGACCAACATGTGTGGTATGATCAGTAAGGTCAAGTTCCTACAGCTGCCAACTTCCCTCTCCTCAAGGCTACCTGGACACATTCTGTTTTCCACAGGTACAGAAATTTGGCTGTCATCTTTGTTTCCTCCATTGGCTTAGAGAGATTATAGGACACACAGAAATCCTTACCAAACTCACCCAGCAAACAAATGATAGCCAGCAAAACTTGTCCTCACTGAACATGGGAATGTCTCTAGTGAGAAAACCTGTCCTCTAAAATAGAATGGCCTTGGACATTATGACTGACTGGCAGAGGCACCTGTGCCATTATCTCAATAGAATGTTGTGTGTCCATATCTGACTAGTCTGTTAATTTAATTTGTATTAAATCACATGAGGATATAAGTGAAAACCCTGAATAATTCGACCCACAGCTTATGAGAGTTGGTAAAGGGATAGTTTGGACTGGGGGGTTCTTGGTGGAAAAAAGTATCTCTTATATTGGGAATCACTATCTTAATCTGTGTTTTCTCTTACATGTGCTTTGTCTCTTATATTGGGAAGCATCATCTTAATGGGTGTTTTTTCTTGCATGTGCTTTTACTGTTGCTGCAGCATCCTGCCTCCCGTGCAGCCAGATATCCACCAAAGGAGACAGCTCCACACTAGTAAAACCCTTGCTGACTATTCAGGCACATTATGGGAGAGGGGGACATATAAGATTGTAAGAGTTGGTCACGTGGGGTGGAGTATTGGGGGAGGTCATTGAGAAGATGTGACCGCCAATTGGCCCTGGAGCTGGTCTAGGGGAATCAGCTTTTTAACCTCCTCCTCTCTTTATGGAATGTTTCCCCTATGCTTATGATGTTAGCAGCTATTTCAAGAGACAGTAATGTGGTGTTGACACCATTAGCCTGTATATGTGACTGAAGTCAGTTAAGACCTCTACATAAAATCTTAGGATTCTGGTATGCAAGTGAAGAGTTCCCCTATCTTGTGACCACCCAAGACAAGCCTTATATGTAAGTTCCCTTGCTTATGAAACCTGATCTGTCTCTTTCTTTGGTCTCTCCTTAGCCTCCATGTATGGCAGCCAGCTTCAGATTTCACTCAGGAAGCTTCTCAGGAGAACCTTTTTTCCCCAACATGTGTGGTATGATCAGTAAGGTCAAGTTCCTACAGCTGCCAACTTCCCTCTCCTCAAGGCTACCTGAAAATCTTTAGGTACAGAAATTTGGCTGTCATCTTTGTTTCCTCCATTGGCTTAGAGAGATTATAGGACACACAGAAATCCTTACCAAACTCACCCAGCAAACAAATGATAGCCAGCAAAACTTGTCCTCACTGAACATGGGAATGTCTCTAGTGAGAAAACCTGTCCTCTAAAATAGAATGGCCTTGGACATTATGACTGACTGGCAGAGGCACCTGTGCCATTATCTCAATAGAATGTTGTGTGTCCATATCTGACTAGTCTGTTAATTTAATTTGTATTAAATCACATGAGGATATAAGTGAAAACCCTGAATAATTCGACCCACAGCTTATGAGAGTTGGTAAAGGGATAGTTTGGACTGGGGGGTTCTTGGTGGAAAAAGTATCTCTTATATTGGGAATCACTATCTTAATCTGTGTTTTCTCTTACATGTGCTTTGTCTCTTATATTGGGAAGCATCATCTTAATGGGTGTTTTTTCTTGCATGTGCTTTTACTGTTGCTGCAGCATCCTGCCTCCCGTGCAGCCAGATATCCACCAAAGGAGACAGCTCCACACTAGTAAAACCCTTGCTGACTATTCAGGCACATTATGGGAGAGGGGGACATATAAGATTGTAAGAGTTGGTCACGTGGGGTGGAGTATTGGGGGAGGTCATTGAGAAGATGTGACCGCCAATTGGCCCTGGAGCTGGTCTAGGGGAATCAGCTTTTTAACCTCCTCCTCTCTTTATGGAATGTTTCCCCTATGCTTATGATGTTAGCAGCTATTTCAAGAGACAGTAATGTGGTGTTGACACCATTAGCCTGTATATGTGACTGAAGTCAGTTAAGACCTCTACATAAAATCTTAGGATTCTGGTATGCAAGTGAAGAGTTCCCCTATCTTGTGACCACCCAAGACAAGCCTTATATGTAAGTTCCCTTGCTTATGAAACCTGATCTGTCTCTTTCTTTGGTCTCTCCTTAGCCTCCATGTATGGCAGCCAGCTTCAGATTTCACTCAGGAAGCTTCTCAGGAGACTTTTTTTTTCCCCACCACTTTCATTGGTCTTTCATTTATCTATTTTCATCCATCTTTGTTCTTTGGCCTGTGTGGGCCTCCCATTGCAGCGGCCTCTCTCGCTGCAGAGCACCGGCTCTGGGTGCATGCACCCCAGAGCTCTGGCTCAGTAGTTGGACACATCGGTCCAGTCACTCCACTGCGCGTGGTATGTTCCCAGGCCAGGGATCGAACCAGCGCTCCTTGCACTGCAAGGTGGTGTCCTTACCCACTGGACCACCAGGGAAGCCCCATGAGGAGATTTTTGAACCAACAATTTAGCCAACTGCTCGAGGTCTTACTAATTCTGAGTTTTTGTTTGAACCTTGAATGTGCTGGTGCTAGATTGTGCTTTCTGGATACTGTTCTGATTTTCTAGTAAGTGTATATTATTATACACTGAGATAGAACATTGTGATAACTTTAACTTCATCTTTTCCAAGTACACATTAATTTTATTTTTCTGTATGTATTCTTTTATGTTATCAAGGTGTGTAATGAGATGAAGATTGAGATCCAGGCAATTGTTTAAAAAGGGTTATAAAAACAAAGTTGGGTAATATATGCATGTTGATAATATAAGCTTTATTTCTTTAGTTTATTTTGTACATCATGACATTGCCTTGGCAATTAAAGCTTTTCTTAAAAATACTTTCTTCATTTTCTTTTTTATATTGAAGTGCAGTTGATTTGCAATATTATATTAATTTTAGGTATACAGCATAGTGATTTAGTATTTTTAGATTAAACTCCTTTAAGTTATTACAAAATAATGACTATAATCACCCATGCTCTACAATATACCCTGTTTCTTATTTATTTTATATATAGAAGTTGGTATTTCTGAATCCCACAATTCTATCTTGCCTCGTCTCCCTTCCCTCTGTACACTGGTAATCACTAGTTTGCTTCCTATATTTGTGAGTCCATTTCTATGTTGCTGTATACATTGGTTTTATTTTTTAGATTCCACAAATAAGTGATGTCATTCAGTATTTGTCATTTTCCATATAACTTAACTAACCATAATATTCTCTAATTCCATGCAGTTGACAGAATTTCATTTTTTAAGGTTGAGTAATATTCCACTGTATGTGTATGTGTGTACATTGCATCTTCTTTATCATTTCTTCTCTTGGTGGACATGGGCTGCTTTCATAAGTTAGTTGCAGTAAATATTGCTGCTATGAACATTGAGGTGCATGTATCTTTTTGAATTAGTGTTTTTCTTTTTTTTGGCCACTTCTATTGATCTTTCATTTATTTATCTTTGTTCTTTGGCCTGTGTAGGTCTCTCATCACAGTGGCCTCTCTTGCTACAGAGCACTGGCTCTGGGCACATGTGCCCCAGAGCTCCAGCTTGATAGTTGGATCCATCATCCAGCCGCTCCGCAGCATGTGGGATCTTACCAGGCCAGGGATAGAACCGGTGCCTCTTGCACTGCAAGGTGGTGTCCTTACCCACTGGACCACCAGGGAAGCCCTAGAGTTTTTCTTTTTTCTGGATATATATATATACTCAAGAGTGGAATTGCTGAAACATGTAGTAGTTCTATTTACAGTTTTTTGAAGAATCTCCATATTGTTTTCTATGGTGATTGCATCAATTTATCCTTCCTGTTGTTGATGCAGTGTGTCATGTTGATTAATTTGTGAATAGTGAACTATCCTTGAATCCCTGTACTAAATCAAACTCAATCTCATGGTGTATGACCCTTTTTATATATTGTTAGATTCACATTGCAAATATTTTGTTGAGAATTTTTGCAGCCATATTCATCAAAGATATTGACTTTTTTTTTTTTTTTTTTTTTGTAGTGTCTAGTTATGGCATTAGGGTAATTATGGCCTTGAATTTGGGAGTGTTCCCTACTAGTCAATTTTGGGGAACTAGTTCAAAAAGGAGAGATATTAGCTTTTTTTTATATGTTTGGTAAAATTTTTCTTTGAAGTCATCTGATCCTCGGCTTTTGTTTGCTGGGAAATTTTTAAATTACAAATTTATTTTCACAACTAGTGATCAGTCTGTTCAAATTACTTTCTCCAGTAGTGTCAAGTTGTAAGTTTATAAAAATTTGTTTCTTCTAAGTTGTTCATTTTGTTAACATATAATTTATTCATAGTGTTCTCTTATCATTTTTGTGTCTCTGTGGTATCAGTTGTTATTTCTCCTCTTATTTTGTTTATTTGGGTCCTCTCTATTTTTTTCTTGTTGAGCTTGGTTAAAAGTGTATCAGTTTTATTTATTTTTTCAAAAACCAGCTCTTGTTTTCATTGATGGTCACTATTGTTTTTTGGTCTCTATTTTATTTCCTCTCTGATATTTCCTCTGGCTGACTTTGGGCTTTCCTTGTTCATATTTTTCTAATTCATTTAAATGGTAAGTTAGATTGTTTATTCGAGATTTTTCTTCTCATGAGAAAGGGCTATATTGCTATAAACTTCTCTATTAGAACTGCTTTTTCTACCTGCCATAGATTTTTGGAAAATTGTGTTTTCATTTTTATCTGTCTTGAAGCTTTTTTTTACTTTCTTGCTCTTTGATTTTTTTTCATCGACTTACTGATTTTTTAAAGTAGTGTGTTGCTTAATCTTCATATGGCTGTACTTTTCCCTTTTGTCTTCTGTAATTGATGTCTAGTTTCATATTGTGGTGATTGCAAAAAGGTTTGATGTAATTCCTATGTGCCTTAATATGTTGGGACTTGTTTTGTGCATAGGATATGATCTATCCTGGAGAACATTCCATGTACACTTGAAAAGAATGTGCATTCTGTTATTTTTAGATGGAATGTCCTGTAGATATTGTCTAATTGGTTTATGTGTCAGTTAAAACCACCTTTGCCTTGTTAACTTTCTGTCTGTATAATCTTCTCATTGACTCCATTGGAGTGCTCAAGTCTCCTACCATTATTGTATTACTGTCAATTTTTCTATGTCTGTTAATATTTGCTTTCTATCTTTAGGTGCTCCTGTTTGGAGAATGCATATGTTAAGAAGTGTGATATCCTCTGGTATTGATCCCTTTATCATTATATAATGCTTTTATTTGTCTTTTGTTATAGCCTTTGCTTGAAACCTATTTTGTCTGACATGAATTTTTTTTTGACATGAGTTTTGCTACTCCATTTTCTTCTTATTTCCATTTGAATGAAATACCTTTTTCTATCCCCTCAGTTTCAGATTGTGTGTGTCTTTAGTCCTGAAGTCAGTCTCTTAAAGGCAACATATCAGTGGGTCTTTTTTTTTTTTTTTTACCTAGTCAGTCACCCTATATCTTTTATTGGAGCAATTTGTCCATTGCCATTTATAGTGATTATTGATATGTACTCATTTTATTATTTTTATTTATTGATACACATGTATAATTTTATTACTTTTTTCTGGTTGTTTTCATAATTAGTCATTTCTTCTTCTTTTGTTTCTTTCCTGGAAGTTTGATGATGTTTTTTAGTAACATGCTTGGGTTTCTTTCTTTTTACTTTTTTTGTGTACATATTGTAAGCTTTTGAGTTGTGGTTACTATGGGATTCATATATGTTGACCTAAAGCTATATCTAGTTATATGAAATTGGTAGTGTTTTTAAAAGTTTAAGTGCATTCTAAAGTTTACAATTTTTAGTCTCCTTCCCTGCATTTTATGTTTTTGATGTCATGTTTTACATCACCAGGGCTTCCCTGGTGTCCCTGATGGTAAAGAATCTGCCTGCAATGCAGGAGCCCAGGTTCAGTTCCTGGGTCAGGAAGATCCTCTGGAGGAGGGCATGGGCACCCATTACAGTATTCTTGCCTGGAGAATTCCACTGGCAGGCTATAGTCCATGGGCTCATGAAGAGTTGGACACAACTGAGTGACTAGCACTGACGTTCTTTACATCATCATGTTTTCTCTTAACTCTTAAAGGTTGCTGTTGCAACTTATTTTTTGTCTTTTACTCTGCATACTAGCTTATTTAAGTGGTTGATCCTTAGCCTTTATATATATTATATTGTTGCATATCTTTTATTAATGGAATTTTCCCTCTTTTTTGAGTTAACCTTCATTTTAGGGTAGGTGTGATATTGCTGAACTCATTTAATTTTTGCTTGTTTGAGAAGTTCTTCATCCATCTTATTCTAAATGAAAAGCTTATCGGGCAGAGTATCTTTGTTGCAGGTTTTTGTTTTTCAGAACTTTGAATATATCATGCTTTTGACCTTCAAAGTTTCTACAGAGAAATTAGTTGATAGCCTTAGGAAGATTCCCTTGTATATGACTATTTTTCTTTTGGTGCCTTTACAGCAGCCGTATCTTTAACTTTTGTCATTTTAATAATGACACCTCTTGTTGAAATGCTCACTGAGTATGTCTTTTCTTTTCTCTAATTCCTTTAGCATTCTCATTCCTAAAGCTTTGGATTCTATACCTGGTAAATTGTTTATTTCTGTTTCATTGTTTGTTTTTCAAATGTTTTTGTCTTGTTCTTTCAGTTGAGACCAGTCCCAGTGTCTTTTTATCTTGCTTAACTTTCTCTACCTCTATGAGTTTAGGTGAAACAGTTACTTACTGTGGTCTTCAAAGGATGTTCTTGTGTGGGAGTGTTCTTACACAGGTATTTCCAATGTCTTTGGTGAGAGAGCTGGATTTGACATGGATGTAAGTTATATTTTTCCTCAGAGTGTGCTGGCACTATTACCTTAGAGCTGGAGCTCAGTGTGAGGCAGGGTTTTCCCTCTGCTCAGTGGCTATCACCTCCCGATTAGGAGTGGGTTCTCATCCCAAGTTGCTGTAGCAGAAGCTCTGAGCATTGAACCCATGCTGGCTCTGGTCTCCTTAAGTGTGGGCTTTCCTCTCTCCTAGCACAATTACCCTTGCCCCAGAGGGAAGTAGTGCAGAAACAAGGGTTGCCTCTTTGGGCTCTTTGCTCATGTTGGCATCAAACAGGGCCCCAAGCTATCTATTATGCACTGGCTGTGCAGGCTTGGATACAGTGGGTCTCAGTTCCTTTTGTCCCTCACAGACTGTTGTTGCCCCCAACTTCTGCCACTTCTCCCTGTTTGGAGCCGCAAGGCAGGTGGTTCCCACATGAACTCAGCATATATTGGAGTGTGAGCTCTGGTGGAGTGGCCAGGGCCAGAGCATTTGATGTGCTGCTTGAGTAAGCACCAACAGTGGCTGCTGCTACCCCACCCAGACGCTGCCCTAGACTGCCCTTGCCTCCTGCAGCCAAGCTTTCTCCCTGGTTATGGTAACCCTAGGTTCAAGGCCAAGCTGTGACGTACGATAAGTTGGTCTGGAGTGCTTGCTCAACTTCGGCTGGGACGGTCATTTGAAACCAGGCAAACCACTGCAACAGTTCTTAAACTGGCCTCTCCACCCTTCCTTGGGGATAAGCCAGCCTGTGTGCTCTTTGTAAGCGAGGTTCAGATTTTTCACAGCCCTCCTGTTATTCCCAGGGGTCCTCCAACCAGTCCGGGGAGCTCATCTCCCCTGTGTAGGACCTCAGGACTGGGGTACCCAATCTGTATTTTGATTGCTTACTCCCCAGAGCAGGTCCCCTCCCAGGGGCACAGGTCTTGACCTGATTACTCTTCTCTTCCTACCTGATTATGTGTGGATCTCACAGCCTTGATTGTACAGGACCTTTCTGACAGCTCCCGGCTCCATATATAGGTGTATTCATGTGGGGATATGTTCTCCTACTCTGCCATCTGATCTTCTCCTTGAAGCTTTTTAAACAAATCTTTCTTCCCCCCCCCTCCGCATGTTTAAGACATCCTTTTAATAATATCATAGAATGAAAATAAGTTTACTTGGGAAATGTAGACTGATTCATCATGAGTAACAAGAATTATCAGTGATGATCCCCTCCATACATTTTGGGCACAGGAAAGAATATTTCAGGCTTAGAAGTCATTTTATCTCTCAGAGTATAATCAGTCATCTTGGACTTTAGTATTTGTTCACGAAGTTATTATTTCAACTGAAATAAACTTGAACAAAAGTCTCAGCCTTGTGTTACAATTAGACCAATTGTAAGCATTATAATAAACAGTTTTCATACATTTGCTCTGTTTGCATCCCAGAAATTAAATCTTTTCAGCTCTTGAATCCATAGCAAGTTTATTTTTATTCAAAATAGTTTTGAAAAGATTTCCTACGAGATATTCTTTTTCCTGACTTAGGAGTCATTTCTTCTGTTTTGTCCCCTTCTCCCTCTCTTTGCTTCACACTTTATTTATTTTTTTTTTAAAGATTTATTTATTTATTTTGGGCGGGGGTTGGGTTGGGGAGGGAAGGGAGCGGGCAGGCCACTTCTATTGGTCTTTCATTTCTCTATTTTCATCTGTCTTTATACTTTGGCTCCTGTGGGCCTCCCATTGCGGTGGCGTCTGTCGTCGCCGAGTGCTGGCTCTGGGCGTATGTGCTCCAGAGCTCTGGCTCGGTAATTGGACACATCAGTCCAGCCACTCCGCGGCACGTGGGATCTTCCCAGGCCAGGGATTGAACTGGCGCCCCTTGCACTGCAAGGCGGTGTCCTTACCCACTGGACCACCAGGGGAAGCCCTGCCCCACACTTTAAAAGAAAAGGCTGTTATCCTCTGTCCGTTCTCTGCAGTCTGAGAAGGCTCATTGCATGGCTGTCTAATGAGGAACCTCCTGGGGATGGTGGTGACAGTCACTCCCCTTTGCCACTGAAGGCTTGTTCCACTTACTGACCAAGAACTTGGACAGGGTCTGCAGCACATATGTTCTTCGGGTGGCCTGATTTGGGATAATGTTTAAGAAAAGCATGCTATAGTAATGCCCAATTGCATGACCTGTAATTAGTCTGAATAACATTTTCCATTTTAAACCCTGATTTTATGGGGTTTACTACTTGGCTCATAAAATCTTGTTCCAAGCTTAGACTTGGCATAGATTTTAGCATAAGCAGATTTGCCATAGCAATAAATCATGAGCTGAATTCTTGAACCAATGGGATGAAGAGCAAACTCAGGTTAAGTGACAGACAAAAGTGCCCCCAGGTTTGGGAAAGGGTGGCAGTATTCTTGCTGTTCCGGTTCTGTGTACAAGCTGCAGCAGTCCTGCCTGGGGAGGTCCAAAGTAGGATTCAGGAAATGGAAGAATGTGGTGCTCTTGCCTTCATGGGAAAGAAATGCTAAAGACTTCTCAGAAAAAGAATAAGAATGACATGATTTGGGGGAACTCTCTTCCCTATGGATCTGATAAACGAGGGCAGGAGGCTCCCTGAAAAAAAAAAAAAAAAAACTTACATAGGACTGGTATTTTTGTGTGTGTGATAAACATGTCTATTTGAATACCAGTATCTGGTTTTTACTTTTGCACACACATTAACCAACATCACTAAACATTCCTTTTTCAAATTATTTGACAGAGCCATGCATGGGAAGAGGTACCATTGTTTTAGCATCAATCAGTGGACTATAATGTGGCCAGTGTCACCTGGGAACTCATTAGAAATGCAAATTCTTGGAACTTAATCCCCCAAACCTACTCACTCAGTAGGTTTGAGGCCCAAACCTACTTGAACCTCAATGGAAGTAGGCCTAAGATTCTGTGGTTCTTTTGTCAGTGATTCTAACGCCTGCAGAAGTTTGAGAACCACTGGGGCACTGGTAAGGATAATGAGCTTTGTGATCACGTGGGTGGCATTCTCTCTTGACTCTGTCTCTTCTTTTGCAAATTATTGAACTTCCATGAGACTCAATACCTTATTTGCTTAGGTATACATGTATGCACGTATTAATGATGATGATGTAAAAATAATATCCAAATCATAGGGTTTTTATAATTATGAACTGAGCTGATGTACATGGAACCCTTAAGGCATTTTTTGGTGGATGATAAATGCTTCATAAATAATTACTGTCATATTTGCACAAATAAGAAAGGGAGAAGTGGCAGAGGCATTTTGAATTTATCAAGATATGACACAAAGGTTCACAATTTCTTTAAACCTATGTGGCACATTTGTGGATGTAAGCTTGGAAGTGGTGGTTGGACCAGTAGCTTGTGTTCTATGTAGCTAAGGCAATTCAACTCTCACTTTGGCTGATGAAGGATAATGACTCTCTTCTTACATAACATCAGCCCAAACAATAAGAGTGAAGGATGAGTCTCAATGGTATACTCTCTAAAGAATAGAGGCAACTGAAACAAAGAATAACTTAGAAAGAAGTTGTCTTCACAAAGCTAGAAAAAGTGATCTTCAGATTTTATTTTCATGTTAGATGATTTCTCAGTTGTTTTGCAAGTTATTTAAATAGAAGTTAATCAGCTAATGGAAAGTATACACAGTGTCAACAGGGCATGAAGACTCTACTTGTTCATATAATTTGCAGGATATTTTTAAGCATTAATTAGCTAAAACTTTGAAGACAAATGTTACACTATAAGTTACAAAAATTATTATGTCAAAGATTATGAATCTGTCATTATCCATAACAATTATAATTTGCTACTCTGATATTGCCTATAATCACACATATTTATAGTTTAGCACCAAAGGAAACTCAGAAGATTCCTTGAAGATTTAAATATAATTTCCATAAAGAGAAATTATTCTAAATGAGGATATAGTGTCATGGTAAATTTTTAAACCATCATCTGTGATATTTGGTTTGGTATGTCAAAGGGTTTTCACTACTATTCTGATTAAAACCAAGTGATTTTTCACTTTGACTTTGGAATTTATATTTATATTCTGAAATCTTTTTGCACTATGAAAGTAGCTTGAATTGATGCTCTCTTGTACACACACATACCTCCACATACAAGCTTGTACATGCCCACATGGGTTTCTTCTAAAAGTTGAATTCTTGATATATGTATATAATATACATACACTATTAAAGAGTTATTCACCAAAATATAACAACTACATGGGCACAATTCAAAATTTTCCTTCTTCGAATTTTTTTGATAAATGCTTCATAAATAATTACTGTCATATTTGCACAAATAAGAAAGGGAGAAGTGGCAGAGGCATTTTGAATTTATCAAGATATGACACAAAGGTTCACAATTTCTTTAAACCTATGTGGCACATTTGTGGATGTAAGCTTGGAAGTGGTGGTTGGACCAGTAGCTTGTGTTCTATGTAGCTAAGGCAATTCAACTCTCACTTTGGCTGATGAAGGATAATGACTCTCTTCTTACATAACATCAGCCCAAACAATAAGAGTGAAGGATGAGTCTCAATGGTATACTCTCTAAAGAATAGAGGCAACTGAAACAAAGAATAACTTAGAAAGAAGTTGTCTTCACAAAGCTAGAAAAAGTGATCTTCAGATTTTATTTTCATGTTAGATGATTTCTCAGTTGTTTTGCAAGTTATTTAAATAGAAGTTAATCAGCTAATGGAAAGTATACACAGTGTCAACAGGGCATGAAGACTCTACTTGTTCATATAATTTGCAGGATATTTTTAAGCATTAATTAGCTAAAACTTTGAAGACAAATGTTACACTATAAGTTACAAAAATTATTATGTCAAAGATTATGAATCTGTCATTATCCATAACAATTATAATTTGCTACTCTGATATTGCCTATAATCACACATATTTATAGTTTAGCACCAAAGGAAACTCAGAAGATTCCTTGAAGATTTAAATATAATTTCCATAAAGAGAAATTATTCTAAATGAGGATATAGTGTCATGGTAAATTTTTAAACCATCATCTGTGATATTTGGTTTGGTATGTCAAAGGGTTTTC
This sequence comes from Tragulus kanchil, assembly GCA_022376925.1. Taxonomy (NCBI): domain Eukaryota; kingdom Metazoa; phylum Chordata; class Mammalia; order Artiodactyla; family Tragulidae; genus Tragulus; species Tragulus kanchil. Next base: position 215,917,957 of record JAIOJX010000004.1, read on the forward strand.
ACTACTATTCTGATTAAAACCAAGTGATTTTTCACTTTGACTTTGGAATTTATATTTATATTCTGAAATCTTTTTGCACTATGAAAGTAGCTTGAATTGATGCTCTCTTGTACACACACATACCTCCACATACAAGCTTGTACATGCCCACATGGGTTTCTTCTAAAAGTTGAATTCTTGATATATGTATATAATATACATACACTATTAAAGAGTTATTCACCAAAATATAACAACTACATGGGCACAATTCAAAATTTTCCTTCTTCGAATTTGTTCTAAGTGGAGATACAGACTAACAATAAAAGGGTGGGTATTCCCTACTGGTTCAGTGGTAAAACAATCTGCCTGACAATCAGGAGACATGGGTTCAATTCCTGGGTTGGAAAGATCCTCTGGAAAAAGAAATGGCAGTCCACTGTAATATTCTTGCCTGGGAAAACCTGTGGACAGAGGAGTCTGATGGAGTACAGCTCATGGAGTCATGAAAGGGTTGGACATGATTTAGTGACTAAAATAACAAGAACAAATAACAATAATAAGGGAATCTATTTCATTTTGGGTACACAATATGAACTAGGCATGTTATAATGATATAAATTATTTCACAGGTGAGCTGACTTTCAGAGAGCAGCATTCCCTGTTTGAACGAGAGCGGTGATGATATGTAGGAAGGAGACGCTGGGCTTACATCATGAAGTCCTTCTGTGGTGGTGGGGAAGTGTAGGAAGCTGGGAATGTCCCCTCCTGAAGCTGCAGTAGCAAGGCTGGACAACGTCTTTCAGCTAGACAGGCCTCTTTTCCCTCTCCCTCTTAACTTCTTGATCGGAGGAGAAGATGCCAGGAAGTCGTATGATGCATGGAATCACAAGAACGGGATGTGAAATCATTTGGACCTGCATGTGAGTCTCTTCTTCATTACTTTCTAGCTGTGTGACCTTGGGTGAGTTGCTTAAAGTCTCTGAGCCTTAGTTTTCTAAACGTTGGTAGGTGGGCACATTGAGCTCAACTGAGATTAATATATATGTAACCAGGTGGTAAAGCTACAGATGCAAAATGCCATTATCAAAGATGTTATCTAATATTGTGCTTATTTTCTTTTTTCTTGGAAAACAATTAGTAGGGCAAGAAGCTTGTTACCTTCCTCTCACCCTTAATATCCCAAGGAAGGCAGATGGGACACCTGAAGCAATTTGAGCTCATAAAGTGATCATGATGCCTGGATAAATGATCCCTAAGAGCATAGCTTAATTTTTCTAAAAGTTGTACATTGCACCACATGGTTTCAATTATAAAAAACATACACTATTAAAGAGTTATTCACCAAAATATAACAACTACATGGGCACAATTCAAAATTTTCCTTCTTCGAATTTGTTCTAAGTGGAGATACAGACTAACAATAAAAGGGTGGGTATTCCCTACTGGTTCAGTGGTAAAACAATCTGCCTGACAATCAGGAGACATGGGTTCAATTCCTGGGTTGGAAAGATCCTCTGGAAAAAGAAATGGCAGTCCACTGTAATATTCTTGCCTGGGAAAACCTGTGGACAGAGGAGTCTGATGGAGTACAGCTCATGGAGTCATGAAAGGGTTGGACATGATTTAGTGACTAAAATAACAAGAACAAATAACAATAATAAGGGAATCTATTTCATTTTGGGTACACAATATGAACTAGGCATGTTATAATGATATAAATTATTTCACAGGTGAGCTGACTTTCAGAGAGCAGCATTCCCTGTTTGAACGAGAGCGGTGATGATATGTAGGAAGGAGACGCTGGGCTTACATCATGAAGTCCTTCTGTGGTGGTGGGGAAGTGTAGGAAGCTGGGAATGTCCCCTCCTGAAGCTGCAGTAGCAAGGCTGGACAACGTCTTTCAGCTAGACAGGCCTCTTTTCCCTCTCCCTCTTAACTTCTTGATCGGAGGAGAAGATGCCAGGAAGTCGTATGATGCATGGAATCACAAGAACGGGATGTGAAATCATTTGGACCTGCATGTGAGTCTCTTCTTCATTACTTTCTAGCTGTGTGACCTTGGGTGAGTTGCTTAAAGTCTCTGAGCCTTAGTTTTCTAAACGTTGGTAGGTGGGCACATTGAGCTCAACTGAGATTAATATATATGTAACCAGGTGGTAAAGCTACAGATGCAAAATGCCATTATCAAAGATGTTATCTAATATTGTGCTTATTTTCTTTTTTCTTGGAAAACAATTAGTAGGGCAAGAAGCTTGTTACCTTCCTCTCACCCTTAATATCCCAAGGAAGGCAGATGGGACACCTGAAGCAATTTGAGCTCATAAAGTGATCATGATGCCTGGATAAAGCCTGATTCCCTGAATCTTGAACTGTCATAGTTAAGAACACATATAAATCCTGGTTGGGTAAATGGGCACAGTTTTCCAAATACCCACATCTACTCACATATATAAAGACTTCTGTCTTTAGTGAGTGGCAATATTCTTTTTTCTAACTCAAGAGATACTGTTTGGGAGCCTAAGTGCTATCTTTAGGGTCCAGGCTGAAGGGAAGTGAAACATTTTGTAGAAAGGAATTTTGTTTTCTTTTTTGTTTTCCATTATGTAAATTCCAGAAAATCAATTACGTATCAGAATAGGACGAGCAGGGTCTTTTTGGTTCATAGTCCTTAATTAGTCTGTGGCAGACATTCAAGCATGTAGTCCATCATTGTATTTTAATGTCTTGAGAAGAAGAGAGATTGATTATTTTCCAGAATATCTTTGATTTAGTAAGGAAAATGATCAGACCCAGAATGTTTCAGAATACAAGGCTGAGAGCAGAAAATTGGTATTAGTCACTTTAGGAAAGAGGTAGTTTAGCCATTTTATATGTGTCTAAAGATTGAAACACTTTTAAAAATATATCAGATAACATTGTTTGCAGTGCTCACATGTTCTCATTTTCACTAAGTCATGAAAAACGTTTGGTGTTAAGTAAATCTAATTCCTGAAAAAAAATTTTTTTCCCCCTGAAAACCCTCTGCCAGATAATTTGGGAGTAGATTGGAATAGTAATGTCCTCCTTCACTTCTCTGCTTTTTATTCTTTCTCTATAAAAAAGAATCCCACCAAGTTTAGCTATTTGGATCCCATCTACAGCTATTAATTATTAACCAAGTAATATGAGCTGGCCAAAGTATTAGGAACACTTATGCATAATCCTATTTTCCTTTTGTAGTAATTCTGAGTGTAGATGCTATTATTATCCCTATTTTGTAGAAAGAGACGTTGAGGTGTAAAAGATTAAATAAATTGCCCAAGGTCTCTCAAGCTAGTAAGTGGTTAAATAAGGATCAGCTGTTAAATTTTTTCCACTCAAAATCCTGAGACCTACATGTTCCCTAATTAGGTAGTAAGTAAAGTGCCTAGTTTGATGATCAGGTGACTCAGTTCCAATTCAGCTTTGCTGTATTAGTCTTGTTTCATTCAGGTCCACATTTCTGCTTTGTTCATGTGATTAACTCCTTGTCTTTGATTTTGTGTCATACTTCTCATAGCTTTTTTATCTTACTTCCTATCCTAGGGTTTTTCAGTGGTTATGTTAGTTTGGGCAGAGAATTCTCTGCTGTGTGGGGCTGTTTGTAAATTGTAGGGTGTGTGGCAGCTTGCCACACACATTAAATACCACTGGTACCCTCCTCAAGTATGACAACCAAAGTATCTCCAAGTCACTGCTAAGTATTCCCAGTAGGGGAAATTGCTCTCAGTTGGAAATCTGTGCCTTATAGCCATGCCCCTGAATGCATGGTCTGCTGATGACTTTGTCCTGCCCAGACTACGACTGTCTTGTTGGGATCCTAGCCCTGAGTGTCAGTCCTGTGCTTGGGCCCTATGAATATCACAGCTCTCTGAAGTTAGCTGATCGATGGAATCCCTGCCTTTTTTTTAGGTCTGAATACCCTATCACCATCTATCTGTACCTGGGACACAAGTTGTTCATCTACTAGCAGCTACCCGATTGGATGACAAATTCTCACTAGGTACTGTGTTCTTTGGTTCTGTGCTAAACTCTCTGAATGGACTTCCTCTGACTGCCATCATGACCTCCATCTGTCCTGTCTCCTGTTTCTCGTTTGTTCTATCCATATTACAGAGTGGCTGGGACTCTGCTCTGTTGTAGCCTTTGTCTCTCTGAAGGCTACCACTCTTGAGTCAGCTCAAATTAACTCTCTACTTTGATCCTCAGTTGTATTTAAACTTTCACCTTTGATACTGCTGGAATTGTGCATTTTGTGGGAATTAGGTAGCTTCACAAGTCAGTGGGAAAGGCAAAAATTATGTAGTCAAATTTTCTCCAAGAAATTTCCTATGAAGCCATTAGCTGAAGACTATTTTCACCTTGCCATAATCCAACCCAGTCATAATTTGAAGTCTTGTCCAGTAATTTAGTCTCACAAAATGTATTATTTCAAATAATTCAGAAGAAGTTTTCCTATAGAGGTGTACTCCTTCTTTAGGATAGATTCTGAGATGTAGAACTTAAGGATCTAAGGTATATATGTTTAAACTGATACAAACTGCTAAGTTACCATTCTAAAAGAGGGATCTAATTTAAACTTCTACCAATAAGAGGAGTCTTTCCTTTACAAATACCCTGACCAAACTGATTATTCATAGTCAACCTAATTTCTATTAATCAAGTATGCAAAATATGATATTTTGTTACATTCATTTAATTTTCCTGATCATTGGTGATATTTATCATCATTTCAAATATTTACTAGGCATTTATATTTCTGCTCTGAATTGCTTTTGTCACATGCTCAATTCATTTTGTTTTTTCTTGTTGCTTAACTTTTCACAGTGATTTTTCAGAAGTTTCCTGAATTCTTTTATTTAGCTGCTTGTGTTTTATATATATATATTGCATTACAGTCTATAGGTCACCTTCTAATTTTATGGTTTCTTTAATTATGCAGAAGTAAATACTTAGATACTTAAATCTCTTATTCTTTTCCTAACTGACTTTAGGGTATTGTTTTTTGCTTTTATTCTTCACTAATTTTATTGTTCAGTCACTAAATTGTGTGCAACTCTTTGAGACTCCAAGTAATGTAGCATGCTAATATCCCCTGTCCTTCACTATCTCCAAGAATTTGCTCAAGTTCATATCCATTGATTCAGTGATGCTATCTAACCATGGCATGCTCTTCTCTTGTCCTCAATCTTTTCCAGAATCAGGGTCTTTTCCAATGAGTCAGCTCTTCCCATCAGGTGGCTGAAGTATTGGAGCGTCAGCTTTAGCATCAGTCCTTCCAATGATTATTCAGGGTTGATTTTCTTTAGGATTGACTGGTTTGATCTCCTTTCAGTCCAAGGGACTCTCATGAGTCTTCTCCAGCACCACAGTTGGAAAGTATCAGTTCTTCAATACTCAGTCTTTATGGTCTAACTCTCACATCTGTACATGACTACTAGAAAAACCATAGGTTTGATAAACCTTTGTTGGCAAAGTGATATCTCTGTTTTTTTAATACGCTGTCTAGGTTTGTCATAGCTTTCCTTCCAAAGAGCAAGTGCCTTTAATTTCATAGCTGCAGTCACCATCCCCAGTGATTTTGTAGCCCAAGAAAATAAAATCTGTTACTGCTTCCACTTTTTCTCCTTCTATTTGCCATAAAGTTGTGGGACTGAATGCTATGATCTTAATTTATTGAATGTTGAGCTTTAGGCCAGAGTTTTTATTCTGCTCTTTCACCCTTTCCAAGAGGCTCTATAGTTCTTCACTTCCTGCCATTAAAGTGGTATTATCTGCATATCTGAGACTGTTGATATTATTTCCGGTAATCTTGATTCCAGATTGTTATTCATCCATCCTGGCATTTCCCATGATGTACTCTGCAAAGAAGTTAAATAAGCAGGGTAACAATGCTCATTTTCCAATTTGGAACTGGTCAGTTGCTCCATGTCCAGTTCTCACTATTGCTTATTGACCTGCATACAGGTTTGTCAGGAGACAGGTAAGGTGCTCTGGTATTTCTGTCTCTTTAGAAAATTTCCACACTTTGTTGTGATCCACACAGTCAAAGACTTTAGTGTAGTCAATGAAGCAGAGGTAGATATTTTTCTGGAATTCTCTTGCTTTTTCTATGGTCCAATGAATGTGGGCAATCTGATCCCTGAGTCCTCTGCCTCTTTAAAACTTTGTACATCTGGAAGTTCTAAGTTCACATACTCCTGAAGTCTAGCTTGAAGGAGTTTGAGCTAGCCTTATTAGCATATGACATGAGTGCAATTGTGTGGTAGTTCAAACATTCTTTGGCATTGCCATTCTTTGGGATTGGAATGAAAACTGACCTTCTCTATTCTGTGGCCACTGTTGAGTTCTCCAAATTTGCTGACATATTGAGTATAGAACTTTATAATATTTTAAAAATATTCTTTTAAAATAGCATTTTATATTAAACCTTTAAAAAGATATTACTTCTGCATATGGTTAAAATATGACTCTAGTTTTCCAAAATATACAGTTTGTTTTTTTAAGACCTTTTTGAATACTTCATCATTTTCTTATTGAGTTCATATGCTACATTTTCTTTCATTTGTTACACTTCTGTATATAATTGGTCAAGTTCTGAACTCTGTATTTTGTTTAATCATTTATTTAATATTGTACAAATAGCAAAGTATTTTAATTGATTTAAACTATATTATATTTCCTATTCACTGTTCTTTTTAAAATTATTTCTCAGCTCTTTCCAGGTGAATTGTTAGAGTTTTGTAGCCCAAGAAAATAAAATCTGTTACTGCTTCCACTTTTTCTCCTTCTATTTGCCATAAAGTTGTGGGACTGAATGCTATGATCTTAATTTATTGAATGTTGAGCTTTAGGCCAGAGTTTTTATTCTGCTCTTTCACCCTTTCCAAGAGGCTCTATAGTTCTTCACTTCCTGCCATTAAAGTGGTATTATCTGCATATCTGAGACTGTTGATATTATTTCCGGTAATCTTGATTCCAGATTGTTATTCATCCATCCTGGCATTTCCCATGATGTACTCTGCAAAGAAGTTAAATAAGCAGGGTAACAATGCTCATTTTCCAATTTGGAACTGGTCAGTTGCTCCATGTCCAGTTCTCACTATTGCTTATTGACCTGCATACAGGTTTGTCAGGAGACAGGTAAGGTGCTCTGGTATTTCTGTCTCTTTAGAAAATTTCCACACTTTGTTGTGATCCACACAGTCAAAGACTTTAGTGTAGTCAATGAAGCAGAGGTAGATATTTTTCTGGAATTCTCTTGCTTTTTCTATGGTCCAATGAATGTGGGCAATCTGATCCCTGAGTCCTCTGCCTCTTTAAAACTTTGTACATCTGGAAGTTCTAAGTTCACATACTCCTGAAGTCTAGCTTGAAGGAGTTTGAGCTAGCCTTATTAGCATATGACATGAGTGCAATTGTGTGGTAGTTCAAACATTCTTTGGCATTGCCATTCTTTGGGATTGGAATGAAAACTGACCTTCTCTATTCTGTGGCCACTGTTGAGTTCTCCAAATTTGCTGACATATTGAGTATAGAACTTTATAATATTTTAAAAATATTCTTTTAAAATAGCATTTTATATTAAACCTTTAAAAAGATATTACTTCTGCATATGGTTAAAATATGACTCTAGTTTTCCAAAATATACAGTTTGTTTTTTTAAGACCTTTTTTTGAATACTTCATCATTTTCTTATTGAGTTCATATGCTACATTTTCTTTCATTTGTTACACTTCTGTATATAATTGGTCAAGTTCTGAACTCTGTATTTTGTTTAATCATTTATTTAATATTGTACAAATAGCAAAGTATTTTAATTGATTTAAACTATATTATATTTCCTATTCACTGTTCTTTTTAAAATTATTTCTCAGCTCTTTCCAGGTGAATGTTAGAGTTTTTCAAGTATGAAAAAATGTTTGGTTGGTTATAGACTAAAACTATACTAAAATTATAGGTTACCATGAAATAATTGATAATTTAAAAATATGTACTCTTTTTTTAAAAAATATCATTGTGTCTTTCCCATTGATTGCATTGCTCATGTTCCTGCTAATTTTTGAGTGTTGATCATGCATCTTTTTTTTGTTTGTTTGTTTTACATTTATTTTTTATTTATTTATCTTTTGAGGGGTGGGGTGGGGAGGGAGGGGGACAGGCGGGCCACTTCCATTGGTCTTTCATTTCTCTATTTTCATCCATCTTTGCTCTTTGGCCTGTGTGGGCCTGCCATCGCGGCGGCCTCAGTTGTCGCAGAGCACCGGCTCTGGGAGCATGCGCTCCAGAGCTCTGTCTCCGGAATTGGACACATCATTCCAGCCACTCCGTGGCACGTGGGATCTTTCCAGGCCAGGGATCGAACTGGCGCCCCTTGCACTGCAAGGCAGTGTCCTTACCCACCAGACCACCAGGGGAAGCCCTAAAAATATGTATTCTTAACTAGGAATATACTATCTCGTTTCATTTATTCTTGTCTTTTCTCTTACTAAGGTTTCCTTGAAATATGTATTGAACATTTTAATTAGTTTTATAATTTTTGTTGCTATTGTTAATTAGATCTTTTTTTTTTAAGGTTTTTTTTTGGGGCCACTTCTATTGGTCTCTCATTTATTCATTTTTCATCCATATTTGTTCTTTGGACTATGTGGGTCTCCCATTGCAGTGGCCTCTCTTGCTGCAGAGCACTGGTTCTGGGTTCATGCGCTTCAGAGCTCCGGCTCGGTAGTTCGACACATCGGTCCAGCCATTCCGCAGCACGTGAGATCTTCCCAGGCCAGGGGTCGAACCTGAGCCCCTTGCACTGCGAGGCAGTGTCCTTACCCACTGGACCACCAGGGAAGCCTTTAATTGGATCTTTTAAAATACACTTTCTAATCATTTATTCTAATGAATGCTATTGATTCTTGGATATTTATGTTGTAATCAGTCACCTTACTGGCCACCTTCATTTTTTGTAACATTTTTCAGATGACTTGTTTTAAGCCCTTTGATTCAGTCTGATGTGAGATGAGTTACAAATAACCGACCATTTCCTCCCAGTCACTGGCTTTCTCAATATAGTGGTGCACCCACACATCACATAGACAGCCATAGCCCCATCACAGACATTTTTCCAGTCCTCCTGCTATTTCCTTGCACTCTTTCTTTCTCATACCTCCCTTCCTTATCCACATTCTGACTCCTGTGAACTACTTTGTTTGAAAAGCAAAAGTGAAGTCGCTCAGTTCTGTCTGACTCTTTGTGAGCCATGGACTTCTCCAGGCAAGAATACTGTAAGTAGGTCGCCTTTCCCTTCTCCAGGGGATCTTCCCAATCCAGCAATCGAACCCAGGCCTCCCATATTGCAGGTGGACTCTTTACTGTCTGAGCCACAGGGAAGTCCAAGAATACTGGAGTGGGTAGCCTATCCCTTCTTCAGAGGATCTTCCTGACCCAGGAATGGAACTGGAGTCTTCTGCATTGCAGGCAGCTTCTTCACCAGCTGAGCTACAAACTCATTAGCTTCGTGTGTCCTAATTTCACCTCTGTGTACCCTCTTGACTTCAGTGCATCTTGGGATCCAAGTATGATATGATCTCTCTGCCAGCCTTAGCTCTTCAGAGTCCTGTCCTGCCCTTCAACTGGGCTAGACAATTGAAAGTGCAGTGGTGAACCTGAAATCCTCACTCCATGTAATTTTTCCAAACACCTCCACAAAGTGGCTTAACAAGATTGGCAACAATTTTACTTGAGCACTTACTAGGTTCTAGGCATGTGATTCAGCTCCAGGGAAAGGGTAATGAATATTGCAGACATGCTGTCTACTCTCCAGGAGTTTGTTCTGCAGGGACTTCAGCCTTCCCCTGTGGAAGGGGAAGTATTCCATGCATTTCCAGGGGTTACTGTTTAGTGCGGGGATTCTCCAGATCTTCAGGCCTTCAACCATCTTCCTGGCAGCATTTAAGCATTTACCTTCACCTCTGCTGTCAGTGTTTGGGACAGTCAATAGTTAAAACCCAAATGGAAATGAACTGTTTTCATTGCATATTTATATATGTATATATATATACATGTACATATATATGTGTGTGTATATATGTGTATATATATATATACATATATACATACAAACACACATTGCTGAAGCTTTGCACTTCTGTACAACTTTGGATAGTATTCATGCACACAATTTATTTTTATCTGTGGTCATTATCCTCTACTTGTTTGTAAATTCCCTCAGAAGCAAGCACTTAGCTCAAATGATTTTCAGTCTCTTGAGCATAGCCAGGAGTCTTGCACAGAATTGATGCTCTCTTAGTATCTGTTGTTTCTTTGAAAGGGATAACTTGATAATAACCCCAAAGTCTTATTTCATCCTTCTTAGTGAGTTTCTTAAGGCACTTCAAGTGACTACTCACCACACCTTCCTTGAGGTTTGCAGTTTTAAAAAAGCAAAGGGAATAATTGGGCATGCTATTGTGGTCTTGGGTGGCATATCCTGTGTTAAATGAGAGAAGTCACTCTCATCTGTGGTTTGCTAATTATTGTTTTTTTTCTTACAGAACAAAGAAGAAAAAAAAATTCTTTTAAAGAAAAGCCAAAAAATTATTACAGATCTTTTCTTTTGACATTCCTAAACAAGAACAGGCCTTGTTGGTGTTGTGTTTAATTCTTGCCCTAACTGGTATTGCTTGGTTTGTATTTTCAGATTGCCCTGAAGTTTTGCCCTATTTTGTTTATGTGTTTGGTGTACACTACCTTTACATGGAATGACTAAGGTTTCTTAACTGTCTGCTTATATACAAAATATTTTATTGTCTTCTGACTATGATTAACAACTGATTTTATGTATGATATTAGTTATCCTTTGAGCTATTCTTTTTGAAAGGATGTACTAACATTTTAGGCCCCCAGAGACAAAGAATCCACGGAGATTGTATTTGGAATTTTCCTCTTATTATCTCCATATGGCAAACTCACAGCTCCAAAGAAAACTGGATGCTGTATTATACAATTCAGAGATTTGTACTTTTGTTTTAGATTTTGTACCCTTTCTTTCTAGATTTTCTTTCTATCCATCTGACTTAAGAGCCTCTTTGGAACTATGTAAAGTTGTAGAATAAGTCTCATAAGGAGCTTATGAAAAACTCCAAAATCCATTTTTCTCAAGCTTCAAAAATTACATCAGGGATTTATAAAAATGTGAGGGGAGATCTGCTATTTCATTTGTCACATTCAAACCAGAAACACACTGAAGTGCTAATAGCTTAGTGTTGTACTCAAAGTTTCTCAAAGCAGACTTCAAATAGGGGAAACAAATAAAATGTATGAGTGTCATTCCAAATTCTAATTTGTATTGATCACACAGCACAGAGGTGACAGAGTACTAGTCAGAGGAAACAGCAACTGGTGAACACTACTTACTGGAGCTGTTTGCCTTTTTGTTTTGATTGGTTGACCACTTTCTCTTTATGAGTGTACCAAATCCATTTAACAATAACATCTAGACAAATAAACTAGACATGTTTCATAACAAATATTACATCTTGTGCTTGGCAATGATAGGTAAGATGATGGTCTAAAGTTACGTGATTGTATTGCAGGGAAAAGTTCATTTTGAGAATTAACAAAATTGAGATTTGAGGACAATGAGGTACCAAGGTGTGGCTGATTTTAGAGCTGAGTTTATAAATTCCTGCTTATTAAACTGGTACAGCCACTATGGAGAACAGTGTGAAGATTCCGTAAAAAACTGGGAATACAGCTGCCATACAACTCAGTAATCCCACTGCTGGACATACACTCTGAGGAAACAAGAATTGAAAGAGACACATTTACCCCAATGTTCATTGCAGCACAATTTACAATAGCTAGGACACAGAAGCAACCTAGATGTCCATTGGCAGATGAATGGATAAGGAAGTTGTAGTACATATACCCAATGGAATACTACTCACCTTTAAAAAGGAACACATTTGAGTCAGTTTTAATGAGGTGGATGAAACTGGAGCCTATTATACAGAGTGAAGTAAGTCAGAAAGAGAATGACAAACAGTGTACATTAACGTATATTTATGGAATTTAGAAAGACGGCAACACCGATCCTATATGCAGAGCAGCAAAAGAGACACAGATGTAAATAACAGACTTTTGGACTCTGGGAGAAAGCAAGGGTGGGATGATTGGAGAGAATAGCATTGAAACATGTATATTACCATATGTAAAATAGATGACCAGTGCAAGTTCAATGCATAAAGCAGGCACCCAAAGCCAGAGCTCTGGGACAACCCAGAGGGATAAGGTAGAGAGGGAGGCGGGAGGAGGGCTGAGGATGGGGGGACATATGCATACCCATGGCTGATTCATGTTGCTGTAGGGCAAAACCCGTCATAATACTGTAAAATAACTATCCTCCAATTAAATAAATATATTAATTAAAAAATTCCTGCTTACTTGTTTAAGTGTCTTGGGAAATGTGTTTGTGAGAAGGAAAAAGGGGGAGATGCAAAGACTTTGCTTTTAAGTATTTTTGTAGGGTGCAGGCACCCAATGAATAAAGAGGAATTATGACCAGAGAAACAGTATGGTGCAGAGATGGACTGTGAACTCAGATCATGTGATTTTAAACATGTGATCTTGCCCTTCCATTTTCTGAAGTGGTAGCTAATTTGAATTCATACATAATATTTTCGAATTGCTAAATATGCTTGTCTTTTGTCCCCTGAAATAAATGAAATGCTTATGTGCCCAAGAGTCAAACATGAACTTAAAATTAAGTGCTTGCTTAGACACTGGTATGATGCTTTTAGTGATACAATTAAATCATGCTTTCTTCTCTTCACCACCTCCAGAGATTTTTGGTGGCTTTGCCATTCTGAGTTTTCTTTCTTTTTTTTTTAATATGCAATATGTAGAAGGAGGATTCTTAAATTGCAGCACAATTTACAATAGCTAGGACACAGAAGCAACCTAGATGTCCATTGGCAGATGAATGGATAAGGAAGTTGTAGTACATATACCCAATGGAATACTACTCACCTTTAAAAAGGAACACATTTGAGTCAGTTTTAATGAGGTGGATGAAACTGGAGCCTATTATACAGAGTGAAGTAAGTCAGAAAGAGAATGACAAACAGTGTACATTAACGTATATTTATGGAATTTAGAAAGACGGCAACACCGATCCTATATGCAGAGCAGCAAAAGAGACACAGATGTAAATAACAGACTTTTGGACTCTGGGAGAAAGCAAGGGTGGGATGATTGGAGAGAATAGCATTGAAACATGTATATTACCATATGTAAAATAGATGACCAGTGCAAGTTCAATGCATAAAGCAGGCACCCAAAGCCAGAGCTCTGGGACAACCCAGAGGGATAAGGAAGAGAGGAGGGGGGAGGAGGGCTGAGGATGGGGGGACATATGCATACCCATGGCTGATTCATGTTGCTGTAGGGCAAAACCCGTCATAATACTGTAAAATAACTATCCTCCAATTAAATAAATATATTAATTAAAAAATTCCTGCTTACTTGTTTAAGTGTCTTGGGAAATGTGTTTGTGAGAAGGAAAAAGGGGGAGATGCAAAGACTTTGCTTTTAAGTATTTTTGTAGGGTGCAGGCACCCAATGAATAAAGAGGAATTATGACCAGAGAAACAGTATGGTGCAGAGATGGACTGTGAACTCAGATCATGTGATTTTAAACATGTGATCTTGCCCTTCCATTTTCTGAAGTGGTAGCTAATTTGAATTCATACATAATATTTTCGAATTGCTAAATATGCTTGTCTTTTGTCCCCTGAAATAAATGAAATGCTTATGTGCCCAAGAGTCAAACATGAACTTAAAATTAAGTGCTTGCTTAGACACTGGTATGATGCTTTTAGTGATACAATTAAATCATGCTTTCTTCTCTTCACCACCTCCAGAGATTTTTGGTGGCTTTGCCATTCTGAGTTTTCTTTCTTTTTTTTTTAATATGCAATATGTAGAAGGAGGATTCTTAAATTCTTTCAGGCACTGAGATCTAATTTCTGGAATGAGATTATGTTAATAACAATTACTAATCTTTATGGGTACCAGGTGCTAGATAATTTTCTAAATATTGTATAAACAATATTTAGTTTAATCCGCAGAGCTACCTCATGGGATAGGTACTGTTTGTTCTAACTTGTACATATGACAATATTTAGGCACAGAAATGTTAAGTAACTTGCTTAAAATCATGCAGCTAGTAAAGGGTAGAGCTGGGATTTGAACTTGGTCATAATGAACTTGGGGCTTCCCACATGGTGCTAGTGGTAAAGAACCTGCCTGCCAGTGCAGGAGACATACTAGATATGAGTTTGAGCCCTGGGTCAGAAAGATCCCCTTGAGGAGGGCATGATAATTCACTTCAGTATTCTTGCCTGGAGAATCCCATGAACAGTGGAGCCTAGCAGGCCACAGTCCATAGTGTCACACAGAGTCAGACACTATCAAAGCAAATTAGCACACATGCACTCACACATAGACTAATAGTGCCTTCTTTCCTCAAGCTATTGTTAGAGAGACTTGACCAGTAGCAAAGTCAAAGCACTTTTATACTCTGGTGTGATAGACACTTGGTGGCTTATCCAACAGCTATTTCCACTTTCATCCAGTTTTGTTCAAGTGTTGGGGAGTCAAGCATTTCAAGCACTGTCTCAGTCTCAGCAAGTTAAACAGTCACTAATATAAAACTGATAGATCCACTATTTTGCTTTTTTTTTTTCACTCTTTAATTAATTAATTTATTTATTGGAGGGGGCGGGTTGGGGAGGGAGGGGGCGGGCAGGCCACTTCTCTTGGTCTTTCTTTTATCTATTTTTCATCCATCTTTGTTCTTTGGCCCATGTGGGCCTTCCATCGCAGTGGCCTCTGTTGTCGCAAAGCACTGGCTCTGGGTGCATGTGCTCCAGAGCTCCGGCTCCGGAATTGGACACATCGATCCAGCTGCTCCGCAGCACGTGGGTTCTTCCCGGGCCAGGGATGGAACTGGCGCCCCTTGCACTGCAAGGCGGTGTCCTTACCCACTGGACCACCAGGGAAGCCCTTTTGCTTTTAATTGGTTTAGGGATGGTCGTGTGGCAGAATTCTTGTCAATAAGACATAAAGATAATTCTGCATCATGGCATCTGGAATAGTGTAGTTTGCTTTGAAAAATGGTTAATAAAGAGATGCAATCTGTCCTCCCTTCCTAAAACTGATGAGTGAACTATGAGGCTTGGAGCAGCTGCAGCCAGCTTGTGACTATGAAGATGTAAGACTGAAGAAAAAAGTCCATTGAAGGTGGAGGAAAAAAACTTGAGTGCTTGCAGATGTTGTTAAGTTGCTGTATTTATTAATCTTGGAATCTTTTTGTCCCTAACCTCTCACTTTGGAGAAAATAAGTATGCCCAACTGATTAAACCATTTTGACTTGGGTTTCTTTTTTTGTACCTCAAAACATTCTAATTGATACATCTGGATTCCAGACATGTCCCCCTAGCATATCTTCCACATTTTATCTTCTTAAAGGTGATACCATTTTGTGTTTTCCTTTATATTTTTTGTTAGGTTAGAAACTGACTGTAAGATTTTATAAACGGATGTTTGAGAATTTCCCAAGCAGAGGTATTTTGAACAAAAGTGGATGGTTTTGACTGTAAGAACTAAATATTTACAGTTTCTCCAAGCCTCTAAAGCTGTCCAGGAAGAAACTTGTGAGTGAATGTTCTATCACATACAGAGTGGAATAAACAAACACACAAGAGCCCTCAGGGGACTGTCAAACTAAATGAAATTTTACACATCTTTAAGCAAATCCACAGAGTTCAGTGAGAAACAGGCAATAAGAGCTGTGAGTGGATTTGGGACCCTTCCTGAGGAGTCTCCACTCTCTTGGGAATATCCATCAGTGACCAATGATTCTCAGTCATAGACGAACTCTTTATCATCAGGAAACATTTAAAGAATTAAGATAGAGTAGACAGGTTTCTCAGCTGATGTTTAAAAATATTCTTGATTTTATCTCTAACCCCACGTGTGAAGAGACCACAGCTAAATGGCAAGTGTTCATGAAAGCAAAGGCTTCCCAGTTGGCTCATTGGTAAAGAATTTACCTGCCAATGCACATCGCCTCCGCACGTGGGTTCTTCCCGGGCCAGGGATGGAACTGGCGCCCCTTGCACTGCAAGGCGGTGTCCTTACCCACTGGACCACCAGGGAAGCCCTTTTGCTTTTAATTGGTTTAGGGATGGTCGTGTGGCAGAATTCTTGTCAATAAGACATAAAGATAATTCTGCATCATGGCATCTGGAATAGTGTAGTTTGCTTTGAAAAATGGTTAATAAAGAGATGCAATCTGTCCTCCCTTCCTAAAACTGATGAGTGAACTATGAGGCTTGGAGCAGCTGCAGCCAGCTTGTGACTATGAAGATGTAAGACTGAAGAAAAAAGTCCATTGAAGGTGGAGGAAAAAAACTTGAGTGCTTGCAGATGTTGTTAAGTTGCTGTATTTATTAATCTTGGAATCTTTTGTCCCTAACCTCTCACTTTGGAGAAAATAAGTATGCCCAACTGATTAAACCATTTTGACTTGGGTTTCTTTTTGTACATCAAAACATTCTAATTGATACATCTGGATTCCAGACATGTCCCCCTAGCATATCTTCCACATTTTATCTTCTTAAAGGTGATACCATTTTGTGTTTTCCTTTATATTTTTTGTTAGGTTAGAAACTGACTGTAAGATTTTATAAACGGATGTTTGAGAATTTCCCAAGCAGAGGTATTTTGAACAAAAGTGGATGGTTTTGACTGTAAGAACTAAATATTTACAGTTTCTCCAAGCCTCTAAAGCTGTCCAGGAAGAAACTTGTGAGTGAATGTTCTATCACATACAGAGTGGAATAAACAACACACACAAGAGCCCTCAGGGGACTGTCAAACTAAATGAAATTTTACACATCTTTAAGCAAATCCACAGAGTTCAGTGAGAAACAGGCAATAAGAGCTGTGAGTGGATTTGGGACCCTTCCTGAGGAGTCTCCACTCTCTTGGGAATATCCATCAGTGACCAATGATTCTCAGTCATAGACGAACTCTTTATCATCAGGAAACATTTAAAGAATTAAGATAGAGTAGACAGGTTTCTCAGCTGATGTTTAAAAATATTCTTGATTTTATCTCTAACCCCACGTGTGAAGAGACCACAGCTAAATGGCAAGTGTTCATGAAAGCAAAGGGGCTTCCCAGTTGGCTCATTGGTAAAGAATTTACCTGCCAATGCAGGAGACTCAAGTTCGATCCATGGACTGAGAAGATCCCCCAGAGGAGGAAATAACATCCCACTCCAGTTTTCTTGCCTGGAAATTTCATGGATAGAGGAGTCTGGCAGGCTGCAGTCCATGGGGTGGCAAAGAGTCAGACATGACTGAATGACTGAGCATACACACATGAAAAAGAAGAGAAGGTTTGATTTTCTTTCTTTCTATCTGTCTATCTATCTATCTATCTATCTATCTATCTATCTATCTATCTATCTATTTATCTACTGTGTATCCATCCAGGAAGCATCTGGGAGGTCTCTTAGCAAAGTTAAAGACATTTTGTAAGTCTTCTTCAGTTGTGGCCTGTTATCACCAGCTGTGATGTGACTTTTAAGCCGGTAGGTAGCATGCATGTCACATTTCATGCTTTTCTTTGGAATGCAATCCCTTGGTGTCAAGGAGCGTTTCTTCACTTGGTTTTCTTAGGGTGAGACATCTCAGACTCTATATTCATTCATAGGCTTGGAACTGCCTCTAGAACTGGCTCAGATAACCTGGTAAATTATGAATACTGAGTTTTATTTTCAACCTGGATTCACAAAATCAAACATACATTGTGTCTGGAGGCCATTCCAGAGTATCTTAGGGGTGCTCTAACTCCTTCTGATAAGATGGCTGACCGTGTATTGAAATGGCCAAAAATTTTGTTCAGATTTTCCATAAAATGTTACAGAAAAGCCCAAACAAACTTTTTGGCCAACCAAAACCTGTCTCCTCTAGTTTGTTTTGCCTCCGTTAGTGCCTGAGAATGAGAGAATGTTGAGTTTATCTGTTAGTTTTAGAGGGTGCGTCCCTCAGTAGATGGTGAATTCCTTGAGGAAAATCACACTTGTGCTTTTGCCTTCCCAGTGTGTAGCACAGTGCCTGGTACACAGTTGCAGGAGATCAGTCAACCTAACAACCCCTTTTCTCCCTTCAATTGCATAAGGTTGATAGGGACACCGTAGAATAGGCAGGTGGCTGTAGAGTCCTAGTAGGGGATGGTAGGTAGAAGAGAGAAACCTGAGAAAGGTTGGGAGGCCAGTGAGTTGATGATAACTCAGGAGGGCTGCTCCTTGTTTGGTAAAGCAGGCTTGACTGAGTATAAACAGCTGATGAAGGAGGAGCCAGCGAAGAAGCAACCAATGATGTATGTCCTGCATCTGCATCTACCTGAGGGGGGCGGTCTTCTACCATCCTATATATATGGCTGCCCGCTCAATCGAAGAGAGAGCAGGGCAGAGCTTTCCTGCCTGTTTGCTTGCACTGCTTACAAGTACCCTATCCTAACAAATTCTTTTCTTGTCTATCACTCTGCTTCTCACTGAATTCCTTCTGCGTTGAGGCAGGAAGAACCTGAGCCTCAGTGGGTCCAGATGTTGGGTAAGTGCTGGATTAAGTCCCAGCAGTGTGGGTTCGAGCCCCAGGGTTTTGGCCAGGACTGAGTCCTGACTATGTGGGTTCAAGTCCCAAGCAGGGTTTTGGCTGGGGTTAGGCCTAAGCCACGTGGGTTCGCGTCCCAAACCAGGTTTTGGCTAGGTTCAAGCCGCAGCCACATGGGTTCAAGTCCCAAACAGGGTTTTGGCTGGAATTCAAGCTCAGCCATGTGGGTTCAATTCCCAAGCAGAGTTCCATCAGCTCTGGGTCCTAGGTTTAAGTCTCAAATCAAGGTAAAACCCTTTCAAAGTCACAAGAAAGATCTAAAGACAAATATAGCAATGTATCCCACACTGGTCCTTTGCCGGAGAATAGAATGAACTAAGTAGACTCCAACCCAGTTGGTGTGCTGTAGGCAGCCAAAGATTTCAAGGAGATGGATAGTCTCCTGGAACTGATTTGTCCTGAACAACGAAGGCAAAAAGCCAGATGTATATTTGTAGGCAATCCACGGTGCTCTTGTTACAGCTCTGGAAGCCAAAGGGAAAGATCCCTCTCTACCCTCAAAGCACTGAAATGGAGAATTGGAAGACACATAATAGGGCATGTGTATGGTTACTAAAGAATGGAAAATTAGAAAAATATTAAATCTAAGGTTATAATTATCTGATTAACTACAAATGGTACAAAATTGAAAATCTAATAAGAAAGTATAGGGATAGGGGGGACACCGTAGAATAGGCAGGTGGCTGTAGAGTCCTAGTAGGGGATGGTAGGTAGAAGAGAGAAACCTGAGAAAGGTTGGGAGGCCAGTGAGTTGATGATAACTCAGGAGGGCTGCTCCTTGTTTGGTAAAGCAGGCTTGACTGAGTATAAACAGCTGATGAAGGAGGAGCCAGCGAAGAAGCAACCAATGATGTATGTCCTGCATCTGCATCTACCTGAGGGGGGCGGTCTTCTACCATCCTATATATATGGCTGCCCGCTCAATCGAAGAGAGAGCAGGGCAGAGCTTTCCTGCCTGTTTGCTTGCACTGCTTACAAGTACCCTATCCTAACAAATTCTTTTCTTGTCTATCACTCTGCTTCTCACTGAATTCCTTCTGCGTTGAGGCAGGAAGAACCTGAGCCTCAGTGGGTCCAGATGTTGGGTAAGTGCTGGATTAAGTCCCAGCAGTGTGGGTTCGAGCCCCAGGGTTTTGGCCAGGACTGAGTCCTGACTATGTGGGTTCAAGTCCCAAGCAGGGTTTTGGCTGGGGTTAGGCCTAAGCCACGTGGGTTCGCGTCCCAAACCAGGTTTTGGCTAGGTTCAAGCCGCAGCCACATGGGTTCAAGTCCCAAACAGGGTTTTGGCTGGAATTCAAGCTCAGCCATGTGGGTTCAATTCCCAAGCAGAGTTCCATCAGCTCTGGGTCCTAGGTTTAAGTCTCAAATCAAGGTAAAACCCTTTCAAAGTCACAAGAAAGATCTAAAGACAAATATAGCAATGTATCCCACACTGGTCCTTTGCCGGAGAATAGAATGAACTAAGTAGACTCCAACCCAGTTGGTGTGCTGTAGGCAGCCAAAGATTTCAAGGAGATGGATAGTCTCCTGGAACTGATTTGTCCTGAACAACGAAGGCAAAAAGCCAGATGTATATTTGTAGGCAATCCACGGTGCTCTTGTTACAGCTCTGGAAGCCAAAGGGAAAGATCCCTCTCTACCCTCAAAGCACTGAAATGGAGAATTGGAAGACACATAATAGGGCATGTGTATGGTTACTAAAGAATGGAAAATTAGAAAAATATTAAATCTAAGGTTATAATTATCTGATTAACTACAAATGGTACAAAAATTGAAAATCTAATAAGAAAGCTCGCATGGCAAATAGGATTGAGACTTTCATAAAACTGATCAGCATATTGAAACAGAAATGCATTTAGCATGGTACTTGGACTTGACAAGATCAAGATTTTCCCCCACTCCAAATCATTCCTAATGTAATCTCATAGATAAGGAAATTTGTGCAATGTCATGTGCTTCATCATGCTTCTTCTAGTGATCAAGATTCAGAATGCTCTGTATAGGGTAAAGGAAGCTGCATGGGTATACTTACAAGTAGAATGTTTTTGTTGGAATATTATTATTATTATTATTGTTATTTTGCTCACAAGATACCTTCCTTCTCAAGTGCTCTGGGAAGCATATAAGAATATTAAAACACATTACCTTATGAAAGAAACCAACAAAGAGTAGAATGAAGCAGGGGGAATAAACTTGGCTTGGAAGATGAAACTTGACTCCCATTCTGTGAATGGGGCCAGGGGATAGTTACTGTTTAAACAGGCAAAAGGAGCATTCATTTTCAACTCTAAATTGTATTCCAGATCAGTATATTTTTGTAAGTGCTTAACTGCAGGATAATGTCTGATAATACATGCTCAGGGTTTCTTAAACAACTGGGATTTTATCAGTAAACAGGAGTATCTCACAGTTGTGTTTTCTCCCCACCCCACCATTAAATCAAAGTACTCATTTCTCAAAATTACACTTCAGCGAACAGTGACTAGAGGTAGAACAGACTGTATTTACAAGGTACTTTTTTTAAAACCTTGTTTGACAAATATAGCAATGTATCCCACACTGGTCCTTTGCCGGAGAATAGAATGAACTAAGTAGACTCCAACCCAGTTGGTGTGCTGTAGGCAGCCAAAGATTTCAAGGAGATGGATAGTCTCCTGGAACTGATTTGTCCTGAACAACGAAGGCAAAAAGCCAGATGTATATTTGTAGGCAATCCACGGTGCTCTTGTTACAGCTCTGGAAGCCAAAGGGAAAGATCCCTCTCTACCCTCAAAGCACTGAAATGGAGAATTGGAAGACACATAATAGGGCATGTGTATGGTTACTAAAGAATGGAAAATTAGAAAAATATTAAATCTAAGGTTATAATTATCTGATTAACTACAAATGGTACAAAAATTGAAAATCTAATAAGAAAGCTCGCATGGCAAATAGGATTGAGACTTTCATAAAACTGATCAGCATATTGAAACAGAAATGCATTTAGCATGGTACTTGGACTTGACAAGATCAAGATTTTCCCCCACTCCAAATCATTCCTAATGTAATCTCATAGATAAGGAAATTTGTGCAATGTCATGTGCTTCATCATGCTTCTTCTAGTGATCAAGATTCAGAATGCTCTGTATAGGGTAAAGGAAGCTGCATGGGTATACTTACAAGTAGAATGTTTTTGTTGGAATATTATTATTATTATTATTGTTATTTTGCTCACAAGATACCTTCCTTCTCAAGTGCTCTGGGAAGCATATAAGAATATTAAAACACATTACCTTATGAAAGAAACCAACAAAGAGTAGAATGAAGCAGGGGGAATAAACTTGGCTTGGAAGATGAAACTTGACTCCCATTCTGTGAATGGGGCCAGGGGATAGTTACTGTTTAAACAGGCAAAAGGAGCATTCATTTTCAACTCTAAATTGTATTCCAGATCAGTATATTTTTGTAAGTGCTTAACTGCAGGATAATGTCTGATAATACATGCTCAGGGTTTCTTAAACAACTGGGATTTTATCAGTAAACAGGAGTATCTCACAGTTGTGTTTTCTCCCCACCCCACCATTAAATCAAAGTACTCATTTCTCAAAATTACACTTCAGCGAACAGTGACTAGAGGTAGAACAGACTGTATTTACAAGGTACTTTAATGGATATCTTCTCAACAACTTCTGCCCTTCATTCCCACTCTTGTTTGTAAAGCATGAGCTCCGGGAGTGGTGGTGTTTCCAGTTTGGGGATATAGACCTGGGAGAGGTGAGGTGTAGAGCCTAAGGACATCTCTGGAGTGGTGATAGAACTGCTCATTTCTAACAGCAGGCTCCCATGAGGGATTAATGGAACTGAAGGCTGGGAAGGAATCCTTAACTTTGTTTCTGCAACTGTTATAAGTGCTTGGCTTATATAATTTTATTTGATCCTTATAACAATTTCATTAGTTGGATACTGTGTTGTTGTGTTAGTCATTTAGACATGTCAAACTCTTTGCAACCCATGGATTGTATCCTGGCAGGCTCAGAGGAATTCTCCAGGTAAGAATACTGGGTTGCAGTATCTATTAGTGTTTTAAAGGCCTGGATAGGATGGGTGACAGGTCAAGCAAAGGCCATAGCAAGAGTCGGCCCTGGAATTAAGCAAAAGTAATCCCACCTGGGCTGAACTCAACTGCCACACTTCAGTTGCCTCTACAGAAGATGAGATAAGACCATGGATGGCCTTGAACATTATACTTATTGTTTACTCTTTATTCTGTTTGCAGACCAATGATTTGTAAACACTTTAAAGATTGTGGAATGCTCTTGCAAATAACATTTTGCCCATATATGAAACAGAGAAAAGTGATATACTAAGCAGGGACACTTAGTATATTGGTACTGTCGGATCAAGTGTACATGTGCTGGTTTAAGAGGGCAAGTAATAAATGGACCTCATCTAATCCACTCTGCCACAGCCGGAACACTCTTCTGCAACTCGTTCAGGGACTGGGTTGAGCAGAATGGCTGTGTGCAAGGGGAATGCTAGAGTTTTTGAATATAGCAGTGTACTCTATTTTCTAGAAGAAAAAATAGAATAGGCTGTCTTTGGAACTGATAATACATGCTCAGGGTTTCTTAAACAACTGGGATTTTATCAGTAAACAGGAGTATCTCACAGTTGTGTTTTCTCCCCACCCCACCATTAAATCAAAGTACTCATTTCTCAAAATTACACTTCAGCGAACAGTGACTAGAGGTAGAACAGACTGTATTTACAAGGTACTTTAATGGATATCTTCTCAACAACTTCTGCCCTTCATTCCCACTCTTGTTTGTAAAGCATGAGCTCCGGGAGTGGTGGTGTTTCCAGTTTGGGGATATAGACCTGGGAGAGGTGAGGTGTAGAGCCTAAGGACATCTCTGGAGTGGTGATAGAACTGCTCATTTCTAACAGCAGGCTCCCATGAGGGATTAATGGAACTGAAGGCTGGGAAGGAATCCTTAACTTTGTTTCTGCAACTGTTATAAGTGCTTGGCTTATATAATTTTATTTGATCCTTATAACAATTTCATTAGTTGGATACTGTGTTGTTGTGTTAGTCATTTAGACATGTCAAACTCTTTGCAACCCATGGATTGTATCCTGGCAGGCTCAGAGGAATTCTCCAGGTAAGAATACTGGGTTGCAGTATCTATTAGTGTTTTAAAGGCCTGGATAGGATGGGTGACAGGTCAAGCAAAGGCCATAGCAAGAGTCGGCCCTGGAATTAAGCAAAAGTAATCCCACCTGGGCTGAACTCAACTGCCACACTTCAGTTGCCTCTACAGAAGATGAGATAAGACCATGGATGGCCTTGAACATTATACTTATTGTTTACTCTTTATTCTGTTTGCAGACCAATGATTTGTAAACACTTTAAAGATTGTGGAATGCTCTTGCAAATAACATTTTGCCCATATATGAAACAGAGAAAAGTGATATACTAAGCAGGGACACTTAGTATATTGGTACTGTCGGATCAAGTGTACATGTGCTGGTTTAAGAGGGCAAGTAATAAATGGACCTCATCTAATCCACTCTGCCACAGCCGGAACACTCTTCTGCAACTCGTTCAGGGACTGGGTTGAGCAGAATGGCTGTGTGCAAGGGGAATGCTAGAGTTTTTGAATATAGCAGTGTACTCTATTTTCTAGAAGAAAAAAATAGAATAGGCTGTCTTTGGAACTGATATGCAGCATGAGAAGAATACGGAGAGAGCCAGGTAACCAGTCACAGGGCCACTGTGGGGGCCCAAGATTGATTTGATGAAGGCCTGTTCTAGGTGGTAGAAAGGAAGCAAAATGTGAAAGTGAAGGAAGAATTAAGTAAAGGATTCATGGTTGATAGAGAAGAATTATAGAAGTGGGGAAGGTAAATATTTCATCCAAGAATATTTTTTTCTATTTTTATGGTTTCATTTGCTGTGCAAAAGCTTATAAGTTAATTAGGTCCCATTTGGTTATTTTCACTTTAATTCTATTGCCATGGGAGACTGACCTAAGAAAAGGATATTTTTTAAGCTAAAGAAAAATAACTTTTGAAAGTCATAGGACTTTTTACCAATTTTTATTTTATTTTTAGTTCATTCATTTAATTCATTTTCTTTCAGAGCAGATTTTTCTTAGTTCTAATCCTTTTTAAACCTAACATTTCTTTTATGTTTTCCTTCCATATTTCATTTTAAAAGGCAGGTTTAAGAACAGGATATATAGAACATGTTGTAATCTGCAAGCAGTCAGGCATTAACTGAAAAACTCAATGGTTAATTTATGTCTCAGAACGGTCTGTCACTACTCTCTGATATCAAAGAAACAATAGATTGATAGGCTAGTACCAGACTCAAGTACCAGAGGGAAACCCACGTGAACGGAGTGAGCGTCAGGTCGTGGTTCCACAAACCTGACTTCAAGGAATGTACTTCTCGTTTTAACAATCAATAGAACATTTATGTTGATTGTGTCAAGCTCTTAAATCTCTTTCACCTCTTGATGTCGACCAGTTTATAGAATTTTTGAAAAATGCAATTCAAAGTTAGGTAGATATGTTGCTGTGTGGATGGATGAACCTTCCCCAAAAGGACTACATTTTAGACCTAGAATCATAAATCATTTTTAATTGACTAAAGCTGGTCCCAGAAGAAGAGATACTAAGCAGGGACACTTAGTATATTGGTACTGTCGGATCAAGTGTACATGTGCTGGTTTAAGAGGGCAAGTAATAAATGGACCTCATCTAATCCACTCTGCCACAGCCGGAACACTCTTCTGCAACTCGTTCAGGGACTGGGTTGAGCAGAATGGCTGTGTGCAAGGGGAATGCTAGAGTTTTTGAATATAGCAGTGTACTCTATTTTCTAGAAGAAAAAAAAAATAGAATAGGCTGTCTTTGGAACTGATATGCAGCATGAGAAGAATACGGAGAGAGCCAGGTAACCAGTCACAGGGCCACTGTGGGGGCCCAAGATTGATTTGATGAAGGCCTGTTCTAGGTGGTAGAAAGGAAGCAAAATGTGAAAGTGAAGGAAGAATTAAGTAAAGGATTCATGGTTGATAGAGAAGAATTATAGAAGTGGGGAAGGTAAATATTTCATCCAAGAATATTTTTTTCTATTTTTATGGTTTCATTTGCTGTGCAAAAGCTTATAAGTTAATTAGGTCCCATTTGGTTATTTTCACTTTAATTCTATTGCCATGGGAGACTGACCTAAGAAAAGGATATTTTTTAAGCTAAAGAAAAATAACTTTTGAAAGTCATAGGACTTTTTACCAATTTTTATTTTATTTTTAGTTCATTCATTTAATTCATTTTCTTTCAGAGCAGATTTTTCTTAGTTCTAATCCTTTTTAAACCTAACATTTCTTTTATGTTTTCCTTCCATATTTCATTTTAAAAGGCAGGTTTAAGAACAGGATATATAGAACATGTTGTAATCTGCAAGCAGTCAGGCATTAACTGAAAAACTCAATGGTTAATTTATGTCTCAGAACGGTCTGTCACTACTCTCTGATATCAAAGAAACAATAGATTGATAGGCTAGTACCAGACTCAAGTACCAGAGGGAAACCCACGTGAACGGAGTGAGCGTCAGGGTCGTGGTTCCACAAACCTGACTTCAAGGAATGTACTTCTCGTTTTAACAATCAATAGAACATTTATGTTGATTGTGTCAAGCTCTTAAATCTCTTTCACCTCTTGATGTCGACCAGTTTATAGAATTTTTGAAAAATGCAATTCAAAGTTAGGTAGATATGTTGCTGTGTGGATGGATGAACCTTCCCCCAAAAAGGGCTACATTTTAGACCTAGAATCATAAATCATTTTTAATTGACTAAAGCTGGTCCCAGAAGAAGAGTAATCAAAATTCAGTGCTGGCTAATGAATCTGCTGTGAAAGACAGCTGTAGCTCTGCTGATGGATGCCATTGTTTTAAAACGGCCACTAAATTGGTTATATTAATTTCATTTGTATTTATGAATAAACATTCATTCTCCTTTGGGCTTTCTAACCTGTGTTTGCCTTAGAAAACTCAGCTCCATCAATCCATGATATATTTTTTTCCATTGATAAGATATATACACTCAGGATTTTCTAATTTCTGTTTTCTCAAAAGCCTGTCTCCATGGACATCACATGATTGGGCATTTAAAACATTCTATTGGGTAAAATATGTGAAAATGACTTAACAGTAGGAGATGTTAATGTAAAGAGAAAGTGTGATTTAATGAGCTCTTTTGAAACAAGTTACAACATTGACACTGTCAGGGAGGGGAGACTCCCAACACACTCCTGGCTTCAGGACTATTCCTGAAGCTGTAGTGAAGTATTTCTTTAAACCACACGAGTGTGGAATCTCTCTAAAGCTTCACAGAAAGCAAAGGAGGAATACTAATGAACACAAACTGTACGTTGTTGATAGCTTCTTAGTGCATAATTAAGTCGAGTCAGAAGGTGATTCTAGTAGAGCAATAGTCCTTTTGGCTGAGAAAGTGATACTCTTAAGTATTATTTACCCTAGGCTGACAGTGTGCAAGCCAGCACTGTGGAGTTTATATGGGAGATTGCAAGAAGCTATCCAAATTGTTTAGTATTTAGTGATTTCCTTTATAGTACGAAGAAACATCTACTTTGGGATCAGAACGGTCTGTCACTACTCTCTGATATCAAAGAAACAATAGATTGATAGGCTAGTACCAGACTCAAGTACCAGAGGGAAACCCACGTGAACGGAGTGAGCGTCAGGTCGTGGTTCCACAAACCTGACTTCAGGGAATGTACTTCTCGTTTTAACAATCAATAGAACATTTATGTTGATTGTGTCAAGCTCTTAAATCTCTTTCACCTCTTGATGTCGACCAGTTTATAGAATTTTTGAAAAATGCAATTCAAAGTTAGGTAGATATGTTGCTGTGTGGATGGATGAACCTTCCCCAAAAGGACTACATTTTAGACCTAGAATCATAAATCATTTTTAATTGACTAAAGCTGGTCCCAGAAGAAGAGTAATCAAAATTCAGTGCTGGCTAATGAATCTGCTGTGAAAGACAGCTGTAGCTCTGCTGATGGATGCCATTGTTTTAAAACGGCCACTAAATTGGTTATATTAATTTCATTTGTATTTATGAATAAACATTCATTCTCCTTTGGGCTTTCTAACCTGTGTTTGCCTTAGAAAACTCAGCTCCATCAATCCATGATATATTTTTTTCCATTGATAAGATATATACACTCAGGATTTTCTAATTTCTGTTTTCTCAAAAGCCTGTCTCCATGGACATCACATGATTGGGCATTTAAAACATTCTATTGGGTAAAATATGTGAAAATGACTTAACAGTAGGAGATGTTAATGTAAAGAGAAAGTGTGATTTAATGAGCTCTTTTGAAACAAGTTACAACATTGACACTGTCAGGGAGGGGAGACTCCCAACACACTCCTGGCTTCAGGACTATTCCTGAAGCTGTAGTGAAGTATTTCTTTAAACCACACGAGTGTGGAATCTCTCTAAAGCTTCACAGAAAGCAAAGGAGGAATACTAATGAACACAAACTGTACGTTGTTGATAGCTTCTTAGTGCATAATTAAGTCGAGTCAGAAGGTGATTCTAGTAGAGCAATAGTCCTTTTGGCTGAGAAAGTGATACTCTTAAGTATTATTTACCCTAGGCTGACAGTGTGCAAGCCAGCACTGTGGAGTTTATATGGGAGATTGCAAGAAGCTATCCAAATTGTTTCGAGTATTTAGTGATTTCCTTTATAGTACGAAGAAACATCTACTTTGGGATGAGGAAAGAAGAGGGGCAATTATGTTTGCACACTTAAATTTCTCTCAATAGAGGACTAAAAAAAGGCAATACTACCCCTCCAAAAATATAACATAGTTTTCAAATAACAAGTTGCTTAAATTAACCTAGGGAGCAGTCTTATAGGGGAGTGCGTTGACTTTAAAAGCAGATTTCCCTGAGTAGGTTACATTTTCTCTCTTCTTGAGCTTCATAAGATGGAAAAGACTGGATGCACTTTCTTCCAATGACTTGTACATTGTAATTTTAAAATGCTTGTTAAAAACGAGGGGCAACATCGTGAAGCTTGGAAAAGAAAAATCAGGAAATCTAACCACGTAACTTCAAATGAATCACTTAAAAGGTTCTCCTCAACTAGAATGATCCTCTGCTCTCCAAACCTGATGCCTTCCTTGGTCTTTGTCCTTTTGGCTGTTGCTGTAATCTGTGGCTCTCAGGGGCATTTCTGCTAGTTTCACGTTGATTCCACTGACTTGGACCTGCCTCTTGATACTTCCTCCTTCCCCTCTCCAGTCTCATCCAGCAGCAGTTTATTGGGTTGTATCCACTTAGCAAAGGGCTTACATGTACATTTCTGCCCAGATCCTTCCTATATTCCCTTTATCCAATTTCTTTAATTTTTCAAGACTTTATTTACATCCTAGAACTGCTCACCTACTGACCAAAACTTTGCAGTGTAGTACAATAAAAATATTAAATGGGCTTATGTCAATGAAAGAGTTAAAAGAGACATTTTCCAGGCATTTGGCCTCAAATTAGCACTCTGGAATGTGGAGAATGTTTCAAACATAAAAAAATCTGAGTTGTATATTATACTACATGGTAACTTTTTAAATGTTAGGGTTTCATATCACAGAACATACACACTGGAAATTAAATGACCCATTGTTATGAAACTTCTGCTGTTCAGATACTTACCTAAGCACTACTTACAGTTGATTTAAAGACAGGGGAGGGGACCTCAAATGACTTGTATGTGATTTGAGGTTCTGCTTCCATTACTTTTTATAAAAGCTTGGATGAGTCAAATTCCCAAACATTGGTCTGAAGACTGTGGGCTCATTTTACCCATACCTTTGGATTGGGTGGGTGTTTAATTTCTTAAAAGGTGGGAGAAAACAAAATACTAGAGCCGGTAGAGTAACTAATTGATTTTCTGCCATTTTACTGAAAAGGATTTTTTTCTCAGTATATCAGGTAGGCTTCAAAGTGTGAGATTTCCACCATGGGAAATTAGACTCTAAGCTCTTTGAGAATATGATAATACAAAGTGATTTATGATAACATAAATCTTAGGTTTTCTTATAAACCATATAACTGTTTAGTGTTCTTTGAGGAGGTAGACAAAGATCTTGGAAAAGCTCAGAGAGCCTTGTGATGCCATGACTATCCAGTCAATGGTCAAGTTGTTAGTGCCCAGAGGCAATGGCTTGGGAAGGAGCACACGTCATGTCCGACTTTGAGAACACATGGATTGCAGCACACCAGGTTTCCTTGTCTTTTACCATCTCCTGGAGCTTGCTCAAACTTGTGTCCATTAAGTCAGTGATGCTATCCAACCATCTCATCCTCTGTCACCCTCTTCTCCTCTTGCCTTCAATCTTTTCCAGAATTAGGGTCTTTTCCAATAAGTTGGTTCTTTGCGTCAGGTGACCAAAGTATTGGAGCCTCAACTTCAGCACCAGTCCTTCCAATGAATATCCAGGGTTGATTTCCTTTAGAATTGACTGGTTTGATGTCCTTGCTGTCTAAGAGACTTTTAAGAATCTTCTCCAGCACCACAGTTTGAAATCATCAGTTCTCTGGTTCTTAGCCTTCTTTATAGTGGTCATCCCTCTGTTCATGACCAAAACTAGATTTGACTATACAGACTTTATAAAAATATTAAATGGGCTTATGTCAATGAAAGAGAAACATTTTCCAGGCATTTGGCCTCAAATTAGCACTCTGGAATGTGGAGAATGTTTCAAACATAAAAAAATCTGAGTTGTATATTATACTACATGGTAACTTTTTAAATGTTAGGGTTTCATATCACAGAACATACACACTGGAAATTAAATGACCCATTGTTATGAAACTTCTGCTGTTCAGATACTTACCTAAGCACTACTTACAGTTGATTTAAAGACAGGAGGGACCTCAAATGACTTGTATGTGATTTGAGGTTCTGCTTCCATTACTTTTTATAAAAGCTTGGATGAGTCAAATTCCCAAACATTGGTCTGAAGACTGTGGGCTCATTTTACCCATACCTTTGGATTGGGTGGGTGTTTAATTTCTTAAAAGGTGGGAGAAAACAAAATACTAGAGCCGGTAGAGTAACTAATTGATTTTCTGCCATTTTACTGAAAAGGATTTTTTTCTCAGTATATCAGGTAGGCTTCAAAGTGTGAGATTTCCACCATGGGAAATTAGACTCTAAGCTCTTTGAGAATATGATAATACAAAGTGATTTATGATAACATAAATCTTAGGTTTTCTTATAAACCATATAACTGTTTAGTGTTCTTTGAGGAGGTAGACAAAGATCTTGGAAAAGCTCAGAGAGCCTTGTGATGCCATGACTATCCAGTCAATGGTCAAGTTGTTAGTGCCCAGAGGCAATGGCTTGGGAAGGAGCACACGTCATGTCCGACTTTGAGAACACATGGATTGCAGCACACCAGGTTTCCTTGTCTTTTACCATCTCCTGGAGCTTGCTCAAACTTGTGCCCATTAAGTCAGTGATGCTATCCAACCATCTCATCCTCTGTCACCCTCTTCTCCTCTTGCCTTCAATCTTTTCCAGAATTAGGGTCTTTTCCAATAAGTTGGTTCTTTGCGTCAGGTGACCAAAGTATTGGAGCCTCAACTTCAGCACCAGTCCTTCCAATGAATATCCAGGGTTGATTTCCTTTAGAATTGACTGGTTTGATGTCCTTGCTGTCTAAGAGACTTTTAAGAATCTTCTCCAGCACCACAGTTTGAAATCATCAGTTCTCTGGTTCTTAGCCTTCTTTATAGTGGTTCAGCTCTCACATCTGTTCATGACCACTGGAAAAATCATAGATTTGACTATACAGACTTTGTTGGTAAAGTGATGTCTTTGCTTTTTAATACACTGTTTAGGTTTGTTGTAGCTTTTTTTCCAAGGCTGCCTGGTTCCAAAATGCCTGCCCACACTTTACCATTCCTTTCACTTAGCAACATCCCTTCTTCCTCACTCCAGTAATTACTCTTTCATGAAGGTAAAGTGTCTGCCCTGAAGTTTCTGTCTTTGTTACTTGCAGAAGGCCACTTGCAGCTGGCCAAAGGGGAGGCAGAGAGGATCAGTCTTTTCATTCCTCCCTTCTTTTCCTTTCTTTCCTTCTCTTCTTCTTTTTTATTTTTCCTAATGTGTCTCTTTCAGAAAGAGTTTATAATAGTGATTCTTTCGTTAATGCATTGGCTTGGAATCTTTAGGTAAGATTAAGTGATTTATGGAGGGAAAGGAAGAATTCAGGGCTATGATTCTTTCTTTTATTTATACCTCCAACAAATGAGTAGACACGTTTCTTCATGTGGTCACCTCTGCTGGGTTTTCTTAACACCTTTCAAATGATTTCAGTATCATGAGTTTCCCTATGAAAAATACTAGTAAATCTAGGAGCAATGTGGAAACAACTGTCTTCTCTCCTTCACCCCCATTTCTTAAGGAAGGAAAATGATAGTAAAAGCAGAAAGTATTGAGAGTGGATTCATGAACAGCCACTGAGTAGGAAACTTCATTCCCTTCAAAATAAAATGTGTGCTGGAAGAATGGCTAAAAACTTTGCTTAGGATTTTCCTTTCAGTGGTACATGACACAACAGATAAAGATAGTTTTGGATAGCTAATAAGCCCCTACTGGAGCTTGCTCAAACTTGTCCATTAGTATGATGCTATTCAACCATCTTATCCTCTGTCACCCCCTTCTCCTCTTGCCTTCAACCTTTTCCAGCATTAGGGTCTTTTCCAATAAGTTGGTTCTTTCGTCAGGTGACCAAAGTATTGGAGCCTCAACTTCAGCACCAGTCCTTCCAATGAATATCCAGGGTTGATTTCCTTTAGAATTGACTGGTTTGATGTCCTTGCTGTCTAAGAGACTTTTAAGAATCTTCTCCAGCACCACAGTTTGAAATCATCAGTTCTCTGGTTCTTAGCCTTCTTTATAGTGGTTCAGCTCTCACATCTGTTCATGACCACTGGAAAAATCATAGATTTGACTATACAGACTTTGTTGGTAAAGTGATGTCTTTGCTTTTTAATACACTGTTTAGGTTTGTTGTAGCTTTTTTTCCAAGGCTGCCTGGTTCCAAAATGCCTGCCCACACTTTACCATTCCTTTCACTTAGCAACATCCCTTCTTCCTCACTCCAGTAATTACTCTTTCATGAAGGTAAAGTGTCTGCCCTGAAGTTTCTGTCTTTGTTACTTGCAGAAGGCCACTTGCAGCTGGCCAAAGGGGAGGCAGAGAGGATCAGTCTTTTCATTCCTCCCTTCTTTTCCTTTCTTTCCTTCTCTTCTTCTTTTTTATTTTTCCTAATGTGTCTCTTTCAGAAAGAGTTTATAATAGTGATTCTTTCGTTAATGCATTGGCTTGGAATCTTTAGGTAAGATTAAGTGATTTATGGAGGGAAAGGAAGAATTCAGGGCTATGATTCTTTCTTTTATTTATACCTCCAACAAATGAGTAGACACGTTTCTTCATGTGGTCACCTCTGCTGGGTTTTCTTAACACCTTTCAAATGATTTCAGTATCATGAGTTTCCCTATGAAAAATACTAGTAAATCTAGGAGCAATGTGGAAACAACTGTCTTCTCTCCTTCACCCCCATTTCTTAAGGAAGGAAAATGATAGTAAAAGCAGAAAGTATTGAGAGTGGATTCATGAACAGCCACTGAGTAGGAAACTTCATTCCCTTCAAAATAAAATGTGTGCTGGAAGAATGGCTAAAAACTTTGCTTAGGATTTTCCTTTCAGTGGTACATGACACAACAGATAAAAAGATAGTTTTGGATAGCTAATAAGCCCCCTACTGGAGCCAAATGCAATGTAGAATTAGGTGACATCAAAGTGTAAAGAGAATTTTATAAGATATAAGTGAATATGTCTGAATACAATGGAGCTATTCAGGCATCTGCCTATATCCTTCGGCAGAAACTCTATGAATAAACCAGAACCATTAGGCCATTTTGAAAGCTTATCTAGGATTGTCATATCTATTCAATCACATTTTCATTTTAGGAAGAAAACAGAATCTGCCAGAACATTTGAGAAGAAAAAATACTGATCAAATTTGCTGTCTTATAGAAGATTTCTATCATCTATCTATCTATATATTAACTTAATTTCTGCTTTGAATTTAGAATACTTGATGTGTCAAAGTTGTCCTGAAATGCATGTCACTGGCATGACATTTCTCCAGATGAGTGTTTATGTCTCAGACCATATTCTATGTTTTGGGTTTTCAGACATGCTAGACAGTTTCTCCCTCCTCTCTTAAAATACTAGCAGTCACTCTGACCACTGTTCTAATGCATAAACTTCATTATTTTTGCTTATTAGGAATAAACTTATCAAGAAACTTCCAGAGAACAGGATTGAAGATAAGAAGAGTAGAAGTTTGCTTGCAAGGGTGAAAAGAGTAAGTAAAATGGAAACTGGGGTCTTTTAATATTCCATTTCATAGTTTTGTCAATAATTAATGCTGTAGCTATCCTAGAGGAGAACAAAGAAAGAAGTTAAATGATAGATGATTTTGTGTGCCTCCTCATACTACTGATGTGTGAGGAAGTACATCCAGTGGAACATGGATTAACACTAATCCATGTGGTTTTTGGAGACCTCTTTGCTAAGAGGAGTCTTGGTTTTAAGACTGGAAGGTGGTTGTATTAAGTCGTATTAAGGTGGTTGTATTTGTTTTTTGTTTCTGTCACCATGAGAGAGATTGAGGTGGGGTATGCATGATGTGCAGGAAACAGAAACCAATCTTAAAATCTTATGGGTATTAGGAGCAAAAATTTCACTTCTACAATCCTGGTTTGCGAAGAAATGTCAGTGCAACTATGATACATAATAACTGTAATAATAGGTTCCTGAATCATTTAACAGTATTGCCTTATCCTTTTGTTCTTAATATTAGAGTTTTCATTTCCTGCTGAACACTTAACTCTTCATGCACCCAAGCTCTATGGTTTAAGCATCATGCTAGATATTTGTGCAACTCCATTATTAGAGTAAGTTTGTAGAAAAGAAATTGCTAAGAATTTTGATGCTTGTCGAAAGTCTGCAATCCAGCAGGGTTGTACTGATTTACATGGTTACTAGTAGTGCTTTTCGCTCAAATACTTGTCAATGATTAGTATACTAATTATTTTCAATATTTGTTAATGACAGAGGTGAAAGATTAGACACCTAATTCAATTTGCTAAGATTTTAAAGAAAATGCCTCATTTATTTTCATTAATTCTTTTATTTTATTCTTTAAAGCATTTAGGCTACAAGTTTTCCTGTGGACATAGTTTTACCATCCCTTAGTTAGCTCCCACTGTTCTAATGCATAAACTTCATTATTTTTGCTTATTAGGAATAAACTTATCAAGAAACTTCCAGAGAACAGGATTGAAGATAAGAAGAGTAGAAGTTTGCTTGCAAGGGTGAAAAGAGTAAGTAAAATGGAAACTGGGGTCTTTTAATATTCCATTTCATAGTTTTGTCAATAATTAATGCTGTAGCTATCCTAGAGGAGAACAAAGAAAGAAGTTAAATGATAGATGATTTTGTGTGCCTCCTCATACTACTGATGTGTGAGGAAGTACATCCAGTGGAACATGGATTAACACTAATCCATGTGGTTTTTGGAGACCTCTTTGCTAAGAGGAGTCTTGGTTTTAAGACTGGAAGGTGGTTGTATTAAGTCGTATTAAGGTGGTTGTATTTGTTTTTTGTTTCTGTCACCATGAGAGAGATTGAGGTGGGGTATGCATGATGTGCAGGAAACAGAAACCAATCTTAAAATCTTATGGGTATTAGGAGCAAAAATTTCACTTCTACAATCCTGGTTTGCGAAGAAATGTCAGTGCAACTATGATACATAATAACTGTAATAATAGGTTCCTGAATCATTTAACAGTATTGCCTTATCCTTTTGTTCTTAATATTAGAGTTTTCATTTCCTGCTGAACACTTAACTCTTCATGCACCCAAGCTCTATGGTTTAAGCATCATGCTAGATATTTGTGCAACTCCATTATTAGAGTAAGTTTGTAGAAAAGAAATTGCTAAGAATTTTGATGCTTGTCGAAAGTCTGCAATCCAGCAGGGTTGTACTGATTTACATGGTTACTAGTAGTGCTTTTCGCTCAAATACTTGTCAATGATTAGTATACTAATTATTTTCAATATTTGTTAATGACAGAGGTGAAAGATTAGACACCTAATTCAATTTGCTAAGATTTTAAAGAAAATGCCTCATTTATTTTCATTAATTCTTTTATTTTATTCTTTAAAGCATTTAGGCTACAAGTTTTCCTGTGGACATAGTTTTTACCATCCCTCTTGATAGTTAGCTCCCATTGTTAGTCATTCTATAAACAGTTTATATTGATAGTTAAAATTTTTAGCCCATTTCTTATGAGCAATTTAAAATTGCTCTATAGTTATTCTTAGCTAAAGTTAAACTACAAAACATTTTTTAAAAAGTGCGACAATGAGGCCCATACTATAACACTCTTTTTGAGGTTTTTCTTATAGCATTTCATTTTGTTTTGGAAAACATCTCAAGGATGATTACGGTGTGCAGATTTGGGCAGGTATCTATTACTAAGGCTTCTAATGTTACCCAAAACTTTCATATTCTTTTTTATTGGTTATTTATAAGGCAGAGATAAATCCACTGACTACTGAAATCTTAAAAATTATTTGTTGTGTTTCTATTAGCTTTGGCTTTGTATATTTTGACATTTGATATTTGACCTATCTATATGTAGTTCCATAATATCTTCACTGTAGACTGTAACTTTCTTTGACATAAAATAGCTCTTTTATTCATCTAGTGCATGTATTAGATGACTTGGATTTTACTCTGTGTGATATTAATAGAGCTTTTTTCTTTATTTTTTGAATATTTTTCTGCCATTTTAATTTACTGTATCTTCTAAATAATACACACAGTTGTGGTTCTGTGTGTTGAGGGTTGTTATTTATTTTGCTTGAAAGCAAAAGAGTAGCTTTTATGATGGGGTTTATTTCATTTACTTTGCTCAGGATAATATATGTTCAACTTTGTTTTTGCATATTATTTTATGTCTGCATGTTTTTGTTCTTTTCCTATCTTTGCTCTATTGATTAGATTTTCTTGGGTCTCTTTTTTTCCCCCACTGCTTTGGAAGTTATGAGTTCCATACTTATTTAACAGTTATCTTAAAACTAACATATTTCAACCTATATTTATATATAAACATAATGGACAGGATCAGCTTAATTCTTTAATAGCAGTGTATGAAAATATCATGGATTTTGAAAATACTATCTTATTGGTTTTTCTTAAAGAGTTTTGAGTTATTATATCTTAAAACAATTCACATCAGGACAAAATGGAAAAAAGCACGAGAGGATATAATAGAAAGACTGAAGTTGTTTATAAACAATGTTAGAGTTACAAGGTTTTTCTTTATGAATTATATTAAGTAACTAGTGCAGAGAGACTAACTCGAGGAATAATCTATAAGAATAAAATTAAAGATCACATTAATATCTTAGGTTGAAATGTCTGGGCATATTTTCACCGTATCTGAGCTTTTTGGGGATGGTTGGATTTAAAATAGAGGTCATGTGATAGGGCCACCAGAGAGAGACTTCAGTGAGTTCAGTCTCCAGATTGTGATCTGTGTGGGTTTGAAACTAAGATGCTTTATACAAGCAGGTCTGTGGAACATTATCAAAGATGAGCAGAAATGGGGTCTATTCCTTGATGCATAATTAGCAATTCAGAATAAACTATTTTGTTTGTGTTGTAATTTAGTTGCTAAGGTGTATATAACTCTTTGCAACCTCATGGACTGCAACATGCCAGGCCTTCCTGTCCTTTACTATCCCAGAGTTTTCTCAAATTCATAGTTGTTGAGTCTGTGATGCCACCCAGGTATCACATCCTCTGTTGTCCCTTCTCCTCCTGCCCTCAGTCTTTCCGAGTATCAAGGTCTTTTCCAGTGAGTTGACTCTTAGCATCGGTTGGCCAAATATTGGAGCTTCAGCCTCAGTCCTTCCAATGAATATTCAGGGTTAATTTCCTTTAGGATTGACTGGTTTGATCTCCTTGCAGTCCAAGGTACCTTCAAAAATCTTCACCAGCACCACAGTTTGAAATGATCAATTCTCTGGTGTTCATCCTTCTTTATGGTTGAACTTTTGCATCTGTGCATGACTACTGGAAAAACTGTAGCTTTGACTATATGGGCCTGTGTCGGCAAAGTGATGTCCCTGCTTTTTAATATGCTGCCTAGGTTTGTCATAGTTTTTCTTCCAAGGAGAAAATGTATTTTTCATTTATGATTCATTTAATTAATTAATTAATTTTTGGCCACTTCTTTTGATCTTTCATTTGTTGTTATCTTTGTTCTTTGGCCTGTGTGGGCCTCCCATCACAGTGGCCTCTCTCACTGCGGAGCACCGGCTCTGGGTGCATGTCCTCCAGAGCTCCCACTCGGTAGTTGGACACATCTGTCCAACTGTTCCGTGGCATGTGGGATCTTCCCAGGCCAGCGATCGATCTGGCGCCCCTTGCACTGCAAGGCGGTGTCCTTACCCATTGGACCACCAGAGAAGCCCTATTTTATTTTTTTAATTGAAGGTTAATAGTTTAAAGAGTTGTGTTGTTTATATGCAAACATAAACCTGAATTGGCCACAGTTATACATAGGTTCCTTCCCTCCTGAAATTTCTTCCCATCTCCATTCCCATCCCATCCCTCTAGGTTGTTACAGAGACCCTATTTGAGTTCTCTTAGTCTTACAGCAAATTCCTATTGCTTATCTATTTTACATATGGCAAAGTAAGGTTCCATGTTACTCTTTCCATACATTTCACCCATTCCTCACTCCCCACAATGTTCATAAGTCTGTTTTCTATGTCTGTTTCTTCATTGGTGCCCTGCATATAAATTCATCAGTACCATCTTTCTAGATCCCATACATATGTTTTAGTATACTATATTTATCTGTCTCTTTCTGATTTACTTCACTCTGTACAATAGGTTCCAGGTTCATCCACCTCATTAGAATGGACTCAAATGCATTCCTTTTATGGCTCAGTAATATTCCATTGTATATATGCACCACTGTTTTTTTTAATCCATTCATCTGTCAATGGACATTTAGGTTGCTTCCGTGTTCTAGCTATTATAAATAGTGCTACTTCCTTTAGGATTGACTGGTTTGATCTCCTTGCAGTCCAAGGTACCTTCAAAATCTTCACCAGCACCACAGTTTGAAATGATCAATTCTCTGGTGTTCATCCTTCTTTATGGTTGAACTTTTGCATCTGTGCATGACTACTGGAAAAACTGTAGCTTTGACTATATGGGCCTGTGTCGGCAAAGTGATGTCCCTGCTTTTTAATATGCTGCCTAGGTTTGTCATAGTTTTTCTTCCAAGGAGAAAATGTATTTTTCATTTATGATTCATTTAATTAATTAATTAATTTTTGGCCACTTCTTTTGATCTTTCATTTGTTGTTATCTTTGTTCTTTGGCCTGTGTGGGCCTCCCATCACAGTGGCCTCTCTCACTGCGGAGCACCGGCTCTGGGTGCATGTCCTCCAGAGCTCCCACTCGGTAGTTGGACACATCTGTCCAACTGTTCCGTGGCACGTGGGATCTTCCCAGGCCAGCGATCGATCTGGCGCCCCTTGCACTGCAAGGCGGTGTCCTTACCCATTGGACCACCAGAGAAGCCCTATTTTATTTTTTTAATTGAAGGTTAATAGTTTAAAGAGTTGTGTTGTTTATATGCAAACATAAACCTGAATTGGCCACAGTTATACATAGGTTCCTTCCTCCTGAAATTTCTTCCCATCTCCATTCCCATCCCATCCCTCTAGGTTGTTACAGAGACCCTATTTGAGTTCTCTTAGTCTTACAGCAAATTCCTATTGCTTATCTATTTTACATATGGCAAAGTAAGGTTCCATGTTACTCTTTCCATACATTTCACCCATTCCTCACTCCCCACAATGTTCATAAGTCTGTTTTCTATGTCTGTTTCTTCATTGGTGCCCTGCATATAAATTCATCAGTACCATCTTTCTAGATCCCATACATATGTTTTAGTATACTATATTTATCTGTCTCTTTCTGATTTACTTCACTCTGTACAATAGGTTCCAGGTTCATCCACCTCATTAGAATGGACTCAAATGCATTCCTTTTTATGGCTCAGTAATATTCCATTGTATATATGTACCACTGCTTCTTTATCCATTCATCTGTCAATGGACATTTAGATTGCTTCCGTGTTCTAGCTATTATAAATAGTGCTACAATGAACAATGGGGTATATGTGTCTTTTTCAATTTTGATTTCCTCAGGCTATATGCCTAGTAGTGGGATTGTTGGGTCATATGGTGATTCTATTCTAGTTTTTTGAGAAATCTCCATACTGTCTTCCATAGTGGCTGTTTCAATTTATATTCTCACCAACAGTGCAAGAGGATTCCTTTTTCTCCACAACCTCTCCAGCATTTACTATTTGTAGACTTTTTGATGATGGCCATTCTGAGTGGCATGAGGTGATATCTCATTGTAGTTTTGATTTGCATTTCTCTAATAATGAGTGATGTTGAGCATCTTTTCATGAGTTTGTTGGCAATTTGTATGTCTTCTTTGGAAACATGTCCATTTAGGCCTTTTTCCCACTTTTTGATTGGGTTGTTTGTTTTTTTGGTATTGAGTTGTACGAGCTGCTTGTATATTTTGGAAGTTAATTTTTTGTCAGTTGTTTCATTTGCTATTATTTTCTCCCATTCCTAGGATTATCTTTTCACCTTGTTTCTTTCTCTGTGAAAAAACTTTTAAGTTTAATTAGGTCCCACTTGTTTTTGTTTTGATTTCCATTACTCCAGGGGACAGGTCACAGAAGATCTACTTTGATTTTTGTCATCGAGTGTTATGCTTATGTTTTCCTCTAAGAGTTTCATGGTTTCTGGTCTTACATTTAGGTCTTTAATCCATTTTGAGTTCATCTTTGTGTATGGTGTTAGGAAGTGTTCCAACTTCATTCTTTTACATGTAGCTATCCAGTTTTCCCAGCACTACTTAATGAAGAGGCTGTTTTTGCCCCATTGTGTATTCCTGACTCCTTTGTCAAAAATAAGGCCCTCTTTCACTCCACCACAATGTTCATAAGTCTGTTTTCTATGTCTGTTTCTTCATTGGTGCCCTGCATATAAATTCATCAGTACCATCTTTCTAGATCCCATACATATGTTTTAGTATACTATATTTATCTGTCTCTTTCTGATTTACTTCACTCTGTACAATAGGTTCCAGGTTCATCCACCTCATTAGAATGGACTCAAATGCATTCCTTTTTATGGCTCAGTAATATTCCATTGTATATATGTACCACTGCTTCTTTATCCATTCATCTGTCAATGGACATTTAGATTGCTTCCGTGTTCTAGCTATTATAAATAGTGCTACAATGAACAATGGGGTATATGTGTCTTTTTCAATTTTGATTTCCTCAGGCTATATGCCTAGTAGTGGGATTGTTGGGTCATATGGTGATTCTATTCTAGTTTTTTGAGAAATCTCCATACTGTCTTCCATAGTGGCTGTTTCAATTTATATTCTCACCAACAGTGCAAGAGGATTCCTTTTTCTCCACAACCTCTCCAGCATTTACTATTTGTAGACTTTTGATGATGGCCATTCTGAGTGGCATGAGGTGATATCTCATTGTAGTTTTGATTTGCATTTCTCTAATAATGAGTGATGTTGAGCATCTTTTCATGAGTTTGTTGGCAATTTGTATGTCTTCTTTGGAAACATGTCCATTTAGGCCTTTTTCCCACTTTTTGATTGGGTTGTTTGTTTTTTTGGTATTGAGTTGTACGAGCTGCTTGTATATTTTGGAAGTTAATTTTTTGTCAGTTGTTTCATTTGCTATTATTTTCTCCCATTCCTAGGATTATCTTTTCACCTTGTTTCTTTCTCTGTGAAAAAACTTTTAAGTTTAATTAGGTCCCACTTGTTTTTGTTTTGATTTCCATTACTCCAGGGGACAGGTCACAGAAGATCTACTTTGATTTTTGTCATCGAGTGTTATGCTTATGTTTTCCTCTAAGAGTTTCATGGTTTCTGGTCTTACATTTAGGTCTTTAATCCATTTTGAGTTCATCTTTGTGTATGGTGTTAGGAAGTGTTCCAACTTCATTCTTTTACATGTAGCTATCCAGTTTTCCCAGCACTACTTAATGAAGAGGCTGTTTTTGCCCCATTGTGTATTCCTGACTCCTTTGTCAAAAATAAGGTACCCATAAGTGTGTGGGTTTATCTCTGGGCTCTCTATCTTGTTCCATTGGTCTGTAGTTCTGTGCCAGTACCATACTGATTGTCACTTTACAGTATAATCTAAAGTCAGGTAGGTTGATTCCTTCAGCTCCATTCTTCTTGCTCAAGACTGTTTTGGCTATCTGGGGTCTTTTGTGTTTCCATATGAATTGTGATTTTTTTTGTTCTAGTTCTGTGAAAAATGCCA
The DNA here is from genome assembly GCA_022376925.1 of Tragulus kanchil. Lineage (NCBI taxonomy): Eukaryota > Metazoa > Chordata > Mammalia > Artiodactyla > Tragulidae > Tragulus > Tragulus kanchil. The sequence goes on from JAIOJX010000004.1 coordinate 215,960,267, forward strand.
TTGGTAATTTGATAGGGATCACAATGTATCTGTAGATTACATTTGGTAGTGTAGTCATTTTCATGATATTAATTCTTCCAACCCAGGAACATGGAATATCTCTCCATCTGTTTATGCCATCTTTAATTTCTTTCATCAGTGTCTTGTCTTGTAATTTTCTGTATACAGTTCTCTTGTCTCCTTATGTAGGTATATTCATAGATATTTTATTCTCTGTGTTGCAATGGTGAATGGGATTGATTCCTGATTTCTCCTTCTGATTTTTCATTATTATTATACAGGAATGTGAGCAATTTCTTCTTACTGGTTTTATATCCTGTGACTTTGCCAAATTCATTGATTAGCTCTAGTAATTTTCTGATAGTATCGCTAAGTTTTTTTATGTTATCTGCAAACAGTGAGAGTTTTAATTCTTGCTTTCCAATCTGGATTCCTTTTATTTCTTTTTCTTCTCTAATTGCTGTAGTTAGGACTTCCAGGACTATGTTGAATAATAGTGGTGAGAGAGGACACCCCATATTGTTTCTGGTCTTAGAGGGAATGCTTTCAGTTTTTCACCATTGAGAATTATGTTTGCTGTGGGCTTCTTATATATGGCTTTCACTTTGTTGAGGTAGGTTCCTTCTATGTCCATCTTTTGAAAAGTTTTTATCATAGATGGGTGTTGGATTTTGTCAAATGCTTTTTTTTGCATCTATTGAGATTATCATGTGATTTTTATCTTTCAATTTGTTAAAATGGTGTATCACATTGATTGACTTGCAAATATTGAAGAATCCTTGCATGCCTGGAAGAAACCTAACTTGATCATGGTATATGAGCTTTCTGTGTGTTGTTGGATTTTGTTTGCGAGAATTAGGTTGAGGGTTTTTGTGTGTATATTCATTAGTGATATTGGCTTATAATACTCTTTTCTTGTGTTGTCTTTGCCTGGTTTTGGTATCAACATGATGGTGGCTTCATAGAATGAGTTTGGAAGTACCCCTTTGCAATTTTTTGAAAGAGTTTTAGAAGGATAGGCATTAGCACTTGATATTGGTATTGATTGTTAGAATTCACTTGTGAAATGACCTGGCCCTGGGCTTTTATTTTTGGGGAGATTTTTGATCACAGACTCGATCTCAGTGCTTATAATTGGGTTGTTCATAATTCCGATTTTTTCCTGATTCAGTCTTGAAAGATTGAACTTTTCTAAGAATCTGTCCATTTCTTCCACGTTGCCCATTTTATCGCCATATGGTTGTTCATAATAGTCTCTTGTAATTCTTTGTATTTCTGCATTGTCTGTTGTAACCTTTCTTTTTTCATTTCTAATTTTCTTAATTTGATTCTTCTCTCTTTTTTTCTTGAGTCTGGCTAGAGGTTTGTCAATTTTGATTACCTTTTCGAAGCAACAGTGTTTGGTTTTATTAATCTTTACTATTGTTTCTTCCATTTCTTTTTCATTTATTTCTGCTCAGATCTTTATGATTTCTTTTCTTCTGCTAATTTTAGGGTTTTTTTTGGTTGTTGTTCTTTTTCCAGTTGTTTTGAATATAGAGTTAAGTTGTTTATTTGATGTTTTCCTTGTTTCTTGAGGTAGAATTGCATTGCTATAAACTTTCCTCTTAGAACTGCTTTTATTGCATTCCATAGGTTTTGACTTGTCATGTTTTCATTTTCATTTGGAGCAAATGTCTTTTAATTTCATGGATGCAGTCACTGTCTGTTCACAGTGATTTTGGAGCCCAAGAAAGTGAAATCTTCCACTGTTTTCATATTCCCCCCATCTATTTGCCAAGAAGTGATAGAATGTGCTGCCTTGATCTTCATTGTTTAAATGTTGAGTTTTCAGCCAGCTTTTTCACTCTCCTCTTTCACCTTGATCAAGAGGCTCTTTAGTCACTCTTCATGTTCTACCATTAGAGTGATATCATCTGCATAGCTGAGGTTGTTGATATTTCTTCTGGCAATCTTGATTCCAGCTTGTAAATCATCCAGCCCAGCATTTCACGTGATGTAATTTGCATATAAATTAAGCAGGGTGACAATATACAGCCTTGACATACACCTTTTCCAATTTGGAACCAGTTTGTTCTTCCATGGCTGATTCTAACTGTTGTTTCTTGACTTGCATACAGGAGGCCTGTAAGGTGGTCTGGTGTTCCCATCTCTTGAAATATTTTCCACAGTTGTGATCCACAGAGTCAAAGGCTTCAGCATAGTCAATGAAGCAGAAGTATATGTTTTTCTGGAATTCTCTTGCTTTTTCTATGATACAGCCGATGTTTGCAATTTAGTCTCAGTTCTTGTGTGTTTTGTACATCTGAAAGCTCTAAGTTCACAAACTGTTAAACCTAGCTTGAAGGGTTTTGAGCATTACCTTGCTAACATGTGAAATGAGCACAACTGTTTGAATGTTATTTGGAATTTCCCTCTTTGGGGACTGGAAGGAAAACTGAACTTTTTCAGTCCTGTGGCCACTGCTGAATTTTCCAAATTTGCTGACATATTGAGTGTAGCACTTAAAAAGCATCATCTTTATGATTTGAAATAGCCTATCTGGAATTGCATCACCTCCACTAGCTTTGTTTGTAGTAATGCTTTCTAAGACCCACTTGACTTCATGTTCTAGGACATGTGGCTCTAGGTGAGTGACCACATCATTGTGGTCATCCCTGTCATTAAGACCTTTTTTGTATAGCTCTGTGCGTTCTTGCCACCACACAGTTAGTGACTCAGAGTAACCCACTAGAGACCAATAAAGTTAAATATATTATAGGACCAGGTAAGCTCACTGCACAAATTGTAAGGTTCAGTTTAGATTTAATCTGATGTCCAGGAATGCATTTCTGGTTCCCAAGCAAGAAGTAAAATCTGGACTAAACAGCATCTATTATAGTTCTTTGTCTCCATTAGTTCCTTGGAAAATTCTAGGAAGAATTACACATTTCTCACTCTTGTGTCCACTTTAGGGAATGTACTCAAATATATGATTTATGGTATGCACAGGCATTATTACTTCCACAAAACATTTTGTTTAAATGCTGATTTTTAGAATTTTAATTACACACAGATTTAATTCTTACGAAGAATTCTACCTACTCATTAAAGCGTCATGATTTGGGGTTGTATGTGGTATATTTAGGTGTGCCTAAATTATTTCCTATAAAACTACTGAAAAATTCTACTCCTTTTCCCTCCTCATTTTATAGGCATCTCTTTAATCAGGTAATAAGATCTATGGTGAAACTGTGACTTGCCCGACCAGTCCTCTGTTTACTGAAAAGGTAAAAAAAATGATCTAAGAACATCGTTTTGGAAAGGAACCAATGCTTGCCTCATCTGGAGTGAGAGCAAAGGAAGCATCCAGAAGTACCAGTTAAATGTAGTGAATGTATGTGGGTGGGAGGAAGTGCAGGCCCTGGACAGTTTATTTTTATTTTTATTTTTTTGAACTCCAAAGTTTTTAGAAGTTTTAAAAATATTTATTTACTGTGTTGGTTCTTAGTTGCAGTATGCAGGATCTTTGTTGCCTCACATGGACTTCCCTCTAGTTTGTGGTGTGTGGACTCAGTGTTTGCAGTGCTGGGGCTCCAGAGTGCATAGGCTCTGTAACTTTTCAGTCCTGTTTGTTTAAGTACTTTGGGCTTAAAAAGCATCATCTTTATGATTTGAAATAGCCTATCTGGAATTGCATCACCTCCACTAGCTTTGTTTGTAGTAATGCTTTCTAAGACCCACTTGACTTCATGTTCTAGGACATGTGGCTCTAGGTGAGTGACCACATCATTGTGGTCATCCCTGTCATTAAGACCTTTTTTGTATAGCTCTGTGCGTTCTTGCCACCACACAGTTAGTGACTCAGAGTAACCCACTAGAGACCAATAAAGTTAAATATATTATAGGACCAGGTAAGCTCACTGCACAAATTGTAAGGTTCAGTTTAGATTTAATCTGATGTCCAGGAATGCATTTCTGGTTCCCAAGCAAGAAGTAAAATCTGGACTAAACAGCATCTATTATAGTTCTTTGTCTCCATTAGTTCCTTGGAAAATTCTAGGAAGAATTACACATTTCTCACTCTTGTGTCCACTTTAGGGAATGTACTCAAATATATGATTTATGGTATGCACAGGCATTATTACTTCCACAAAACATTTTGTTTAAATGCTGATTTTTAGAATTTTAATTACACACAGATTTAATTCTTACGAAGAATTCTACCTACTCATTAAAGCGTCATGATTTGGGGTTGTATGTGGTATATTTAGGTGTGCCTAAATTATTTCCTATAAAACTACTGAAAAATTCTACTCCTTTTCCCTCCTCATTTTATAGGCATCTCTTTAATCAGGTAATAAGATCTATGGTGAAACTGTGACTTGCCCGACCAGTCCTCTGTTTACTGAAAAGGTAAAAAAAATGATCTAAGAACATCGTTTTGGAAAGGAACCAATGCTTGCCTCATCTGGAGTGAGAGCAAAAGGAAGCATCCAGAAGTACCAGTTAAATGTAGTGAATGTATGTGGGTGGGAGGAAGTGCAGGCCCTGGACAGTTTATTTTTATTTTTATTTTTTTGAACTCCAAAGTTTTTAGAAGTTTTAAAAATATTTATTTACTGTGTTGGTTCTTAGTTGCAGTATGCAGGATCTTTGTTGCCTCACATGGACTTCCCTCTAGTTTGTGGTGTGTGGACTCAGTGTTTGCAGTGCTGGGGCTCCAGAGTGCATAGGCTCTGTAATTCATGGCATACAAGCTTAGTTGTCCATGACATGTGGGATCTTAGTTCCTTGACCAGGGATCAAACCTGTGTCCCCTCCATTGGAAGGCAGATTTTTAACCACTGGACCACCAGGGAAGTCCAAGGGCTAGATTCTTAATTGACATAAGGAAAGCCAGTGAAGAAGGTTATCAGGTGGCTTCCCTGGGGGCTTCCCCTGGTGGCGCAGTGGGTAAGGACACCGCCTTGCACTGCAAGGGGCGCCGGTTCTATCCCTGGCCTGGGAAGATCCCACGTGCCACAGGGCGGCTGGACTGATGTGTCCAATTACCGAGCCAGAGCTCTGGAGCGCATGCGCCCAGAGCCGGCGCTCTGCAACGGCAGACGCCACCATGATGGGAGGCCCACAGGAGCCAAAGAACAAAGACGGATGAAAATAGAGAAATGAAAGACCAATAGAAGTGGCCCGCCCGTCCCCTTCCCTCCCCACCCCAATCCCCAAAGAGATAAATAAATAAAATAAATGTTTAAAAAAAAAAAAAGAATATCAGCATGGACTGCCCTACCTTCCATTATTTAACTATCTAAAATGCTATTCATTTCCCTTGGATTCCTCAAATCAGAGTTTTTTGTCTTCTCATTTGATTTCCACAATGTGTTACTTATATACCCATTGTAACATTTTATCTCGTGTAATTTGCCTATAATAATTCACCCTTTTTAGTGTACTGTTGTTGTTTAGTCACTCAGCCATGTTTACAACTCTGAGACCCTGTGGACCGTAGCCTGCCAAGCTTCTGTGTCTGTGGGATTTCCTAAGTAAGAATACTGGGGTGCACTGCTGTGTCCTTCTCAAGGGGATCTTCCTGACCCAGGGATGGAACCCATGTCTCCTTCTTTGCAAATGGATTCTTTACTGCTGAGCTAGGGGAGAACCTTTTAAGTGTATAGTTTGCTGCAAATGTATTCAGTTAGGTAACTATTATTACAGTCAGGATACAGAGTATTTCCATTATTCCCTCAAGTCCCTTTATAGCCAATCACCTCTGTCGACCCCAAGACTTCAGCAATAAGCTTTTTATCTGTCTTCACAGGTTTTTACAATTTTTTATTTAAGTGTTTTAGGAAGGAAGCATTGCATAGATCCTGCCTGATTCTATATATTAAGAGAATAGATTTGTCTGTCTATAATTTTGCCTTGAATGTCTTAGGGTTATACAGTTTATGGTATTTTTAGTCTTTTATGTCTGGCTTCTTTCCCTTGGCATAAGGAAAATTCATCCATGTTGTTTCATGAGTCTAAAGTTCAATTTTTTATAGTTGTGTAGTATGACATTTTATGGGTATATCATAATTTGTTTAGTGTTATTTATCTTCACTAGAAATAACCTTGCCCCTATGGACATATGGTGACCATTTACTTATGCTTGGCATGTCAAAGGTGCTGGGAATAAAAAAGTTAATTAAGACGTAGTTCTAATACTTCTGAGACATTTATATAAACAGATGATGTTAATATAATAAGGCTAGGATAGGGGCTTCCCTGGTTGTCCAGTGGTTTAGAGAGTCCACCTTGCAGAGCAAGGGGCACCAGTTCAATCACTGGCCTGGGAAGATCCCATGTGCCATGGAGCGGCCAGACCAGTGTGTCCAATTGTGAGCCAGAGCTCTGCAGCGAGAGAGGCAACTGAAATGGGAGGCTGACATAAGCCAAAGAATAAAGATGGATGAAAAATGGATAAATAAAAAACCTATAAAAGAGGTCTAAGTTTTTTAAAAAAAAGGCTACAACAGGGTGAGGTATGTTCATGAGTATATAGAAGGGACAGTTAGAATAAATTGAACCTTTCAAGAGAGTAATAGAAATAGAAAAAAAAGATGAAAAAAATGCAGAACAAGGAGAAAAATGAGCATGAATAATGGCATGGAGACAGACAATAAAATATACAATGCTAAGAACTTAACTAGAGAATTGAGTTTAAAGCCTGGGTTGCAAAGGAGGCTAAGAAAATAAGCAGTATCTGGAACTAGGGGAGAACCTTTTAAGTGTATAGTTTGCTGCAAATGTATTCAGTTAGGTAACTATTATTACAGTCAGGATACAGAGTATTTCCATTATTCCCTCAAGTCCCTTTATAGCCAATCACCTCTGTCGACCCCAAGACTTCAGCAATAAGCTTTTTATCTGTCGTCACAGGTTTTTACACTTTTTTATTTAAGTGTTTTAGGAAGGAAGCATTGCATAGATCCTGCCTGATTCTATATATTAAGAGAATAGATTTGTCTGTCTATAATTTTGCCTTGAATGTCTTAGGGTTATACAGTTTATGGTATTTTTAGTCTTTTATGTCTGGCTTCTTTCCCTTGGCATAAGGAAAATTCATCCATGTTGTTTCATGAGTCTAAAGTTCAATTTTTTATAGTTGTGTAGTATGACATTTTATGGGTATATCATAATTTGTTTAGTGTTATTTATCTTCACTAGAAATAACCTTGCCCCTATGGACATATGGTGACCATTTACTTATGCTTGGCATGTCAAAGGTGCTGGGAATAAAAAAGTTAATTAAGACGTAGTTCTAATACTTCTGAGACATTTATATAAACAGATGATGTTAATATAATAAGGCTAGGATAGGGGCTTCCCTGGTTGTCCAGTGGTTTAGAGAGTCCACCTTGCAGAGCAAGGGGCACCAGTTCAATCACTGGCCTGGGAAGATCCCATGTGCCATGGAGCGGCCAGACCAGTGTGTCCAATTGTGAGCCAGAGCTCTGCAGCGAGAGAGGCAACTGAAATGGGAGGCTGACATAAGCCAAAGAATAAAGATGGATGAAAAATGGATAAATAAAAAACCTATAAAAGAGGTCTAAGTTTTTTAAAAAAAAGGCTACAACAGGGTGAGGTATGTTCATGAGTATATAGAAGGGACAGTTAGAATAAATTGAACCTTTCAAGAGAGTAATAGAAATAGAAAAAAAAGATGAAAAAAATGCAGAACAAGGAGAAAAATGAGCATGAATAATGGCATGGAGACAGACAATAAAATATACAATGCTAAGAACTTAACTAGAGAATTGAGTTTAAAGCCTGGGTTGCAAAGGAGGCTAAGAAAATAAGCAGTATCTGGAACTTGGGAGCCTTTAAATGTCATGGAAGGAGCTTATTCTTTATTATGTCATGTGAGGAAGTCTCTGATATATTTTAAGACAAGAGAGATAGTCTGATTTTAAACTATATTTAGTGCAGCAAGTAGAGTATGAAAAATAGTTTTAGGTGGTCTTTACCTTATTGCTGGCTAGTCATAATGAAGACCTGAATTGAACTAGGAGTCTAAAAGAGAAATAAGAACAACCTGAGAAATTTCGAGAAAGGAAAATAACTTGGTTATTGAATAATTGTAGATAAATAGGCATAGAGAGACAGAGAGGATGATTCCCATGTTTTCCAGAAAGGATGTTGCATGGATATTTGCGTAGCTTTGAAGAGGGGAGGTGATTTTAGTTTTGGACATAGTGGATTTGAGGTGCCTACAGTGCTTTCAAGCGGAGATTTTTAGTTGGCATTTGCATTTATAAGCATGACTTTATGTTTGACGATAAAGTAGTGTTTAGAATAATTAGTATATAGTGAAGTAGATGGAAATAGAAGAGTTATAAATTCTTGGAGAATAGGGACAAAAATCATACTTGTCTGTGGGTCTCCCAACTCACAATACAGAGCCTGAAATACAGAAGATGCTCCAAATTATTTGTTAAGAAGATGAATAGACACATTTCTGAATTAAGTTCTGTCATGCCTGTACAATGGAATTCAAAGGATTTATAAACATATAACTAAAGCATGGAATTGCATGATCTATTTAAAGGGAGCTGGATAATATTCTCTATCTATGACAGATAGAGTTCTGTGCAATGAACAAACAATAACCTTATAGTTATTTTCTGTTTCTGGGTTGTTGAGGGAAAAAGAGAAGGCCACCTGGAGCCTGGGCTACACAGATTGCCAAACCACCACTATGTCTACTGTTTAGTTCTATCCTGATTAGTCCAGAACTGGGTAAATGAGTGTTTCATCTTGCATCTTTCCACATAAACAGATGTCCTTACCCACAGATAAATTTAGAAAGCTGTGTGGTTTTCAAGAAACGGGAGGCTATTTTTCCAGTTAGGAAAAAGGTGGCTGTTTATCATCACTCTTCAAGACATGTTTATTTTTCAAAACCCAGGTAAAACCAATCTCAGCTCTTCCAAGAAGCCTTTGCAGATCTTGCCAGTTGGAACCAATCTCTATCCACCATTTATTCTTATATTATTTGTTTTGGAAGCTGCATGATACATTGGAAAGAGCCTGGATTTTGGAGTTGGGTAGTCATAGGTCCTGCCTCAGTGTTAATAGTTACTAAACTTTTCTGAATCTCACTTTCCTTAGCTGTAAATTACCTGTAATGATGTATATTTGAGTGGAAGGGGTGACTGCTAAATAATCATTTTAAAATGTCTAAATTCCAAACCTTGGAAGATACTAGAGAAAAATGGACTTAAAATGCTAGTTGTACCTTTCTTATTCATTAATCAGTTAAGCATCTCCTTCTTTAGCAAATGGTTGATGAAGAAATTCCTAGTACAACTCATATACTTTTCTTTACTTCAGAGTAGAGTAGAAGTAGGGAATAAATATTCCCTCATAAAAATACCTACTTTTAAGTTTATCTTTACACTAGAAAAAGAGCTTCTTTCTTTCCTTAGTGCTCTTTACACCACAGAATATAGTACTTTAAAATGTAGTCTGTTGTAAATGTAATAGGTAATATGTAGTTTTCATTTGATGTCTGTTGAGTTAGAAACAAATCTCATTTGTCTCACTAATATTAGGTATTGAATTTCTCACCAGAATTTTTATACTACTTTTACCATATGATCTTCATATTTTGTAGATGTATACAAATTTATTTTCCTCTTTACTTAAAAACTTCTCTTTTGAAGTATAAATATACGTTACAAGTATTAAGGAATTATGCTTAAGTATTATAAAATTTGAGGGAAAAAGAGAAGGCCACCTGGAGCCTGGGCTACACAGATTGCCAAACCACCACTATGTCTACTGTTTAGTTCTATCCTGATTAGTCCAGAACTGGGTAAATGAGTGTTTCATCTTGCATCTTTCCACATAAACAGATGTCCTTACCCACAGATAAATTTAGAAAGCTGTGTGGTTTTCAAGAAACGGGAGGCTATTTTTCCAGTTAGGAAAAAGGTGGCTGTTTATCATCACTCTTCAAGACATGTTTATTTTTCAAAACCCAGGTAAAACCAATCTCAGCTCTTCCAAGAAGCCTTTGCAGATCTTGCCAGTTGGAACCAATCTCTATCCACCATTTATTCTTATATTATTTGTTTTGGAAGCTGCATGATACATTGGAAAGAGCCTGGATTTTGGAGTTGGGTAGTCATAGGTCCTGCCTCAGTGTTAATAGTTACTAAACTTTTCTGAATCTCACTTTCCTTAGCTGTAAATTACCTGTAATGATGTATATTTGAGTGGAAGGGGTGACTGCTAAATAATCATTTTAAAATGTCTAAATTCCAAACCTTGGAAGATACTAGAGAAAAATGGACTTAAAATGCTAGTTGTACCTTTCTTATTCATTAATCAGTTAAGCATCTCCTTCTTTAGCAAATGGTTGATGAAGAAATTCCTAGTACAACTCATATACTTTTCTTTACTTCAGAGTAGAGTAGAAGTAGGGAATAAATATTCCCTCATAAAAATACCTACTTTTAAGTTTATCTTTACACTAGAAAAAGAGCTTCTTTCTTTCCTTAGTGCTCTTTACACCACAGAATATAGTACTTTAAAATGTAGTCTGTTGTAAATGTAATAGGTAATATGTAGTTTTCATTTGATGTCTGTTGAGTTAGAAACAAATCTCATTTGTCTCACTAATATTAGGTATTGAATTTCTCACCAGAATTTTTATACTACTTTTACCATATGATCTTCATATTTTGTAGATGTATACAAATTTATTTTCCTCTTTTACTTAAAAAAACTTCTCTTTTGAAGTATAAATATATATACAGCAACGTACAAAATCACAAGTATTAAGGAATTATGCTTGAAGTATTATGACAAATTGAACATACTTGTGTAGCCATCACCTTGATAAAACAGTGGAACACTACCTGCATCCTAGCATTCCATTCTGAATCCCCTTCCAGAGGTAACCATTAGCTTCCTTGATAACCCTTATGTTAATTTTGGCTGTTTTTGAAGTGTATATGTTTGTGGTCTTATCTGTTCAGGTTATGTGTAGAAGACCCATTTACTTCCTTTTGTATAAATGTAACATGTTCACTTTTATTTGCTATTTCATTTTCTAGTATATAAATAAATTACCAATTATATATTTAATCCACTATTAATTGACATTTGGATTGTTCCCAATATTCTATTCTTTTTTTTTTTAAATTTATTTATTTATTTTTTTACATGTATGTTCCCAGATCATTCATATGCATATCCCTTGACCCTCCCCCCACCCCCAATATTCTATTCTTATGGATAAAATTGCAATGAAGAATCTTTGACACTTTTTTGGATATTTATATTGAGTACATAGAAAAGATTGCTGGGACATAGCAGGAGTATGTATTTAGCTTTGGTAGATAATGCAAAAATAATTCTCCTAGCTGGTTGTACCAATTTATATTTCCACCGGCATTGTTTGAGAATTCTATTGCTGCATATCATCATCAACACTAGGTAATCTAGGTTTCTGAGTATTAGCTACTCTTGTGAGCATGTAGTGATATTTCATTGTAATTTGGGTTTACATTTACCTGATGACTAATAAAGTTAAGGAAATATTTATCAGAGTTTTTTTTTTGTCATTTGTCATTCTACCATGTGAAATTCTTATTCATAATTTTCATGTTTTATTAAATTAAAAAATTTAATCAAAACTTTATTATAAAATTTTAATCTAATTTAGAACTTATTTTCTATATGATTAGTGCTTTGGGGTATCCAGTTAATAAATTGTTATCTACTTTATGTCTGTTACCTCCTGGAAGTGTCCTCTCCCTCTTTTACATGTACATCTACATAACTCCTTGAACTGATTTCTGTGTATGGTATGAGATAGGGTCTTTGCTTATTCATTTATTTTTTTGGTTGACAACATGAGCAGCACTCTTTATTAAAAAGAATGTCTTTTATGTTTCACCCTGTTTGTTGGTCACCCTTTGTCATAAAGCAGTATATAGAGAGACTTGTCTCTGGACTTTCTATTATATTCCATTGTTCTGTTGACCTATTCTTGATTACCACAATGTTTTAAAGCTATAGATTTGCAGTGTTTTGATGTTTTGTGCAATACGTCTTCTAGTTTTTCTTTAAGATCTTCTTGGCATTTCCATGTAAATTTTAGTTATCAATTTTTGCAAAAATAAAAATATATTGGCATATTGAAAAAATTTAAATTTGGGGATAATTTACAAAATGATAAGTATAACTTGCAGAAAGTTGCACAGATAATAGGGAGAGTTCTCATGTGCCCCTAAACCAGTTTCTCAAAATAACATCTTATATTAGTGTGCTACATTTATCAAAACTATGAAACTGACAGTGATACATTACTGTTAACTGAACTCCAGACTTTATTTGGATTCAACCAGTTTTTTCTATTAATGCCCTCTATCTTTCCAGGATTCAATGCAATATCATATTGCATTTTTTAAAGAAGATTCTTTCTTGATAGAACACCTTTAAAGCATTTATTGGATTTGTTACAGTATTGCTTCTGTTTGTTTCATGTTTTGGTTTTTTGGCTGCAAGGCATGTGGGATCTTAAGCCCCACCCAGGGATTGAACACAAGTCCTCTGCATTGGAAAGGAAAGTCTTAACCACTGGACCACCAGGGAAGTCCCCACATTGCATTTAGTTGTCATGTTTGTCTAGTCTCCTCAGGTGTGTGACAGTTTCTCAGTCTTTTTCTTTTTTAATTTTGGCCTCTTTTATTGTTTATTTATATATTTATTTTCATCCATCTTTATTCTTTGGCCTGTGTGGGCCCCCCACTGCAGTGACCTCTCGCGGTGCAGAGTGCCAGCTCTGGGCACATGTGCTCCAGAGCGCTGGCTCGTAACTGGACACACCCGTCCAGCTGCTCTGTAGCACGTGGAAACTTCCCAGGCCAGGGCTCAAACTGGTGCCCCCTGCACTGCAAGGCGGACTCTTTACCCACTGGACCACTAGGGAAACCCAGTCTTTTATTTTTAATTATGACTTTGGTAGTTGTAATGAGTACTGACTAATTCATATGTAGAATGCTTCTCATCCCTGATTTTGTGTTATTTTTCTTATAATACTTTTGGGGTTATGGTAAAAATAAAGCAGTATATAGAGAGACTTGTCTCTGGACTTTCTATTATATTCCATTGTTCTGTTGACCTATTCTTGATTACCACAATGTTTTAAAGCTATAGATTTGCAGTGTTTTGATGTTTTGTGCAATACGTCTTCTAGTTTTTCTTTAAGATCTTCTTGGCATTTCCATGTAAATTTTAGTTATCAATTTTTGCAAAAATAAAAATATATTGGCATATTGAAAAAATTTAAATTTGGGGATAATTTACAAAATGATAAGTATAACTTGCAGAAAGTTGCACAGATAATAGGGAGAGTTCTCATGTGCCCCTAAACCAGTTTCTCAAAATAACATCTTATATTAGTGTGCTACATTTATCAAAACTATGAAACTGACAGTGATACATTACTGTTAACTGAACTCCAGACTTTATTTGGATTCAACCAGTTTTTTCTATTAATGCCCTCTATCTTTCCAGGATTCAATGCAATATCATATTGCATTTTTTAAAGAAGATTCTTTCTTGATAGAACACCTTTAAAGCATTTATTGGATTTGTTACAGTATTGCTTCTGTTTGTTTCATGTTTTGGTTTTTTGGCTGCAAGGCATGTGGGATCTTAAGCCCCACCCAGGGATTGAACACAAGTCCTCTGCATTGGAAAGGAAAGTCTTAACCACTGGACCACCAGGGAAGTCCCCACATTGCATTTAGTTGTCATGTTTGTCTAGTCTCCTCAGGTGTGTGACAGTTTCTCAGTCTTTTTCTTTTTTAAAAAAATTTTGGCCTCTTTTATTGTTTATTTATATATTTATTTTCATCCATCTTTATTCTTTGGCCTGTGTGGGCCCCCCACTGCAGTGACCTCTCGCGGTGCAGAGTGCCAGCTCTGGGCACATGTGCTCCAGAGCGCTGGCTCGTAACTGGACACACCCGTCCAGCTGCTCTGTAGCACGTGGAAACTTCCCAGGCCAGGGCTCAAACTGGTGCCCCCTGCACTGCAAGGCGGACTCTTTACCCACTGGACCACTAGGGAAACCCAGTCTTTTATTTTTAATTATGACTTTGGTAGTTGTAATGAGTACTGACTAATTCATATGTAGAATGCTTCTCATCCCTGATTTTGTGTTATTTTTCTTATAATACTTTTGGGGTTATGGTAAAAAATACAGCAGAGGTGAGTACACTTCTCATCATATCAGGGAATATATAGTACCCATGTGAAATTACTGGTGATATCAACCTCTATCACTTAGCTAGAGTACTGTTTGCCAGATTTCTCATTTAAAACTATATTTTTCTTTTCCTACACCATTCATTGTTAAGTGGGTCATGGAGTCTGGCCTACCCTGGTGATGGTGGTGAGGGGGTGGTAATAACCTCCACTTTGTGTAGAATGCACCATCTTTATGTATTATTTGAAATTTTTCATAAGAATGTTTCTTTTATGCTTAGTCAATCATTCATTCATCCATCCATTCATTCATATCAGTAAGGACTCATGTATGTTTGTTTTATTTTTGGTTATAATCCAATACCACTTATTTATTTTGTTGCTCAAATTGTCCCAGCTTTGGCTATAGGGAAAATTTTTCAGCTTGGATCCTGTATCCATTTAATGTATCTATAATTTTGATTTGAAGCATTTCTTTACTTATTGACACTATAAGATGTTCCAGGCATCTTTTACATGCCCCACCCTGGACTTAGAATCAGTGATTTCTCCAAAACACCCTGTTCTTTTTACTGGAGAATGATATTTAGAAACCAAGATCTGGGCCATTGTACTCATTGTTATCCTTGCTTCTAGGCCTTCTTGGTGAATAGTAATGTATACAGTATATTTACTATGTAGACACATGTATATGCACATACTCACACAAATATATGTATACAATGGGTGTATGTATACAAATATACATATATATGTCTATGAACCCATGCATATACATATTTATAATTGTTCTGCATCTATTCATCTGTGTATATACACACAGATATATATAAGCTAACTGTGAATTTATACTGATATTTCTGACTTATCAAAGTCCAAAAAAAAACTGAAAAGAGACGCTGGCAAGGTTGCAGATCAACAGGAATTCTCATTGAATGCTGGTGGTAGTGAAAATAGTAAAACCACTTTGGGAAACATTTGGCAGTTCTTATAAAGTTAAACACAGACCTACGATACAACTCAGTTATCACATTCTTAGGAATTTACCAAAATGACTTGAAAACTTATACCCCACCAAGAGCTTCTGAATGTTTCTAACAGCTTTATTCCTAATTGCTAAAAACTGGAAATAACCAAAATGTCCTTTAACAATGGAGTGAACTGTGACACATCCATACAATGAAATACTATTCAGTTACAGAAATGAATGAGCTATTGATTCACACATTGACATAAATGAATTTTTAATGCTTTGTATTAAGAGAAAGAAGTTATACCTGAAAGACTACATAGTGTATGATTTCATTCATACAACATTCTGGAAAAGGTAAAATGATAGGTAATGAAAGCAGATTAGAGACTGCCAGAGTTTTAAGAGTAGGGGAATGGTTTACTACAAAGAGACTTGGAGAGGAACTCTAGGGTGAAAGGGTGAACTCTGGTGACTCAGATGGTAAAGCATCTGCCTGCAATGCAGACAGGTTTGATCCCTGGGTTAGGAAAATGCCCCGGAGAAGGGAATGGCTACCCACTCTAGTATTCTTACCTGGAGAACTCCGCGGATGAAGGAACCTGGTGGGCTATCGTCCATGGGGGTCACAAAGAGTCAGACACAACTGAGTGACTAACACTTTCATTTTCTTTCTAGGATGAAAAACTATTAGGGAGTGATGAACAAGACTGTAAGCATTTGTCTAAAGAGTGGAAACTAATTCATGCATTTAAAAAAGGATGTTTTGATTAAAAATTATAAGGCTATACAAAAAAGGAACTGTACATAAACACTGCTCTAGCTGGTGAATTTCTTTTTCATGGAGATAGAATAATTTATCAGATAAAGCAAAACAATTCTGAAATTGCTTTAGGTGTATACTTATTAAACAAATAAGTAAATAGATAATAGACGGTGAGCACCAGGTTTCTCATCAGGGAAGGATTACAGATAAACTATCAAGGAAGACTAAAATTATTCTTGTGCTATTGGATTAGAGTCAGAAATATCAGTATAAACTCACGTTTAGCTCTATGTACTTCTTATAGCCACGTGTATTAGTATGAAGTTGCTTGTAATCCTTTTATTGATGCTTAGTTTTTAACATATTGGTAAGTTGGGATTCCTATCTACTTTTTTCTTAGATAGTCTTACTAGAGGTTTATTAATTTTAATAGACTTTTGAATATACCAACTTTTGGCTTTATTGATTTGACTGTGTATTTGTTTTATACTATATTGTTAATTTGGTTTTTATTGTTTTATTATTTTTAAAACTTTTAATTTTATATTGGAGTATAGTTTAAAAATCTTTGTGTTGGAGATTGGCACACTGTTGTGATAGTTTCAGTTGGACAGCAGAAGAACTCAGCAATCCATAGGCATGTATCCATTCTCTCCCAAACTCCTCTCCCATCCAGGCTGACACATAACATTGAGCAGAGTTCCCCATGCTAAGCAGTAGGACCTTGTTGGTTATCCATTTTATTTACTGAAAACATTTTTTACACCTTAAAATTTTTTATTTTTGGCTGCACTTGGTCTTGGTTGCTTTGTGTGGGCTCTCTCTAGTTGGCAGTGAGTGGGAGCTACTCTGTTGTGGTGCATGAAAGCACCTGCAATGCAGACAGGTTTGATCCTGGGTTAGGAAAATGCCCGGAGAAGGGAATGGCTACCCACTCTAGTATTCTTACCTGGAGAACTCCGCGGATGAAGGAACCTGGTGGGCTATCGTCCATGGGGGTCACAAAGAGTCAGACACAACTGAGTGACTAACACTTTCATTTTCTTTCTAGGATGAAAAACTATTAGGGAGTGATGAACAAGACTGTAAGCATTTGTCTAAAGAGTGGAAACTAATTCATGCATTTAAAAAAGGATGTTTTGATTAAAAATTATAAGGCTATACAAAAAAGGAACTGTACATAAACACTGCTCTAGCTGGTGAATTTCTTTTTCATGGAGATAGAATAATTTATCAGATAAAGCAAAACAATTCTGAAATTGCTTTAGGTGTATACTTATTAAACAAATAAGTAAATAGATAATAGACGGTGAGCACCAGGTTTCTCATCAGGGAAGGATTACAGATAAACTATCAAGGAAGACTAAAATTATTCTTGTGCTATTGGATTAGAGTCAGAAATATCAGTATAAACTCACGTTTAGCTCTATGTACTTCTTATAGCCACGTGTATTAGTATGAAGTTGCTTGTAATCCTTTTATTGATGCTTAGTTTTTAACATATTGGTAAGTTGGGATTCCTATCTACTTTTTTCTTAGATAGTCTTACTAGAGGTTTATTAATTTTAATAGACTTTTGAATATACCAACTTTTGGCTTTATTGATTTGACTGTGTATTTGTTTTATACTATATTGTTAATTTGGTTTTTATTGTTTTATTATTTTTAAAACTTTTAATTTTATATTGGAGTATAGTTTAAAAATCTTTGTGTTGGAGATTGGCACACTGTTGTGATAGTTTCAGTTGGACAGCAGAAGAACTCAGCAATCCATAGGCATGTATCCATTCTCTCCCAAACTCCTCTCCCATCCAGGCTGACACATAACATTGAGCAGAGTTCCCCATGCTAAGCAGTAGGACCTTGTTGGTTATCCATTTTATTTACTGAAAACATTTTTTACACCTTAAAATTTTTTTTATTTTTTGGCTGCACTTGGTCTTGGTTGCTTTGTGTGGGCTCTCTCTAGTTGGCAGTGAGTGGGAGCTACTCTGTTGTGGTGCATGGGTTTCTCACTGTGGTGGCTTCTCTTGCTGCAGAGTGCAGGCTCTAGGGCATGCAAGCTTTAGTAGGTGCTGCACACCGAACACATGGGTCCAGCCGCTCTGCAGCACATGGGATCCTCCCAGGCCAGGGATCGAACCAGCGCCCCTTGCACTGCAAGGCGGTGTCTTTACCCACTGGACCACCAGGGAAGCCCTACCTAATTTAAATATAACAGTGTGTACACGTTGATCCCAAAGTCCCTAACTATCTGTTCCCTCCATCTTTCCCCCCTGGTTCTGCATCTGCAAATTCAACCAACCATGAATTGTGTAGTATTGTAGTAATTACTATAAAAAAATCTGCATGTAGTGAACTTGCACAGTTCAACCCCATGTTGTACAAGGGTTAACTGTGTATTTGTGTGTATACATATATACATATATTTCAACATTTCTGTACTCTAGTATTTATGGTATGACTCTGAAAGCAGCACAAACTTTATTTAGTTTTTTTCCACAAAGTTTATTTTTTAATGCAATGTTTCACTTCTATTTAATCAGAGTGTTTAGACTTTTTTCAATGATAAGTTACATATAAATTTGTATCTGTGTGTGCTAAGTTGCTTCAGTGGTGTCCGACTCTTTGCAACCCTATGGAATTTAGCCAGCCAGGCTCCTCTGTCCATGAAATTCTCCCGGGAAGGATATTGGAGTGGGTTCACATGCTCTCCTCCAGGGGAATCATCCCCACCCGGAGACCGAACCCATTTCTCTTACGTCCCTGGCATTGGCAGGCATGTTATTTACCACTAGTGCCACCTGAGAAGCCCATATTTGCATTTACATTTATAATTTGCCCCCTTCCATTTAAAAATCTTTGTGTTGGAGATTGGCACACTGTTGTGATAGTTTCAGTTGGACAGCAGAAGAACTCAGCAATCCATAGGCATGTATCCATTCTCTCCCAAACTCCTCTCCCATCCAGGCTGACACATAACATTGAGCAGAGTTCCCCATGCTAAGCAGTAGGACCTTGTTGGTTATCCATTTTATTTACTGAAAACATTTTTTACACCTTAAAATTTTTTTTATTTTTTGGCTGCACTTGGTCTTGGTTGCTTTGTGTGGGCTCTCTCTAGTTGGCAGTGAGTGGGAGCTACTCTGTTGTGGTGCATGGGTTTCTCACTGTGGTGGCTTCTCTTGCTGCAGAGTGCAGGCTCTAGGGCATGCAAGCTTTAGTAGGTGCTGCACACCGAACACATGGGTCCAGCCGCTCTGCAGCACATGGGATCCTCCCAGGCCAGGGATCGAACCAGCGCCCCTTGCACTGCAAGGCGGTGTCTTTACCCACTGGACCACCAGGGAAGCCCTACCTAATTTAAATATAACAGTGTGTACACGTTGATCCCAAAGTCCCTAACTATCTGTTCCCTCCATCTTTCCCCCCTGGTTCTGCATCTGCAAATTCAACCAACCATGAATTGTGTAGTATTGTAGTAATTACTATAAAAAAATCTGCATGTAGTGAACTTGCACAGTTCAACCCCATGTTGTACAAGGGTTAACTGTGTATTTGTGTGTATACATATATACATATATTTCAACATTTCTGTACTCTAGTATTTATGGTATGACTCTGAAAGCAGCACAAAGTTTATTTAGTTTTTTTCCACAAAGTTTATTTTTTAATGCAATGTTTCACTTCTATTTAATCAGAGTGTTTAGACTTTTTTCAATGATAAGTTACATATAAATTTGTATCTGTGTGTGCTAAGTTGCTTCAGTGGTGTCCGACTCTTTGCAACCCTATGGAATTTAGCCAGCCAGGCTCCTCTGTCCATGAAATTCTCCCGGGAAGGATATTGGAGTGGGTTCACATGCTCTCCTCCAGGGGAATCATCCCCACCCGGAGACCGAACCCATTTCTCTTACGTCCCTGGCATTGGCAGGCATGTTATTTACCACTAGTGCCACCTGAGAAGCCCATATTTGCATTTACATTTATAATTTGTTTTCCATTTATTCCAAGTCTGTGCTTCTTTGTTTTTAATTCTTCCTTACCTTCTTTTGAATTCAAACTTTTGTATTATTTTACTTCTCCCCTTTATTGACTGGCTTGTAGTCTATATTTTAGTTTTTGGTTTGATAGTTTCTCTAGAGATTTCAACATAGTCTTGACTCATTAATGTCTAATATAAATTAGTACTTTTATTATTTTCAGATAATGAAAGGATCTTAGAACAGTTTCTCTACTTTTTTCCACACATCATATATTATTGTTGTCATGTGCTTTTATTCTATAGGTTTTTAAACACACAGAGATTATTGTCATTTTGTACTGTTAATATTAATTTAGATGTATCTATATTTCTACCATTCATATTGTTTATTCCTTCCTGCATTTCCATACTATTATCTAGTTCCTTCTTCCTGAAGTACTTGCTTTAATGTATCTTTTAATATGGATCTAATTTTATTTTCCTGAGAATGTCTTTTTTGCCTTTTTTTGGATAAATATTATTGTTGGAAACATTCTAGATTGACATTAAGTAATTAGTCATTTTCTTTCAGTGCTTGTAATATTCATATTGTCATCTGGATTCTATTGTCTCTGCTGACTAGTCAGCTCTGTCTTTTTAAAAGATATTACTGAAGTATAGTTGATTCAGAACGTGTTAATTTCTGTTGTATGGCAAAGTATTCAGTTATCCATATATGTTCTTTTTCATATTCTTTTCCATTATGGTTTATCACAGGATATTGGATGTAATTCCCTGTGCTATACACTAGAACTCTGTTGTTTATCCATTCTATTTATAATAGCTTAGTCAGCCCTCAGTTTTATTTTTCAAAGGAAATATTTCCTTTTCTCACCCTCTGGTTGCTTCAAAATTCTTGTCTTTGGTTTTCAATAGTTTTACTGTGCATGCTTCTGCTCTGTTGCTATGTCGTGTCCGACTCATTGTGACCCCATGGGCTGGAACACATCAGGCTCCTCTGTCCATGGGCTTTCCCAGGCAAGAATACTGGAGTGGAGGACCATTTCTTTGTTCACATTCTTAGGTATAGTTTTCTTCAAATTTATTCTGATCAGGATTTGTGCACTTCTCAATTTTGTGACTTGATAGCTTCTTTCGTGTGGCAAAACTTAAGGCTGTTACTTTCTCAAAATTACTTTTGAACTAAATGCTCTTTGTATTCTCCTTCTGGGATTCCAAACACTATCCTGACATGCCATATGTCTTTTACATCCTTCCGCCTCCTGTATTTTTCATTCTTTAATCTCTTACGCACCAGTCTCAATATTTTGTTTTAACCTTTAGTTTCACTATTCATCTCTTTGGGTCTATTTCTGTTGTTAACTTATCTTTTATAGTTTTAATTTTACCCAGTACATTTCCCAGTTTTAGAATTTTTATATGCTTTATAAATAAAATCCTCCACCTCTTTATCTAATTTATTCAGCATATTATCAATCATAAGAGATATATTAAAGTACTTGTTTAGCACCTTAACCTTTTCTTTTATGAGTCTGTTTCTATTTTATTTGCCTTTGATTTTGGTTACAGAGTCTTGTTTTCCAATATGCCTAATAATAATTAATTGGCTGTAGGACATCAGATATGAACAACTGTGGACATAAATTGAGCCTTTGGATAGTGCTTTCTGCATCACTGGAGAATTTAGATTTGCGTCTTTCAGTCAGTGAAGGTCAATCACCTTAATCTAATTGAAGATTGAATTAATTCAAGTATGGGATCCAGTATGTGCAAGGAATTTTTTTTTAATTCCTGTGCTATACACTAGAACTCATTATGGTTTATCACAGGATATTGGATGTAATTCCCTGTGCTATACACTAGAACTCTGTTGTTTATCCATTCTATTTATAATAGCTTAGTCAGCCCTCAGTTTTATTTTTCAAAGGAAATATTTCCTTTTCTCACCCTCTGGTTGCTTCAAAATTCTTGTCTTTGGTTTTCAATAGTTTTACTGTGCATGCTTCTGCTCTGTTGCTATGTCGTGTCCGACTCATTGTGACCCCATGGGCTGGAACACATCAGGCTCCTCTGTCCATGGGCTTTCCCAGGCAAGAATACTGGAGTGGAGGACCATTTCTTTGTTCACATTCTTAGGTATAGTTTTCTTCAAATTTATTCTGATCAGGATTTGTGCACTTCTCAATTTTGTGACTTGATAGCTTCTTTCGGTGTGGCAAAACTTAAGGCTGTTACTTTCTCAAAATTACTTTTGAACTAAATTCTCTTTTTATTCTCCGTCTGGGATTCCAAACACTATCCTGACATGCCATATGTCTTTTACATCCTTCCGCCTCCTGTATTTTTCATTCTTTAATCTCTTACGCACCAGTCTCAATATTTTGTTTTAACCTTTAGTTTCACTATTCATCTCTTTGGGTCTATTTCTGTTGTTAACTTATCTTTTATAGTTTTAATTTTACCCAGTACATTTCCCAGTTTTAGAATTTTTATATGCTTTATAAATAAAATCCTCCACCTCTTTATCTAATTTATTCAGCATATTATCAATCATAAGAGATATATTAAAGTACTTGTTTAGCACCTTAACCTTTTCTTTTATGAGTCTGTTTCTATTTTATTTGCCTTTGATTTTGGTTACAGAGTCTTGTTTTCCAATATGCCTAATAATAATTAATTGGCTGTAGGACATCAGATATGAACAACTGTGGACATAAATTGAGCCTTTGGATAGTGCTTTCTGCATCACTGGAGAATTTAGATTTGCGTCTTTCAGTCAGTGAAGGTCAATCACCTTAATCTAATTGAAGATTGAATTAATTCAAGTATGGGATCCAGTATTTGCAAGTACTGATTTAATTTTGTTTTGTCTCTGTTCTTAAGGCAAAAGGCTTTTGTGTCTATATAGTTTTACATGGA
This sequence comes from Tragulus kanchil, assembly GCA_022376925.1. Taxonomy (NCBI): domain Eukaryota; kingdom Metazoa; phylum Chordata; class Mammalia; order Artiodactyla; family Tragulidae; genus Tragulus; species Tragulus kanchil. The sequence goes on from JAIOJX010000004.1 coordinate 215,983,154, forward strand.
CTTTTCCTTTTAAACTCCAACTTTTGTTCCTCAGTCATAAAACTGAGAAGTTTATTTAGCTTTTTAGCTCCATCAGTTGCCTCTTGAAATTATTTATTTTATTTTTGGATGTGCTGGGTTTATGTTGCTGTGCACAGCCTTCTCTTGCTAGGGTGCACAGGCTTTAGGTATGCAGACTTACTTGTGGCACATGGGCTTAGTTGCTCTGCATGGCATGTGGGATCTTCCCAGCCCAAGGATCAGGCCTGTGTCCTTTGTATTGCATGCAGGATTCTTAACCACTGGACCACCATGGAAACCCCAAGTTGCTACTTTTTGCTCAGTTTCCTGATATGTCAGTAGTCATCTGGGAACCCAGAAATTATTTAAGGGAGAAGGCAGTACCAAATGTTGGTGTTACCCCTCTAAGTTCCCCCTTTCCCTTTTTGGGAAACTTGACCCTTTGGATCCTCATGGCTTTGGAAACCTCTTGTGTTTTCAGATAAATAATATCTGTATATATATCTGTATATATCTGTATATATACATAGTCTGGCTTTTTGAGTGGTTTGCAATGCACCTGTACATTATTATGGAAAGAAATTGCTATCTATATGATTCTTATACATCATATGTATTTTTAAATGGATGTAATACTACTGAAGATTATTGTGAAACTCAGATTATCATGTGAAAGCATTGAGCAACCTGAAAAATCTATGCAAATGTCAAGTTTAATTAAAAACCTTTTTTTAAAAAAAAGTCTTGTTTTAACCTTTTCTTTTATGAGTCTGTTTCTATTTTATTTGCCTTTGATTTTGGTTACAGAGTCTTGTTTTCCAATATGCCTAATAATAATTAATTGGCTGTAGGACATCAGATATGAACAACTGTGGACATAAATTGAGCCTTTGGATAGTGCTTTCTGCATCACTGGAGAATTTAGATTTGCGTCTTTCAGTCAGTGAAGGTCAATCACCTTAATCTAATTGAAGATTGAATTAATTCAAGTATGGGATCCAGTATTTGCAAGTACTGATTTAATTTTGTTTTGTCTCTGTTCTTAAGGCAAAAGGCTTTTGTGTCTATATAGTTTTACATGGACTTTTCCTTTTAAACTCCAACTTTTGTTCCTCAGTCATAAAACTGAGAAGTTTATTTAGCTTTTTAGCTCCATCAGTTGCCTCTTGAAATTATTTATTTTATTTTTGGATGTGCTGGGTTTATGTTGCTGTGCACAGCCTTCTCTTGCTAGGGTGCACAGGCTTTAGGTATGCAGACTTACTTGTGGCACATGGGCTTAGTTGCTCTGCATGGCATGTGGGATCTTCCCAGCCCAAGGATCAGGCCTGTGTCCTTTGTATTGCATGCAGGATTCTTAACCACTGGACCACCATGGAAACCCCAAGTTGCTACTTTTTGCTCAGTTTCCTGATATGTCAGTAGTCATCTGGGAACCCAGAAATTATTTAAGGGAGAAGGCAGTACCAAATGTTGGTGTTACCCCCTCTAAGTTCCCCTTCCTTTTGGAATCTTGACCCTTTGGATCCTCATGGCTTTGGAAACCTCTTGTGTTTTCAGATAAATAATATCTGTATATATATCTGTATATATCTGTATATATACATAGTCTGGCTTTTTGAGTGGTTTGCAATGCACCTGTACATTATTATGGAAAGAAATTGCTATCTATATGATTCTTATACATCATATGTATTTTTAAATGGATGTAATACTACTGAAGATTATTGTGAAACTCAGATTATCATGTGAAAGCATTGAGCAACCTGAAAAAATCTATGCAAATGTCAAGTATTATTATCCTTCTACAGAACATGACCTTTTTGAAACCTTCAGTCATATGATAGAGAAGGATTTAATAATTTATTTGTTATTTTTTAAAATATAGATCTTCATGATGGGCTTGGGTCAATCTAGTGAAGGTGCTACTCAATGTAGAAGTTGGAATGGTATAAAGGTAGGGTATCCTATGGCTGGTAAAACTGAGAGATATTCCCCACTGGAAACCCAAAGGTGGAGGTCATGCCTCAAGATGTCCCACATGTCAAGTCCCAGCAGTGAGAATGAGCAGCAGGTCACTAACATGTGTGATAAAGTCAAAAGCTGGGTCACTCAGGATAGAAAGGAAGGAAGTGGGCAGGTGGCTAGATAATGAGAAATGAGAGCTACTGGAGCTTATCTGGTACATTTCATCTTTCGTGGCTATTACACTAAAAGAAACTATGGGCTCTATAATTTACAACCTGTTGTAGTTTATGTGGGCTTTTAATTTTACACATCCTCAAGGTATCTACTAGAATAATTTCTTCTCTGCTATTTTCTTATACCAAAGTTAGAGACTGAGCTGTGTGCCAGCAATATTATACCCTTTTGAAATGCATTGGATATTATTATGCATATCTCTGGATATTGGTGGTGTGCCATAGGAAAGGTGTGGGTACACAAAGGAAGATGTGTGAAAATGAACAGAAGGACAATATGCCAGTGTTGCAATGGTCTATCAGTCATTTTAATTAAAAAAAATCAACACAGTGTACTTTCTGCTTACTATTGAAAATAGGACCACCATAAAATTTTACTTTTGCTCAGTTTCCTGATATGTCAGTAGTCATCTGGGAACCCAGAAATTATTTAAGGAGAAGGCAGTACCAAATGTTGGTGTTACCTCTAAGTTCCCCTTCCTTTTGGAATCTTGACCCTTTGGATCCTCATGGCTTTGGAAACCTCTTGTGTTTTCAGATAAATAATATCTGTATATATATCTGTATATATCTGTATATATACATAGTCTGGCTTTTTGAGTGGTTTGCAATGCACCTGTACATTATTATGGAAAGAAATTGCTATCTATATGATTCTTATACATCATATGTATTTTTAAATGGATGTAATACTACTGAAGATTATTGTGAAACTCAGATTATCATGTGAAAGCATTGAGCAACCTGAAAAAATCTATGCAAATGTCAAGTATTATTATCCTTCTACAGAACATGACCTTTTTGAAACCTTCAGTCATATGATAGAGAAGGATTTAATAATTTATTTGTTATTTTTTAAAATATAGATCTTCATGATGGGCTTGGGTCAATCTAGTGAAGGTGCTACTCAATGTAGAAGTTGGAATGGTATAAAGGTAGGGTATCCTATGGCTGGTAAAACTGAGAGATATTCCCCACTGGAAACCCAAAGGTGGAGGTCATGCCTCAAGATGTCCCACATGTCAAGTCCCAGCAGTGAGAATGAGCAGCAGGTCACTAACATGTGTGATAAAGTCAAAAGCTGGGTCACTCAGGATAGAAAGGAAGGAAGTGGGCAGGTGGCTAGATAATGAGAAATGAGAGCTACTGGAGCTTATCTGGTACATTTCATCTTTCGTGGCTATTACACTAAAAGAAACTATGGGCTCTATAATTTACAACCTGTTGTAGTTTATGTGGGCTTTTAATTTTACACATCCTCAAGGTATCTACTAGAATAATTTCTTCTCTGCTATTTTCTTATACCAAAGTTAGAGACTGAGCTGTGTGCCAGCAATATTATACCCTTTTGAAATGCATTGGATATTATTATGCATATCTCTGGATATTGGTGGTGTGCCATAGGAAAGGTGTGGGTACACAAAGGAAGATGTGTGAAAATGAACAGAAGGACAATATGCCAGTGTTGCAATGGTCTATCAGTCATTTTAATTAAAAAAAATCAACACAGTGTACTTTCTGCTTACTATTGAAAATAGGTTGATTTTACTATTTTGGTTACTATTATTGTTACTGGTTTGTTGTTTTATACTTCATAGAATCTGTGGAAGGTAGTGGAATGTTATTTTGATAGAAATTGAAGATGGGGGCTTCCCCTGGTGGTCCAGTGGGTAAGGACATCACCTTGCAGTGCAAGGGGCGCCAGTTCGATCCCTGGACTGGTTAGATCCCACGTGCCGCGGAGCAGCTGGACCGATGTGTCCAGTTACCGAGCCGGAGCTCTGGAGCGCATGCACCCAGAGCCCGCGCTCTGCGACGACAGACGCCACGGCGATGGGAGGCCCACAGGAGCCAAAGAACAAAGACGGATAAAAATAGAGAAATGAAAGACCAATAGAAGTGGGCCACCCTCTCCCCTCCCTCCCCAACCTGACCCCTGCCCCAAATAAATATACATATATTAAAAAAGTTATCATAAAAAAAAAAAAAGAAATTGAAGATGGGTGCTACCAACATGTCTCTTCCTCGAAGGTGTGCTTGTCAAGATTCTCTTTGCAAAGATGAATCGTAACCCACCCATTCTGCCTTTCATTCTTCTCCACTCTTGCTCAGGGATTTCACTGCTGGCAGTCCTCCACTTTCCTTTCTTCCCTACTCCCTACTCCTCCTAACCTCTCTTTGAGCTCAAGCTTTTCATTAGAAGTTTCAAAGACAAAAGGATGGGAATTAGCATTCCTTTCATGCCATGCACTATATCTCATAAAGTAAAAAGGCATTTCCAAATAGATCTTATCTATTTTTAAAAGCAGATCTTATAAATAGCTGTTAAGAACATTGTGTATTAGCCTAGATGGAGTTAATATATGTTCTTAAGTAAAATGTTATATGAAAGGCTCAAATTAATTATTCAGAGTTAATTATTCAGAGTCATAAAGGTCACCTCAAATGATGAATAAGAGAACTGTCAACAGTAAAATAAAAAGCAAATATATGAGGTGGGTCCTAATGTAAGTTCATTGTTTGTCATAAAAGAGAAAAAATAGATGGAGTTTTATAAACCAAGGAATAGAGATAATAGCATTTTATCTAATGTAATAATGGAAGCTCCCCAGAAGAACTAAGGCTAGAAACTACTGAGTGGTTATCTTAGAGAAGGGGGACTGGGATTGCTAAGGAGAGAGAGAAATTTTCTATTAACCTGACACAATTCTGTATTCTGACTTTTTGATTTATCATGTAAAGTCTTTTATTATAAAAATAGTTTTAAAATAAGTAGGTATATTAGACAAATGCACAGAACATAAAAATAAAGACATCAATTATAATGACAGAAAGGAATATTTAAGAAATTAAAAGAACTAAAGATGTAAAAATGAATACATTCATAATTTCTTCAGGTAAAGAGGAAATTAAAACCAAGTGCATAGTATTCTTCTGAAATGACAAATATATCTTTGGATAGAGAAGCTGTACTGTGCAGATATCAGTTATATTATTGCATAAATACCTATTCACCTGTTAATGGACATTTGAGTTGTTTTTAGTTTGGGGCTAAGACAAACATCTTATTCATTTACTTATGTAGATGCCCTGACCTGCAGAGGATATGATTTTCATTCTACTTGAAGGACTTCCTTTAACATTTCTCAACTCTTTGTGACCTTATAGGTCATAGCCCACCAGGCTCCCACCAGTCCATGGGATTCTCCAGGCCATAATACTGGGGTAGATTGCCAGGCCCTTCTCCAGGGGATCTTTCTAATCAACTGGGAGATGGAACTTGGATCTCCTGTGTCTCTCCTGCATTGCAAGACAGGTTCTTTACTACTAGTGCCACCTGGGAAGCTCCATGATAGCAGTCTGTGTGTTAGTCACTCAGTCATGCCTGAATGACTGTAGCATGCCAGGATCCTCTGTCCATGGGATTTCCCAGGCAAGAACACTGAAGTGGGCAGCCATTCCCTCTCCAAGGGATCTTCCTGACCCAGGGATCAAACCTGAGTCTTCTGCATTGTAGGCAAATTATTTACAATTGGAGTCACAAAGAAAGCTGATGATAGGAGCCTACTAGTCATCAAACCCATTTTTCAAGCTTTGTAGGTCTGGCAGAGTCTTTATTTAATCTTAATATTTGAAAGATATTTTCATGAGATTTGCATATTTGCAGTGCTAGGCTGACAGTTATTTGCTCTTAGTTCTTTCAAGGTATTTATCAACTGCCTTCTCTTTTGCATTGTTTCCAACAAGAAGTCATTTTTTGAAAATGTCCTTTTCTCACTTATGTAAAAACTAAGCGCTAGAAACTACTGAGTGGTTATCTTAGAGGGGAGGGATTGAAGAGAAATTTTCTATTAACCTGACACAATTCTGTATTCTGACTTTTTGATTTATCATGTAAAGTCTTTTATTATAAAAATAGTTTTAAAATAAGTAGGTATATTAGACAAATGCACAGAACATAAAAATAAAGACATCAATTATAATGACAGAAAGGAATATTTAAGAAATTAAAAGAACTAAAGATGTAAAAATGAATACATTCATAATTTCTTCAGGTAAAGAGGAAATTAAAACCAAGTGCATAGTATTCTTCTGAAATGACAAATATATCTTTGGATAGAGAAGCTGTACTGTGCAGATATCAGTTATATTATTGCATAAATACCTATTCACCTGTTAATGGACATTTGAGTTGTTTTTAGTTTGGGGCTAAGACAAACATCTTATTCATTTACTTATGTAGATGCCCTGACCTGCAGAGGATATGATTTTCATTCTACTTGAAGGACTTCCTTTAACATTTCTCAACTCTTTGTGACCTTATAGGTCATAGCCCACCAGGCTCCCACCAGTCCATGGGATTCTCCAGGCCATAATACTGGGGTAGATTGCCAGGCCCTTCTCCAGGGGATCTTTCTAATCAACTGGGAGATGGAACTTGGATCTCCTGTGTCTCTCCTGCATTGCAAGACAGGTTCTTTACTACTAGTGCCACCTGGGAAGCTCCATGATAGCAGTCTGTGTGTTAGTCACTCAGTCATGCCTGAATGACTGTAGCATGCCAGGATCCTCTGTCCATGGGATTTCCCAGGCAAGAACACTGAAGTGGGCAGCCATTCCCTCTCCAAGGGATCTTCCTGACCCAGGGATCAAACCTGAGTCTTCTGCATTGTAGGCAAATTATTTACAATTGGAGTCACAAAGAAAGCTGATGATAGGAGCCTACTAGTCATCAAACCCATTTTTCAAGCTTTGTAGGTCTGGCAGAGTCTTTATTTAATCTTAATATTTGAAAGATATTTTCATGAGATTTGCATATTTGCAGTGCTAGGCTGACAGTTATTTGCTCTTAGTTCTTTCAAGGTATTTATCAACTGCCTTCTCTTTTGCATTGTTTCCAACAAGAAGTCATCTGAACTCCTTATGTGGTCTCTGTCTGTATAATATGTCCTTTTTTTCTCTGGCCACTATTAAGGTGTTTTATTTATCACCATTTCTGAGCAATCTAATTATAATGAACTTTGGTATAGTTTTGTCTATGGATGCTTTTGTATTTATACAAATATTCTTGAAGTTTACTAAAGAAATGAGATAATTTCTATTACTGTATGTTCATGTTCACTAATGCTTTATTCTTCAGTATCTAGACTATTATTCATTCCATTCAGTGTATTATTCATATCAAGCATAGTTGTTTTCATCTTTAGAAGTTGAATTGTTCCTTTTTTATATCTTCTATGTCTTTTTTTTTCCTTCTAATTTTGGCCTCTTTATTTTTATTGGTTATTTATTTATATCCATCTTTACCCTTTGGCCTGTGTGGTCCTCCCATTGCAGTGGTCCCTCTCGTTTTGGACACCCCAGTTCAGTCATTCTGTGGCATGTGGAATCTTCCCAGGCCAGGGATTGAACTGGTGCTCTTTGCACTGCAAGGCAGAATCTCTACCCACTGAACCACCAGGGAAGCCCATCTTCTATGTCTTGACTTAACTTTTGAATGTATGAGATAGAGTTATATTAGTTGTTATTGTTCTTGTCTGCTAACTCTATATGTGTGTCAGGTATTGTTGATATCAACTTTTCATTAGAGGTTATATTTTCCTGCTTCTTTCCATGCCTGGTAATTTTTGATTTGTTTCAGATTGTTAGAAGCTAGTTATTCTTATATTCCTTTTGGGATCTTTTAAATATCTCCTCTATATTTTGACTTAATTTTTTTTGAACATGACTTTTAAAATATTTTCAAGTACTCATTCTAACATCTGTATCAGTTCCCAGTTAGTTTTAAAATTTTTTCCCCCTCATTAGGAGCTATACTTTCCCTTATTATGAGTCATTTTTTCCTGCTGTGTTGCGTGCGAGGGGTCTTTGGTTGGATTCCAAACATTATACTTTCTATCTTTGAGTACTAGATAGATACTTTTGTAAACTTATCTCTTGAGTTTTGATCTGGGCTGTAATCAGACTGCTTGTAATCAGTTAGTCCTTATGAGTTTTGTTTTTGAGATTTGTTAGGTGTGACTAGAGTTTAATATAGGGCTAGATATTTCCCACAACTGATGCAAGTCCCTTCTGAGCACTCAGAGCCCTGCAAAAATAAGGTTTTTCAGTCTGACTCGTGGGAACAGACAGTGTTTCTTGCCCTCAGTGATATTGTTTTCACTTTATTCTTTAAGTTTACTAAAGAAATGAGATAATTTCTATTACTGTATGTTCATGTTCACTAATGCTTTATTCTTCAGTATCTAGACTATTATTCATTCCATTCAGTGTATTATTCATATCAAGCATAGTTGTTTTCATCTTTAGAAGTTGAATTGTTCCTTTTTTATATCTTCTATGTCTTTTTTTTTCCTTCTAATTTTGGCCTCTTTATTTTTATTGGTTATTTATTTATATCCATCTTTACCCTTTGGCCTGTGTGGTCCTCCCATTGCAGTGGTCCCTCTCGTTTTGGACACCCCAGTTCAGTCATTCTGTGGCATGTGGAATCTTCCCAGGCCAGGGATTGAACTGGTGCTCTTTGCACTGCAAGGCAGAATCTCTACCCACTGAACCACCAGGGAAGCCCATCTTCTATGTCTTGACTTAACTTTTGAATGTATGAGATAGAGTTATATTAGTTGTTATTGTTCTTGTCTGCTAACTCTATATGTGTGTCAGGTATTGTTGATATCAACTTTTCATTAGAGGTTATATTTTCCTGCTTCTTTCCATGCCTGGTAATTTTTGATTTGTTTCAGATTGTTAGAAGCTAGTTATTCTTATATTCCTTTTGGGATCTTTTAAATATCTCCTCTATATTTTGACTTAATTTTTTTTGAACATGACTTTTAAAATATTTTCAAGTACTCATTCTAACATCTGTATCAGTTCCCAGTTAGTTTTAAAATTTTTTCCCCCTCATTAGGAGCTATACTTTCCCTTATTATGAGTCATTTTTTCCTGCTGTGTTGCGTGCGAGGGGTCTTTGGTTGGATTCCAAACATTATACTTTCTATCTTTGAGTACTAGATAGATACTTTTGTAAACTTATCTCTTGAGTTTTGATCTGGGCTGTAATCAGACTGCTTGTAATCAGTTAGTCCTTATGAGTTTTGTTTTTGAGATTTGTTAGGTGTGACTAGAGTTTAATATAGGGCTAGATATTTCCCACAACTGATGCAAGTCCCTTCTGAGCACTCAGAGCCCTGCAAAAATAAGGTTTTTCAGTCTGACTCGTGGGAACAGACAGTGTTTCTTGCCCTCAGTGATATTGTGTAGTGTTTCCTCTAATCCTCTGAGTACTTCTTTCCCTGGCCTCAAGTGTGTGTGTGTGTGTGTGTGTGTGTGTTTTCCTCACACATTGCCCTGATTAGTATGTTTCTGACTCAAGGTGACCCCTGGAGATCTCTGGAGTTCCTTCCTAGTTAACTCTCTTCTCTCCAGGACTCTGTTCACCTTGGTGTATGTGGACAATTACTTTGTCTCCTCAATATCCATTTTTCACTTCCACTTCTTGAAAACTTCCTCAGGGAAGTGGGTTTGTTTTCCATTTCTGCCCCGTTGTACAGTGTCTTGACAACTGCTGTTCAGAATTTTTTTTTTTTTTGATTATTTTAGGCAAAAGGGTACACCCAGTTCTTTTATTTCATTTTGGTCAGAAGTGGAAGATGATAAACTCAATTTAAAATGTTAATTTTAGAAAATACTTCAAGAAAAATGTACTTAAATAATAAGATAGCAAAAGAAATATGTGATCTTGCAACTGCATACTCAATTATTCTATACTGGGTTTGACATTAAACATTTACTTTATAAAGACACAGACTGTGTATAATTTTCAAGCTTTTACAAAAATTATCTGTAATAACTATAATAACAGTTGAAGTTTGAGCAATACATCTGGGTATTACTTGAGTATACTAAGTGTATACTAAGTGTAAAAACATATCACAACTTACATGAAGATCAAAATATCTAGATTAAAAAAAGAAGCCTAATTATGCTTCAGGCATCTTATTTTAAAGCATCCATCTCTTTTAGATATATTTCTTCTATAATTTCATTTAACACATTGCCTTTAAAATATGCTGATAACACTAGAAATCCAATAGATACATTAATTCAACATCATTTTAGGTGTTTCAGGACATTTTAAATATATATGAAATGGAAAACAGTAATGAGTAATGTGGAAAAAACGTTATTGCTTGTTAAGTGTAAGTACTGTGAACTGAGTATGTATTTTTAATAATGGGTTATTTGAATTTAGTTGCAAAATTTATGTGTCTTTTCATGCATTTTGTGGGAAATGTATGGATAAGCTTGTGATAAATAAGACATCAATTAAAACGATAAATTATACATCAATAAGTATAAAGTAAGTTCAGTTTGAAATCAGCTTGGTTTGAAACATTTTTTTCTTTTTCTTTTCTTTTTACAGAGTTTTGTTGTTTACTGTGACACATCAACCTAAATCCACCATAGGTATACATATGTCTCTGCCTCTCAAACCTCCCTCCCATCTACTTCCCCATCCCACCCCTCCATGTAGCCACAGAACCCCTGTTTGAGATCCCTTAGTCCCACAGCATATTCCCCTCCTCACCCCAATGTCCATAAGTCTGTTTTCCATGCTTGTTTCTCCATTGCTGCTCTGCATATTCATTTATCAGCACCATCTTTCTAGATTCCATAGATATGTCACAGTATAAAATATTTATCTTTCTCTCTCTCACATACTTCACTCTATATAATAGGTTCTAGATTCATCCACCTCACTAGAACTCACTCAAATGCATTTCTTTTTTATGGCTGAGAAATATTCCATTGTATATATGTACCACTTCTTCTTTATCCATTCATCTCTTGATGGACATCTAGGTCGCTTCCATGTTCTAGCTATTGTAAATGGTGCTACAATGAACAAAGGGGTACTTGTGTCTCTTTCAATTTTGATTTCCTCAGGGTATATACCTAGTAGTGGGATTGCTGAGTCATATGGTGATTCTATTCTAGTTTTTTGAGGAATCTCCATACTTTCTTCCATGAAACATTTCTGAGTTAGTACATATAAAGTGCTTATAACAGGGTCTGGTATGTAATGAGCTCATTTGAGGTTATAAATTAAATGATTTCCTTCTGCTTGGTTTTTCCTTAAGATGTGTATGTTGAAGCATAACTACAGCAATGAAAATACTGATTCTGTAAGTTACCAGATCCTTGTGCTGATGACTCATTGGATTCATTCACCACCAGTATTTGACTTCAGATGACCAAGGAAGATGCATGCAAATTTAGAGGCCTTTTAGTTTCTTTCAGTCTTTGTTGATCGTTTTTCATTTTAATTCCTGATCCTATGGTAGAGATTTCATTCCCAGCTGACACTGGGTGAGGAAGAATATTAAGATAAATTGCTGTTAGCAAGGAGGGAAATAAAGAATAGTAACGAAGGAAGGATGTTTGTATAGAGGAGGTCAGGGAGCAGTATATAATCAAGAATCAAGACTCACTTCTTATAAGTTAACTTTGTCAGAGATTTCTCAAGGGAAATACTCTCCCCCAAAACACAGTCTCGAGACAGAGAACCAATAGAGTTTTAAAGCTGGAATAAACCTAGAAGTCTGCTAGACAAAAGGGATTTAAACAGGTGAGACTAGTGACTGTAAGAATTGTAGTAGAATAATCAGTACAAGATGCTAGCAGTCCAAGAACAGGCACATTTGTTGAGTCCATATTATATGAAAGTTTTTTTGCTATATTTATAAATTATAACTATAGTGTTTTTTATTTTCAAAAATGAAGTATAGTTGATTTACAATGATTTTATATACATACATATATATATATATATATATATATATGTAATTGTTGTAGAGCTCAGTCATGTCCAACTCTTTGCAGCCCCATGGACTTTAGCCCACCAGGTTCCTCTTTCATGGAATTTTTCAGGCAAGAATACTGGAACAGGTTGCCATTTTTCTCCTCCTGGGGAATCTTCTCAATCTAGGGATTGAAGTCATCAATACATTTATCAGAGTATTTTCCCTTGTAGTGTGTTACAAAATACTGAGCATAGTTACCTGTAGTATACATGAACAAATACTCAATATCACCAGTTATTAGAGAAATGAAAATCAAAACTGCAATGAAATACCATCTCATTCTATTCAGAGTGGCCATCATCAAAAAATTTACAAATAATAAATGCTGGTGAGGGTGTGGAGTAAAAAGGGAAATTCCTTCCACTAATGGTGGGAATGTAAATTGGTGCAACCACTATGAAGAACAGTATGGAGGTTCCTTCAGAGACTAAAAATAAAGGTACCAGGTGATCATGATATCCCACGCCTGGACGTATATCCAGAGAGGACCAAGGAAGATGCATGCAAATTTAGAGGCCTTTTAGTTTCTTTCAGTCTTTGTTGATCGTTTTTCATTTTAATTCCTGATCCTATGGTAGAGATTTCATTCCCAGCTGACACTGGGTGAGGAAGAATATTAAGATAAATTGCTGTTAGCAAGGAGGGAAATAAAGAATAGTAACGAAGGAAGGATGTTTGTATAGAGGAGGTCAGGGAGCAGTATATAATCAAGAATCAAGACTCACTTCTTATAAGTTAACTTTGTCAGAGATTTCTCAAGGGAAATACTCTCCCCCAAAACACAGTCTCGAGACAGAGAACCAATAGAGTTTTAAAGCTGGAATAAACCTAGAAGTCTGCTAGACAAAAGGGATTTAAACAGGTGAGACTAGTGACTGTAAGAATTGTAGTAGAATAATCAGTACAAGATGCTAGCAGTCCAAGAACAGGCACATTTGTTGAGTCCATATTATATGAAAGTTTTTTTGCTATATTTATAAATTATAACTATAGTGTTTTTTATTTTCAAAAATGAAGTATAGTTGATTTACAATGATTTTATATACATACATATATATATATATATATATATATATATGTAATTGTTGTAGAGCTCAGTCATGTCCAACTCTTTGCAGCCCCATGGACTTTAGCCCACCAGGTTCCTCTTTCATGGAATTTTTCAGGCAAGAATACTGGAACAGGTTGCCATTTTTCTCCTCCTGGGGAATCTTCTCAATCTAGGGATTGAAGTCATCAATACATTTATCAGAGTATTTTCCCTTGTAGTGTGTTACAAAATACTGAGCATAGTTACCTGTAGTATACATGAACAAATACTCAATATCACCAGTTATTAGAGAAATGAAAATCAAAACTGCAATGAAATACCATCTCATTCTATTCAGAGTGGCCATCATCAAAAAATTTACAAATAATAAATGCTGGTGAGGGTGTGGAGTAAAAGGAACTTCCTTCCACTAATGGTGGGAATGTAAATTGGTGCAACCACTATGAAGAACAGTATGGAGGTTCCTTCAGAAACTAAAAATAAAGTTACCATGTGATCATGATATCCCACTCCTGCACATATATCCAGAGAAGACTCTAATTTGAAAAGATACATGGATCCCAGTTTTCATAGCCACACTGTTTTATAATACCCAAGACATGTAAGCAAGTGTTCACTGACAGATGATTGATAAAGAAGATGTGATATATGTGTATATATATATATACAACTGAATAATACTCAACAATAGAAAGAAATGAAATATTAGCAACACCACTTGCAAGCAACATGGTTGGACCTAAAGATTGTCATGCTAAGTAGAGTAAGCCAGACAGAGAAAGACAAAGATCATATGCTATTACTTATATGTGGAACTTTAAAAAAAGATACAAATGAGTATATTCACAACACACAAATAGACCTACAGGCTTAGAAAACCATGGTAAACTTATGGTTACCAAAGTGGGACACGGGGAGGGCTAAATTAGGGGGTTGCATTTAGCATATACATATTACTATATATAAAATAGATAACCAGCAAGGATCTACTGTAGGGAAAAATGTATTATTTTTCTAATTAAATCTTTTTTTTTTTTTTTTTTTTGGTAAAGTAGATTCTATACTTTCCCTTTTCAGATACAGAATATCAGTGTTTCCCTAAAGTAGGAATCTACTCAATGGCATTGTCAAAAGGTAATCATTGAAAACTTGTAACCTTTATGTGATTTCTGGATAGCCGTGGGACTGTAGATTCTTTTCTATACTGAACTTAATTATCTCTCTGCTACATTGATCCACTGTAGTACAGTATTTTTTTTGGATGAAACAGAATAAGCCTCATCTGTTTCAGGTCTTGATAATAGCTATGCAACCCCCATGACCCGTTAAGTTTTCATCATACAATATGGCCCATCTGCCCTCAAAATCCTTTTTATCTTTCTAGATGTAGAACTGATTGCTGAGGTCTATCTTGAGAATAGGGATAAGAAAGAAACACAAGTTGGGTTTCATATCATTAAAGTACTTAGAAATACTGGTCATAGAGAAATGAAAATCAAAACTGCAATGAAATACCATCTCATTCTATTCAGAGTGGCCATCATCAAAAATTTACAAATAATAAATGCTGGTGAGGGTGTGGAGTAAAAGGAACTTCCTTCCACTAATGGTGGGAATGTAAATTGGTGCAACCACTATGAAGAACAGTATGGAGGTTCCTTCAGAAACTAAAAATAAAGTTACCATGTGATCATGATATCCCACTCCTGCACATATATCCAGAGAAGACTCTAATTTGAAAAGATACATGGATCCCAGTTTTCATAGCCACACTGTTTTATAATACCCAAGACATGTAAGCAAGTGTTCACTGACAGATGATTGATAAAGAAGATGTGATATATGTGTATATATATATATACAACTGAATAATACTCAACAATAGAAAGAAATGAAATATTAGCAACACCACTTGCAAGCAACATGGTTGGACCTAAAGATTGTCATGCTAAGTAGAGTAAGCCAGACAGAGAAAGACAAAGATCATATGCTATTACTTATATGTGGAACTTGAAAAAGATACAAATGAGTATATTCACAACACACAAATAGACCTACAGGCTTAGAAAACCATGGTAAACTTATGGTTACCAAAGTGGGACACGGGGAGGGCTAAATTAGGGGGTTGCATTTAGCATATACATATTACTATATATAAAATAGATAACCAGCAAGGATCTACTGTAGGGAAAAATGTATTATTTTTCTAATTAAATCTTTTTTTTTTTTTTTTTTTGGTAAAGTAGATTTTATACTTTCCCTTTTTAGATACAGAATATTAGTTTTTTCCTAAAGTAGGAATCTACTCAATGGCATTGTCAAAAGGTAATCATTGAAAACTTGTAACCTTTATGTGATTTCTGGATAGCCGTGGGACTGTAGATTCTTTTCTATACTGAACTTAATTATCTCTCTGCTACATTGATCCACTGTAGTACAGTATTTTTTTTGGATGAAACAGAATAAGCCTCATCTGTTTCAGGTCTTGATAATAGCTATGCAACCCCCATGACCCGTTAAGTTTTCATCATACAATATGGCCCATCTGCCCTCAAAATCCTTTTTATCTTTCTAGATGTAGAACTGATTGCTGAGGTCTATCTTGAGAATAGGGATAAGAAAGAAACACAAGTTGGGTTTCATATCATTAAAGTACTTAGAAATACTGGCATTTTCCTCAATGCTTGTTGTGTATTTTTATGCCCAACAGGTGTGGCAAGTTAAGTGCTATAAAAGAGGAATTCTAAAAAATAAAATCGGTTTAAGGGACCTGATGAGTTCTAAGTGGCAGTGAAAGTTTGGTGAAGCATGTGTTGCCCAGATATATACATCCCAGTAGTAAAGGAATGATGTCAGTGAACTAACTCATTCAAAAATTATTTTATTCATTCATTCAGTCCTGTCATATTTCTCAAAATGTGTTCTGGGTACCACTCTACTGAGAAGTTTTCTATTGTTAGGTAAACTCCACATATTGTGCTACCCCTTTGAGATTCTCCGTAATAATTTTCATCTAAAAGATTCTGATCAATCCTACAGTAAAGAAACTCTTTTAACATAGTTTAATCAGTTTTTCCAGATATTATTTTGCTACAGAAAATTTTGTGTGTAACATTCATTGACTCCTTGCTGAACATATTTTGGAAAAACACTGTCTTAAAACATTGAACCAGCGTTGACTGGACTTTTTACTCCAAACATTTCAACGTGACTATAGCGAACTTTATGAAAAATGGTCCTCTTTGGAAGATAAAGAGTGGCATCTGAACCTGACTCCTATTTCTACAAAAGATTTATCACAACGTCCCATGAGAAGGGAACTGAATGAGGCCTGTCGAAGAGAGGAAACAAAGTGCAACAGCATGTGATTTGGGGGGAAATTCATGAAGGAGTTAGGAAACAGGAATATCATAAAACTGGAAAGAACCCTGGGAGATTTTTGTGTATATTCCATGGATTTTCTTTAATTAGGATAGTATTTCTTAAACAGTCATCCATCACATAAGGTGTGGTATACAGTAAGTCCCCTGCATATGAACTTTCAAGTTGTGAACTCTCAAAAATGTGAATGTGTGTTCGCATGTCCAATCATGTCAAGTGTGAATGAAATTACAGCTTGCCCTCTGTCTTCTATTGTTTTTTGTTTTTTTTTCCAATTTCCAGCCTAATCCTCAGAGGTTCTGATTTAGTAGCTACCCAGTTTTTTTTTTTTTTTTAATTTTGACCTCTTTTATTGGATTTTTATTTATTTATTTTCATCCATATTTATTCTTTGACCTGTGTGGGCCTCCCGTTGCAGTGGCCTTTCTCAATGCAGAGCACTGCTGGGCGCATGCGCTCCAGAGCAATGGCTCTGTAATTGGACACACTGGTCCAGCTGCTCTGCAGCATGTGGGATCTTCCCGGGCCAGGGATGGAACCAGTGCCCCTTGCACTGCAAGGCGCACTCTTAACCCACTGGACCACCAGGGAAACCCTGTCTTCTATTGTTGATGATCCTTTAGCTCTACCATCTTCCACCACCTCCTCCTCCTCCTCCACCCATTAACTCTTCTTGCCAGTCACTCCATATCAGTCCATGTATGCCAGCTGTTGTGCTCTACTATTGTACTTTTCAAGGTACTGTACTGTAAGATTAAAACGGTTTATTTTTTGTATTTGTTCTTTATGTGTTATTTGTGTGAAAAGTATTTTAAACCTATTACAGTACAGTATTGTAGAGCCAGTTGTGTCATTTGGGTACCTAGGTTAGTTTTGTTGGACTTACAAACATAGTGGACTTAAGAACATCCTCTCGGAATGGAACTTGTTCCTATGTAGGGAACTTACTGTATATATACAATGGAATATTACTCAAAAACATGAAATAATGCCATTTGCAGCAACATGGGTGAACCTAGAGATTATTACTCTAAGTGAAATAAGCCAGACAGAGCCAAAAACAATATCACTTATATGTGGAGTTAAAAAAAAACAACCACAAATGAACTTATTCACAAAACAGAAATAGACCTACAGACATAAAACAAATTTATGGTTACTAAAGGTGAAAGGGATGGGAGGGGAAAATTAGGAGGGTGGATTTCTTTAAAATAAAAGAAAGAACCCTGGGAGATTTTGTGTATATTCCATGGATTTTCTTTAATTAGGATAGTATTTCTTAAACAGTCATCCATCACATAAGGTGTGGTATACAGTAAGTCCCCTGCATATGAACTTTCAAGTTGTGAACTCTCAAAATGTGAATGTGTGTTCGCATGTCCAATCATGTCAAGTGTGAATGAAATTACAGCTTGCCCTCTGTCTTCTATTGTTTTTTGTTTTTTTTTCCAATTTCCAGCCTAATCCTCAGAGGTTCTGATTTAGTAGCTACCCAGTTTTTTTTTTTTTTTTAATTTTGACCTCTTTTATTGGATTTTTATTTATTTATTTTCATCCATATTTATTCTTTGACCTGTGTGGGCCTCCCGTTGCAGTGGCCTTTCTCAATGCAGAGCACTGCTGGGCGCATGCGCTCCAGAGCAATGGCTCTGTAATTGGACACACTGGTCCAGCTGCTCTGCAGCATGTGGGATCTTCCCGGGCCAGGGATGGAACCAGTGCCCCTTGCACTGCAAGGCGCACTCTTAACCCACTGGACCACCAGGGAAACCCTGTCTTCTATTGTTGATGATCCTTTAGCTCTACCATCTTCCACCACCTCCTCCTCCTCCTCCACCCATTAACTCTTCTTGCCAGTCACTCCATATCAGTCCATGTATGCCAGCTGTTGTGCTCTACTATTGTACTTTTCAAGGTACTGTACTGTAAGATTAAAACGGTTTATTTTTTGTATTTGTTCTTTATGTGTTATTTGTGTGAAAAGTATTTTAAACCTATTACAGTACAGTATTGTAGAGCCAGTTGTGTCATTTGGGTACCTAGGTTAGTTTTGTTGGACTTACAAACATAGTGGACTTAAGAACATCCTCTCGGAATGGAACTTGTTCCTATGTAGGGAACTTACTGTATATATACAATGGAATATTACTCAAAAACATGAAATAATGCCATTTGCAGCAACATGGGTGAACCTAGAGATTATTACTCTAAGTGAAATAAGCCAGACAGAGCCAAAAACAATATCACTTATATGTGGAGTTAAAAAAAAACAACCACAAATGAACTTATTCACAAAACAGAAATAGACCTACAGACATAAAACAAATTTATGGTTACTAAAGGTGAAAGGGATGGGAGGGGAAAATTAGGAGGGTGGATCAACATATTGATTGTACTATCTATATAAAAGTATATGTATGTATAACTGAATCACTTTTCTGTATGCTTGAAACTAATACAGCATTGTAAATCAGCTACATTTCAGTAAAAATAAAACAAAAAAGCCCCATCCTGAACCAAATCAGTCATTATGAATGTATTTACATTAGAGTATTTACAGATGACTGTTTAAAGGATGGGAAGCCCAGTGGTAAAGAATCCATCTGCAATTCGGGAGAAGCAAGAGACTTGGGTTCTATCCCTGGATCAGGAAGAGCCTCTGGAGAAGGGAACGGCTATGCATTCTACTATTCTTGCCTGTAAAGTTCCATGGACAGAGGAGCCTGGCAGGTTACAGTCCATGGGGTCTCAAAGAGCTGGGTATGACTGAGCACACATACATCTACAAGTGATACAAATGGAGAGAAAACTGTTATGTCAAAGAGGTTATAATTTAACCACAGAGAAAAGCCATACATCCATGAAATAATCAGATAATGATATAAGGCAGTATGTAATTAGCTGTTGAGTTGAGTAGCTTAAGTTATAAATACCCGGGAGTGGGGGAGAAGGAAGTTATCCTTGTGAATGGAGTTAGAGAAGGTTTTCTATTTTAAGGACTCCTCAGAAAGGAGTTTTAATTTATCTTGGTAGCCATTTTTTTCAAGAGAATAACTATAAAGTTTCTTTATGTTTAACAGAAGTATTCATTACTGTAGCTCATACAGATTTTCTTGGTGAGGTTTCAGTGGGAATAGAAAAAGGGCATCTCCTAATAAATGAATAACATTGCTATTAGAACATCTTCAGGAAATGATCATTACAATTCTCTAAGATGTACAGATCTGCACAGAGACAACATTGAGATTTGCAATTCAGTGATAGCATTTGAAATGTGAGATGACTTCAGAGAACAGCTGGGAAAACTCAGAGTTATGATAAGAAATACAAGACAAAATGGAATCTAATAAAGGTAATTTGGTGCAAATATCAGGAAGAAAGTGCTAATAGGGCATGCTATTTAAGTAATAGAAGAATATACAAAAAAGACACACAGGAAACATGTCCATGGGATAAGTGTATGGCTGAGATTAACATATGGACACCAGACAGCAGGATGGGTCAGAAGAGAGGAACAGCCACCTGGGGATATATATATAGCCGCAGATAAGAAGGAAGGGAAATATTGGATGGGGGCTTTCCTTCCTGTTTTGGAAAGACAGGAAAGGAAAAAAAAAAAGACTACCACTTTAAACAGCTTAAAAATTGCATATTTCTCCCTTTCACAAAAGGGTTATGTAATTTGTAAATACTAAAGAAGACCTTTAAAAATAAAATAAAAAAAAAAAACCACAGGCATTACTCTCCATGTTATTTTAAAACACATTTTCATTCATTAGGTACAATTAAGCTATCAGCTCCTCTGTTTTAACTATGCAGAACACAGTTCTCACCGCCAGGAGCTCACAGTGGATTAGAGAAATCGTGAACAATTCTGAACTTGCACAAAATATAATTGGCCAATTTGGAGACATTGTTTTGCCCAGTATGATATGTCTCATACATTTTTCATATAGAGGCAACGCATTTTATGAGATGCACCATAAGCCTATGAAAATACATACATTCTCAGGAGGCTAAGAAGAACCACAGGGGGGATGGGCAACCAGGAACTGAGCTGAGCCAGGTAACAAGATTTGTGAGCTCTGAAACTTGACAAGCTTGGAAAAGACTACTCTAGGCAAGCTTTCTAAGGCACTTACAATGCTAATTATATCTCGTGCCTTCCGTTTTTTTCCTTTCCATAATTTCTTTACTGGTTTTAATTAAATGCGTTTAACGTCTATTAGGAAGGTGGAGGAACCAGGAGGGTGAGAATTTGCTCATCCAGACAAGTTTCACCCTGCCTGTGCTCATTTATGCCACATCCAACCTGTGCCTCTGTTAATCTTTCATAGGATTACCTACATTTCTGCTAATTGATGGCTTTTTATTCTTTTCTTTTGCTAATTATACAAATTAAAGTTCTACTTAAAGCTCAATCAATACCCTCTTTTGAGTTTGTATTAGAGTAAATAGGTCATAGTCTCATTGACTGATGTGGTGGTGTTCAACATTACTGATGCAGCTGGAGAGTGTCTTTGTAAAGAAGGCTGAGGAAGCCCTAAATTGTGATGCAAAAGGCCTCTGTGGAGGATGAGCTCCTGTCTGTATAGACAGCCTTGGATCTGGGGTGTAGAAGCTCCATCCAGTTCTGTGTCAGCTGAGTCACCGCTTCCTGACCGCAGTATTTGTTACAACACACGTCTGTAATAACTTGAGAGGTACATATGAAAATGTACTTAAAATTTAAAGTTAAAAAATTTAAAAATTTAAATTTAGACTTTAGAACCTTAATTTGGAGAATTAGCAAGAGAAAAGAATAAAAAGCGATGATCATGTACATTATAGCATTTAATATGTACAGGACACTTATCTTTACAAAGAGGGAAGTTTTTTTTTTTATTTCTTCACACAATAACCCAATCTATCTTGGCTACCTACTACATGAAAAGCAGTAGAATTGAATGTAGAAATGGATGAAATGAGAACACATCGAGAAGCTGATATTCTAATAGAAGAGAGAGAACATGTATAGAAATAACCATCTGAGACATTGATTCATTTATTTTTCATTAAGGTTTTACTTAATACTCTGTGTCAGCAAATATACTAGGGGACAAGAATATGAAGATGAAGAGAACAGTATTTGTTCCCGAAAGACTGGGTAACTGGGACAGGAGCACAGATACCTAGATGCACAATTGGAGCAATGGAGTAACTGAAATAATTATATACAAGTAGTTATTATCAGAAGTGAGATAGAAGTGCTAAACTCTGCTCAGAAGAGTCAGCCATGACACCCTGGTAATAAAGAGAACCTTCTCAGGGTGGTTTGAGTTTCTCTTTCCTGTTATGTAAATAATCCCACTTCCTTTTCTGCTTCAGCAAGTTTGAGTTGAATTTCTTTAATTTATAAAAGAATCCCATAAAAGTTGGAGCCAGACAGAGCTTTGTGAGCGTACTGTTGCAAACGTATTTGGAAAGATACCAAGGAACCATGGCAGGATACATATTTTGTCTTTTAACCAGAAAGATTACTACATTTACATTTAAACTGTCTTCTTATACATTTATAGTCTCATTGACTGATGTGGTGGTGTTCAACATTACTGATGCAGCTGGAGAGTGTCTTTGTAAAGAAGGCTGAGGAAGCCCTAAATTGTGATGCAAAAGGCCTCTGTGGAGGATGAGCTCCTGTCTGTATAGACAGCCTTGGATCTGGGGTGTAGAAGCTCCATCCAGTTCTGTGTCAGCTGAGTCACCGCTTCCTGACCGCAGTATTTGTTACAACACACGTCTGTAATAACTTGAGAGGTACATATGAAAATGTACTTAAAATTTAAAGTTAAAAAATTTAAAAATTTAAATTTAGACTTTAGAACCTTAATTTGGAGAATTAGCAAGAGAAAAGAATAAAAAGCGATGATCATGTACATTATAGCATTTAATATGTACAGGACACTTATCTTTACAAAGAGGGAAGTTTTTTTTTTTATTTCTTCACACAATAACCCAATCTATCTTGGCTACCTACTACATGAAAAGCAGTAGAATTGAATGTAGAAATGGATGAAATGAGAACACATCGAGAAGCTGATATTCTAATAGAAGAGAGAGAACATGTATAGAAATAACCATCTGAGACATTGATTCATTTATTTTTCATTAAGGTTTTACTTAATACTCTGTGTCAGCAAATATACTAGGGGACAAGAATATGAAGATGAAGAGAACAGTATTTGTTCCCGAAAGACTGGGTAACTGGGACAGGAGCACAGATACCTAGATGCACAATTGGAGCAATGGAGTAACTGAAATAATTATATACAAGTAGTTATTATCAGAAGTGAGATAGAAGTGCTAAACTCTGCTCAGAAGAGTCAGCCATGACACCCTGGTAATAAAGAGAACCTTCTCAGGGTGGTTTGAGTTTCTCTTTCCTGTTATGTAAATAATCCCACTTCCTTTTCTGCTTCAGCAAGTTTGAGTTGAATTTCTTTAATTTATAAAAGAATCCCATAAAAGTTGGAGCCAGACAGAGCTTTGTGAGCGTACTGTTGCAAACGTATTTGGAAAGATACCAAGGAACCATGGCAGGATACATATTTTGTCTTTTAACCAGAAAGATTACTACATTTACATTTAAACTGTCTTCTTATACATTTATAGTCATCTTACCTATTTTTCTATTTAAATTTATTTGTAGGATTTTTATCTATTTATAATACTTTCCCCTCTTTCGTTTCTCTGCTTTTTGGATGGATTACATTTTCATCATTACCTGCTTTCTCTTTACTTATCTGAAAGTTAAACATTCTATTTCTTTTCTTTTTGTGGCTAGCATTAAATTTTTTAAAATCAAGTGTTAAGTAAAAAATTAATCAGTCACCATTATCTTTTATATCCCAAATAATTGTTTGGCAATGTTTTTATCCTGTCCAATTCATATTATTTAAAATGTTACTATTATTATATTAACAACCTATGCTTTTGAAAGCTTACTAAAGGCTTCCCTGTTCAGATGTTAAAGAACCTGCCCACAATGAGGGAGACTGGGATTCAATTCCTGGGTTGGGAAGATCCCCTGGAGAAGGGAATGGCTGCCCACTCCAGTATTCTTGCCTGGAGAATTCCATAGACAGAAGAGCCCAGCGGGCTACAGTCCATGGGGTCACAAAGAGATGGACATGACTAACACGTATACTGCAGATTTTTAT
This sequence comes from Tragulus kanchil, assembly GCA_022376925.1. Lineage (NCBI taxonomy): Eukaryota > Metazoa > Chordata > Mammalia > Artiodactyla > Tragulidae > Tragulus > Tragulus kanchil. The sequence continues at coordinate 216,006,852 of JAIOJX010000004.1, forward strand.
TGCTTGGTATTTTATCTTTAACCTATCATTTTCTTTGGGGCTTATTTTCTTCATTTTAACATACATATATTCTTTGCCAGATATTTCAGGTATGTGGTACATTGAAATCAGTCTTCACTTGGAAAAAAGATTTTATTTTGACCTCAGATTTGAAAGTTTAGTTTGTACAACATTCAGGATGACAATTGTATTAGATATCAACTAATAAACAGTTGATAAAGAGTGAGTCTAGCTTACTTACTAGTTTAGACAAAAGTTTTGTCTAAGCTAGACTCACTCTCCATCCTTCTACATCCTTCTCACTGACAAAGAAGTCGATCTATATAAACTGAATCAATGTCACTGACTTCAATTGGCTAACGATATCTACAGGTCTGGCATTGGAGTCTCTCACTGGAGGGAGGAGGAGGAGGAAGTGGTATTTAACTCCTCTACTCTTCTCTGATGGGGTTACTATAGGTTGACTGTTTCCCTTGACCAAAGGCCAAAGCTATCATTAGGTGAACTTCCCCACCAACTTTCTAATTATTGCTTCTCTCTCTATTTCTTCAGGTTTAAGAGTTGTTTCATTTCCAGCTATAATTAAGCCTAAGTCTGTGGCACTATAATATCCCTTGATGCTTTTCTAAATCCTGCCCTTATTTTGTAACTAGTCCCTTCATTGAGATCTCCTCAATTATCAAATTGAGTTATGCTGTTTTTCCTGATTACAAAAGTTAGTTTTCCGTTAACCATAAATTTTATTTTTCAATGTCTTCTGGTCCCTGTTATGGTTGATGAGAAGTACGTTACCACACAAACTACTCTTCTTTTTTGGTTATCGATCTTTTCTCTCTGGTTGCTGTTAAGACTTCTGTTATTTTGCGGAGATCAGGATGTCAGAATAAGAGGATATGGAGTTCCCCTGCCCCTCACAAAACTTTAAAAATACATTTAAATGTGGAACAATTCTCATGGAAAACTAACTGGAAACTGGGAGAAAGACTCTTGTACAGCCAAAGCTGAAAGGAAAACACACATGTGCAAGTGGGTAGGATGGCAAGAAGATCATTAGGTCTGGACGTATATCCCTGAGAGGAGACTATGAGGAAAATGGAGATTGCACAGGTAGACACTTGCCATAGGGAGAGAAAGGGTAGAGCCACAAACTGGGCATCCCAGTCCTGGGGTCCTATGCATAGGAGATAAACCGCCTTGGTTAACGGCTGATGACAGAATCATCTGTCTATCTATAGACAGATAGAAAGGCTGGAGAAGCCTAAACTTCACTTTAGAGGAGTGTCTGGGTTCTGTCTTGCCTTCAAACAAGGCAGAGAGAAGCCTGTTTTGGCAATTGCTTCCTTGCTAAGATTCCCAATGTGGGCTGAGTAAGTGCCCCAGCCTTGCTCATTCCATGCCACAGCTTGACACTGGATCTAGGATGGCCAGGACTTAGGGAAAGAATCAACCTAAGAATTCAGAAGTGACCTGAGGGGCTGGGGTGTGGTCTAAGTAGGGTGGCAGTGGTCATTGTTGGTGCTTACTCAAACAGTGCTTCAGAAGCCGCCCAGACTTCTGATGGTAGTGCAGCTTGAATTCCATAACCAACATGCTGTGCTCCCTAGTTCCTGCAAAGCAGATGTTTTAGCCTCACATAATCCACACCACAGCCTACCTCTCTAGATCTGAGGTGACCATGAGAGGGGAAAAGATGCAAACTTGGGGTACATTTGAACGGAGTACACATGCCTAAAAGGCAGTGTATGGGGCTTCTGTAATTATATGAGTCCCACTTGGTTCAGGATTCCTCTTCTTTGTGGAAAATGCCTTAGTGTGGAGAAAAGGAAAAGCACATATTAAAGGAAATAGAGTCAGCCGTACACAACCCTCAGGGATTCCACTCTAGCAACTTGTGAGCAGACCATGCCTCTCATAGGGTGGTAATAGACATGGAACAGAGAGCAAGTCCCACCTCAGACCATGAGGAAGCAGGCTCTAACTTCTCATAAGCCCCACCCCCTACCTAGGTGACAACAGCCAGCACATGCTGAGGATGAATGTGTGGATTCATGGATTGGCATCCGCATCAAACCCAGCCCTCCCACCAAAGACAGACATTGGGCACATGCAGTCTACACAGGACACTGCTACATAAGAACACCCCTTCAAGATCATGAATGGAAACTACTTCACCTAAATTCATAGAGACAAAGTCAGTTAATTAAAATGAAAAGGCAAAAGGAACTATTTCTAATTGAAAGAACAAGAGGAAACCCCTGGGATAAAAGTGAAACAGAGATAACCAGTCTGCCAGACAACAAATCCAAACTTTGGGAATAAAAATTTTATGTCTGAAATTAGGAAGAGAACTGACTTAAGCACAGATCATTTTAATGAGGAACTAGAGAATATAGAGGCAACTCAGTCAAAAATAAATATTCAATATCTGAGACAAGAAAAAGCACTGCAGAAGCAATGAAGAGCAGAATAAATGACACAGAAAAAGGTACAAGTGGTCTGGAAGATAGAATAATGGAAATCATCCAGTCAGAAGAGTAGATAGACAAATAATGAAAATAAAACAATATATAGGATCTATAAGATAACATTAAACAAGACAACACTCACATTAGAGGAGGAACAGAAGGAAAAGAGAGATCTTTTAGAATATGTTTGAACTAAATGACTATCAGTCTAAAGAAATTAAATAAAAATATGAATCAACTATATGCAAGCACAAAGCAGAAACCTACAATATACACAAAAACCAAAAAGAAAGGAAATCAAGCACACTACAAGAGAAAATCCTCAAACCACAATGGAGGAGCAAAAAGAAGGAACTAATAGAGAAGAGCAAAAGAAACAACTGGAAAATAGATATTAAAATGCCAGTAAGTACATACCTATCAATAATTACTGTAAAGGTCAATGGGCTAAATGTTCCAATAAAAAAAAACATACCATGACTGATGGGATAAAAAAATATGACTCATCTTGCTGTCTACTTCAGGGTGAGAACCTCACTTTAGGATGAGAGATACACCCTATGAGGGGATGGAAAAATATTTCATGTAAACAAAAATAACAGGAAAGCAGGGGTAACAATACTCATATCAGGAAAAACAAAGGGTATAATGAAAGCCAAAGAAGGACATTATCTAATGATGAAGGGATCAATATAAGAAGAGAATATTATATTTGTTAACAATTATGTACCCAATAAAGGAACATTGAAATATTTAAAGAAAGTAGTAAACATACATAAAAGGAGAAACTTACAATAGTAAAATAATAATAGAAGACTTTAGTACTGCACTGACTTCAATGGACAAATCATCCAGATAGAATATCAATAAGGAAATGGTGGTCTTAAATGACACAATAGAACAGTTGGACTTACTTGATATCTATTGGATATTATATTCAAAAAATTGAGAATGCACATTCTTTTCCAGTGTTCATGGAATGTCTCCAGGGTAGATCACATACTAAGTCACAAAGTCTCAACAAATTTAATGGGATAGAAATTATATCAAATTTTTTTCCCCAACCTCAGTGATATGAAAGTAGAAATAAACTAGAAAATGAGGTAAATGACACAGAAAAGGTACAAGTGGTCTGGAAGATAGAATAATGGAAATCATCCAGTCAGAAGAGTAGATAGACAAATAATGAAAATAAAACAATATATAGGATCTATAAGATAACATTAAACAAGACAACACTCACATTAGAGGAGGAACAGAAGGAAAAGAGAGATCTTTTAGAATATGTTTGAACTAAATGACTATCAGTCTAAAGAAATTAAATAAAAATATGAATCAACTATATGCAAGCACAAAGCAGAAACCTACAATATACACAAAAACCAAAAAGAAAGGAAATCAAGCACACTACAAGAGAAAATCCTCAAACCACAATGGAGGAGCAAAAAGAAGGAACTAATAGAGAAGAGCAAAAGAAACAACTGGAAAATAGATATTAAAATGCCAGTAAGTACATACCTATCAATAATTACTGTAAAGGTCAATGGGCTAAATGTTCCAATAAAAAAAAACATACCATGACTGATGGGATAAAAAAATATGACTCATCTTGCTGTCTACTTCAGGGTGAGAACCTCACTTTAGGATGAGAGATACACCCTATGAGGGGATGGAAAAATATTTCATGTAAACAAAAATAACAGGAAAGCAGGGGTAACAATACTCATATCAGGAAAAACAAAGGGTATAATGAAAGCCAAAGAAGGACATTATCTAATGATGAAGGGATCAATATAAGAAGAGAATATTATATTTGTTAACAATTATGTACCCAATAAAGGAACATTGAAATATTTAAAGAAAGTAGTAAACATACATAAAAGGAGAAACTTACAATAGTAAAATAATAATAGAAGACTTTAGTACTGCACTGACTTCAATGGACAAATCATCCAGATAGAATATCAATAAGGAAATGGTGGTCTTAAATGACACAATAGAACAGTTGGACTTACTTGATATCTATTGGATATTATATTCAAAAAATTGAGAATGCACATTCTTTTCCAGTGTTCATGGAATGTCTCCAGGGTAGATCACATACTAAGTCACAAAGTCTCAACAAATTTAATGGGATAGAAATTATATCAAATTTTTTTCCCCAACCTCAGTGATATGAAAGTAGAAATAAACTACATAAAGTAAAACAGGAAAAGAGTGAACACACGCAGGTAAAACAACATGCTGTTTAAAAAGTGAATGATGAAATCAAAAGGAAGTCAGAAAATGGGTCAAGAGAAACAAAAATGGAAATAACTGTTCAAGATCTATGGGATACAGGGAAAAGAGTTCTAAGAGGCTTTATAGTAGTACAGGTCTTGCTCAAGAAACAATAAAAATCCCCACTACATGATCTAAAGGCACAACTACAGGAACTAGAAAAAGAAGAAAAAGTTAAAGCACAGAGTTAGCAGAAGGAAAGAAATAATAGGTACCAGAGAGAAAATAAATAAAGACCAAAAATTAGCAAAGTTTAATGAAACCAAGACTTGTTTTCTTAAAAAGATAAAACTGATGAACCTTTAGCCAGGCTAAGAAAAATGAGAGGAGACCCAAATAAACAAAATAAGAACTGGAAGAGGAGAAGTAACAACTAATAGCACAGAGACACAAAAAATCATAAGAGGATACTATGAACAGTTATTTGCCAACAAATTGGACAGCTTAAAAGAAAAGGTCAAATTTCTAGAAACAAAGAGCCTTCCAAGACTGAGTTGAGAAGAAACAGACAACTTGAACAGACTGACCTCTAGACATAAAATTATATCTGTAATTAAAAAAAATATCCCAATAAAGAAAAAACCATGACTAGATAGCTTCACAGTGAAATTCTACCTAACATGTAAAGAAGAGTTAGTACACATCCTTTTCAAACTGTTCCAAAAAAGTGGAAGGGGAGGGAAAGCTCCCAAATTTATTCTATAAGACCATCATTACTCCGATACCAAAAATAGAGACAGGCACTACAACAAATGAAGTAACAGGCCAATATTTTTGATAAATACATAATAGATATAAATATACTCTAAAATATTAGCAAACTGAATTCAACAATAAAAGGATCATACACCATGATTAAGTTGGATTTATTCCAGGGTCACAAGAATGGTTCAACATGATTAGATCAATGTGATGCTGATCCACCACTTTAACAAAAGCAAAGATAAAAATCAGGATCACCTTATGGTAGTTCTGTTTTTAGTTTTTGAGAGATCTCCATACTGTTTTCCCCAGTGGCTGCACCAATTTACATTCCCACCAGCATTAAATGAAGCTGCTCTTTTCTTCACATCCTTGCCAACATTTTTTATTTGTGTTCTTTTTGATGATAGCCATTCTAATAGGCGTGAGGTGATAATCTTACTATGGTTTTGATTTGAATTTCTCTGATGATTAGCAATGTTGAACATACTTTCATGTGTTGTTGGCCATCTGTGTTTCTTTTCTGGAAAAATGTCTCTTCAGTTCTGCCCATTTTTAAATCAGGTTCTTTTTTTTTTGATGTTGAGTTTCAGGAACTATTTATAGATATTAGATATTAATCCCTTACTGGTTGTATCACTTGCAAATATTTTTTCCCATTCAGTAGGTCATCTTTTAATTTTTTCGATAGTTTCCTTTACTGTGCAAAAACTTTAATTAGGTCTCATTTGCTTGTTTTTGCTTTTATTTTCTTTAGGAGACACTCAAAAAATATTGCTTCAATTTATGTTAGAAAGTCTTTGCCTATGCTTCCCTCAAGGAGTTTCATGGTTTCCAATGTATAAGACTATCATTACAGATTTAATTTCATGTCTAGAGGTCTGTCTGTTCAAGCTGTCTGTTTCTTCTCAACTCAGTCTTGGCAGGCTCTATGCTCCTAGAAATTTGACCATTTCTTTTAAGTTGTCCAATTTGCTGGATAACTGTTAATAGTATTCTCTTATGATTTTTTGTGTCTTTGTGCTATTAGTTGTTATGATGGTAATCCATTTTGCATTTATATTTGTATATGGTATTTCACACTGTTCTAATTTCACTTTTTTTTTTAAACAGGTACCAGTTCAGTTTTCTAAGCATCACTTATTAAAGAGACTGTCTTCTCTATTCATGAGACTTTCAATAGACTGTATTATCTATTCATGCCTACTTTGTCATAGATTAATTAATGTGTGTGAGTTTATTTTGGGACTCTCTATACTGTTCCATTGATCTATGTGTCTATTTTTGTGCTAGTACCATACTATTATGATTACTGTAGCTTTGTAGTATGGCCCGAAGTCAGGGCGTGTGCTTCTTCCCATCTATGTTCTTCTCTAATAAAGATTGTTTTGGCTATTTGTACTCTTTTGTGTTTCCACACAAATTTTAAAGCTATCTGTTTTAGTTCTGTGAAAAATGCCAGTGGTTTTTTGATAGGGATTACATTGAATTTGTAAACTGCATTCAGTGATATGGTCAGGTTAACAATATTAATTCTTCCAATCCAAGAACTTTCCATGTATTTATTTTGTCTTTAATGTTTTTCATCTTATAGTTTCAGAGTATAGGTTTTTACCCCCTGAGGTAGATTCATTCCTAGGTATTTTGTTCTTTTTTTGTGTGATGATTAATGGGATTATTTCCTTAATTACTCTTTCTGATATTTTTCTGTTAGTGCATAGAAATGCAACAGATTTTATATATTAATTTTTTATCCTACAATTTTACTGAATTTGTTCATGAGCTCTAGTAGTTTTCTGGTGGTGTCTTTAGGATTTTCAATGTAAAGTATCATGTCTGCTGCAATGACAGTTTACTTATCCTTTCCTATTGGTATTCCTTTTTTTTTCTCTCTCTGATTGCTATGGGTAGGACCTCCAAAACTATGTTGAATAAAAGTGGTGAGATGAAGGAGGATCCCTCCAAATGCAATCAATTTGATGACGGAGCTGTTTCTTTTCCACAGGATAAGACCTTAAAGCCAGCTACCTCTGAATGGTTGAGAAACTATCTGTAGTTCTTATGCAAACTAAAACCCACTTTCTTTTCTGCCTAAATAAGAGCTGTCTCTTATTTAGTATCTATATAGTTGGCATTTGAATGACTTCAATATACTTTAGTGCCACTTTTAGGTTTGACTCTAATTTGACACTTTTCCCCCTTAGTCAAAAAATTTTAATGAAGCTAATAGTAAGCAGTTAAAGTGCAATTACATAAAAAGTTCCATATTTTACCTGTTTAAATTGTTTTTCATTATCTTTACTCATAAGGTGTTGAAGCTGGGGTCCACTCTTTTCTGATAAACTACATAATGTTCTGGAGTGCCCATTTTATGAATTCATGGTTTGTCCAAATTAACTTGCCAGCAGTCACTTTTAGGTTCTTGAACTGTGTATGGCCAAGTCAGGGCGTGTGCTTCTTCCCATCTATGTTCTTCTCTAATAAAGATTGTTTTGGCTATTTGTACTCTTTTGTGTTTCCACACAAATTTTAAAGCTATCTGTTTTAGTTCTGTGAAAAATGCCAGTGGTTTTTTGATAGGGATTACATTGAATTTGTAAACTGCATTCAGTGATATGGTCAGGTTAACAATATTAATTCTTCCAATCCAAGAACTTTCCATGTATTTATTTTGTCTTTAATGTTTTTCATCTTATAGTTTCAGAGTATAGGTTTTTACCCCCTGAGGTAGATTCATTCCTAGGTATTTTGTTCTTTTTTTGTGTGATGATTAATGGGATTATTTCCTTAATTACTCTTTCTGATATTTTTCTGTTAGTGCATAGAAATGCAACAGATTTTATATATTAATTTTTTATCCTACAATTTTACTGAATTTGTTCATGAGCTCTAGTAGTTTTCTGGTGGTGTCTTTAGGATTTTCAATGTAAAGTATCATGTCTGCTGCAATGACAGTTTACTTATCCTTTCCTATTGGTATTCCTTTTTTCTCTCTCTGATTGCTATGGGTAGGACCTCCAAAACTATGTTGAATAAAAGTGGTGAGATGAAGGAGGATCCCTCCAAATGCAATCAATTTGATGACGGAGCTGTTTCTTTTCCACAGGATAAGACCTTAAAGCCAGCTACCTCTGAATGGTTGAGAAACTATCTGTAGTTCTTATGCAAACTAAAACCCACTTTCTTTTCTGCCTAAATAAGAGCTGTCTCTTATTTAGTATCTATATAGTTGGCATTTGAATGACTTCAATATACTTTAGTGCCACTTTTAGGTTTGACTCTAATTTGACACTTTTCCCCCTTAGTCAAAAAATTTTAATGAAGCTAATAGTAAGCAGTTAAAGTGCAATTACATAAAAAGTTCCATATTTTACCTGTTTAAATTGTTTTTCATTATCTTTACTCATAAGGTGTTGAAGCTGGGGTCCACTCTTTTTTCTGATAAACTACATAATGTTCTGGAGTGCCCATTTTATGAATTCATGGTTTGTCCAAATTAACTTGCCAGCAGTCATGGTCTTGTTGTTGGAGGGTCATTGGCTATACAGAGAAGCTAAGGACCGTTCTTGTGGCACCATGCTTCTATCCACATCCCATATGTTTTTGCTGTTCATTTTGGTAAATGTGTATGACCCTTCAGCGACAGCCAAAAATTGTATAATGTCTTCAGAGTATTTATTTCCATAGTTGTCTTCTCCACTATGTACCAATATTCACCAATATTCAATATTATTAGCACTGAGGAAAATTCATATACTGCTGGAGGGGTCACCATGGCCTCTGACCTGCTGCAGTCTGCACTCAGGACTTACAGGAATTCTGTCATGTTCTGTGGGGCCAGCCCCCAGGGTGCACTGCACAAAATCCACCTAGGGAGCAAGCTGCCAGTATGTCTTCTTTGGTAAGAATTACAAGTTGATTTGATGCATTTAAAACTAATTGTTTTCATTGTCATAATAAAATTTAATTTAAGAAACACATTAGAATGAATATATAAATGTATATTTTATAGCCAAATTCTAAAACTTAGAATGAGCAGAGCAGGGAAGCAGAACCTTCTGGAAAATGAAGCCCTGACAATGTTTGTTCCTTCTGGCTATGTTTACTTTACAATTAAATAGCAAATACTATAGTTTTAATGATGTCTCAAATGGGACAAACCTGAGTTGGACTTAATTAGTTGAAAAAAGACTGCTAAAAGTTAATAAAGTTAGGAATTTTTGAAAGATGCTGTCTTTGCTGATGATTGTAATCATAGTTGTTTTTCAGTTGGAGAATCAAAAGGTTGTATAAATTGAGTCATTAGAACTGAAAAAAAATTAAGAACACAGAGATACTATGAGGACCAGGAAATTATTTTATATCCTCAGGCTTGGCAAGATGTTTAGTAGATTATGAGATTCAAATACTTGTGAAATACAGAATGAATGGAAGAATGAAGTCTGATTCCTTGAAGGTAGGGATTGTGCTTATCTTGTTCATTGTTAAACCTGCAATACTTACTTTTGGGTCTGGCACATTGCACTCAATAAACATTTTATTGATTGGGTTAATGAGCAAATTAAAATTACATGGTCTACAGCTAACATCATTGTGTGCAAATTTGAAAATTTATTTTCAGTTCTGGAAATTTCCTTATATAACTGAGAAGTTATACTAAAAAATGGAAGGCAATCCGAGTTTACATATCTCTTCCAGCCTAATGGTGACGGAATTTATGTTGCAAATATGGGTTGTATTGCAAAATCTGGAAATACAAGAGTTCATCAGTAGGAGATCCCTATTTTTCCATTTCTGTTTGAAGTGCATTCCATGAAGAAGAAATGGAAAGATAAAAATGCCAAAAAAGCAGACACAGGAATTTAAAGAGAAAAGACAATTAGTCAGCAGTCATGCACCACAAATCACTACTCAAACAATGAAGACTCATGAGTTCCAGAGAAAAGATGGTGCAAAGCCAAGGGCAGACCTCAGGGAACAAATGGTGGCTAGTTCCTACATCTCCCTCCTCTTTCCTTGCCTGAAGTTCACTAGAGATTTCCTTGTTCATTACAGGTAGAAATGACCAGTTTTCTCTGAGCCCCTTGAAACCAGTTGTGGTATAAAATGGTCATGCTGTCAAATCACTGTGGAGGCCCCGCCAACATCCATTGATGAAAATGCCCAGAGAGTGCAGGCCAGGTCAATAGCACCCGTATAGTTGCAGTTTCACTGGTTTTCTTCTATAAGGGTGTGTGAGAGACTCTATTAGCATCCCATCAGGAAGCAACTGACACAAAACAAGACTGCCAGACTTGAGAAGTGCTAATTTTATAACTGGGTCATTTCAGTCTTACTCATTGATCTTAGGCTCCAGCTATTGGTGGAGGTACTTCTAGGTAGTTAGGCTAAACACACACACACACACACACACACTGTCCCCAGGTTATCCATCACTTCCTCCCCTGCCTGGGATGCTGGAGAATCTGTAAGCTTGAAACACAGCAGCAGTTCCCTGCTCTCTTTTCCATTTGGGCCCGAAGCAAACAGTAAGACCCAGTTTGTGGGGACTTTGCCATTCCTCTACTCAGCAAAAGACAATTTCCTCTGTGTTGCAACTTTCTATTTGGCGAGAGGATAGAAGGGTTGGCAGGACCAGAGCTGGCTACTAAAAGCGGACACAGTAAAACCTCACAATGATTTGCCTCTTTTTCAGCTTGGCACATCATGTTAGGAGCTGGAAGAGAGAGACATTTGTAATAAGTTGCAGTTGGGAGAACGGTGATGGTGCTTCTGTAGAAGTCTTGTGTTTTTATCCCCTCCCCACCTTTCGGTGATGTAGTCATGAGCCTCATTTTTGTTTTTCATGTTTTAAATTCAGCCTGTACTGAACTTGCCACAGAAATAGTTTTATCCCTCCCATCTTGTGCATTCCATGAAGAAGAAATGGAAAGATAAAAATGCCAAAAAAGCAGACACAGGAATTTAAAGAGAAAAGACAATTAGTCAGCAGTCATGCACCACAAATCACTACTCAAACAATGAAGACTCATGAGTTCCAGAGAAAAGATGGTGCAAAGCCAAGGGCAGACCTCAGGGAACAAATGGTGGCTAGTTCCTACATCTCCCTCCTCTTTCCTTGCCTGAAGTTCACTAGAGATTTCCTTGTTCATTACAGGTAGAAATGACCAGTTTTCTCTGAGCCCCTTGAAACCAGTTGTGGTATAAAATGGTCATGCTGTCAAATCACTGTGGAGGCCCCGCCAACATCCATTGATGAAAATGCCCAGAGAGTGCAGGCCAGGTCAATAGCACCCGTATAGTTGCAGTTTCACTGGTTTTCTTCTATAAGGGTGTGTGAGAGACTCTATTAGCATCCCATCAGGAAGCAACTGACACAAAACAAGACTGCCAGACTTGAGAAGTGCTAATTTTATAACTGGGTCATTTCAGTCTTACTCATTGATCTTAGGCTCCAGCTATTGGTGGAGGTACTTCTAGGTAGTTAGGCTAAACACACACACACACACACACACACTGTCCCCAGGTTATCCATCACTTCCTCCCCTGCCTGGGATGCTGGAGAATCTGTAAGCTTGAAACACAGCAGCAGTTCCCTGCTCTCTTTTCCATTTGGGCCCGAAGCAAACAGTAAGACCCAGTTTGTGGGGACTTTGCCATTCCTCTACTCAGCAAAAGACAATTTCCTCTGTGTTGCAACTTTCTATTTGGCGAGAGGATAGAAGGGTTGGCAGGACCAGAGCTGGCTACTAAAAGCGGACACAGTAAAACCTCACAATGATTTGCCTCTTTTTCAGCTTGGCACATCATGTTAGGAGCTGGAAGAGAGAGACATTTGTAATAAGTTGCAGTTGAGAGAACGGTGATGGTGCTTCTGTAGAAGTCTTGTGTTTTTATCCCCTCCCCACCTTTCGGTGATGTAGTCATGAGCCTCATTTTTGTTTTTCATGTTTTAAATTCAGCCTGTACTGAACTTGCCACAGAAATAGATCTGTACTGACACTCCCACTCTCAAGCTGCCGGCACTGCATTGCAGGTCTGACATTGCTTGAGCCAACCCAGAAACTAGAAAGTTGAAGTGGCATTAAAGATGTAGCTGCTTGAATAGACCCACTTCCGGGTTGAGAAACCTGGATTGTATTTTATTTTCATCCTGAACGTCTTACAACCTTTAACATCGACATAAGGCTCAACACATAGAGATTGCCCATACTCACAAGGTCTTGTTAAAAAAGGGAATTGCTTTATGACACAGGCAAATTTTTTGCCTAAGTGAAATGCTGCAGTGGGAATCATTCTGCCTTGGACAAACTCTCCTGCAGATTCCTGATGCCTGGAAGTCAGATTAATGGAACCGCTGGGTGAGGGCCAGCCATCAGAGTGGGAGGTCAGTGTCAGGGAGGCCTAGAGGGAGGGAACAGGAGGTTCTGGCAGAAGAGGTGGACAGAGGATTAAAGGTAGAGATTGAAAAAGCAGCCTAAGATGTTAGGGACCCTCGCCAGAGGGGACTTCACTCCAGGGCTGAAAACCAGAGTAGAACTTCAACTCTTGGAGGAGGCCTAAGATGGAGAGGGAGGGAAAGAGAGCCCAGAGCTGTGTCCCCAGAGACTTGTCATATCAGTCTGCATTTATGGAGCAACTGAGCCAGACACTTGGACTTGCAATGCTCTGTACACCAGCCACTGCTCTGTTCCCAGTGCATGTTCTGTTTATTCACTCTTATGTCTGTCACAGGACACTGTGTTCCTGGAGGGAAAGGCCTGTGTGTGTCTTGATCACTGAACAGGTTACATGACATCTAGGAAACCTTTGGTAAATGTTGCTTGATTGAGTGAGTGACCTTACGTCTTTCAACAACCCTGTGCAGTGAGCATCAGAGAGATTAAGAGCAAGGAGAAGTTCCAGATTCTGCAAATGGAGTCCAATGTGGGTTTTCAGATTGAAAGTTCTAGGGAGTAATGAAGATGGAACCAGCACAAAGGCTGACTTATTATAAAATCCCTGAGCCACTGAGATTCTGCCATCCACACTTCCTGGGCTCCACTCTCCCACCCTGCCCATCCCTGCTGATGCCACAGGGAATAAGGTTGCCAGACAAAATATAGGACACTCAGTTCATTTGAATTTCAGATAAACAACAAATGATCTTTAGTATAAATATGGTCCAGGTATTGTATGGATGTGCTTAGATTTTAAAAGTATTCATTGTTTATCAGATATTAAAATATAACTGACATCCTGTGTTTTTATTTGCCAAATTTGGCAACCCTAGATAGTGGTTGGTTCTTAGGATGCAGGTGGGGATCAGCAGTCAGTTAGCCCATCTCAGCATTGGGGTGTGCTGTGTAGAATAAGTAGTGCTATTATCACAGGATTCTGATTTAACAGCAGCCCAAGTGTCCTCTTATTACCTCTCAGAAGAGGAGCCCCTTGGTGCTGTTTCTTTCCCCCAACTCCTGCCCCCCACCAACCATGCATCTTGATGTCATATTTCCCAAGAAAGCATGTGGCTGGGCTCAGTTCATTTCAGTCACTCAGATGTGGTTGACTCTTGATGACCTCATGGACTGAAGCACACCAGGCTTCCCTGTCCTTCACTATCTCCTAGAGTTTGCTCAAACTCATATCCATTGACTGAGTGCTGCCATCCAACCGTCTCATCCTCTCATCCATTTCTCCTTTTTGCCTTCTATTCTTCCCAACATCAGGCTCTTTTCCATTGTGTCATCTCTTTGCCTCAGGCGGCCAAAGTATTGGAGCTTCAGCTTCAGCATCAATCCTCCCAATGAATATTCAGGGTTGATTTCTTTAGGATTGAATGTTTTGATCTCCTTGTAGTCCAAGGGACTTTCAAGAGTCTTCTCCAACACCGTAGCTCAAAGGCATCAATTCTTTGGTGCTCAGCTTTCTTTGTGGTCCAGCTGTCACATCCATGCATGACTACTGGGAAAACCATAGGTTACGACTTTTGTCGGCAAAGTAATGTCTTAGCTTTTGAATTCACCATCTAGGTTTGCCATAGCTTTTCTTCCAAGGAGAAAACACATTTTAATTTAATGGCTGCAGTCACCATCTGTGGTGATTTTGGAGCCCAAGAAAATAAAGTCTGTCACTGTTTCCATTGTTTGCCAATCTATTTACCATGAAGTGATGGGATTGGATGCCATAGTTTTTGTTTATTGAATGTTGAAATTTAGGCCAGCTTTTTCACTCTCCTCTTTCACCTGCATCAAGAAGTTATTTCCTCTTTGCTTTCTGCTATAAGGGTGGCCTCATCTGCACACTTGAGGTTATTGATATTTCTCTGGAAAATATAGATTTCAGTTTGCGCTTCATCTCAACTGGCATTTTGCATGATGTACTCTGCATATAAGTTAAATAAGCAGGGTGACAATACACAGCCTTGACGTACTTCTTTCCCAATTTGGAACCAGTTTAACTGTTGCTTCTTGTCCTGCATACAGATTTCACAAGAAGCAGGTAAGGTGGTCTGATACTCCTATTTCTTTTAAGAATTTTCTACAATTTGTTGTGATCCAGATAGTCCTTTGTGCTTTAGCATAGTCAATGAAACAGAAGTAGATATTTTCCTGGAATTCCTTTGCACTTTCTTTGATCCAGCAGATGTTGATGTGACCAGGCTAGTTTGCCTCTATTCTGTATGGATGACCTGCCACAGATAGGTGCTCAGTAAATATTTCTTGAATGAGTGAATATATCAGTTTTAAACTGTGTCACCCTCCAAGTGGTTGATTTCCCTTTCAGACTGGCCATAGCCAACATTGGCTGCATATTCTCAGGTTTAATCGGTCATGGCTGAAGTATGTGGGCCAATTAGGTGCAATGGCATAAGAGTATTTTACTGAAAGAGACCACTGGGCTGCTTTCTCAGCAGTGACCTGAAGGTGTGACAGGCAATCTGACATTTTACCCTGTTACTGGTGAAGGTGCACTTGACTTGTGCAGTCAGCCTATCTATGAAGCATGGTTTGTTCAGTATGCAAGCCTTAGACCATGAGTAACCAATAGGCTGTAGTTAGATTCATCTTAAAGTAATGTCTTAGCTTTTGAATTCACCATCTAGGTTTGCCATAGCTTTTCTTCCAAGGAGAAAACACATTTTAATTTAATGGCTGCAGTCACCATCTGTGGTGATTTTGGAGCCCAAGAAAATAAAGTCTGTCACTGTTTCCATTGTTTGCCAATCTATTTACCATGAAGTGATGGGATTGGATGCCATAGTTTTTGTTTATTGAATGTTGAAATTTAGGCCAGCTTTTTCACTCTCCTCTTTCACCTGCATCAAGAAGTTATTTCCTCTTTGCTTTCTGCTATAAGGGTGGCCTCATCTGCACACTTGAGGTTATTGATATTTCTCTGGAAAATATAGATTTCAGTTTGCGCTTCATCTCAACTGGCATTTTGCATGATGTACTCTGCATATAAGTTAAATAAGCAGGGTGACAATACACAGCCTTGACGTACTTCTTTCCCAATTTGGAACCAGTTTAACTGTTGCTTCTTGTCCTGCATACAGATTTCACAAGAAGCAGGTAAGGTGGTCTGATACTCCTATTTCTTTTAAGAATTTTCTACAATTTGTTGTGATCCAGATAGTCCTTTGTGCTTTAGCATAGTCAATGAAACAGAAGTAGATATTTTCCTGGAATTCCTTTGCACTTTCTTTGATCCAGCAGATGTTGATGTGACCAGGCTAGTTTGCCTCTATTCTGTATGGATGACCTGCCACAGATAGGTGCTCAGTAAATATTTCTTGAATGAGTGAATATATCAGTTTTAAACTGTGTCACCCTCCAAGTGGTTGATTTCCCTTTCAGACTGGCCATAGCCAACATTGGCTGCATATTCTCAGGTTTAATCGGTCATGGCTGAAGTATGTGGGCCAATTAGGTGCAATGGCATAAGAGTATTTTACTGAAAGAGACCACTGGGCTGCTTTCTCAGCAGTGACCTGAAGGTGTGACAGGCAATCTGACATTTTACCCTGTTACTGGTGAAGGTGCACTTGACTTGTGCAGTCAGCCTATCTATGAAGCATGGTTTGTTCAGTATGCAAGCCTTAGACCATGAGTAACCAATAGGCTGTAGTTAGATTCATCTTAAAGTGATTATATAACTCATTATCTAAACTAAGATACTGTAATTCAGTAAACAAAATGCCATTCATAATATCACTAGGGTAAAGGATATAAGCTCAAAACTGTGACATAGCCAACATCTTATTTTCTGTGAATAATACCACCCCCGCCCCCCAGAGTCCCCTGAATGACATGGTCTCCAAATGCCACTTTTTGGACACAGTGACCATGTGACCTCATCAACAACATATATGCTCTGGACTGCTTTTCCTTGAGGGTTTTTCTCAAGGTAGTTCATCAAGACAGAGTCTATGAGATTTTCCTTACAAATCTGATTCACATAATACTCTGATGAGTAGATTTCTGCCTCCATCATAGATTAGAATCTCTGAAAGATGATGATCTATGATGCTTGCCTTTGTATTCTAGCACCTGACACAGTTCCCTGCACTTGGAAAGGATACTTGTATCAGCGACATTGGCTGTTATGGTGCAGTAACAAGTTACCCTCACTCACAGATCTTGGTGGCTTGTAAGAAGAAGAGTTTTTCTTTTTCACTTCACATGTCCTGCATTGGTCATCTTAGGCTCTGTTCCACATCTTGTTTAATCTGGAACCCAGACCAATGAGCAGTTCTTTTTTTTTGGATCTTTTTATTTATTTATGTACACGTATGTTCCCAGATCATTCATATGCATATCCCTTGACCCTCCCCCCACGCAGTTCCCCCCCTCCCACCCCTCCAGACCATCGCTCCAAGTGGTTGTAGGTACTCCTATTCCCCTAGCACAATGACAATAGCTATCTTTTCTACACATGACAGTATAGGTTTCCATGTTACTCCCTCCCACTGTTAGGTCTCCACAATGTCTTTATGTCTATTCTCTGTTTTTTCATGAGTTCACTGAGTGTGTTATCATGACCATCTTACTAGATCCCATATATATGAGTTAGTATACTGTACTTGTCTTTCTCTTTTTGACTTACTTCACTTTTTATGATAGGTTCTAGAGCCAGCCACCTCATTAGGACTGAGTCTTCTGCATTTCTTTTAACAGCTGAGTAGTATTCCATTGTATATATGTACCAGTGCTTCTGGATCCATTCATTTGTCGATGGACATCTAGGTTGCTTCCATGTTCTGGCTATTGTATAGAGAGCTGCAATGAACATTGGGGTACAGGTGCCTCTTTCAGTTTTGATTTCATCAGGATATAGGCCTAATAGTGGGATTGCTGGGTCATAGGGTGCTTCTATTTTTAGTTTTTTAAGGAATCTCCATATTGTCTTCCATAGAGGTTGTATTAATTTACATTCCCACCAGCAATGCAAGAGGGTTCCCTTTTCTCCACACCCTCTCCAGCATTTGTTGTCTGTCGATTTGTTGATGATGGCCATTCTGACAGGTGTGAGGTGGTATCTCATTGTGGTTTTAATTTGCATTTCTCTGATAATAAGAGAGGTTGAGCATCGGTTCATGTATTTTTGGACCATTTGTATGTCCTCTTTGGAGAGGCGTCTCTTTAGATCTTTTTCCCATTTTTTGATTGGGCTGCTCATTTTCCCTGTGCTGAGTTGTCTGAGTTGCTTGTAGATTTTGGAGATTAACTCTTTTTCTGTTGTTTCATTTGCTGTGATTTTCTCCCACTCTGTGGGGTGTCTGTTGAACTTTTTTGTAATTTCTTTTGCTGTACAAAAGCTTTTAAGTTTCATAAGGTCCCATATGTTCATTTTTCTTTTCAGTTCTGCTATTTTAGTTGGTGGGTCAGAGAAGATCTTGCTTTGATTGATGTCCTTGAGGGTTTTGCCTATATTCTCCTCTAAGAGTTGGATGGTTTCTGGTCTTACATTGAGGTCTTTAATCCATTTTGAGTTGATCTTAGTGTATGGTGTCAGGGAATGTTCCAATTTCATTTTTTTGCATGTAGCTGTCCAATTCTCCCAGCACCACTTGTTAAAGAGGCTGTCTTTGTCCCATTTTATAGTTTCTCCGCCTTTATCAAAAATAAGGTACCCATAGGTGCGTGGGTTGATCTCTGGGTTCTCAATCTTGTTCCATTGATCTACAGTTCTGTTTATGTGCCAGTACCATACTGTCTTGATAACTGTTGCTTTGTAGTAGAGTCTGAAGTTAGGGAGGCTGATCCCTCCAACTCCATTTTTCTTCCTCAGGATTGCTTTGGCTATTCGAGGTCTTCTGTGTTTCCATATGAACTGTGTTATTATTTGGTCTAGTTCTGTGAAAAATGTCAGTGGTAGTTGAATAGGTATTGCATTGAATCTGTAGATGATATTTGGTAGTATGGTCATTTTCACAATATTGATTCTTCCAATCCAGGAACCTGGAATATCTCTCCATCTGTTTAAGTCTTCTTTAATGTCTCTCATGAGTGTCTTGTAATTCTCTGTGTACAATTCTTCTGTTTCTTTGGGTAGGTTTATTCCTAGATATTTGATTCTTTTGGTTGCAATGGTGAAGGGGATTGCCTCTTTGATTTCATTTTCTGATTTTTCATTGTTCGTGTATAGGAATGCCAGTGACTTCTGTGTGTTAACTTTATATCCTGCAACTTTGCTGAATTCATTGATTAGCTCTAGTAGCTTTGTAACTGTGTCTTTGGGATTTTCTATGTATAATATCATGTCATCTGCAAAAAGAGAGAGCTTGACTTCTTCCTTTCCAATCTGGATTCCTTTGATTTCTTTCTCTTCTCTTATTGCTGTTGCTAGGACTTCCAGGACTATGTTGAATAGCAGTGGTGAAAGTGGGCACCCCTGTCTTGTTCCTGATCTTAGAGGGAATGCTTTCAGTTTTTCACCATTAACAATAATGTTCTCTGTAGGCTTCTCATAGATGGCTTTTATTATATTGAGATAGGTTCCTTCTATGACCATTTTCTGAAGACTTTTGATCATAAATGGATGTTGTACTTTGTCGAAGGCTTTTTCTGCATCTATTGAGATGATCATGTGATTTTTGTCTTTCAACTTGTTGCAATGAGCAGTTCTTATCTGGAATGTGATAGGTGTCATGAAAGAGGGAAAAGAGATGTTGAATCATAGACTCAGTTTCAAAGTTTCTGCTCAAAGGAGAGAATCACCTCCACTTGCTTTCCATTGCCAAAGTCAGTTAGGCAGCCAAGTCTGCTTCAGTGGGGAAAGGAAACAGAATTCTCTCACAAGGAAGAACAGTAAATGTTTTGAACAATAGTACCAAACCTACTATACACCCAGGATATGTGAATGGAATTTAATTTAGCATCATTATTTAACTCTATACTTTAGACTTTACTGATACAAAGAAAGGGTGAAGTGAGGTATGATGAGGTTTGGGGAGGAGAAAAGCACGCCCTGTGGGCACTATTTGAGGGGACCAGCATGTCTGCTCACCTTCCTGCTTCCTGTTAAGGCACATTTGCACTAGGGAGGAGTGAGGAAAGCTTTGGTTCTAGTTTTTTCCTTCTTCATCTACGAGTCTCCTCCTTCCTCAGGGTCATGGCTGGAAAGAGAGTCTAGCCATCTTAGAAGGATCAATGAATAGTAACTCTGATTTCAAATCACATCAGCTTTGGGGCTATCTTATTAATTCCTTCAATTAGTTGGCACCTACCGCCTGCCAAATGCCAGGAACTGGACACATGTTTGGGGGCCCACAAAGGTTTCAATAATGTCAAGCTTATTGCCTTCAGGCAGTTTGCACTTCAGTAGAGGAACAAGGTATGTGCAACTAATTCTTGGTGAGATGGCATATGACCTGCCTCAATGCTTAGAATTCCTGTGTTCCAGCCTACTTGAGTCTCTCTGGTTCCAAGTCCTAGTCAGTGAGTTTAGCCAGACACACTAGGTACTGATGGACTCTCAGGGGTTATTAAAATGAATCCTGTCTTCTCCAGGAAGCCCTTTTTGACTCAGGTGGTGGAGGCTGCTCCCCCTCCTATGTTGTACACTTTATAAAGATATTCAATTGAATTATCTGTATAATGTTTGGGTGTATTGTGGTCCCTGTGACATGACCCCCTGATATACAATTATACAAATACGGTTAGATTTTTGTTAGTGATCCAGGTTAGAACTCGGGTACAGTCTAGCTGAGATCATTTCTGTCCTAAGGAGCTAATCAGACAAGATAGGCATGACCAGAGAGTCCTCAGGATCTGCCCTGGGGAAGACCTCAGGCATTCTCAGCTGTGACAACCCTGTCCAAGGTCACCCTAAAGACCACAGGACTGTTTCACAGAGAGTCATTTAGGTCCTAGGTGAGCTGTTGCACCATTCATGTCTCACTAAGCGATTTTGAAAAATTTAGAATTAGGTAAGGTCTTAAGATGGGCTTCCTAGGTGACTCAGTGGTAAAGAATCCATCTGCCATGCAGAAGACACAGGTTTGATCACTGGGTGGGAAAGATTCCTTAGAGAAGGAAATGGCCACCCACTCCAGTATTCTTTCCTGGAAAATCCCATAGACAGAGGAGCCTGGTGGGTTACAGTCCACGGGTTGCAAAGAGTCAGACCTGACATAACAGCTAAACAACAACAACAAAGTCTCAGGACACAGGTCTTAAAATGGTCAGGTTTTAACTATACCCCCAAGCATACTTCTCAGCAGATTCTAGCATTCTGATCCATGAATATTCTAATTCCATGTTGATATCCCAGACTTGTTTTACCCATGAAAAACTGAAGTTCAGGGATATTTAAGCAAATATTCTTAAGCTCATGCATTGTTTAACTGAAACAGTCTCCAACTCTAAAAGATTGACCCTCTATGTAAACTGGAGTCTGTTAGGACTTTTGATGACAAGAAAGACAGAGCCAGTTTTCCTGAGCTCCATGTTGGTGATATTTCTTTTTATATATTTTTCAGTTTATAAGAGTCATGGTAAGTTAGTAACTCTGGGGAGCATGTGCTGCCTATTTCACAATAGTACTGATTCTTTAAAAGTCAGATTTCTGAGTCATGTTGAGTTATTCACACAAACAAAACCTGGCAAATAGAACAATATGGACAAACACAGTGACTTCACACGTCTCTTCTATAAAAGGCTTGAGAGAGACCCAGAAAGGAAGTTTCTCTAGAAATTAGGGCAAAGTTGAATACTAAGCATCGCCCAGTTACAAGGACTTACAGGGAATCAGAATCATGTTTGGTGAACTCAACAAAATTGGGGCATTATCTTTAATAAGCAAAAACTTCTGTTGATATAGAATTTAACTACATAGTTAAATGTAAACTGTATTGTGAACTTCAGACAAAAATAGGCATGACCAGAGAGTCCTCAGGATCTGCCCTGGGAAGACCTCAGGCATTCTCAGCTGTGACAACCCTGTCCAAGGTCACCCTAAAGACCACAGGACTGTTTCACAGAGAGTCATTTAGGTCCTAGGTGAGCTGTTGCACCATTCATGTCTCACTAAGCGATTTTGAAAAATTTAGAATTAGGTAAGGTCTTAAGATGGGCTTCCTAGGTGACTCAGTGGTAAAGAATCCATCTTCCATGCAGAAGACACAGGTTTGATCACTGGGTGGGAAAGATTCCTTAGAGAAGGAAATGGCCACCCACTCCAGTATTCTTTCCTGGAAAATCCCATAGACAGAGGAGCCTGGTGGGTTACAGTCCACGGGTTGCAAAGAGTCAGACCTGACATAACAGCTAAACAACAACAACAAAGTCTCAGGACACAGGTCTTAAAATGGTCAGGTTTTAACTATACCCCCAAGCATACTTCTCAGCAGATTCTAGCATTCTGATCCATGAATATTCTAATTCCATGTTGATATCCCAGACTTGTTTTACCCATGAAAAACTGAAGTTCAGGGATATTTAAGCAAATATTCTTAAGCTCATGCATTGTTTAACTGAAACAGTCTCCAACTCTAAAAGATTGACCCTCTATGTAAACTGGAGTCTGTTAGGACTTTTGATGACAAGAAAGACAGAGCCAGTTTTCCTGAGCTCCATGTTGGTGATATTTCTTTTATTTATTTTTCAGTTTATAAGAGTCATGGTAAGTTAGTAACTCTGGGGAGCATGTGCTGCCTATTTCACAATAGTACTGATTCTTTAAAAGTCAGATTTCTGAGTCATGTTGAGTTATTCACACAAACAAAACCTGGCAAATAGAACAATATGGACAAACACAGTGACTTCACACGTCTCTTCTATAAAAGGCTTGAGAGAGACCCAGAAAGGAAGTTTCTCTAGAAATTAGGGCAAAGTTGAATACTAAGCATCGCCCAGTTACAAGGACTTACAGGGAATCAGAATCATGTTTGGTGAACTCAACAAAATTGGGGCATTATCTTTAATAAGCAAAAACTTCTGTTGATATAGAATTTAACTACATAGTTAAATGTAAACTGTATTGTGAACTTCACTTTCCTGGCTCCTTGAGCATCCTCATACTTTTGGGGTTTATTTTTGGACCCTTCTGTTTTTCAAGGACAACTCTTATTCATTAGTTTCTTGGTCCCTGTCTGGTTGGAAATAGCTCCCCTCATCTTGATTTCCTTGATCAGCAATTTGAATAAGCATACTTTACAGCCTCTCACCAAGCCTGTATTATAATTATCATTGTGTTTCCTCTCCTGTATAATAAGCCACCTTTAGACAGGGATTGTGTCTTCTGTGTGTCCTTGCGAGGCCTGACACTGTGCCAAGTACGTATTATATATCATCCAAATGCTTGCACATTTAGGGAAACTGAATTATATGTTAACTGATAGGGCCAGGGTTGGGAGAAAGCCTGAAAAACAGTCTGCTGATATAAAAGAAACAAAACAAATATTGAACATTTTAAACATCAAAATTAAGATGGAGTAACAGGTACTTTTCAAACTTGGAGAAAATTTCCTCTTCTGTTCATTGAATATTTTCTATGACATGATTATTATGTATTAAAAATTACTTAGTACATACTATGTTTCAAACTTAAAAGAAAGTATGTTTCCTTATGAAAATAGTAAAAAAGGCTTTGAAATATTAGTTTCCTCCTTTTCTATGCTTATACTATTCTAAATAATACAAAGACTACCTTAATGACCTGTGTTAGAAAGCTGGCTTTAAAAAAAAATTATCATAAAATGTTATATTATTGTTTAAGTTTTCTGTGCAGGCTTCACAACCCATTTGCCCTCTTTGTCTTTTAAAATTTCTCCATATTCTGTGGTAGAAACACTGGTATTTCTTATGAGTGGACAAGGGTGAGGCTAGCTCTGTCTAAAGTGAGAAAAAGATTAAAGGGACAAAGGCCAGCCCCTGGCCTACTGTCACCCTGGCAGCACCAAATGGATGTAGTACAACCTCTTCACAGAAGATTCCTTAAATAGATGAGTCACTCTAGCTTAGGTTGATATTTTGTGTGGTCAAGGCAGTACATCTGTTATGTACTATAAAGAACAAATACACAGGGGAAATGGATAAAGGAGACAATATTGGTTGAGTAGCTTTCATGTTTTAGGTAATGTACCTTTAAATAATAAGAAAAATGATGATGTGGCTTCCCAGGTGGCCCTGTGATAAAGAATCTGCCTGCCCATGCAGGAGATGCAGGAGATACCAGAGACATGAAGTCTATCCCTGGGTTGGGAAGATCCCTTGGAGTAGGAAATGGTAACCCATTTTGAGTATTCTTGCCTTGAAAATCCCAGACAGAGGATCCTGGTGGGCTACAGTCCATGGGCTGCAAAGAGTTGGACATGGTTGAGCATAGTACACAACAACAACAACAACGATGATGATGATGATAGCAAAAATAATTTTATTTTATAAGTGTTTGCTTTCTTCATAAATTTAGCCTTTCAATTCATCCAGCAAGCTTTAAAGGTCCTGTGTCTGCTTTAAAGTGGAATGAAAAAGCTGGTGATTTTGTTCAAGGTCTCATTTACTGCTTGAGCCAGGATTTGGCTTGGTTGCAAGATCAGGCCTTATCTCCATCCAACTCAAGTAACAAAAGAGGATTTTTCTTTATATTTTTAAAAAATTTTATTTTAGAATACTTTAGACAGAAGAAATTTTTGTGAAGTGAGTACAGAGCTCCTTTATACTCAACACTCAGTTTCACTTATTCACATGATGCATAGTTTTTTTTGTTATAATTAAAAATAATTGGGTATTGTAAAATAATCTATATCACTTATTCTGATTTCTTTGGTTTTCACCTAGTATCCTTTTTCTATTCCAGTATGCCAGCCAGGATGATATGAAATTTAGTCATCTTGTCTCCAAGGCTCATCTTAGTTGTGACAGTTTCCACAGACTTCCCTTGTTTTTGATGGTTTTCCAGGCATACTGGTCAAGTATTTTGTAGATGGTCCCTCAAATGAGGCTTGTCAGGGCTTTTCTTATACTTAGAATGGGGTTATATGTTTATGGAGGAAGAGCACAGACATAAAGCTTTGCCATCATCATACTGTGTCAAGATTATGTGCTATCAACATGACTTGTCACTGCTGATGTTGACTTTGATTGTCTCGCAGAGGCAGTATTTTCAGGTTTCCCCACATTGAAGTTACTCAAAATAATGTTGTTGTTGTTGTTGAAATAATTCAGAGACCTCAGAAAAGTGAATTCTAGCTGGATCCTCAGGAATGGAAAGTTATCAGGAAGCTACTGATGTTCTCTCTTTGGGACTATAGGCTCTCTCCTTTCCTTTGAGTGTTTTCTTCATTATCTACCCCTCCCCTACTTTTTTAAAACAAACTACTGATAGAGTCCTGGCTCTGAGTAACTCCATTTTCTGATTCCATTCTTCTCTCTCTGTTTTTTGACTTGACTGCTGGCAACCTGCCCCATGTCCCTCTCACCTTTGCCTGGTCAGGGGCCTGCTCAGCATGTGTCTCACTTGCCTCTAGTTTATTTTCACCATTTCAGCTCTTGGTATTAGTCACCAGTAGGGCACTTGTCCTTGAACGAATTTGATTATTAAAACAACACTGTAAGGTGGGACATCCCTTCCTGGTGGTCCAGCAGTTAGGACTCAGCACTTCCACTGTCCAGGCCCTGGATTCAGTCCTTGGTTGGGGAAATAAGATCTTGCAAGCCACACAGTATGGCAAACAACAGTAACAAGTCTGTGAAGTAGGTAGAACATCTCTATTTTATAGGTGATGAAACTGGGGTCCAGAGAAGGTCCAGAAACTTTCCTAAATTTCTGTAAGTCATAGACCTGGCCTTGAAGCCAGGTTTTTTGGATTCCAAAGCCGGTGTTTGAAAGGCTAAAAGGTGCAGTATCATCCTATATTGAGCCACAAAAATGCCCAACAATTCCAAACTGAAGGAGCTTGCCTGGGACTATAGGACTGTACTAGCTATAGGTTAGCCAGCTAATAAATAGTAGAGCAGGTTTAGACCTTGGTTTTGGCAGCTGAAGTCCAGCATAACAACTTGTCTTCCAGAATACTGCCATATATATAAATAAGCCAGATGAATTTGATTGTTTTAGGCCTGTTCTGAAAAAGTGAAAACAAAGATGTAAACTCTAATACCTAACAATTTGTATCTGAATCAGCACAAGTCTGGGCTTTAAAACTCACTGGTATTCACCTTGACTGAATACTCAATCAGAGAAAGCAAATGTATTCTGGACCTTGTGATTGAAATACACATTAGAACATTTGCAAGGCGAGTACATGAGAATAACAAATATATCAATAAAAAAAATATAGACACTTCAATGGTACAATTTACAATGGGGAAGACATGGAAGCAACTCAAGTGTCCATTAACAGATGAAGGAATAAGGAAGATGTGGTATTGTGATATGTATATAAAATGCAATATTACTCAGTAATATAGAAGAATGAAATATTGCCATTTGCAGCAACATGGATGGTTCACCTATTATGCTGGATGAAGTAAGAGAGAGAAAGACAAATATTGTATGCAACACATGTGAAATCCAAAAAAATAAATTTATTTACAGACCAAACTCACAGGCGTAGAAAACAAACTTACGGTTACCAAAGGGGAATGGGGGGAAGGATAAATTAGGAGTATGAAATTACCTGGGTGCTCCACGCAGGGGGAGCCGATGCAGGTCGTCTCCGAGGGGCCCTGTCCTGGCGCTGAGGCTGGTAGGGCAGCTCCGGTCTCACCCCAGGGGAGCGCGGGCGTGGAGGGCAGGCCCTGTGCCGAGTGAAGGCCCGTCCAGACGGCGGCAGCCCAGGCCCAGGTTCTAAACCTGAGAGGCCGGGCAGGCACGGGGCGTCGCAGGGACCCAGGCCGGGAGGTGCCAGCAGGGCCTCTGAGCTGCCGAGGGCCTACAGTGGCGTCCCTAGTGACCCGTACCACTGGCTCCATTTCACTGATGTGGAAACTGAGATCGGGTGAAGTGCATTTATCCAAACTCCAATTCCAAACTGAAGGAGCTTGCCTGGGACTATAGGACTGTACTAGCTATAGGTTAGCCAGCTAATAAATAGTAGAGCAGGTTTAGACCTTGGTTTTGGCAGCTGAAGTCCAGCATAACAACTTGTCTTCCAGAATACTGCCATATATATAAATAAGCCAGATGAATTTGATTGTTTTAGGCCTGTTCTGAAAAAGTGAAAACAAAGATGTAAACTCTAATACCTAACAATTTGTATCTGAATCAGCACAAGTCTGGGCTTTAAAACTCACTGGTATTCACCTTGACTGAATACTCAATCAGAGAAAGCAAATGTATTCTGGACCTTGTGATTGAAATACACATTAGAACATTTGCAAGGCGAGTACATGAGAATAACAAATATATCAATAAAAAAAATATAGACACTTCAATGGTACAATTTACAATGGGGAAGACATGGAAGCAACTCAAGTGTCCATTAACAGATGAAGGAATAAGGAAGATGTGGTATTGTGATATGTATATAAAATGCAATATTACTCAGTAATATAGAAGAATGAAATATTGCCATTTGCAGCAACATGGATGGTTCACCTATTATGCTGGATGAAGTAAGAGAGAAAGACAAATATTGTATGCAACACATGTGAAATCCAAAAAAATAAATTTATTTACAGACCAAACTCACAGGCGTAGAAAACAAACTTACGGTTACCAAAGGGGAATGGGGGGAAGGATAAATTAGGAGTATGAAATTACCTGGGTGCTCCACGCAGGGGGAGCCGATGCAGGTCGTCTCCGAGGGGCCCTGTCCTGGCGCTGAGGCTGGTAGGGCAGCTCCGGTCTCACCCCAGGGGAGCGCGGGCGTGGAGGGCAGGCCCTGTGCCGAGTGAAGGCCCGTCCAGACGGCGGCAGCCCAGGCCCAGGTTCTAAACCTGAGAGGCCGGGCAGGCACGGGGCGTCGCAGGGACCCAGGCCGGGAGGTGCCAGCAGGGCCTCTGAGCTGCCGAGGGCCTACAGTGGCGTCCCCTAGTGACCCGTACCACTGGCTCCATTTCACTGATGTGGAAACTGAGATCGGGTGAAGTGCATTTATCCAAACTCCAAGTGGCCAGGGAGAGAAGCGGTCTTGAGCCCCTGCTCCACTCCCTGGAGCTCTGGTTCCACACACACGGCCACATGGAAGCCACCATCGTCCCCGGGCTCGCCTCCTGCAGAGGGGACCGTGGAGCCAGCGCGCCTCCCCCACGACTCTTTCCCTCAGTTGGAAGCAGCAGACTGCGATCCCCCTGGAGGAAGACAGTGTTCTCCCTAGACATAGCCAGGCTCTCCAGTTCAGGCCTGACACGCCCCGCGGTCAGTTTGTTCTGGTTCTGTGGCTTTCCCTAAGACTTGCGCAGCCCTCCCATTGCTACTGGTGGATATGCAGGTGTGCGGTGCGCTCCGTGGGAAGCATCAGGAGGCCGCGCCGAGGCTCCTGCGAGCCAAGCCCCGGCCCCCGCACCTGCCCCGCACATGCTGCCGCTCCCCGCCCTGAGCTCCGCGGGGGAAGCAGGCCGTCAGGAGGTGATGGACTGGATGTTCTGGAGCATGTCCTCAAAGGCCTGCGGGGACGGGGCATTGGCGCTCGGGAAGGCGGCCGGGATCCTGCTGTACAGGCTGAAGGACTTCAGTTCCAGCCAGATGAACCCAAAGCGATCCTTGTCAAACAGGACGAAGACTCCGGGGGTACGCTCAGGGCTGGTGAAGCCGTGGCCCGCAATGAGGCCTGTACGGTAGAAACACATCCTGCAGGTCCAGGAATTGTCCTCGTTTCTCGAGTTCACGCCCACTGGCAGCACAAATGGCTGCCCCGGCCCAGACTGGGCGAGAGCATATATACCCCCACTGCCATATATACCCCCACTACCATATATAAGATAGATAAGTAACAAGGATTTGCTGTATAACAGGGAGAACTATAATCGTTAACTTGTAATAAACTATAATTAACAAATCAGAAAAAAGAATATGGATATACACATATCTATATGTAAAAAATCACTTTGTTGTTTACCTGAAATTAACATAATTTTGTTAGTCAACTACACTTTAATTTAAAAATACTAAAGGCTTCGTAGCTAGCAACTGTGCTGTTTTGTGGATCATAATTTGTGTGTGTGTGTGTGCTAAGCCACTTCAGTCACGTCCAACTCTTTTATGGACTGTAACCCACCAGACTTTTCTCTCCATGGGGATTTTCCAGGCAAGAATACTATAGCAGGTTGCCATGCCCTCCTGCAGGAAATCTTCCTGTCCCAGGGACTGAACCTGTGTCCCCTGTGGCTTCTACACTGCAGGTAGATTCTTTACCGCTGAGCCACCAGGGAATCACTTATGTTGAGGGTGTTTTCTGACACCCTTGCTCTCTGAGATTGCCATGATTGCCATGGCCTTGAACTTTCAGGAAATAGCCACACTTAATCTTGACTTTTCTTAGTGTATCGGTGGATGTAGTAATGACAAAGCAGTTAGTAGGGAGGGTGAAAGATGATGGCAACTTTGGTTAGGTGGTACTAGAAAAGGCAGAGAAAAAGAATGAGTGGTTTCAAGGTACTGAAGGTGGATGCAAAGATACGGAAGTTGTCAAGGATAATGAGTGGGTAGTAGTGCCATTTACTGAGATAGGGACACTGGAAAAAGAGCATATTGGGTTGACGTGGAGTTGGGGAGATCATGACTTTTCATTAGACGTCCAAAGGGAGATGTATATACAGCTAGAATTTAGGGAGAGTTTTGGGCTAGAGAGATGTATTGTGAGTCATCTACAAACAGGCAAGTAAAAATACGGGTATAATTCAAAGCTCCTACGAAGAGAATGAGTGAAAAGACAAGAGGGCCTAATGGCTAGATAATGATTAATTTGCTAAGGAGAAAAATAAGTAATAGGCTTATAATGGCAGACAAGCTGGAAAAAATCCAAGTGAATAAATATGAGAACTGAAAATAATTCAGTGCTAGGAATGAAACTATTTCAATAAGAGAGAAAAGCTATAGATTAACAGACCATAGAATAATTAGTTAATTCATTAATTAATCAATGTCAACATTTCTTCTGTGTCAAGCAATAGTTAAAAACCTGGGACTATCATGACTATTAGGATTCCCAAAAGCTTAGTTCTTTGGCACAGCTTCTTGAGCTGAGTCGGAAGATGGTTGTGGATTATCTATCACTCTCTTCCTGATTTCTTCTATTATTTCTGTCATTTCTTTTCATTTAGCACTTTCATCAAGGACTAGACAAAAAGGGAAAAATTTAGTTTTTTGGAAAGATGGTTGTGGATTTTCCAGGCAAGAATACTATAGCAGGTTGCCATGCCCTCCTGCAGGAAATCTTCCTGTCCCAGGGACTGAACCTGTGTCCCCTGTGGCTTCTACACTGCAGGTAGATTCTTTACCGCTGAGCCACCAGGGAATCACTTATGTTGAGGGTGTTTTCTGACACCCTTGCTCTCTGAGATTGCCATGATTGCCATGGCCTTGAACTTTCAGGAAATAGCCACACTTAATCTTGACTTTTCTTAGTGTATCGGTGGATGTAGTAATGACAAAGCAGTTAGTAGGGAGGGTGAAAGATGATGGCAACTTTGGTTAGGTGGTACTAGAAAAGGCAGAGAAAAAGAATGAGTGGTTTCAAGGTACTGAAGGTGGATGCAAAGATACGGAAGTTGTCAAGGATAATGAGTGGGTAGTAGTGCCATTTACTGAGATAGGGACACTGGAAAAAGAGCATATTGGGTTGACGTGGAGTTGGGGAGATCATGACTTTTCATTAGACGTCCAAAGGGAGATGTATATACAGCTAGAATTTAGGGAGAGTTTTGGGCTAGAAAATGTATTGTGAGTCATCTACAAACAGGCAAGTAAAAATACGGGTATAATTCAAAGCTCCTACGAAGAGAATGAGTGAAAAGACAAGAGGGCCTAATGGCTAGATAATGATTAATTTGCTAAGGAGAAAAATAAGTAATAGGCTTATAATGGCAGACAAGCTGGAAAAAATCCAAGTGAATAAATATGAGAACTGAAAATAATTCAGTGCTAGGAATGAAACTATTTCAATAAGAGAGAAAAGCTATAGATTAACAGACCATAGAATAATTAGTTAATTCATTAATTAATCAATGTCAACATTTCTTCTGTGTCAAGCAATAGTTAAAAACCTGGGACTATCATGACTATTAGGATTCCCAAAAGCTTAGTTCTTTGGCACAGCTTCTTGAGCTGAGTCGGAAGATGGTTGTGGATTATCTATCACTCTCTTCCTGATTTCTTCTATTATTTCTGTCATTTCTTTTCATTTAGCACTTTCATCAAGGACTAGACAGGAATAGAAAAAGGAATTTATAGTAAAATGATAGTTTATTTTCCTGGAAATGTCTTAGTGCTGATAATAAGTGATGATATAAGAATAAGATCCTAAGAATGACTACATTTCTAAAAGTTTGTTTTTGAGTGTTGTCACTGAATCTCACTACTTAAATTGGACTACAAAGTGTCTAGCTCTGCTAATCTGGGATTATACATTATCTGTAAACAACAAAACTCTGTAAAAGTCAAATAAAAATAATTATTTAAAAAACTATCTAGCTCTGTATATTTTTCTGACCAGAGTCATGCAACGGTTCAAAGGAATTCAAATGAATATAATGCATCAAGAAAAAGTGGAGAAGCTAATATTATTGAGGAGGCAATATACACTTGAAAACTATTTAATTTTTCAGTGTCTTTTTTTCTTCATAGCCATCTAAAAATTAAGAAGATAATAAAATGTGCAGCTAAATACAGGATCATATGAAACAGAGTCGTATTAGCAAAAGTAGGTATTTTCCCTCTTAGTTGATTGTTATCTTAGAGGAGGAAGAGCCTTCATGTATTACAACTCCAATTTTACACTGGAATGGGATAATGTAAAACTCAGAATAACTTGAAAATGCTTTCAATTAGAGCCCAAACAGGATTGATTTTGTGAGTGCTTTATTATGCAGAAACTTATATAATCTTACTGTATTCTGACTGATACTGACTAAACATTATTTAAGATAATAGCTTTCAGACTGTTGTATCTTTTCATATGAAATACTTTGCACAATAGAAAGTCAGTCATTTTGTTGGTGAACATATCATTCAAATAAAATATTCTGTTTGGTTGTTTCACACCAGAAACAGAGCCATGTATGGCATTAGGAGCCATGGAGGCAGCAAAAAACCTCTCTTTTGGGATTCAAATTTTCTCCAAAAGTTCTGTGCTTCAAAATATCTCCATGTTTGACTTCCACCTCCACCAGCCATTGTGCTAAGCATTTCCATTACTCACACTTTTGCAAAAAGCACTAATGTATAAATGCTATCTTTTTATGTATGTCTTTTTCACTCTTCCTGATTTCTTCTATTATTTCTGTCATTTCTTTTCATTTAGCACTTTCATCAAGGACTAGACAGGAATAGAAAAAGGAATTTATAGTAAAATGATAGTTTATTTTCCTGGAAATGTCTTAGTGCTGATAATAAGTGATGATATAAGAATAAGATCCTAAGAATGACTACATTTCTAAAAGTTTGTTTTTGAGTGTTGTCACTGAATCTCACTACTTAAATTGGACTACAAAGTGTCTAGCTCTGCTAATCTGGGATTATACATTATCTGTAAACAACAAAACTCTGTAAAAGTCAAATAAAAATAATTATTTAAAAAACTATCTAGCTCTGTATATTTTTCTGACCAGAGTCATGCAACGGTTCAAAGGAATTCAAATGAATATAATGCATCAAGAAAAAGTGGAGAAGCTAATATTATTGAGGAGGCAATATACACTTGAAAACTATTTAATTTTTCAGTGTCTTTTTTTCTTCATAGCCATCTAAAAATTAAGAAGATAATAAAATGTGCAGCTAAATACAGGATCATATGAAACAGAGTCGTATTAGCAAAAGTAGGTATTTTCCCTCTTAGTTGATTGTTATCTTAGAGGAGGAAGAGCCTTCATGTATTACAACTCCAATTTTACACTGGAATGGGATAATGTAAAACTCAGAATAACTTGAAAATGCTTTCAATTAGAGCCCAAACAGGATTGATTTTGTGAGTGCTTTATTATGCAGAAACTTATATAATCTTACTGTATTCTGACTGATACTGACTAAACATTATTTAAGATAATAGCTTTCAGACTGTTGTATCTTTTCATATGAAATACTTTGCACAATAGAAAGTCAGTCATTTTGTTGGTGAACATATCATTCAAATAAAATATTCTGTTTGGTTGTTTCACACCAGAAACAGAGCCATGTATGGCATTAGGAGCCATGGAGGCAGCAAAAAACCTCTCTTTTGGGATTCAAATTTTCTCCAAAAGTTCTGTGCTTCAAAATATCTCCATGTTTGACTTCCACCTCCACCAGCCATTGTGCTAAGCATTTCCATTACTCACACTTTTGCAAAAAGCACTAATGTATAAATGCTATCTTAGAGTGATAAGATATAAAATAATATTTTTAAGATTATGGTATTTCATTTCCTCTTGGGATTGAGACATTTGGTTATTGGAAACAGGCAATTAAACACTCAGCACCTTGTTAACCATGTTGTGTGTTATAAAGTAGTATATTTTTT
The DNA here is from genome assembly GCA_022376925.1 of Tragulus kanchil. Classification (NCBI taxonomy): domain Eukaryota; kingdom Metazoa; phylum Chordata; class Mammalia; order Artiodactyla; family Tragulidae; genus Tragulus; species Tragulus kanchil. The sequence goes on from JAIOJX010000004.1 coordinate 216,040,380, forward strand.
CCATGTCCTCACGCAACTTACATTCTTATTTTAAGCTATACTAAATAGAAAATGAGTCTGGCATTCATCTCAACATTGTGAAGATAAGAAGGAAGTAAAACTTAGAAAAAGTGTGAGTTAATGACTAAAAGAGATCTTAAGTTTGATTTAGGTGTTTTAATGAACTTATAAGAAAATAAAAAGTCAGATCTTTTAGGCAGGAGCTTAAAAGTCCCACTTTCTATGTGAAATCTCATTTGTTCCTTTATTTATTGGCTGTGCTGGGTTCTTGTGGTGCATGGGCTTCTCTAGTTGTTGCATGCAGGCTTAGTTGCCCTGCAGCATGTGGGATCTTCATTCCTGAGCAGGGATTGAACCCACATCCCCTGCAGTGGAAGACAGATTCTTAGTCACTGGATCACCCGAGAAGTCCTCGAAATCTCACTTTAATGGCTCAGGAAGTTACCATTGCTCGTGTTTATATTGCTGTTTGTTCTCTAGGCCATTCATTTATTTTTCATATTTCACTTATTTACATCTGTTTCCCCATCTCAAAAATTGACTCCTGGGTGGAATAGACTGCTTTATTATGCAGAAACTTATATAATCTTACTGTATTCTGACTGATACTGACTAAACATTATTTAAGATAATAGCTTTCAGACTGTTGTATCTTTTCATATGAAATACTTTGCACAATAGAAAGTCAGTCATTTTGTTGGTGAACATATCATTCAAATAAAATATTCTGTTTGGTTGTTTCACACCAGAAACAGAGCCATGTATGGCATTAGGAGCCATGGAGGCAGCAAAAACCTCTCTTTGGGATTCAAATTTTCTCCAAAAGTTCTGTGCTTCAAAATATCTCCATGTTTGACTTCCACCTCCACCAGCCATTGTGCTAAGCATTTCCATTACTCACACTTTTGCAAAAAGCACTAATGTATAAATGCTATCTTAGAGTGATAAGATATAAAATAATATTTTTAAGATTATGGTATTTCATTTCCTCTTGGGATTGAGACATTTGGTTATTGGAAACAGGCAATTAAACACTCAGCACCTTGTTAACCATGTTGTGTGTTATAAAGTAGTATATTTTTTCCATGTCCTCACGCAACTTACATTCTTATTTTAAGCTATACTAAATAGAAAATGAGTCTGGCATTCATCTCAACATTGTGAAGATAAGAAGGAAGTAAAACTTAGAAAAAGTGTGAGTTAATGACTAAAAGAGATCTTAAGTTTGATTTAGGTGTTTTAATGAACTTATAAGAAAATAAAAAGTCAGATCTTTTAGGCAGGAGCTTAAAAGTCCCACTTTCTATGTGAAATCTCATTTGTTCCTTTATTTATTGGCTGTGCTGGGTTCTTGTGGTGCATGGGCTTCTCTAGTTGTTGCATGCAGGCTTAGTTGCCCTGCAGCATGTGGGATCTTCATTCCTGAGCAGGGATTGAACCCACATCCCCTGCAGTGGAAGACAGATTCTTAGTCACTGGATCACCCGAGAAGTCCTCGAAATCTCACTTTAATGGCTCAGGAAGTTACCATTGCTCGTGTTTATATTGCTGTTTGTTCTCTAGGCCATTCATTTATTTTTCATATTTCACTTATTTACATCTGTTTCCCCATCTCAAAAATTGACTCCTGGGTGGAATAGACTGTGAAACTTTGCTTGTTTCACAATTTATCACATTTCAGCGAACTCCCACCAACAGTCTCTGTCGGCCTTGCCCATAACTAAAGGGTCAGGACTCTACATGAGCACATAGGCCTCCCCATGGAGGCACAGGCAGGAAGATGCCTGCTTTACACATAACGTGATTCCCTGTGTTCCTGGATTGGAGAGCCTACTTCTACCAGTCTAGTCCAGCTATGAACCTTGGTCAGTAAGGAACCTCTTTTAACTTCTTCCCCTCCTCCCCCAGCACTGCCTCTCCTGACCATTTGTGCTCTAGCTTGAGAACCTGCAGGGAACCACTTCCCAGCGTGGGACTGACACTTTTCTGTAAGACTGATTTCTAAACGTTCTGCACATTGTCATGCTTATGACTGTGGTCACTAATTGAAAGCTAGACAATAAGCAAGTCAGAACATGTCAAGGGTATTTGGAGAGAAACAGAGAAAAATTACTTGGGTGGAAGATAAAAGTCCAATATGCTTTCATTTAATTTGCCTGAGATAGTATGGCATTAAATTATACAGTTATTCATATTCATAGCCAAAGAGTCATTTTTGTGGTAGCTAAACCTAAAAGAAATCTGTAATAAATAGACATCTATAAATAAAATCAGCTGCCTTAGAATTTTTATTGGCTTCGGTGAGAGAATAACATAAATAGTATTTTGTTTCTATCATAACACAGTTATTAAGGCAGAATAGTCAAATATTATTGTAGTTCCTCCTAATTATATAATTGCTATAATGTAAACTGATTTCCTGTCTTCTATTTAAAGAAGAGACTATTTTATAGCAGTTCCACAATGTTACTGGTGTGTTAATAAAGCACTGTTTGTATCATTCAGAATTCATCCATAATTCTGTACTCACAAAAATTTCCTCAACATCATCATTGCCTCTCTATGGAAGGTAAGACTTTTACATTTGCTGAAAAACATAGACTGGCTTTATTCTTAGAGTGAGTTTTTATTAAGAATCAATTTCAATATAAAATCATTAACAAGGATTCTTTCCAGTTAGAAAAGACATTGGAATGTATAGTGTGTTCTTTCTTTATCCATATAGTGGATTATGCATTTCTAACTTAATTTGTTAACCTGCAGTAGAAGTCTTGACTGGCTTTAGGAAGTCTATTGCCTTGAATTGGGGTAAATGTGAGATGCTTTAGAGCCACATGTAATGAAATAGGCAGAACAGATAATGTCTTTTTAAATAATGGCTTTCCTGTAATCCTTGTTCATAATGCTTTATAGGAAAGATGGCAGGTTTCCTTCTCTTTATTTCTTGGAGATGCCTTGAAAGGCAACTGGCTTTGATGGAGCCAGAAACTCTGGTCCTGCGATGCCGGGAAAGACAGTATATTTGAATTTCAGTTCTCTTCCTGCTAAGTGAGACGTCAAGTAGGATGTTCTTTGACTTCCTTTTAAAATATATAGAAATTGTAAAAAGCTGATTAAATTGGGCTTTTTGAAACAGATGAGAAAGAAAAACACAGCAAAACAGTGGGGGAAGAAAATCCAGAAAGTGAAGAGTGTGTAGGATGATGTGAGGGCGGCTCATCATGGCTGGCAGCCTGGCTCTCGTTCCTCCCTCTGTTTCCGGTAACTTTCTCCATGATACCTTGAATGATCTCACATCACAATGAAAGTCTGGGTGTGGGTTGAAAAAGGAGGGGGTGAATTTTACTGCTTGAGAGTGCCAGGCTTAGTCTAAAATTCATTAGTTCCTTAAGTGATAGTTAAAATAATGGAACATTAGTTTAGAGGGGCAGTAGCTAAAAACAGACAAAAATGACTGCTAATCCCAAATTCCCTGTAATGTCATTTGAGGCAAAAGTTTTCCAGAATTTAAAAAGAGTTAAGTTATACCATTTATATGGTCAGTGTATATTACACCCCTAAAACATATGCTTCTCCTTAAGATGCTACTCAGAAAAGGTTTTTTCTCTTCTAAATTTGATTCCTAGGTACTCTTTCACTGTGTGCGATTATGTGTGCATGCACACATGTGCTTATTTTTTATAAGGTCACCTGGAAACCTATGATGGCCCCAAAGAAGTCTGCCTGCTGGCTGAAGCACATTTCATTTCCTCTAGGTCTGTGTTTGTCACAGTATACTGGTCTGGTATACCGTGGCGGTCTGCCTTCTTTTCACTGCCTACCAAGAAAAGTCCCTTGAGGTCACAAATTACATTTCATATTTTCCCAGAACCCAACTGCCCGTGGCTCAGAGTGGATCAGATGTGGTACTAGGGTGGTGGTGGGTAGACGCAAGTCCAAACTTAGATGCTTATGGTTCAATGGGGGTCTCCGGAGTGAAAAATGTCTGTGATGGCAATATATGGTGATAAATACTCTAATTTATATGTGACCCAAGAGACAATAGGTCATAAAATAGTTGGTTGTTAAGACAGAAGAATGAAAGAGAGGCAATAGGTTTACTGAAATTATAGTTGGTCCTGCGATGCCGGGAAAGACAGTATATTTGAATTTCAGTTCTCTTCCTGCTAAGTGAGACGTCAAGTAGGATGTTCTTTGACTTCCTTTTAAAATATATAGAAATTGTAAAAAGCTGATTAAATTGGGCTTTTTGAAACAGATGAGAAAGAAAAACACAGCAAAACAGTGGGGGAAGAAAATCCAGAAAGTGAAGAGTGTGTAGGATGATGTGAGGGCGGCTCATCATGGCTGGCAGCCTGGCTCTCGTTCCTCCCTCTGTTTCCGGTAACTTTCTCCATGATACCTTGAATGATCTCACATCACAATGAAAGTCTGGGTGTGGGTTGAAAAAGGAGGGGGTGAATTTTACTGCTTGAGAGTGCCAGGCTTAGTCTAAAATTCATTAGTTCCTTAAGTGATAGTTAAAATAATGGAACATTAGTTTAGAGGGGCAGTAGCTAAAAACAGACAAAAATGACTGCTAATCCCAAATTCCCTGTAATGTCATTTGAGGCAAAAGTTTTCCAGAATTTAAAAAGAGTTAAGTTATACCATTTATATGGTCAGTGTATATTACACCCCTAAAACATATGCTTCTCCTTAAGATGCTACTCAGAAAAGGTTTTTTCTCTTCTAAATTTGATTCCTAGGTACTCTTTCACTGTGTGCGATTATGTGTGCATGCACACATGTGCTTATTTTTTATAAGGTCACCTGGAAACCTATGATGGCCCCAAAGAAGTCTGCCTGCTGGCTGAAGCACATTTCATTTCCTCTAGGTCTGTGTTTGTCACAGTATACTGGTCTGGTATACCGTGGCGGTCTGCCTTCTTTTCACTGCCTACCAAGAAAAGTCCCTTGAGGTCACAAATTACATTTCATATTTTCCCAGAACCCAACTGCCCGTGGCTCAGAGTGGATCAGATGTGGTACTAGGGTGGTGGTGGGTAGACGCAAGTCCAAACTTAGATGCTTATGGTTCAATGGGGGTCTCCGGAGTGAAAAATGTCTGTGATGGCAATATATGGTGATAAATACTCTAATTTATATGTGACCCAAGAGACAATAGGTCATAAAATAGTTGGTTGTTAAGACAGAAGAATGAAAGAGAGTGGTCACAGAATAGCTTGCCTCATAATCACTGAATATTTGACTTTTCCTATTTGATTGCAGAAACTAGAGATAAGAAGTGCTGAATTAGAGAATCAGGTCCCTTATTTCCAATGAGATGATGATGTCTCATAGTTCCACAAAGGTGCAGCACGAAGTCGGGATTTAAAACATTCAGCAGTAGGCAATAGCCCCACCATATTCCCAACTCCAGCCATATGCCTGATACTCTAAAGCGGGAGGAGATAAATGCAGAGCTCACCTCCAGCCTCTGTCCATGCTGTCTGTTCTCTAGGTCAGGAAATGCTTCCCTTCACTTTTCTGTCTGATGATTGACGTCTGTGAGAGGTTAAAGATGTCTTCAAATCCTCTCATTGAGAGATGGAGTCTGTATCCCTTCATTTTGAATTTGGTTTGACTCTGCCACTACTTGACTGATAGACTATGACTATCTCAAGCTATGACTATCTCAGAGATTGGCTGCTTCCACTTCCCATCCCTTGGAATGTGAGCTCTGGAAGAAAATAGCTATAACGTGATAGATCTGACTACCCTTAGACTTCTGTGAGAAGCCCATGCCCCGTGGAAAGCTGTGAAGGGTGAGATGTCATGTGAAGAAATGGAGAGTCCAAGGGACACTGAGGTGCCAGAGAGACAAGTGAGGGAACCTTGTGGGAGTGGATACTCTACCCCAGCTGCCTTAACTAGTACTTGTGGATCAGAGACGAACCACTCATCTGAACCCTTCTTAAATTCCTGACCAACAAAATCATGAGCAAAATAAGATAAGCATTTTAAGGCAGTAGGTCTTAGTGTAGTTCGTTGCATAGAACTAAATACCTGAAGCAATATTCTTTTTTTTTTTTTTTTTTTTTTAAACCTTTATTTTACTTTTAACTTTTACAGAGTTTTGTTGTTCACAGACATGCATGTTCTCAGATTAGTCACATGTATATGCTTATGGTTCAATGGGGGTCTCCGGAGTGAAAAATGTCTGTGATGGCAATATATGGTGATAAATACTCTAATTTATATGTGACCCAAGAGACAATAGGTCATAAAATAGTTGGTTGTTAAGACAGAAGAATGAAAGAGAGTGGTCACAGAATAGCTTGCCTCATAATCACTGAATATTTGACTTTTCCTATTTGATTGCAGAAACTAGAGATAAGAAGTGCTGAATTAGAGAATCAGGTCCCTTATTTCCAATGAGATGATGATGTCTCATAGTTCCACAAAGGTGCAGCACGAAGTCGGGATTTAAAACATTCAGCAGTAGGCAATAGCCCCACCATATTCCCAACTCCAGCCATATGCCTGATACTCTAAAGCGGGAGGAGATAAATGCAGAGCTCACCTCCAGCCTCTGTCCATGCTGTCTGTTCTCTAGGTCAGGAAATGCTTCCCTTCACTTTTCTGTCTGATGATTGACGTCTGTGAGAGGTTAAAGATGTCTTCAAATCCTCTCATTGAGAGATGGAGTCTGTATCCCTTCATTTTGAATTTGGTTTGACTCTGCCACTACTTGACTGATAGACTATGACTATCTCAAGCTATGACTATCTCAGAGATTGGCTGCTTCCACTTCCCATCCCTTGGAATGTGAGCTCTGGAAGAAAATAGCTATAACGTGATAGATCTGACTACCCTTAGACTTCTGTGAGAAGCCCATGCCCCGTGGAAAGCTGTGAAGGGTGAGATGTCATGTGAAGAAATGGAGAGTCCAAGGGACACTGAGGTGCCAGAGAGACAAGTGAGGGAACCTTGTGGGAGTGGATACTCTACCCCAGCTGCCTTAACTAGTACTTGTGGATCAGAGACGAACCACTCATCTGAACCCTTCTTAAATTCCTGACCAACAAAATCATGAGCAAAATAAGATAAGCATTTTAAGGCAGTAGGTCTTAGTGTAGTTCGTTGCATAGAACTAAATACCTGAAGCAATATTCTTTTTTTTTTTTTTTTTTTTTTAAACCTTTATTTTACTTTTAACTTTTACAGAGTTTTGTTGTTCACAGACATGCATGTTCTCAGATTAGTCACATGTATATCCCCCCCTTCCCTCCCCTCCCGACCATCACACAGCACCCCTGAAGGATCCCCTTTTCTCACAGAGCAATGACTAGAGCTATTTTCTTCACTTATGATAGTACAGGCCTTCATGCTACTTCCCTTACGCCTCTCAACCACTGTTCCTTCCCCACAATGTCCATATGTCCACTGTCCATGTCTGTCTTTCTGTCGCTTCACTGCATGTGCCATCATCACCATCCTACTAGATTCCATATATATGTGTTAATATACTGTATTTGTCCTTCTCTTTCTGACTGACTTCACTTTTAGGATACGTTCTAGATCCAGCCACCTCATGAGGGCTGATTCTTCTGCATTTCTCTTTACAGCTGTGTAGTATTCCATTGTATATATGTACCAGAGCTTTTGGATCCATTCGTTCGTCGATGGGCATCTAGGTTCCTTCCATGTTCTAGCTATTGTATAGAGAGCTGCAATGAACATTGGGGTACAGGTGCTTCTTTCAGTTTTGATTTCATCAGGGTATAAACCTAAGAGTGGGATTGCTGGGTCATATGGTGCTTCTATTTTTAGTTTTTTAAGGAATCTCCAGACTGTCTTCCATAGAGGCTGTATCAATTTACACTCCCACCAGCAATGCAGGAGGGTTCCCTTTTCTCCTCAGCCTCTCCAGCATTTATTGTCTGTCGATTTGTGGATGATGGCCATTCTGACGGGTGTGAGGTGACATCTCATTGTAGTTTTGATTTGCATTTCTCTAATTATTAGTGAAGTTGAGCATCGTTTCATGTGTTTTTGGGCCATCTGTATGTCATCGTTGGAGAGGTGTCTGTTTAGGTCCTTTTCCCATTTTTTGATTGGGTTGTTCGTTTTTCCAGTGCTGAGTTGTCTGAGTTGCTTGTAGATTTTGGAGATTAATTCTTTGTCTGTTGTTTCATTTGCTATGATTTTCTCCCACTCTGTGGGGTGTCTGTTGAACTTTTTTGTAATTTCTTTTGCTGTACAAAAGCTTTTAAGTTTCATTAGGTCCCACATGTTCATTTGTCTTTTTAGTTCCACTATTCTAGTAGGTGGGTCAGAGAAGATCTTGCTTTGATTGATGTCCTTGAGGGTTTTGCCTATATTCTCCTCTAAGGGTTTGATGGTTTCTGGCCTTACATTTAAGTCTTTAATCCATTTTGAGTTGATCTTTGTGTATGGTGTCAGGGTATGTTCCAATTTCATTTTCTTGCATGTAGCTGTCCAATTTTCCCAGCACCATTTGTTGAAGAGGCTGTCTTTGTCCCATTTTATATGTTCGCCTCCTTTGTCAAAAATAAGGTACCCATAGGTGCGTGGCTTTATCTCTGGGTTCTCGATCTTGTTCCATTGGTCGATATTTCTGTTTTTGTGCCAGTACCATACTGTCTTGATGACTGTTGCTTTGTAGTAGAGTCTGAAGTTGGGGAGGCTGATCCCCCCAGCTCCATTCTTCTTCCTGAGGATTGCTTTGGCTATTCGAGGTCTTTTTTATTATTTTTGCTTTGTTTTTCTATATTTTTCTATAAAATTTAGATCTTTTAATTTTTAATAATTTTTTCATTTGTACTACTACCTCCTCTATAATTCTTTGCTTTCTCTGAAGCTCCTTTCCTATACCACTAAATTCTAATACATACAAATCTTTATCTCCCTATATTTAACTTTGCAATATTATTCTATATTTCTCTTCTATCCTCCCTTTCTCTTTTTCCCTCTCCCCCCTATATTTCTTAGTCTGTTCTGTCCTCATTGCCTTATCCCCAACGGGGATCCTGCTCTAGCATTATTCTCCAATTGGTACTCTACTTAGTTTGCTTATTAACTTGTGGATATCATTCTTGGATTTCTCTATTCGCCGTGCTAACGTATTGTACTGTATTTTTGATTGGAATGCTTGGGTTATGTTATAGCTGTATATGTTCATGTGTATAATTCAATACGCTAGATAGTACTTGCATAATTTTTAAATTGCCATTTGTCAAAGGTATACCTTCTGTTTCTCATTTGCATATATATGTTTTAATATCATTTAATGCCATAACAAACCAGCCGTGAAATCTTCATTCCCTGGTCAGGCAACAAGCCACGGGGTTTTGAGGGTGCACTGACTCCAAAACTACAATACTAGAGAACGCATAACACTAAAGAGCAGTATACAAGTAAAAGAACGTCATGAACTTTCATTAGGTCCCACATGTTCATTTGTCTTTTTAGTTCCACTATTCTAGTAGGTGGGTCAGAGAAGATCTTGCTTTGATTGATGTCCTTGAGGGTTTTGCCTATATTCTCCTCTAAGGGTTTGATGGTTTCTGGCCTTACATTTAAGTCTTTAATCCATTTTGAGTTGATCTTTGTGTATGGTGTCAGGGTATGTTCCAATTTCATTTTCTTGCATGTAGCTGTCCAATTTTCCCAGCACCATTTGTTGAAGAGGCTGTCTTTGTCCCATTTTATATGTTCGCCTCCTTTGTCAAAAATAAGGTACCCATAGGTGCGTGGCTTTATCTCTGGGTTCTCGATCTTGTTCCATTGGTCGATATTTCTGTTTTTGTGCCAGTACCATACTGTCTTGATGACTGTTGCTTTGTAGTAGAGTCTGAAGTTGGGGAGGCTGATCCCCCCAGCTCCATTCTTCTTCCTGAGGATTGCTTTGGCTATTCGAGGTCTTTTTTATTATTTTTGCTTTGTTTTTCTATATTTTTCTATAAAATTTAGATCTTTTAATTTTTAATAATTTTTTCATTTGTACTACTACCTCCTCTATAATTCTTTGCTTTCTCTGAAGCTCCTTTCCTATACCACTAAATTCTAATACATACAAATCTTTATCTCCCTATATTTAACTTTGCAATATTATTCTATATTTCTCTTCTATCCTCCCTTTCTCTTTTTCCCTCTCCCCACTATATTTCTTAGTCTGTTCTGTCCTCATTGCCTTATCCCCAACGGGGATCCTGCTCTAGCATTATTCTCCAATTGGTACTCTACTTAGTTTGCTTATTAACTTGTGGATATCATTCTTGGATTTCTCTATTCGCCGTGCTAACGTATTGTACTGTATTTTTGATTGGAATGCTTGGGTTATGTTATAGCTGTATATGTTCATGTGTATAATTCAATACGCTAGATAGTACTTGCATAATTTTTAAATTGCCATTTGTCAAAGGTATACCTTCTGTTTCTCATTTGCATATATATGTTTTAATATCATTTAATGCCATAACAAACCAGCCGTGAAATCTTCATTCCCTGGTCAGGCAACAAGCCACGGGGTTTTGAGGGTGCACTGACTCCAAAACTACAATACTAGAGAACGCATAACACTAAAGAGCAGTATACAAGTGAGAACGCCAGCAAAGGTAATCACTTGTATACAAGTCCTGACATCACCCAATCACCAGCATCACCCAGAATAAGAAGCCCCATCCAAACAACAAACACCAACAGACGTAACTCAAAGTCTGGGAAAAGGAAATCCCAAACAGAATCAGTTTTAAAAAATTAATAATAACAATGAAACGGCAGAGAAATACCACACAAGCGAAGGAACAATCAACAAACACACAAGATCAAATTAATGAAGAGAATTTGGACAAACTTTCTGAAAGTGATTTCAGAAGAATGATAGTAAAGATGATCAAAGACACTGAAAACAGAATTTCAGAGAAATTGCAAGATACAACTAACACACTGAATAAAGAAATACAAGAACTTACCAAAAAAGTAACAGAGACAAACAACTCAATTGCTGAACTGAAAAACACTGTAGAAGGAATCAAGAGCAGAGTATCTGAGACAGAAGACCGGATAAGTGAGCTGGAAGATAAAATGGTGGAAGTAACTGCTGAAAAACAGACTCTAGCTCAAAGAATGAAAAGAGCAGAGGACAGCCTCAGAGACCTCTGGGATAATATCAAACGCACCAATATTCGAATTATAGGGGGCCCAGAAGAAGAAGAAAAAAAGAAAGGCTATGAGAAAATTTTTGAAGAAATTATAGTTGAAAATTTCCCCAACATGGGAAAAGAAATAGTCAATCAAGTCCAAGAAGCACAAAGAGTACCTAACAGAATCAATCCGAGAAGAAACACACCAAGACACATATTAATGAAGTTAACACAAATTAAACACAAAGATAGAATTCTCAAAGCAGCAAGGGAAAAGCAACTAGTGACATACAAGGAAAGCCCATCCGTTAACAGCTGATCTTTCAACAGAAACTCCTGCAGGCCAAGGATAATTTTTAAATTGCCATTTGTCAAAGGTATACTTTGCATATATATGTTTTAATATCATTTAATGCCATAACAAACCAGCCGTGAGATCTTCATTCCCTGGTCAGGCAACAAGCCACGGGGTTTTGAGGGTGCACTGACTCCAAAACTACAATACTAGAGAACGCATAACACTAAAGAGCAGTATACAAGTGAGAACGCCAGCAAAGGTAATCACTTGTATACAAGTCCTGACATCACCCAATCACCAGCATCACCCAGAATAAGAAGCCCCATCCAAACAACAAACACCAACAGACGTAACTCAAAGTCTGGGAAAAGGAAATCCCAAACAGAATCAGTTTTAAAAAATTAATAATAACAATGAAACGGCAGAGAAATACCACACAAGCGAAGGAACAATCAACAAACACACAAGATCAAATTAATGAAGAGAATTTGGACAAACTTTCTGAAAGTGATTTCAGAAGAATGATAGTAAAGATGATCAAAGACACTGAAAACAGAATTTCAGAGAAATTGCAAGATACAACTAACACACTGAATAAAGAAATACAAGAACTTACCAAAAAAGTAACAGAGACAAACAACTCAATTGCTGAACTGAAAAACACTGTAGAAGGAATCAAGAGCAGAGTATCTGAGACAGAAGACCGGATAAGTGAGCTGGAAGATAAAATGGTGGAAGTAACTGCTGAAAAACAGACTCTAGCTCAAAGAATGAAAAGAGCAGAGGACAGCCTCAGAGACCTCTGGGATAATATCAAACGCACCAATATTCGAATTATGGGGGTCCCAGAAGAAGAAAAAAAGAAAGGCTATGAGAAAATTTTTGAAGAAATTATAGTTGAAAATTTCCCCAACATGGGAAAAGAAATAGTCAATCAAGTCCAAGAAGCACAAAGAGTACCTAACAGAATCAATCCGAGAAGAAACACACCAAGACACATATTAATGAAGTTAACACAAATTAAACACAAAGATAGAATTCTCAAAGCAGCAAGGGAAAAGCAACTAGTGACATACAAGGGAAAGCCCATCCGTTTAACAGCTGATCTTTCAACAGAAACTCTGCAGGCCAGAAGGGAATGGCAGGACACATTTAAACGGCTGAAAGAGAATAATCTGCAACCAAGAATCCTCTACCCTGCCAAGATCTCCTTCAAAATTGATGGAGAAATCAAAAGCTTTACAGACAAGCAAAAATTAAAAGAATTTAGTCACACCAAACCAGCCTTACAACAAATGTTAAAGGGACTTATATAGACAACAAGTATAAAAGGAGAAGATCCACGAAACAAACCCATCATAACATCTAAGAAGATGACAATAGGATCATTTGTATCAATAATTACTTTGAATGTCAATGGACTAAACGCCCCAACCAAAAGACACAGAGTGGCTGAATGGATCCAAAAACACGACCCATACATATGCTGCCTCCAGGAAACTCATTTCAGACCTAGAGACACTCATAGACTGAAAGTGAGAGGCTGGAAAAAGATATTCCATGCAAATGGAAATCAAAAGAAAGCTGGAGTAGCAATCCTCATATCAGATAAAATAGATTTTAAAGTAAAGAAGATTCTAAGAGACAAGGCAGGTCACTACATCATGATTAAGGGATCCATCCAAGAAGAAGACATAACAATCATAAATATCTATGCTCCCAACACAGGAGCACCCCAATACATAAGACAAACACTTTCAGACATAAAAGAAGACATTGACAGCAACACAATCATAGTAGGAGACTTTAACACTCCTCTCACACCAATGGACAGATCGTCCAAACAGAAAATTAATAAAGAAACACAAGCCTTAAATGCCACACTAGAAGAAATGGACCTCATTGATATCTTTAGGACTTTCCATCCAAAAGCAGAAGAATACACTTTCTTCTCAAGTGCTCACGGAACATTCTCCAGGATAGACCACATCTTGGGCCACAAATCAATCCTCAGTCAATTCAAGAAAACTGAAATTCTATCAACCATCTTCTCGGACCACAATGCAGTGAGACTAGAGATCAACTACAGGAAAAAAAACCGCTAAAAAAACAAACACATGGAGATTAAACAACACATACCTAAAAAACCAACTGATCATTGAGGAAATCAAAGGAGAAATAAAAAAAAATCCTAGAAGAAAATGACAATGAACACACGACAGTGCAAAACCTATGGGATACTGAAAACGCAGTTCTAAGTGGGAAGTTTATAGCATTACAATCCCACCTCAAGAAACTAGGAAAATTTAAAAGAATTTAAAGTCTTCCCCAAGATCTCCTTCAAAATTGATGGAGAAATCAAAAGCTTTACAGACAAGCAAAAATTAAAAGAATTTAGTCACACCAAACCAGCCTTACAACAAATGTTAAAGGGACTTATATAGACAACAAGTATAAAAGGAGAAGATCCACGAAACAAACCCATCATAACATCTAAGAAGATGACAATAGGATCATTTGTATCAATAATTACTTTGAATGTCAATGGACTAAACGCCCCAACCAAAAGACACAGAGTGGCTGAATGGATCCAAAAACACGACCCATACATATGCTGCCTCCAGGAAACTCATTTCAGACCTAGAGACACTCATAGACTGAAAGTGAGAGGCTGGAAAAAGATATTCCATGCAAATGGAAATCAAAAGAAAGCTGGAGTAGCAATCCTCATATCAGATAAAATAGATTTTAAAGTAAAGAAGATTCTAAGAGACAAGGCAGGTCACTACATCATGATTAAGGGATCCATCCAAGAAGAAGACATAACAATCATAAATATCTATGCTCCCAACACAGGAGCACCCCAATACATAAGACAAACACTTTCAGACATAAAAGAAGACATTGACAGCAACACAATCATAGTAGGAGACTTTAACACTCCTCTCACACCAATGGACAGATCGTCCAAACAGAAAATTAATAAAGAAACACAAGCCTTAAATGCCACACTAGAAGAAATGGACCTCATTGATATCTTTAGGACTTTCCATCCAAAAGCAGAAGAATACACTTTCTTCTCAAGTGCTCACGGAACATTCTCCAGGATAGACCACATCTTGGGCCACAAATCAATCCTCAGTCAATTCAAGAAAACTGAAATTCTATCAACCATCTTCTCGGACCACAATGCAGTGAGACTAGAGATCAACTACAGGAAAAAACCGCTAAAAACACAAACACATGGAGATTAAACAACACATACCTAAAAAACCAACTGATCATTGAGGAAATCAAAGGAGAAATAAAAAAAATTCCTAGAAGAAAATGACAATGAACACACGACAGTGCAAAACCTATGGGATACTGCAAAAGCAGTTCTAAGAGGGAAGTTTATAGCATTACAATCCCACCTCAAGAAACTAGGAAAATCTCAAACAGACGACCTTACCTTACGCTTAAAACAACTGGAGAAAGAAGAACAAAAACACCCCAAAGCCAGCAGAAGAAGGGAAATCATAAAGATCAGAGCAGAAATAAATGAAAAAGAAACAAAAGAAACAATAGTAAAGATAAATAAAACAAAAAGCTGGTTCTTCGAAAAAGTCAATAAAATCGACACACCACTGGCCAGACTCATTAAGAAAAAGAGAGAGAAGAACCAGATCACCAAAATCAAAAATGAAAAAGGAGAGATTACAACGGACAATGCAGAAATCCAAAGGATTATAAGAGACTATTATGAACAACTCTATGGCAACAAACTGGACAACCTGGAAGAAATGGACAGTTTCTTAGAGAAGATTAATCTCCCAAGACTCAACCATGAAGAAATAGAAACTATGAACAAGCCAATCACAAGCTCAGAAATCGACCTTGTGATCAAAAATCTACCCAAAAATAAAAGCCCAGGGCCAGATGGTTTCACAAGTGAATTCTACCAAACATTTAAAGAAGAGCTAATGCCTGTCCTTCTAAAACTCTTCCAAAAAATTGCCCAGGAAGGAACACTTCCAAACACATTCTACGAGGCCACCATCACCCTGATACCAAAGCCAGGCAAAGACATCACAAAAAAAGAAAATTATAGGCCAATTTCACTGATGAATCTAGATGCCAAAATCCTCAACAAAATCCTAGCAAACAGAATTCAGCAACACATCAAAAAGCTCATTCATCACGATCAAGTTGGGTTCATCCCAGGCATGCAAGGATTCTTCAACATTCGCAAATCAATCAATGTGATACACCATATCAACAAATTGAAAGACAAAAAATCACATGATCATCTCAATAGATGCAGAAAAAGCCTTCGACAAAGTACAACATCCATTTATGATAAAAACTCTTCAAAAAATGGGCATAGAAGGAACTTATCTTAACATAGTGAAAGCCATATATGAGAAGCCCACAGCGAACATTATCCTCAATGGTGAAAAACTCAAAGCATTCCCTCTAAGATCAGGAACAAGACAGGGGCGTCCACTTTCCACCACTACTAATTCAATCCCACCCTGGCAAGATTCTAAGAGGGAAGTTTATAGCATTACAATCCCACCTCAAGAAACTAGGAAAATCTCAAACAGACGACCTTACCTTACGCTTAAAACAACTGGAGAAAGAAGAACAAAAACACCCCAAAGCAAGCAGAAGAAGGGAAATCATAAAGATCAGAGCAGAAATAAATGAAAAAGAAACAAAAGAAACAATAGTAAAGATAAATAAAACAAAAAGCTGGTTCTTCGAAAAAGTCAATAAAATCGACACACCACTGGCCAGACTCATTAAGAAAAAGAGAGAGAAGAACCAGATCACCAAAATCAAAAATGAAAAAGGAGAGATTACAACGGACAATGCAGAAATCCAAAGGATTATAAGAGACTATTATGAACAACTCTATGGCAACAAACTGGACAACCTGGAAGAAATGGACAGTTTCTTAGAGAAGATTAATCTCCCAAGACTCAACCATGAAGAAATAGAAACTATGAACAAGCCAATCACAAGCTCAGAAATCGACCTTGTGATCAAAAATCTACCCAAAAATAAAAGCCCAGGGCCAGATGGTTTCACAAGTGAATTCTACCAAACATTTAAAGAAGAGCTAATGCCTGTCCTTCTAAAACTCTTCCAAAAAATTGCCCAGGAAGGAACACTTCCAAACACATTCTACGAGGCCACCATCACCCTGATACCAAAGCCAGGCAAAGACATCACAAAAAAAGAAAATTATAGGCCAATTTCACTGATGAATCTAGATGCCAAAATCCTCAACAAAATCCTAGCAAACAGAATTCAGCAACACATCAAAAAGCTCATTCATCACGATCAAGTTGGGTTCATCCCAGGCATGCAAGGATTCTTCAACATTCGCAAATCAATCAATGTGATACACCATATCAACAAATTGAAAGACAAAAATCACATGATCATCTCAATAGATGCAGAAAAAGCCTTTGACAAAGTACAACATCCATTTATGATAAAAACTCTTCAAAAAATGGGCATAGAAGGAACTTATCTTAACATAGTGAAAGCCATATATGAGAAGCCCACAGCGAACATTATCCTCAATGGTGAAAAACTCAAAGCATTCCCTCTAAGATCAGGAACAAGACAAGGGTGTCCACTTTCACCACTACTATTCAACATAGTCCTGGAAGTGCTAGCAACAGCAATAAGAGAAGATAAAGAAATCAAAGGAATCCAGATTGGAAAAGAAGAAGTCAAACTCTCTCTATTTGCAGATGACATGATATTATACATAGAAAATCCCAAAGACACTATTACAAAACTACTAGAGTTAATCAGCGAATTCAGCAAAGTTGCAGGATACAAAATCAATATACAGAAATCACTGGCATTCCTATACACAAACAATGAAAAATCAGAAAATGAAATCAAAGAGGCAATCCCCTTCACCATCGCAACCAAAAGAATCAAATATCTAGGAATAAACCTACCCAAAGAAACAAAAGAACTGTACACAGAAAATTACAAGACACTCATGAGAGACATTAAAGAAGACTTAAACAGATGGAGAAATATTCCGTGTTCCTGGGTCGGGAGAATCAATATTGTGAAAATGACCATACTACCAAATGTCATCTATAGATTCAATGCGATCCCTATCAAGCTTCCAATAACATTCTTCACAGAACTAGACCAACGAATAACACAGTTCATATGGAAACACAAAAGACCTCGAATAGCAATATTCTTCAAGACCATTTCTCAGTAACTGTTAAGTTTGGAAGACAGATTTAGTCTTCTCCCCACTTCTGCATTCCTCTACCCAAAGCAATCAAAGCAATTACCTTTGGTTGACTATCTCCTATGCATTAGGCATAGTATGTGGCCTTTTACATACGTTTTCTCAAAACAGATCTATCAAGAGGATATTCTCTTTACACAGACAAGGAATTAGGGGCAGGAAATTATCCAAGATTATTGAAGGTCCCACCGGGAAACACTGAAGAGTTAATATCTGACCTCTCCAAAACAGAGCCCTGTATCCATTCTGGTGTTTGTCTTTCTAGATTATAATTATCTCCTTATGAATCTTTCTCTGCATACCACAGCTCTGCTCTCCAGCATCTAGCATAGTCTCATGCTCAGACAATCTTTCTTGAATGAGTGAACCACTAAAAAAACACAAGACTGTATTCTTATAAAACTTCTTTCAAAAATTAAAGCCCATGGGCATAGAAGGAACTTATCCAAGTAAACCATATATGAGAAGCCCACAGCGAACATTATCCTCAATGGTGAAAAACTCAAAGCATTCCCTCTAAGATCAGGAACAAGACAAGGGTGTCCACTTTCACCACTACTATTCAACATAGTCCTGGAAGTGCTAGCAACAGCAATAAGAGAAGATAAAGAAATCAAAGGAATCCAGATTGGAAAAGAAGAAGTCAAACTCTCTCTATTTGCAGATGACATGATATTATACATAGAAAATCCCAAAGACACTATTACAAAACTACTAGAGTTAATCAGCGAATTCAGCAAAGTTGCAGGATACAAAATCAATATACAGAAATCACTGGCATTCCTATACACAAACAATGAAAAATCAGAAAATGAAATCAAAGAGGCAATCCCCTTCACCATCGCAACCAAAAGAATCAAATATCTAGGAATAAACCTACCCAAAGAAACAAAAGAACTGTACACAGAAAATTACAAGACACTCATGAGAGACATTAAAGAAGACTTAAACAGATGGAGAAATATTCCGTGTTCCTGGGTCGGAGAATCAATATTGTGAAAATGACCATACTACCAAATGTCATCTATAGATTCAATGCGATCCCTATCAAGCTTCCAATAACATTCTTCACAGAACTAGACCAACGAATAACACAGTTCATATGGAAACACAAAAGACCTCGAATAGCAATATTCTTCAAGACCATTTCTCAGTAACTGTTAAGTTTGGAAGACAGATTTAGTCTTCTCCCCACTTCTGCATTCCTCTACCCAAAGCAATCAAAGCAATTACCTTTGGTTGACTATCTCCTATGCATTAGGCATAGTATGTGGCCTTTTACATACGTTTTCTCAAAACAGATCTATCAAGAGGATATTCTCTTTACACAGACAAGGAATTAGGGGCAGGAAATTATCCAAGATTATTGAAGGTCCCACCGGGAAACACTGAAGAGTTAATATCTGACCTCTCCAAAACAGAGCCCTGTATCCATTCTGGTGTTTGTCTTTCTAGATTATAATTATCTCCTTATGAATCTTTCTCTGCATACCACAGCTCTGCTCTCCAGCATCTAGCATAGTCTCATGCTCAGACAATCTTTCTTGAATGAGTGAACCACTTGCAGAAAAATAACACAAGACTGTATTCTTATAAAACAGATAGTTGCCTTTCCATGGAAAGGGATCAACTCTTAGCCATACTTTCAAGCCCAAATTCTGCAATCTCTACCAATTCCATCCTGAGAATATTGACAATGGTAGCATCCAGTGTATAGCCGTGAGTTGGCCTATCCTTACATGAATTTTGAACAGATAGTATGTTGGCATGTTATCGAGGATCGAATATTGTTGTCTACAGTTGTGAGAAAACCTATCTAATAAATGAGCTGTTCTAAGTAATAGAGAGCTCAGTCACCTCAGTAGGAGAGGATCCTTCTATCTTACACAGCTACAGAAAGCTATGGGATGCTGTTTGACGGTCTCGAGGAGTGGGATGGGGGGATATACATATGACTTATCTGGGATCATACATATCTGTAACAATAAAACTCTGTAAAAGTAAGAAGTAAAATAAAAATTGAAAAAAATCCCCATTATAAATGGTGTTATATGTAAGTTTTTCACTGCATAGCTCTCTGATTGTGAATTTCTCTGGGATGAATTTCTTGGAACAGAAGTACTACCTCAAAGTATATAATATTTCTAAAGCTTCTGAAGCTGTGGCCAACTTGCCTTCCCAAATGGGTATACAGGTTTACAGTTGGTTTAATGCCTTTCAAAGCATTAATTAAAAAAAAGAAAAGAAAAGAAAAGAAAGCTATGGGAATTGAGAATGCAGAGCTGATGCTTACTTAAAAGCAGGCAGACACATAAGTAGTCTTAATAAGGCAGCACAAGGTCAGATAGGGATAAGATGTCCCAGAGACTTTCTGATTTGCTGGCACTCTCACCCTTATTATGGACAAGAATTTTCCCTAGGTCTCCTAAATCTTGTGCTTGCTGATGTTGTTCTCCCTTTGACACTTTATAGGGTGAATTTCACAAGCATTTGCCCAACAGGAAATATACAGTAAAGGATATTTAAGAGAAAGTAGCACCGCCTGACTTCTTTGTAAAAGCAGAGTTGATGCAAGGGATTTCCAAGTAGAGTGAGGCAAATAAAATGCCAGTTTAGTGCCTAAATCCTACCAGATGATCAGAGAAGTTACACAATGTGCCCTTTTCTAGCATAGTCTCATGCTCAGACAATCTTTCTTGAATGAGTGAACCACTTGCAGAAAAATAACACAAGACTGTATTCTTATAAAACAGATAGTTGCCTTTCCATGGAAAGGGATCAACTCTTAGCCATACTTTCAAGCCCAAATTCTGCAATCTCTACCAATTCCATCCTGAGAATATTGACAATGGTAGCATCCAGTGTATAGCCGTGAGTTGGCCTATCCTTACATGAATTTTGAACAGATAGTATGTTGGCATGTTATCGAGGATCGAATATTGTTGTCTACAGTTGTGAGAAAACCTATCTAATAAATGAGCTGTTCTAAGTAATAGAGAGCTCAGTCACCTCAGTAGGAGAGGATCCTTCTATCTTACACAGCTACAGAAAGCTATGGGATGCTGTTTGACGGTCTCGAGGAGTGGGATGGGGGGATATACATATGACTTATCTGGGATCATACATATCTGTAACAATAAAACTCTGTAAAAGTAAGAAGTAAAATAAAAATTGAAAAAAATCCCCATTATAAATGGTGTTATATGTAAGTTTTTCACTGCATAGCTCTCTGATTGTGAATTTCTCTGGGATGAATTTCTTGGAACAGAAGTACTACCTCAAAGTATATAATATTTCTAAAGCTTCTGAAGCTGTGGCCAACTTGCCTTCCCAAATGGGTATACAGGTTTACAGTTGGTTTAATGCCTTTCAAAGCATTAATTAAAAAAAAGAAAAGAAAAGAAAAGAAAGCTATGGGAATTGAGAATGCAGAGCTGATGCTTACTTAAAAGCAGGCAGACACATAAGTAGTCTTAATAAGGCAGCACAAGGTCAGATAGGGATAAGATGTCCCAGAGACTTTCTGATTTGCTGGCACTCTCACCCTTATTATGGACAAGAATTTTCCCTAGGTCTCCTAAATCTTGTGCTTGCTGATGTTGTTCTCCCTTTGACACTTTATAGGGTGAATTTCACAAGCATTTGCCCAACAGGAAATATACAGTAAAGGATATTTAAGAGAAAGTAGCACCGCCTGACTTCTTTGTAAAAGCAGAGTTGATGCAAGGGATTTCCAAGTAGAGTGAGGCAAATAAAATGCCAGTTTAGTGCCTAAATCCTACCAGATGATCAGAGAGAAGTTACACAATGTGCCCTTTTCCCAAGCATGTTTGTGTGCAGGAAGGGCTACAGTGAGAAGTGAGAGCGTTAATGGATTTGGTAAAGGAGACAGATTTTGTGATAGATTGATTTTTAATTAGCTTTCTGTTCCATTCTCTGAGTACAATGAGATTTAATAATATAAAAAGAAACACCTTAGTTTTCTTGGGGTTGAGCAGCTATAATTTTGTGGGTTTGCAACCATGCATGCCTCATTTTGATGGCCATGAGAGGGTCTGTATTCTTGTTTGTAACAGGTCACTATTGTCTGCTGGGTAAGGAATGTGTTTGAAACTCAAGGGGAAAATATGGACCATCCATTGCTTGTATTATATTTCTTTCTTTGCATGTCTGTCATTTTCATTGGTACATTCAGTGGAATTAGGTCAGCTATGGTTTTAGTTAGCAATGCAGCTCTGGTGTTATACACAAATCATATGATGTTTCTAATTATCTCTGCTTTTTGACTTCAATCTGAAACCAAATCCTTAACTATGCATGGCTTAGAGGTGTTTCCTTCTCCCTCTTTCCCTTTTGCTTTGACTTCTTTCTGGGGTGAATATGAAACTTAATCTTGCAATAACAAGACACAATATTCTTGGCTTTAAAGACAGCTTGAAAGCCCTGGGTTAAGAGAGAAAGAAATGGATAATTACTCTATGTATACATGTAGATGGAGATTGTTGCAGTAATTAATTGCATGAGCCACTACTGTCTTTCTAAGGAGTATTGAGATGCTTATTTGAACTTTGTAGGTACACCAAGGTGCCTTTGAAAGTCTCAGTGGCCTGCCTTAGGCCAAGAGCTCTAGATTTTCTGACTCTAGAGCTGTGCTCAGTTTTCAAGGATATGGAAGCAGTTGAAAAGGATTTCTACGGTCTCAAAATGTGAGCTACTATGTGGTGGTAGAGGGAGGGAAACTAGGAAATGTGACAATGTGTAAAGAGATACTACTTTTTTTTTTTTAAACTGAGTTCTAGTGGGAACGTGTCACAAAGAGAGGTTTTCGAAAACATGACTGTTGACTTAAACACAGGACTGATTTTCTTCATTCTAGTTTATCAGATGCTAGGACAATACAACTGTGTAGAAGTGCCTCAAGGCAGAGACCAAATGACCTCCGAATGCTTTCAGATCTGCAGCTCTGTAAAGAGACAGGAAAACTATCTGTGTTGCCCAGCCCCCTGGGGCTGACCCTTGGTCACATGCTTTAAGAGTTTTAGGCATGATTTGCAGCAACAGGGCTGGATTTAGAGGACACTATATTAAGTGAAGTAAGTCAAACAGAGAAGACAAATACTGTTTATCACTTACATGTAGTATCTAAAGAAATACAACAAACTAGTGAAAAAAATGAAAATGAAGGAGATTCACAGATATAGGGAACAAGCTGTTGGCTCCCAGTAGGTAGAGGGAGGAGCGGAGGGGCAAGATAGGGGTACAGGATTTAAACAAGGGATTCTTAATGGGATTATATGAAATCACAAGTGAAATTTTTGAAAATTGTACAGCACTGTAGAATTTTTAATAAATAAATACACTTAAAAGTCTTAGGTATGGAAGATTCTTGAAAGCCTAAGAGTTGAGAGAAGTTACACATAAGGAAGAGAGAGATAGTATCACTTGATTTTCCTTTCCTTCTTAACAAACATATTTATTATTTACCAGGTACTAGGACCTTGATAAGCTATGGGGATTAAACTAAAAAAAAAAAAAAAAGGAGTAGATGACGGTGCTAGCCTTCAAGGGGCCCAAAGTGTGATGGAAGAGACATACATGTGAATAGATCCTTACAATCCGGTTCTGGAAGAGAAACTGTAGCAAACTGAGTTCTGTCCCACAGAAAGCTAGGTTCAAGCCCTTACCCCTGCTACCTGGGAGTGCAAGCTTATTTGGAAATACAGTGTTTGCACATGTAGCTAAGTTGAAGGTCTTGAGGTAAGATCATCCTGGACTTGGGCTGGGCCCTAAATTATTGACTGGTGCCCTTATAAGAGAAATGTGAGAAAATTTGAGATGCAGAGACACACAAGGCCAGGTGATGACTGATACTGAGATTGGATTTAAGCAGCCCAAGCCAAAGGGTGCCACAGTTTCAAACAGCCGGGAAAAGGCAGGAAAAGGTGAAGAAAGATCATGTCTCAGACCCTTCAGAGGGAGCCGACTTTTGGATATTCTTGATTTTGGACTTCTGGCCTCAAGAGCTGTGAGAGAATACCTTTCTGTTGTTTTCAACACTGTGTGTGTTAATTTGTTATGACGGACTTAGGAAATGATTACAGATATCTATAAAAGAATAATCAGAAAGAAGTTGTATCTAAAGCTCAGGGCAGGCTTCTCAAAGAATGGACCACTTAAGCAGAGTCTTGAAAGGAGAGCAGTTCACCTGTTGCTCAAGGGGGTAAAAGACATTACAGGCAGAGGAAGTCTGACAGCGTATTCAGGGTGAACCAATATGTCTTCAGGAACCATTGTGCTATCAGTGTAGCTGGAGTACAGGGAGGATGTGAGGAATGAGAGACAATGAGGAAAACTGGAGCAAAATTGTGAAGGTTTTGTATGGCATGTAAGGAGAACTGAACTTTCTCTAGGCCATTTGTCCTCAATTTCTCTGCCATAATGCAATGTGTCTGTGAGATACATTGTAAGTAATTTACCATGAATAAGAAAATGCTGAAATTTTCTCATATAATTAGTTTTACTCTCAACTAGAGATAATTTAAAGTTATTCAGGTAAGTAAGCCTTCCTTGCTTGTATTTTGATATATTTCTTCATTAGGAGGGAAAGGGGCAAAGCTGTGACAAACATTCAGAGAATGGTATGTAACTGGTACCCACTGAGAATATGAACACCTGTTTTCTGTGTGGTAGAAAAGATATTCATTATTTTGGGCAGTAGGAATTCAATGGAGGCTTTGAAATTGTACAATGATTTTGACTTCTTAGGATACCTTTGAAGATAATGCTGAGAATGGGAAAAAAATGAAAAAATTGCTTTTGCTGGGTAGCTTATGGTAGTAGTTGTGACCAGGATCAATGGAGGTCATGATCTTAGTGGCTTTGGGGATGGAGAAGTGAGAGGAGGCAGTTCTCAAGAGATCTTTCTGAGATATAAATGACTAGTCTATATGATAAGGATGATTTATTCAAATTTGGAAGAGTAGATGGTGATACTATTGAATTAGAGAATATAGTGTGAGAAGAGGGATAAGTTTTTGAGAGAATATAATGAGTAGAAATTGAACATATTTGATTCAGATTGAATGTCCAGAAGGAGGTGTCTGGGTTCTTCCAAGATATAGAGTATTGGGTATTATCACCATGATGGGGAACTCTCCGTTGAAGGAAAACTGTCTAAGGTATACAAGAGACAGCCAGGAACAAAACTTTCAGAAACAGCTCATAATAAAACAAGAGAGGGATGAGCCAGTGAAGGAGCCTGAGAAAGTCTGGTTTTATATATATATATATATAGGTCAGAGGGAAATAAAGATGAAGGTTCTCTTGAAAACCAAGGAAGGTCCAGTGTACTAGAATCTTATGGCTGCCAAAACAAATTACCACAAACTTTGCTTAAAAAAAAATTTATTCATTCACCATTCTGGAGGCTAGAAGTCTGAAATCAAGGGTGCAGTCAGCCCATACCCTCACCAAATGGGGAGAATACTTGCTTGGCTCTTTCATCTCCTGATGGCTTCTAGTGTTTCTTGTCTTGGGAAGCACAACTCCAGCCTCAACTTCTCTCTTGGTATGGCCTTCATCCTGTTGGCTCTGTGTCTTAAATTTCCTCTTCATTATAAGGACACTACCAATTATTGAATTTAAAACCCACTCTAAGTCCAGGATGTTCTCATGTGTGAGATCCTTAATTTAACTGCATCTGCAAAGACTCTATTTCCAAGTAAGTTTACGTTCCCAGGTACTGGCAGCTGGGACTAAGACACAGCGTTTTGTGAAACACAGTTCATTACACAGGTCATACTATATGTCCAGGGAAGGAAGACTGGACCTTAGATTTGACAATAAGAAGGTTGTTGATGACTTGATTCAGAGAAATTCCAGGAGAGGAATTTCAAGGTATTTGTTCAGCTCATGACTTGGTAGATCTACAGGTATTGATGGGTACACTATTCCCCCTAGAAGAAGGCAACATCAACACTTCAGCAGGCAAGATCACCCAATTTACAAATGATCTAGCAGAGGACTGGAAAGGGTAAGTAATTTGACAAAGGTTGTATCACTGGAGTCCAACCTAGATTTTCATCTTCCAGAGCTCTGCTCAGATTTCTTTAGTTTTTGAAAATTATATTAACTTCTCCCCACAACGTAAAAATCATTCATAAGCAGAATAATCTGACAGAGGGATATAGAGATTGGTATTCTACTTTGAGACCAGAGGAAGGTATGATAGTCAACTGTTCCTTGTTTGCCCAGGCCTGTAAGGGTTCGTGGGACACAACCCTAGTTCTAAAACAGACAAAATGTTCAGCAAACAGAGACAACTTGATGAATGTAATTAGAGGAAGGACCCAAGAAAAGCTGTGGCTCAGGGACAGGATGACGGGACAGAAGCAGAAAATAGCCACTGATTAGCCAGGACCAAGCAGATAGAAGGTGAGGGCTTCCCTGCTGACTCAGTGTTAAAGAATCCAACTGTCAATGTAGGAGATGTGGGTTTAGTCCCTGAGTTGGGAAGATCCCCTGGAAGAGGAAATGGCAACCCACTTTTGTGGAGTTGGGTTGCCTGGAGCCTGGTGGGTTGCAGTCCTTGAAACTGCAAAGAATCAGACACAATTTAGTAACTAAACAGCAACAAAAAGCAGAGAGTGGGCTGGAGGTAGAGGAGGTGGAAAAATTTAGGAAATAAATACCCTGTCCTCTCTTTCCTCCCAGTTTCCAAACTGCTGGCATAACTGGAGAGTTGGAGAGCCCAGGTTTATATTCCATCAAGGTCAGTCTCCTGGGCACTTAGAAGTACAGGAAAGGGCTGAGAATGAATCTGAAAAAAACACAAACAGCTGATAATTATCAGAGGCATCTATTATGTGCTGGACATTGTATTTGGTGCTTTAACAAAAAAGTATCTCCTTTAAGAACAGTGTGGAGACTTCTGAAAATAGAGCTATCATATGGAACCACTCCTTGATGTATATCCAGGAGAGGAATTTCAAGGTATTTGTTCAGCTCATGACTTGGTAGATCTACAGGTTTTTGGGTACACTATTCCCCCTAGAAGAAGGCAACATCAACACTTCAGCAGGCAAGATCACCCAATTTACAAATGATCTAGCAGAGGACTGGAAAGGGTAAGTAATTTGACAAAGGTTGTATCACTGGAGTCCAACCTAGATTTTCATCTTCCAGAGCTCTGCTCAGATTTCTTTAGTTTTTGAAAATTATATTAACTTCGCCCCACAACGTAAAAATCATTCATAAGCAGAATAATCTGACAGAGGGATATAGAGATTGGTATTCTACTTTGAGACCAGAGGAAGGTATGATAGTCAACTGTTCCTTGTTTGCCCAGGCCTGTAAGGGTTCGTGGGACACAACCCTAGTTCTAAAACAGACAAAATGTTCAGCAAACAGAGACAACTTGATGAATGTAATTAGAGGAAGGACCCAAGAAAAGCTGTGGCTCAGGGACAGGATGACGGGACAGAAGCAGAAAATAGCCACTGATTAGCCAGGACCAAGCAGATAGAAGGTGAGGGCTTCCCTGCTGACTCAGTGTTAAAGAATCCAACTGTCAATGTAGGAGATGTGGGTTTAGTCCCTGAGTTGGGAAGATCCCCTGGAAGAGGAAATGGCAACCCACTTTTGTGGAGTTGGGTTGCCTGGAGCCTGGTGGGTTGCAGTCCTTGAAACTGCAAAGAATCAGACACAATTTAGTAACTAAACAGCAACAAAAAGCAGAGAGTGGGCTGGAGGTAGAGGAGGTGGAAAAATTTAGGAAATAAATACCCTGTCCTCTCTTTCCTCCCAGTTTCCAAACTGCTGGCATAACTGGAGAGTTGGAGAGCCCAGGTTTATATTCCATCAAGGTCAGTCTCCTGGGCACTTAGAAGTACAGGAAAGGGCTGAGAATGAATCTGAAAAAAACACAAACAGCTGATAATTATCAGAGGCATCTATTATGTGCTGGACATTGTATTTGGTGCTTTAACAAAAAAGTATCTCCTTTAAGAACAGTGTGGAGATTCTTTAAAAAACTGAAAATAGAGCTATCATATGGCCCTGCAACCCTACTCCTTGATGTATATCCAGAGAAAATCATAACTCAAAAAAATACATGTACCCCGATGTTCATTGTAGCACTATTTACAATAACCAAGACATGAAGACAACCTAAATGTCCATAAACAGAAGAATGGATAAAGAAGATGTGGTCCATATATACATAGGAATACTAGTCAGTCTAAGGAAGAACAAAATAATGCCACTTGCAACAACATGCAACTAGAGATTATCATACTAAGCGAGACAAAGACAAGTATCACATGCTATCACTTACATGTTGAATCTAAAAAAAAAAAAACAAGATACAAATGAACTAAAATACAGAACATAAATGGACACACAAACAAAGAAAAAAAACTTAACAGTTGCCAAAGGGGTAGGATAAAGCAGGGTGAAAATGAAGTCACTCAGTCCTATCCGACACTTGGTGAGTCATGGACAAGTCATGGAGTTCTCCAGGCAAGGACACTGGAAGTGGGTAGCCTTTCCCTTCTCCAGGGAATTTTCCCAACCCAGGGATCAAACCAAGGTCTCCCACATTGCAGGCAGATCCTTCACCATCTGAGCCACCAGGCCAGCCCAGGAATCCTGGAGTAGGAAGCTAATCCCTTCTCCAAAGGAGCTTCCTACCTAGGAATCAAACTAGAGTCTCCTGCATTGCAGATTCTTTACCAGCTGAGCTACAAGGGGATCCAAGGGATAAATTAGGAGTCTGGAATTAACATATACCTACTAATACATAGAAAATAGGAGAAGGAAATGGCAAGTCACTCCAGTATGCTTGTTTGGAAATTCATGGACAAAGGAGACTGGCGGGCTACAATCTATGAGGTTGCAAAGAGATGGACAAAACTTAGTGACTAAACAATAATAACCACCACAAGAACAACCTACTGTGTAGCACAAGCAACTACACTCAATATTTTATAATAACTCCTAAAGGAAAATACTGAAAAAGTATCTGCCTCACTTTTCTGTACACCTGAAACTAATAGAACATTGTAAACCAACTATGGTTTAATTAACAAAAAAGTATCTCCTTTAAGAACAGTGTGGAGATTCTTTAAAAAACTGAAAATAGAGCTATCATATGGCCCTGCAACCCTACTCCTTGATGTATATCCAGAGAAAATCATAACTCAAAAAAATACATGTACCCCGATGTTCATTGTAGCACTATTTACAATAACCAAGACATGAAGACAACCTAAATGTCCATAAACAGAAGAATGGATAAAGAAGATGTGGTCCATATATACATAGGAATACTAGTCAGTCTAAGGAAGAACAAAATAATGCCACTTGCAACAACATGCAACTAGAGATTATCATACTAAGCGAGACAAAGACAAGTATCACATGCTATCACTTACATGTTGAATCTAAAAAAAAAAAAAAACAAGATACAAATGAACTAAAATACAGAACATAAATGGACACACAAACAAAGAAAAAAAACTTAACAGTTGCCAAAGGGGTAGGATAAAGCAGGGTGAAAATGAAGTCACTCAGTCCTATCCGACACTTGGTGAGTCATGGACAAGTCATGGAGTTCTCCAGGCAAGGACACTGGAAGTGGGTAGCCTTTCCCTTCTCCAGGGAATTTTCCCAACCCAGGGATCAAACCAAGGTCTCCCACATTGCAGGCAGATCCTTCACCATCTGAGCCACCAGGCCAGCCCAGGAATCCTGGAGTAGGAAGCTAATCCCTTCTCCAAAGGAGCTTCCTACCTAGGAATCAAACTAGAGTCTCCTGCATTGCAGATTCTTTACCAGCTGAGCTACAAGGGGATCCAAGGGATAAATTAGGAGTCTGGAATTAACATATACCTACTAATACATAGAAAATAGGAGAAGGAAATGGCAAGTCACTCCAGTATGCTTGTTTGGAAATTCATGGACAAAGGAGACTGGCGGGCTACAATCTATGAGGTTGCAAAGAGATGGACAAAACTTAGTGACTAAACAATAATAACCACCACAAGAACAACCTACTGTGTAGCACAAGCAACTACACTCAATATTTTATAATAACTCCTAAAGGAAAATACTGAAAAAGTATCTGCCTCACTTTTCTGTACACCTGAAACTAATAGAACATTGTAAACCAACTATGGTTTAATTAAAAAAAAATTACCTCCTTTAATCTTCAAAAGCACTTTGAAAGGTAGAGATCATTAAGCTGAGCATTCACAATGAGAGAATTTAAGCTTGGAGGAGTAAAGTAACTTTATTGATGAGTGCTTTTGTCAGGCCACAATGCAGTGAACACCTCAGTTTCTTCCTTTAAATCACATAATCATCCTAGTAACTCAAATTTGACTTGGGAGCTTCTAGACCTATATATTTGTAGTTACAAGCTTACTGATAATTTTTAGGGTTTCTTTTACATATTTTCTCTTTATTATTACATAAAGAATCTAAATTATGTTATTACAATATAAAAAAAATCACTGTCAACAAGTCAGGATTGGCAAAAATTGTAGACTTGAATAAAGTCAAAGACTAAAAAACAAATGGAATATAGACAGCAGTCAGATTGCAAAGCATTATCAGTTGCTATACTTGGATTGAAAACTTTACCTGAATCTCCTGATGGTCAAAATGAAAAAATAAACAGGGGCAGTCACATAGTTCTTATTTTTCACAAATAATAAAAATAATCACTTATTATGAGATAGATACTGTTCTATGTATTTAAGTGTCTACCTCATATGACCCACCCACCACCCCCCCCCCAAAAAAAAACACAACTCTTATTTACAGATGAGGAGAAAGAGTCATTGAGAGCTTAACAGTTTATCATCAAGTATATAACTCGCATTTGGTGGAGCTAGGTTTCAAACCCAGATCATCTGACTATACCACTATAGTAGACTGTTTATAAAGACAACCACATCTGTACTCAAGAGAAAGTAAAGCTTTCTAAAGATTTATTTCTGTGTTTTCTAATGTGGGACATAGAGGACCCTAAAAGAAGTACTAGATCAAGCTCTTATTTTTTCTTTTTTTGTATTTTTTCTCTCTTTTCTATTTTGTCTTCTATTTTGTTGTTGTTGTTTTATTCATTTCTTCTTTTTAGATCAAGCTCTTAATTAATGATCCTTCTTTGCTGAAAATGAAAGATTTACCCCAAATGTAAGTCAGTAGGTAGAATCCCTCCTGAAAACAAGACAATAGGATCTATACTTTGGTAATTGCATCTATGTAATAAGCTTTGTGAGTCCCATTAACTGTTTTCATGTTCATGAAAGACCTTGTTTTTTTCATATGCACAATACTGAGTATCTCATGTGTACATGTGCTATAATATTAGTGAGGAGGATGAAGGGAGACAGAAGAGAGGGCTGATTTTTTTGTACAAATACACACCCATACAAGTAAATTGAATTACCAGGATCTGGAAGAGAAATTGGTGTTATGGACTATTCCATGGCATAAGAGTCAATTGATGTTTAGCCTGTAGATATAGAATAAACACATGGATCTTAATAACATTTTGTCATGATTTATTTCATGCTATGTTGAAGTCTTTAAATTGTAACAAATGTCCAATAGCCTGTTACAAGGTGTTTCATCTTTAGGATATTTTAAGCATAATCAATATCTCTGAACATCAGAGAAACACACATTTTGGCCAATATGTTTTTCATATCATATGCATAGTACTTAGTAAGTTTTAGGTCTATGGACACTTGGTTTGTCCACAAGTGGCTTGCAAACAAATAAAACAATGTGCATCATGATTCCCATTATGCAACTTGGGTTAAAAATATCTGGCATTGAGAAATATTTTACTGCTCATCTGGGAACCCATTGTCTATCTTCTGAATGATTATATATTCATTCATAGTAGGCGTCTATTTCAGACATTAGTCAGGATGGTTACAGTTTTGATGTACTGATTTTGATTTATGGATCATTTTGGTTTTGAAGAGGCCATTTGTTTTATCCTTGCTATGTGTATATCTGATAAATGTGCTCTTTTAGAAGGTGGAAGACCCAGGGCATGTGAACAGCTTGGTTGGAGGGGTGAAGGTTCTGGCACAGACAGGTGGTTGACTGCCAGGAATATTTAGGCTGAAAATATATGAGGCAGAGGCAAGTCCATGGCTGTGCATCATATTTTTGATGTACTGATACTTTGGCTTTGGTTTTGTGACTAAATTTACATGGGGGAGGATCTTGTGGGTGTGTGTATTCTACATGAAAATAAAATGTTATTTGATGATGCTATGAAATTTTGATTTCTTCAGTCAGGTTCACAGCCACTCTCATGGTCTCAAGCTACACATATTACCCCATAAATAGTACCATGGAAATGTGTCAACAAAATTCGACCTACTGAAATCAGGTCTTAGAATAACAACTGCTGGTGCTCTGGCTCAAAAAGCAGGTGTGAGACCACCTACGGCAGCAGCTCAGAAAGCTTCCTGTCAGTGTGAAACCAGCATGGGCTTCCTCCAAGGTGCCAAATCATGGAGTAGATAGTGTAGCAACATGAAGATAAAATGTTAATATAATTTACTTTTCATAAGCGCTTGGGCTAGTGCCAGAGAAACAAATTAGTTACAAAACAACTGCTCAAACCAAAGCATTCAGCCTGCAGCTAATGTACCAGGGTCTGTTTCTGAACATTTTATGTTTTTCTGTTTATGGAGTACCAGGCTGTGAAAAATCTTTGTGGATGGAGGTAGGGAGGAGACAGGGTTGGTTTAATCCATTGTAGGACAGCATTTTGCACCTGTTTTTACAAGAAAGAGCATGTAATATAAGATGTATGTGTGTGTGCTAGTTGCTTGGGAGTAGAGGTGGGACTGATTAAGAGTGGAAAACTGAGAGGGCCCTCAAACAAGGAGGGCCCTCCTCAGTCAGGGAGGTCCAAGGTTTTATTGCCTGAGAAGTGTATAACTCACTGCCAAAGGGGAAATGGGCTCCAACCTCCCTGGGCAAATGAAAGCTACAAAAGCAAAGGATAGTGGAGAAATCATTAGGGAATCCTTGCCTACAACATTGAAGCAGCATGGGTGCTCCCTACTATCTTTCATGGGATGGCCCCCCACCCTTGCAGTTCTGAGAGGCAACATTGAATTAACTGCGCTGGAAAAGCAAAGATTTTGCAAACTCTTAAAATATTGAAAAATTGGCTTGCTTTTACTTCCACCCAGATCAACTTGGAATATTATTTAAAAAATTCATTGCATGCTTTCAATAGCAATGTATCTAAAAGCTCTCTGGTTTGTTTTATATTTAGGCTGAAAATATATGAGGCAGAGGCAAGTCCATGGCTGTGCATCATATTTTTGATGTACTGATACTTTGGCTTTGGTTTTGTGACTAAATTTACATGGGGGAGGATCTTGTGGGTGTGTGTATTCTACATGAAAATAAAATGTTATTTGATGATGCTATGAAATTTTGATTTCTTCAGTCAGGTTCACAGCCACTCTCATGGTCTCAAGCTACACATATTACCCCATAAATAGTACCATGGAAATGTGTCAACAAAATTCGACCTACTGAAATCAGGTCTTAGAATAACAACTGCTGGTGCTCTGGCTCAAAAAGCAGGTGTGAGACCACCTACGGCAGCAGCTCAGAAAGCTTCCTGTCAGTGTGAAACCAGCATGGGCTTCCTCCAAGGTGCCAAATCATGGAGTAGATAGTGTAGCAACATGAAGATAAAATGTTAATATAATTTACTTTTCATAAGCGCTTGGGCTAGTGCCAGAGAAACAAATTAGTTACAAAACAACTGCTCAAACCAAAGCATTCAGCCTGCAGCTAATGTACCAGGGTCTGTTTCTGAACATTTTATGTTTTTCTGTTTATGGAGTACCAGGCTGTGAAAAATCTTTGTGGATGGAGGTAGGGAGGAGACAGGGTTGGTTTAATCCATTGTAGGACAGCATTTTGCACCTGTTTTTACAAGAAAGAGCATGTAATATAAGATGTATGTGTGTGTGCTAGTTGCTTGGGAGTAGAGGTGGGACTGATTAAGAGTGGAAAACTGAGAGGGCCCTCAAACAAGGAGGGCCCTCCTCAGTCAGGGAGGTCCAAGGTTTTATTGCCTGAGAAGTGTATAACTCACTGCCAAAGGGGAAATGGGCTCCAACCTCCCTGGGCAAATGAAAGCTACAAAAGCAAAGGATAGTGGAGAAATCATTAGGGAATCCTTGCCTACAACATTGAAGCAGCATGGGTGCTCCCTACTATCTTTCATGGGATGGCCCCCCACCCTTGCAGTTCTGAGAGGCAACATTGAATTAACTGCGCTGGAAAAGCAAAGATTTTGCAAACTCTTAAAATATTGAAAAATTGGCTTGCTTTTACTTCCACCCAGATCAACTTGGAATATTATTTAAAAAAAAATTCATTGCATGCTTTCAATAGCAATGTATCTAAAAGCTCTCTGGTTTGTTTTATAGGTTATTTAAAGTATAAAGTTTTATAGTACAAATGAGTATAAGCTGGGATTAACTGTTGGAGAAAGGAACAATCTGACTGACTAAACTGCAGGAAACTGGAGGCAGAAAGGAAGCAAAACACTGCCTTGCCTTTATGAATTTCATCTTGATATGAAATGTGTCTGGATTTTAGAGGACCACATATACTCTAATAGGATTGTCTAGGGCGACTAACACAAAGTGTGCAGTGGTCTAAGAGTGTCTATATTGCATTGTTCATTCACTACAATTTATTTTCCATGAAATTGGTATCTGTGAATAAAATGTAACCGTTAGGTATCAAGGCAGCAACAATTACACTGATTAAAATTGAATCCCATTAGGTTTATTCTCTTTGGAAATCCAGCATCCTCTTATAAAGGAGGGCAAATTAAGCAGAGTATGGCTATACCATTCCTCGTTTAGCCTCAGTTCTTATTTGAGTTGCCTGGGACCAGATATGAGAAAGATTACTGTAATTAAAAGATTAAAATTGGATGAGATATTTTAAGGCTCTACTTCTGTACAGATAGACCTTTGGAATGACCCAGTAAAACAGAAAAAACATATCCCTCTTTATTAGCGCTAGACAGCCCTCTTCCTCAGGTATTCAAATTTTTTAACTTTTTAAGAGCAGTTTTAGTTTTATGGCAAAATTGAGCAGAAAGTACAGAGAATTTTCTACACAATCCCTGTCCTGATGTACATGCAGATACCCACACTATCAATGCCCCTCACCAGGGGGTACGTTTGTTATGATGGTTGAACCCACGTTGACCCATAATTATCACTCAAAGTCTATAGCTTATGTTAGGGATCAATCACTCTTGGTGTTGTAAATTCTGAGGATTTAGACAAATCTATGATGACATAAATCCACTATTACAGTATCCTACAGGATGGTTTCACTGACCGAAAATACTCTGTGTTCTGCCTTTTCATTCCTTCTCCTCCCCTACCCTCTGACAACTACCAATCTTTTTACTGTCTCCATAGGCTACACAGGCCTTTTATATAAAGTCCTATAGTTGGAATCTTACAGTGCATAGTTTTTAGGGTGTTTTCTTTTAATAAACAATGTGCATTTAAAGTTTCTCTGTCTTTTCACAGCCAGATAGCTCATTACGTTTTGTGTTGAATAAGCTGGGATTAACTGTTGGAGAAAGGAACAATCTGACTGACTAAACTGCAGGAAACTGGAGGCAGAAAGGAAGCAAAACACTGCCTTGCCTTTATGAATTTCATCTTGATATGAAATGTGTCTGGATTTTAGAGGACCACATATACTCTAATAGGATTGTCTAGGGCGACTAACACAAAGTGTGCAGTGGTCTAAGAGTGTCTATATTGCATTGTTCATTCACTACAATTTATTTTCCATGAAATTGGTATCTGTGAATAAAATGTAACCGTTAGGTATCAAGGCAGCAACAATTACACTGATTAAAATTGAATCCCATTAGGTTTATTCTCTTTGGAAATCCAGCATCCTCTTATAAAGGAGGGCAAATTAAGCAGAGTATGGCTATACCATTCCTCGTTTAGCCTCAGTTCTTATTTGAGTTGCCTGGGACCAGATATGAGAAAGATTACTGTAATTAAAAGATTAAAATTGGATGAGATATTTTAAGGCTCTACTTCTGTACAGATAGACCTTTGGAATGACCCAGTAAAACAGAAAAAACATATCCCTCTTTATTAGCGCTAGACAGCCCTCTTCCTCAGGTATTCAAATTTTTTAACTTTTTAAGAGCAGTTTTAGTTTTATGGCAAAATTGAGCAGAAAGTACAGAGAATTTTCTACACAATCCCTGTCCTGATGTACATGCAGATACCCACACTATCAATGCCCCTCACCAGGGGGTACGTTTGTTATGATGGTTGAACCCACGTTGACCCATAATTATCACTCAAAGTCTATAGCTTATGTTAGGGATCAATCACTCTTGGTGTTGTAAATTCTGAGGATTTAGACAAATCTATGATGACATAAATCCACTATTACAGTATCCTACAGGATGGTTTCACTGACCGAAAATACTCTGTGTTCTGCCTTTTCATTCCTTCTCCTCCCCTACCCTCTGACAACTACCAATCTTTTTACTGTCTCCATAGGCTACACAGGCCTTTTATATAAAGTCCTATAGTTGGAATCTTACAGTGCATAGTTTTTTTAGGGTGTTTTCTTTTAATAAACAATGTGCATTTAAAGTTTCTCTGTCTTTTCACAGCCAGATAGCTCATTACGTTTTGTGTTGAATAATATTCTATTGTCTAGATGCGAGTATTTAATTTCAAGTAAAGTCTTCTGCTCAGATGGAAGAAACAGGAGTGTGGTTTGTGTAATTTGGGACAAAAATGGACTTAAATAAACAGCTAACTGCACTGGTGATAGTTGAATGAATGAGGCCACATCAGTTTCCTTGGTAAAGCAGAACTGAGTTTTCCATTGCAGACTATGTCCTCCATTCTGAGAATTTCCTCATGATCACAAGAGAATCTCTGTCTACTGAGTTCTGTAAATATTTGAAATGTATTTGTTGGTGAGGACGGAACTTCCTGTTCAGTCACAGCATACTGGATGCTCTGTACACCTGGTCTGAATACTTTGGTAGAAACAGAGAGCTTCCCATTGAAAGAAAATGTCCAGAAGTCAGCCCTCATCATGTGAGGAATTTGCATGCCGTTCATGGGACAGCATGCTCTGGCAAGCTGGGTGCTGTTTTGCCATAAAGGACAGTTCTATGTTAATGAATTTTAGCTGTTTTACTTTTGTTAGTAAACTTAAAGGTAACTTTTTCTCCTTTAGACTTAATAGTGAGAGAAGAAAAGCTTCAAAAACAAATGTGGAAGGGATATTTAAAGCTTGTATGATGATGTTCAGTTTGAGGACCCTTAAAAGAATCATATAACCATGATATGTCCTACAGCAGATAAGGGAGAGGATCCCCACTTTTCCAATTCTGATGGATTTAGAAGAATGGGTTTTCCATTTTGATGGTTTTCTAGTTTGATGCTGGATTTCATGAGGACAAACATGGGTTGTACAGTTTGTTAATAATGTGTTGTTAGCATTTAGTTGAGTACTGACATGGACAAGCTGGTGCTACTGACTTAATGCAGTAAACATTTGACTCATCCTACAGGATGGTTTCACTGACCGAAAATACTCTGTGTTCTGCCTTTTCATTCCTTCTCCTCCCCTACCCTCTGACAACTACCAATCTTTTTACTGTCTCCATAGGCTACACAGGCCTTTTATATAAAGTCCTATAGTTGGAATCTTACAGTGCATAGTTTTTTTAGGGTGTTTTCTTTTAATAAACAATGTGCATTTAAAGTTTCTCTGTCTTTTCACAGCCAGATAGCTCATTACGTTTTGTGTTGAATAATATTCTATTGTCTAGATGCGAGTATTTAATTTCAAGTAAAGTCTTCTGCTCAGATGGAAGAAACAGGAGTGTGGTTTGTGTAATTTGGGACAAAAATGGACTTAAATAAACAGCTAACTGCACTGGTGATAGTTGAATGAATGAGGCCACATCAGTTTCCTTGGTAAAGCAGAACTGAGTTTTCCATTGCAGACTATGTCCTCCATTCTGAGAATTTCCTCATGATCACAAGAGAATCTCTGTCTACTGAGTTCTGTAAATATTTGAAATGTATTTGTTGGTGAGGACGGAACTTCCTGTTCAGTCACAGCATACTGGATGCTCTGTACACCTGGTCTGAATACTTTGGTAGAAACAGAGAGCTTCCCATTGAAAGAAAATGTCCAGAAGTCAGCCCTCATCATGTGAGGAATTTGCATGCCGTTCATGGGACAGCATGCTCTGGCAAGCTGGGTGCTGTTTTGCCATAAAGGACAGTTCTATGTTAATGAATTTTAGCTGTTTTACTTTTGTTAGTAAACTTAAAGGTAACTTTTCTCCTTTAGACTTAATAGTGAGAGAAGAAAAGCTTCAAAAACAAATGTGGAAGGGATATTTAAAGCTTGTATGATGATGTTCAGTTTGAGGACCCTTAAAAGAATCATATAACCATGATATGTCCTACAGCAGATAAGGGAGAGGATCCCCACTTTTCCAATTCTGATGGATTTAGAAGAATGGGTTTTCCATTTTGATGGTTTTCTAGTTTGATGCTGGATTTCATGAGGACAAACATGGGTTGTACAGTTTGTTAATAATGTGTTGTTAGCATTTAGTTGAGTACTGACATGGACAAGCTGGTGCTACTGACTTAATGCAGTAAACATTTGACTCATCCTGACAGAGCCTCTTTTCATGATGAAGGGCACCAACTGGCACAGGGAATGCCAAAGACTGATTTATAGTCCCTACATCATCAACACCAACAAATTCTGGATTCTCTTACACTGCCCGCCATGCTTACAATGCCAGAGTGGGCATCATCCTGTTCCATCCCATCACCTTCAGCCCTAGAGGACTTTTACCCTGATGTTTTATGAAATGTTCTCTTTCCAGATTCTCAGCCCCTCAATTTCTCTGTTTAGAAATGAAGATGGAACTTTATTTTCAAGTTGATTTCCATTAGACATTATAATCAAGACCTGTAGAAATATCCAGAATAGATCATGAAAAATGTTCTGTATAAACATGAAGGGAACCATGTCCTAGGCACAGATAGTATGTTACAATAATTACAAGTTTACCACTTGCTGTTGGAGCATGAAGATGATAAGGTGAAGGTAGGACAGAGGAGAGACTGGAGTGTCAATTAAAAGCCATACTGGGAAGCAGTTTTCAGGAGATTGAGGAGGCTGTGCTTATCTTGTAGATGATAATGGGGGAGTACTAAAGGATTTAATCAAAAAAGTGACTTGGTTGTCCTTATAATTTAAAGAGATACTTATGAGCATTGTAGAGGTGATATAGAAGAGGACAAGACTGAATAGAGGGAGACCAATTAGGAAGTGATCACTCGTATTTCAGATACCTTTCATAACTAAGAAATTGGAGACATAATGAAAAAGAGACGACAGAGTCAGATGGGAAATGGACAGAATTTGGAGATACAGTTGAATGCAGGGAAGACAGAGGGATCTGGATGACCCCTAGATTTCTGTCATGGGGGACTGGTCACTGACCCAGTGAAACCACAGAGGGTACGAGAATATGTGTGGGAAGCAGGATGTTTGGGTAGTGTGGCAGTGACTGAGAAGGTATGAAGAATAAGCTATTTGGAACTGGGCACTCTGCATTTCAGGGTGTCTGTGGGACAGCAGGTGAAGGACTCTAGTAGACTGTGTACATGTGAGCAAATGATCAGATTGGCATATTTCACAGGGACTCTCAGCTCTAGATGTTTTGTTCATTGACAAAAAGATATTCTAAAGCAGGTGTGGATGTTACTTGTCAGGTATTCAGCTTGGCATGGTTCTTGTTCCTAAGATATCTGTTACTCTGGACACCACTCAAAATTTTCATTTCAGTTTTTGTCTTATGTGCTTATGGTTAAGACACACATCTGCCCCTGTTCTTATTGTCTACCCTTTCTTCTTGCTGTGGAGAATTTTAATAACTCTCTACTTTGAATCAAGTAGAGGTATGCTTAAAAGACACTTGCTCCTTGGAGGAAAAGCTATGAAGAACCTAGACAGTGTATTAAAAATTGGAGGCATTACTTTGCTGACAAAACTATGTATAGTCAAATCTATGGTTTTTGCAGTAGTTATGTGAAGGGAACCATGTAGGCACAGATAGTATGTTACAATAATTACAAGTTTACCACTTGCTGTTGGAGCATGAAGATGATAAGGTGAAGGTAGGACAGAGGAGAGACTGGAGTGTCAATTAAAAGCCATACTGGGAAGCAGTTTTCAGGAGATTGAGGAGGCTGTGCTTATCTTGTAGATGATAATGGGGGAGTACTAAAGGATTTAATCAAAAAAGTGACTTGGTTGTCCTTATAATTTAAAGAGATACTTATGAGCATTGTAGAGGTGATATAGAAGAGGACAAGACTGAATAGAGGGAGACCAATTAGGAAGTGATCACTCGTATTTCAGATACCTTTCATAACTAAGAAATTGGAGACATAATGAAAAAGAGACGACAGAGTCAGATGGGAAATGGACAGAATTTGGAGATACAGTTGAATGCAGGGAAGACAGAGGGATCTGGATGACCCCTAGATTTCTGTCATGGGGGACTGGTCACTGACCCAGTGAAACCACAGAGGGTACGAGAATATGTGTGGGAAGCAGGATGTTTGGGTAGTGTGGCAGTGACTGAGAAGGTATGAAGAATAAGCTATTTGGAACTGGGCACTCTGCATTTCAGGGTGTCTGTGGGACAGCAGGTGAAGGACTCTAG
The DNA here is from genome assembly GCA_022376925.1 of Tragulus kanchil. NCBI lineage: Eukaryota > Metazoa > Chordata > Mammalia > Artiodactyla > Tragulidae > Tragulus > Tragulus kanchil. The sequence goes on from JAIOJX010000004.1 coordinate 216,080,945, forward strand.
TAGACTGTGTACATGTGAGCAAATGATCAGATTGGCATATTTCACAGGGACTCTCAGCTCTAGATGTTTTGTTCATTGACAAAAAGATATTCTAAAGCAGGTGTGGATGTTACTTGTCAGGTATTCAGCTTGGCATGGTTCTTGTTCCTAAGATATCTGTTACTCTGGACACCACTCAAAATTTTCATTTCAGTTTTTGTCTTATGTGCTTATGGTTAAGACACACATCTGCCCTTGTTCTTATTGTCTACCCTTTCTTCTTGCTGTGGAGAATTTTAATAACTCTCTACTTTGAATCAAGTAGAGGTATGCTTAAAAGACACTTGCTCCTTGGAGGAAAAGCTATGAAGAACCTAGACAGTGTATTAAAAATTGGAGGCATTACTTTGCTGACAAAACTATGTATAGTCAAATCTATGGTTTTTGCAGTAGTTATGTATGGATGTGAGAGCTGGACCTTAAAGAAGACTGAGCACTGAAGAATTGATGCTTTCAATCTGGGGTTTTGGAGAAAACTCTTGAGTCCATTGGATGGAAAGGAAATCAAACCAGTCAATCCCAAAGGAAATCAACCCTGAATTGGAAGGACTGATGCTGAGGCTGAAGCTCCAATATTTTGGCTACCTGATGCAAAGAGCTGAATCAATGGAAAAGACTCTGATGCTGGGAAAGAATGAAGGCAGAAGGAGAAGGGAATGACCAAGGACGAGATAGTTGGATGGTATCACTGACTCAATGAAGGTGAGTCTGAGCAATCCATGGGAGATGGTGAAGGATGGGAAGCCTGGCATATTTTGCAGTCCATGGGGTCACAAAGAGTCAGACATGACTAAGGCACTGGACAACAACAACGACAATCTAATATTTCATTTTCATCTTATGCCTCTTTCTCACTCTGTTATAGTCACCATAATAAATGCATCACCTCTTCTGTTTTATCCAATTCTCATGGAAATTTACTGCAAGACATGTTTTATAGTTCCATTATGAATATAAACAAAGAGGCTGAGATTACCTAAATAAATTTTCCATTGACAAACAAGAGCTGAAATTTGAACCTGATCAATTTCAATGCCTATATGCAACCATTAGCTTATATTGATACATATTTCTCAAGATTTATTTAAACAAGTCAAATAATTTTTGATATATTCCTTATCATTCATATAGCATTCTGTAGAGTTGAAAAAAATGAACAAAGGAATACAATTCAATATGGTCCTAGCCCTTTCTTTATATCTCTCTTAGTAAAAGGGTCTGTGACATACTATAAAACTTTGTTTGAGCTGATTCAAGATAACGTTTCTATTTACATAAAAAAGTCAAGGGCTTCCCTGGTGGTCCAGTGGGTAAGGACACCACCTTGCAGTGCAAGGGGCACCGGTTCGACCCCTGGCCTGGGAAGATCCCACTTGCCACGGAATGGCTGGACCCATTGCCAATATGAAGAACCTAGACAGTGTATTAAAAATTGGAGGCATTACTTTGCTGACAAAACTATGTATAGTCAAATCTATGGTTTTTGCAGTAGTTATGTATGGATGTGAGAGCTGGACCTTAAAGAAGACTGAGCACTGAAGAATTGATGCTTTCAATCTGGGGTTTTGGAGAAAACTCTTGAGTCCATTGGATGGAAAGGAAATCAAACCAGTCAATCCCAAAGGAAATCAACCCTGAATTGGAAGGACTGATGCTGAGGCTGAAGCTCCAATATTTTGGCTACCTGATGCAAAGAGCTGAATCAATGGAAAAGACTCTGATGCTGGGAAAGAATGAAGGCAGAAGGAGAAGGGAATGACCAAGGACGAGATAGTTGGATGGTATCACTGACTCAATGAAGGTGAGTCTGAGCAATCCATGGGAGATGGTGAAGGATGGGAAGCCTGGCATATTTTGCAGTCCATGGGGTCACAAAGAGTCAGACATGACTAAGGCACTGGACAACAACAACGACAATCTAATATTTCATTTTCATCTTATGCCTCTTTCTCACTCTGTTATAGTCACCATAATAAATGCATCACCTCTTCTGTTTTATCCAATTCTCATGGAAATTTACTGCAAGACATGTTTTATAGTTCCATTATGAATATAAACAAAGAGGCTGAGATTACCTAAATAAATTTTCCATTGACAAACAAGAGCTGAAATTTGAACCTGATCAATTTCAATGCCTATATGCAACCATTAGCTTATATTGATACATATTTCTCAAGATTTATTTAAACAAGTCAAATAATTTTTGATATATTCCTTATCATTCATATAGCATTCTGTAGACTTGAAAAAATGAACAAAGGAATACAATTCAATATGGTCCTAGCCCTTTCTTTATATCTCTCTTAGTAAAAGGGTCTGTGACATACTATAAAACTTTGTTTGAGCTGATTCAAGATAACGTTTCTATTTACATAAAAAAGTCAAGGGCTTCCCTGGTGGTCCAGTGGGTAAGGACACCACCTTGCAGTGCAAGGGGCACCGGTTCGACCCCTGGCCTGGGAAGATCCCACTTGCCACGGAATGGCTGGACCCATGTGTCCAATTACTGAGCCAGATCTCTGGAGCGCATGCGCCCAGAGTTGGTGCTCTGCGACAACAGAGGCCACCGCGATAGGAGGCCCACAGGGGCCAAAGAACAAAGATGGATGAAAATGGACAAATGAAAGACCAATAGAAGTGGCCTGCCTGCTCCGGTCCCTCCCCACCCCATCCCCACCAAAATAAATAAATAAATAAATAAATAAATAAATCTTAAAAAAAAAAAGTCAAGAGCCTCATTTTGAGGTTATTTAGCTGGAAACATCTTCATTTGCTAACCTTACTGTGGGAGTGCCAAAGAAAGGCAATGAATTACACGTGTGAGTGTGCAAGACAGGCAGTTTGAAAGCTCTGAGTCTTGTCCCTCTCTAGCTCTGTAGTGCCTTTAAGCAAGTCACTTTACTTTTCTCTGTCACAGTTCCTCTTCCATGAAAAGGTTTATATTAGAACAGTACTTTCCAAACTTTTTGAAGCAACAGACTTCTTCCTTCTGATTACAGCTAAAAAGGATGGCCATTTGATAGACAAGTAAAGGACAAGACGCTTGGTTTAAAAAGAGCAATGGTATGTAGATTCCCAGCCACCTCTCATATGAACTTCTGATTATGATGATGCCTTGAGAAAGGGAAAAAAAACTAAAACGTGTTTAGTTTGGCTTCCATGAATCATATATTGTATCTTTGATTACAAAGCAGTGATTAAAAAAAATAGCCAATGGCAGACTAAATTAGATAAGAGAGAGAGAGGAGAGAGAATCTCCTGATATGGGAGGCAATGCAGGTTCTGGGGTCAAAGTGAGGTCACATCTCAGCTCTGCTACTCACTAGTTGTGAGGTTGGGAATAAGCTCACCTGTTGAAACCTCACTTTTATCCTCTTTAAAACAAGCTTAAGAGCAGGCTCTATCTCATAGCAACATGGTGAAGAATGATTAGGGTGATCTTTGTAAGATGTTTAGGACAATGCCTGACACATAATAAGAACTTAATAGCTGTTAACTGCTACTAGTGTCATTCTTTTAAACTGACTATTAAAAACATTTTAGGGCTTAGCACCAAGTCTTTGACAATCACTGATATGATGAAAAGATGACACTGACCATAATCAAAAAGAAGATAATCAACTCCAGATTAAAGAGTGCAATGTCTCCAAAACAAACAAATGAACAAAAAACACTTCAAAATCTTTAGTAGAAATTCTAGGTAAATCTGATTTAGACCATCATGTTGGGAAAGATGATAGATTATAAACTTAAATGAAAAAAATGTGTTCTAAATCCTTAGTAGAAAATTTAAGTGACCATATTTTAAACCTTAGGATTGAGAAAAGTGCTCAGCACCATTAGTGATCAAGAAAATACAAATCAATATTTCACCTAGTGACAGTTTTACATTCAATTGGCAAACATTTTAAATCTAATGATACCAATACAACTGGGTGTGCATGTTTCTGGTGTAACCGGTGCAACCACTTGGGAAAGCAGCTTGCTCTTAACTCTTAATGTCGAACATGCACTGAGTCCCAGTGACTCACTTCTAGTTAAAAAAAAAACAAAGAATGGGGCTTTCCTGGTGGTACAGTGGGTAAAGAGGCCATCTTCAGTGCAAACAGCACCGGTTCGATCCCTGGCCCAGGAAGATCCCACATGCCCTGGAGCAACTGGGCCAGTGTGTCTAATTACGAGCCAGCACTCTGGAGCACGTGCACCCAGAGCCGGTGCTCTGCAAGGAGAGAGGCCACTGCATCGAGAGGCCCACACAGGGCAAAGAATAAAAGATGTAAGAAAATAAATAAATAAAAAACCAATAAAAGAGGTCAAAATAAAAACAAAAAATACAAAAGGTGAAGATGAGTACTGTCCCAGCTATCCATCAGATACCAAGGAAATTCCTCAGAGTCTACCTTGAAGACAATTGAAATGGATAATCTCTAATAGTGATATTAATACTACCTATAAGACCTTGGTCAAAGCTGTGGTGGTATTTCATTTTCTAAAGGTCTTAGGCATTATCAATGTATAACAAACTGCATGTATTTATTTAAAGTATGCAATTTGGTGATTTTGACCTATATTCACACAAATGAAAACATCAGTAGAACCAAGAGAAGAGCACATCTATCACCCTTTCATGTAAGCCTACTTGTACTTTGCCACATTGCCAAGCAGCCCCTGACCTGTTTTTGCCACTATGGGATAGTTTGCATTTGCTAGAGTTTTATATAATTAGATTAATACAAAACATACTCTTTTATGTTTGGTTTCTTTCACACAGTATAATTAAGAAGTATCCATGGAGTATCTCTTTGTAGTTCCTTCCTTTTTGTTGCTGAGTAGTATTCCAATTTATGAATATACCAATTGCTTATCCATTCATTCATTGGTGTACATTTTGGATGCTGGCAGTTTTTGACTATTAAAAGGAATATTTTCTAGATTATTAAAATGAATCTGCTATAAACATTCATGCACAAGTCTTTGTATGAGCATATGTTTTCTCTTGGCTAAATGCCTAGAGTGGAATGACTGAGTCAGAAGGTTGATGTGTGCTTAGCTATGAAACTGCCAAAGTGATTGTACACTTTTGCTTTCTTATAGGCAATTGAGAGAGTTGCTGTTCCTCTATGCTCTTCAAGCATTTCCTGTGGTCAGACTTACTAATTTTAGCTATTCTGCCCAGTGTTGTACTGTTTCATCATGACATTTTATATTTTTCTGCTGTGTTATGTTCAGTCACTTCAGTCGTGTATGAGTCTTTGTAACCCTGTAGACTCTAGCCCACATAACTATTGATGTAGACCATATTTTCATGAGCTTATTTGCTACATATAAAACTTCTCCAGTGAAGTGTCTATTCAAATAGTGCCTATTTTAAGCAATTAGATTCCTTTTTTGCTAACAAAGTTTGAGAGTTATTTGTATATTCTTGATATAAGTCCTTTATCTGATATACAATTTACAATTTTTTTATTTATGTGGCTTGTCCTTTTATCTGCTTAACAGTATCTTTAAAAAAGCAGACATAATTTTGATGAAGTTGAATTTGTCAACATTTTTTTATAGAAGTGCTTTTAATGCTATATGTTTTAATGCTATCAATTTTCCTATGAATCCTGCTTCATGCTACAAATATTGGTATGTCTTCATCGTCATTCAGTTGACAATGCTTTTAATTTCCATTTTGATTTCTTCTATAACCTACTGATTATTTGGAAGTGTATTATTTAGTTTCCTAATAGTTTGGGAGTTTTTATGTAATTTTATGTTATTGATTTTGAATTTATTCCATTCTGGCCAGAGAATATATTTTGTATGAACCAAAACCTTTTACTTTATTTAGACTTTTCTTATGATCCAGAAGATGATCTATCTTAGAAACTTTTCCCCGGCACTTACAAAGAATTTGTATACTGATGTTGTTTTGTGGAGTTCTAAATATCAGTGAGATCAAGTTTGTTCTGCCTACTTGTTTTCATCAGTTACTGAGAGATGTGTATTGAAATCTCTCTAATCGTGAATCTTTTTCTCCTGCAATTCTTTTAGTCCTTGTTTTGTGCTGATGCTCTGCTAATAGGTGCTTAAATATTTACACACCTCTTGAATTGACCCTTAATTACCATGTAGCAACTTTAAAAATAATATTCTTTGCTCTGAAATCTTTCTTTTTATTTGAGTTAGCATTTCTCAACCCTTTATTTTTAACCTGATTGTATCTTTATATTGAAAGTGCAGTTCTTATATGGGCATAAAATTGGGTCCTGTTTTTTACCTAATTTGATAGTCTTTGTCCTTTAATTGGGTTTCACATGTGGTGCTAGTGGTAAAGAACCTGCCTACTTATGCAGGAGACATGCTCTTCAAGCATTTCCTGTGGTCAGACTTACTAATTTTAGCTATTCTGCCCAGTGTTGTACTGTTTCATCATGACATTTTATATTTTTCTGCTGTGTTATGTTCAGTCACTTCAGTCGTGTATGAGTCTTTGTAACCCTGTAGACTCTAGCCCACATAACTATTGATGTAGACCATATTTTCATGAGCTTATTTGCTACATATAAAACTTCTCCAGTGAAGTGTCTATTCAAATAGTGCCTATTTTAAGCAATTAGATTCCTTTTTTGCTAACAAAGTTTGAGAGTTATTTGTATATTCTTGATATAAGTCCTTTATCTGATATACAATTTACAATTTTTTTATTTATGTGGCTTGTCCTTTTATCTGCTTAACAGTATCTTTAAAAAAGCAGACATAATTTTGATGAAGTTGAATTTGTCAACATTTTTTTATAGAAGTGCTTTTAATGCTATATGTTTTAATGCTATCAATTTTCCTATGAATCCTGCTTCATGCTACAAATATTGGTATGTCTTCATCGTCATTCAGTTGACAATGCTTTTAATTTCCATTTTGATTTCTTCTATAACCTACTGATTATTTGGAAGTGTATTATTTAGTTTCCTAATAGTTTGGGAGTTTTTATGTAATTTTATGTTATTGATTTTGAATTTATTCCATTCTGGCCAGAGAATATATTTTGTATGAACCAAAACCTTTTACTTTATTTAGACTTTTCTTATGATCCAGAAGATGATCTATCTTAGAAACTTTTCCCCGGCACTTACAAAGAATTTGTATACTGATGTTGTTTTGTGGAGTTCTAAATATCAGTGAGATCAAGTTTGTTCTGCCTACTTGTTTTCATCAGTTACTGAGAGATGTGTATTGAAATCTCTCTAATCGTGAATCTTTTTCTCCCTGCAATTCTTTTAGTCCTTGTTTTGTGCTGATGCTCTGCTAATAGGTGCTTAAATATTTACACACCTCTTGAATTGACCCCTTAATTACCATGTAGCAACTTTAAAAATAATATTCTTTGCTCTGAAATCTTTCTTTTTATTTGAGTTAGCATTTCTCAACCCTTTATTTTTAACCTGATTGTATCTTTATATTGAAAGTGCAGTTCTTATATGGGCATAAAATTGGGTCCTGTTTTTTACCTAATTTGATAGTCTTTGTCCTTTAATTGGGTTTCACATGTGGTGCTAGTGGTAAAGAACCTGCCTACTTATGCAGGAGACATAAAGAGAGGCTGATTTGATCCCTGGGTTAAGAAGAATCCTTGAAGGAGGGCATGGCAACCTACTCCAGTATTATTGCCTGCTGAATCCCTTAGAAAGTGGTGATTAGTGGGATACAATCCATAGAATCCCTAAGAGATTCTTTAATTGGGATAGTGTGATCATTTTTAATTCAGTTATTGACATGATTAGGTTTAAATCTCCTTTTTTTGCTGTTTGTCTCATTTGTTTTTTGTTTCCTTTGTCTTTCTTTTCTGTCTTTTGAATTAACTAAAAAATTTTAAGTTTCCATTTTATTTCTTTTGCTGTCTTATTCTCTATGACCTCTTACTGGAAGGACTGGGAAATGACAGACTTCAAAATAACTCAGAGTAAGATTAGAAAGAAATAATGGAAGTGATAAAGAGGATTATATCCTAAGGCTTTGATTCAGGAAAGTAAGCATTTAGATATGTGTGTGTGTGTGTGTGTGTGTGTGTGTGTTGTCTAGTAGATTCCATTCCATTTGCAAAGTTGCCCTTTCTAAGCCAAAAGTAAGAAACATTTGTACAAAATATCTATCTTATAAAATATTTTTAGAAAATATTTTTAACATTATAAATAACTAATAATGTTATTAAAAACTAATTTTGTGTTAGACATTTTGGAATAGTATTAAGAAGTAAAAAGCAAAAGACCAATCCCGCCCTCCATTCCCCCAAACAAAAGCCAACTTGTACTCTTCCTGTGTACCTGGAGAAGGAAATGGCAGCCCACTCCAGTATTCTTGCCTGGGAAATCCCACGGACAGAGGAGCCTGGCTGGTTAGAGTCCATGGGGTCATGAAGAATTGGACACAACTCAGTGCCTAGTCAACAACAACAAAAGCAGTTAACTTAAAAATAATATTCTTTGCTCTGAAATCTTTCTTTATTTGAGTTAGCATTTCTCAACCCTTTATTTTTAACCTGATTGTATCTTTATATTGAAAGTGCAGTTCTTATATGGGCATAAAATTGGGTCCTGTTTTTTACCTAATTTGATAGTCTTTGTCCTTTAATTGGGTTTCACATGTGGTGCTAGTGGTAAAGAACCTGCCTACTTATGCAGGAGACATAAAGAGAGGCTGATTTGATCCCTGGGTTAAGAAGAATCCTTGAAGGAGGGCATGGCAACCTACTCCAGTATTATTGCCTGCTGAATCCCTTAGAAAGTGGTGATTAGTGGGATACAATCCATAGAATCCCTAAGAGATTCTTTAATTGGGATAGTGTGATCATTTTTAATTCAGTTATTGACATGATTAGGTTTAAATCTCCTTTTTTTGCTGTTTGTCTCATTTGTTTTTTGTTTCCTTTGTCTTTCTTTTCTGTCTTTTGAATTAACTAAAAAATTTTAAGTTTCCATTTTATTTCTTTTGCTGTCTTATTCTCTATGACCTCTTACTGGAAGGACTGGGAAATGACAGACTTCAAAATAACTCAGAGTAAGATTAGAAAGAAATAATGGAAGTGATAAAGAGGATTATATCCTAAGGCTTTGATTCAGGAAAGTAAGCATTTAGATATGTGTGTGTGTGTGTGTGTGTGTGTGTGTTGTCTAGTAGATTCCATTCCATTTGCAAAGTTGCCCTTTCTAAGCCAAAAGTAAGAAACATTTGTACAAAATATCTATCTTATAAAATATTTTTAGAAAATATTTTTAACATTATAAATAACTAATAATGTTATTAAAAACTAATTTTGTGTTAGACATTTTGGAATAGTATTAAGAAGTAAAAAGCAAAAGACCAATCCCGCCCTCCATTCCCCCAAACAAAAGCCAACTTGTACTCTTCCTGTGTACCTGGAGAAGGAAATGGCAGCCCACTCCAGTATTCTTGCCTGGGAAATCCCACGGACAGAGGAGCCTGGCTGGTTAGAGTCCATGGGGTCATGAAGAATTGGACACAACTCAGTGCCTAGTCAACAACAACAAAAGCAGTCAACTAAAAACATTCTTTTCACATTTATTTTTTAAAGATTTATTTATTTATTTACTTTTGGGCGGGGTTCAGTTTTGGGGAGGGAGGGGAGTGGGCGGGCCACTTCTATTGGTCTTTCATTTCTCTATTTTCATTTGTCTTCGTTCTTTGGCTCCTGTGGGCCTCCCATTGTGGTGGCATCTGTCGTTGCAGAGCACCGGCTCTGGGCGCATGCGCTCCAGAGCTCCGGTTCGGTGATTGGACACATCAGTCCAGCCGCTCCGCGGGCACGTGGGATCTTCCCAGGCCAGGGCTCGAACCGGCGCCCCTTGCACTGCAAGGCGGTGTCCTTACCCACTGGAACACCAGGGGAAGCCCCACTTTTCACATTTTTCACTTGATAAATTTTTGTTTTGACTTCTTCTTTTTTGCCTCTGGTTCCTGCCACCTATGGCCATCTTTATCATCAAGGAACTCCTCTGGAAGCTTTTATTTAATCTGGTTGAATAAATGACTAATGATCTTTAAGCAGGGAAAAGCCAAAGTCACCACATTGAAGGATAATTCATAAAAAATTTTTTTTAGCAACAACTTTCTCCTTTTCTTGCCAAACTCATCAGAGTCTGGCAGTTTGATTTTTGCAATGAATCAGAATATATGTGCCAAGCCATTTGTAACATCTGCTACAGCAGTGTCCAAGGAGAAAGGACTGTGGACACCTGGTGGGTTGACGTTGAAATGTCACCTCGAGGGTAAACATCACCTCCAGTGATGAAAAGACAAGAAAGCATAAAGCCTGGGAGAAGTTGCTGGTAGCAGCAAAATAAAGAGGCGCATCTGTTTCTGAGCTGGGAAGAATATATGTGTGTATGTGTATTTTCAAGCATTAGCTGGGGAAAAACCAGACATTTTGGAATAGTATTAAGAAGTAAAAGCAAAGACCAATCCCTCCCTCCATTCCCCCAAACAAAAGCCAACTTGTACTCTTCCTGTGTACCTGGAGAAGGAAATGGCAGCCCACTCCAGTATTCTTGCCTGGGAAATCCCACGGACAGAGGAGCCTGGCTGGTTAGAGTCCATGGGGTCATGAAGAATTGGACACAACTCAGTGCCTAGTCAACAACAACAAAAGCAGTCAACTAAAAACATTCTTTTCACATTTATTTTTTAAAGATTTATTTATTTATTTACTTTTGGGCGGGGTTCAGTTTTGGGGAGGGAGGGGAGTGGGCGGGCCACTTCTATTGGTCTTTCATTTCTCTATTTTCATTTGTCTTCGTTCTTTGGCTCCTGTGGGCCTCCCATTGTGGTGGCATCTGTCGTTGCAGAGCACCGGCTCTGGGCGCATGCGCTCCAGAGCTCCGGTTCGGTGATTGGACACATCAGTCCAGCCGCTCCGCGGGCACGTGGGATCTTCCCAGGCCAGGGCTCGAACCGGCGCCCCTTGCACTGCAAGGCGGTGTCCTTACCCACTGGAACACCAGGGGAAGCCCCACTTTTCACATTTTTCACTTGATAAATTTTTGTTTTGACTTCTTCTTTTTTGCCTCTGGTTCCTGCCACCTATGGCCATCTTTATCATCAAGGAACTCCTCTGGAAGCTTTTATTTAATCTGGTTGAATAAATGACTAATGATCTTTAAGCAGGGAAAAGCCAAAGTCACCACATTGAAGGATAATTCATAAAAAATTTTTTTTAGCAACAACTTTCTCCTTTTCTTGCCAAACTCATCAGAGTCTGGCAGTTTGATTTTTGCAATGAATCAGAATATATGTGCCAAGCCATTTGTAACATCTGCTACAGCAGTGTCCAAGGAGAAAGGACTGTGGACACCTGGTGGGTTGACGTTGAAATGTCACCTCGAGGGTAAACATCACCTCCAGTGATGAAAAGACAAGAAAGCATAAAGCCTGGGAGAAGTTGCTGGTAGCAGCAAAATAAAGAGGCGCATCTGTTTCTGAGCTGGGAAGAATATATGTGTGTATGTGTGTATTTTCAACATTAGCGACTTTCAGAAACTTAAAGACAGGATAATAAATTCTTGAGAAAGGTAAGACTATTAGACATTACACATGCAAGTACTGGTAAAGGCAATCAATATTATTTCTAGAAAGAACTATAAAAAATGTGTTTATATATATACATATATATGCATATATGTATATGTATTTTATATACATATATATGTATAGAGTCGGTGGATTAACTTGAGTGAGATTTCACAGCTGCATCCTTTGGGAATAAAGTCATATAATCATAGACTCAGAAAAGCTCTTTTAATTTTTCTCATGGCATTTATCATTCACTATACTCAACTTTAGTTCCCTTTTGTTCAGGAAGTGTCCTATATTCCCCCAAATTTTAAGGTGATTAAAACATCCAGTGTTTGTAACCAACTATGGAGTGCTTAAGGATGCTGGTTTTAAGTAACATTTGGGCTGATTGAATGGAGTTGTGAGTCATTTTCCAATTATGGATTCTTGCATTAGGCTCTCTATCATAATAGTTCCCTGTAAAAATAAAGGTGACCCTCTTTTGTCTATATTTAACCAGCTTGCATATACACATACACAGTCATGTATGCATATGTGCACACACACACACACACACAGACACACACACACACACAAACACACACACACACCCTTTCCTTCTCCCTAGTGATACACAGGAGTAAAGATCATCATAGATATCATGCTTGTAGGAATTTAAGTTTAAAAGTCACTAGTGGGGACAGGTCTCAAGAGCAGGTCTTCCAGCCACAAGGATCTAATGTATTTTTAGCCCACCATGGTGTATTATAAGATCTTTGTATATTAGTTCCCACTTGCTACATTATTGGGTAAGGAAGGCCAAGAGAGGTTGGGTAGTAGAGTGTAGTTGAGCTCATTGGCATCAATTTCAAAAGTTTGACCACATTCTAAGCATTTCTAACTTCCTTTTTGAATAAACTTACTGCAATGAACATAGATCATTTTTTCTGACTGCTGGGCTTTTTTGTATTCATCTAAAATCCTTATATCTAATTTTTCTGTTTCGACTCTCTCATTACTCTCCAATTTGATGAAAAGACAAGAAAGCATAAAGCCTGGGAGAAGTTGCTGGTAGCAGCAAAATAAAGAGGCGCATCTGTTTCTGAGCTGGGAAGAATATATGTGTGTATGTGTGTTTTCAACATTAGCGACTTTCAGAAACTTAAAGACAGGATAATAAATTCTTGAGAAAGGTAAGACTATTAGACATTACACATGCAAGTACTGGTAAAGGCAATCAATATTATTTCTAGAAAGAACTATAAAAAATGTGTTTATATATATACATATATATGCATATATGTATATGTATTTTATATACATATATATGTATAGAGTCGGTGGATTAACTTGAGTGAGATTTCACAGCTGCATCCTTTGGGAATAAAGTCATATAATCATAGACTCAGAAAAGCTCTTTTAATTTTTCTCATGGCATTTATCATTCACTATACTCAACTTTAGTTTCCCTTCTGTTCAGGAAGTGTCCTATATTCCCCCAAATTTTAAGGTGATTAAAACATCCAGTGTTTGTAACCAACTATGGAGTGCTTAAGGATGCTGGTTTTAAGTAACATTTGGGCTGATTGAATGGAGTTGTGAGTCATTTTCCAATTATGGATTCTTGCATTAGGCTCTCTATCATAATAGTTCCCTGTAAAAATAAAGGTGACCCTCTTTTGTCTATATTTAACCAGCTTGCATATACACATACACAGTCATGTATGCATATGTGCACACACACACACACACACAGACACACACACACACACAAACACACACACACACACCCTTTCCTTCTCCCTAGTGATACACAGGAGTAAAGATCATCATAGATATCATGCTTGTAGGAATTTAAGTTTAAAAGTCACTAGTGGGGACAGGTCTCAAGAGCAGGTCTTCCAGCCACAAGGATCTAATGTATTTTTAGCCCACCATGGTGTATTATAAGATCTTTGTATATTAGTTCCCACTTGCTACATTATTGGGTAAGGAAGGCCAAGAGAGGTTGGGTAGTAGAGTGTAGTTGAGCTCATTGGCATCAATTTCAAAAGTTTGACCACATTCTAAGCATTTCTAACTTCCTTTTTGAATAAACTTACTGCAATGAACATAGATCATTTTTTCTGACTGCTGGGCAGTTATAATTTTGGTATTCATCTAAAATCCTTATATCTAATTTTTCTGTTTCGACTCTCTCATTACTCTCCAATTTGCATCCATTTTCTCTGTTCCTTAGTGGAAGCTCTTAGAATTTTTCACATGGAACTTCGTAGCTTCCTAATAGGCTTTCTATCTTCTGCTCTTTACTAAGGCATACAAGATCATTTACGATGTGACCTTTTATACCTTGCTTCCTCCCTGGCATCCTGAACTACCTGCTGTTTGCTAGATGTTATATACAAGACTGTTTTGTGTTCCCAAATGCTTTCCTTTTCTCTCCTCTGTTCCAAGTGTCTTATCTGAGCTACCCTTTGAACTCACTCCTAAGACTGAGCTTAAAAGGCTTTGCTTTCGTGAAGCCTTTACTTATTGTTCTGAGCTTCCTCCTTGCGCTTGTAGCACCTTGATTATCCTAATTACATTGCTGTAATGAGTTTTTAACTACGTATCAACTCTACTGCACTGTGAGCCTTTCCACGGTAGCAACTGAGCTATATTAATCTCTGCAGCATCCACACCAGCACAGCACTTTGCACATAAAGGTGCTTAATGAGATTTTTTTGATGTTGTTCCTGAATGTCTCTTGAAGTCCTCTGGAATTTATTGTTGGTGTTTGGGGAGAAGTATTATTACTGAGTATCTGTGGTGTGTCCTTAGGGGAGGAATTTGAACGTGATTGGGAGCTACTGAAAGCAACCTGACAAATTATCTACTTTATGAACATAACTAAATGTCTTGGAATTGGCACAGTTTTTTCAGTTCTGATGCTCAGGGGATCAGGGGCTTAAATACATGCAGATGATTCCAGTCTTTAACTGTTGCTCAGAGAGCTCTCTAGAGGAAACACCATGCCCAGAGTACCTATAAAATATGCTGCTTGCATATGTCCCAGGGTCCCCAAATCCCCTGCCCCCAACCTTTTCAAAGAAGGATGAGTGGCACCTAGATGCTCAAGCAACAACCTGGGAATTATTCAGAATCCTGCTCTCCCTTTTGCACCCACATTCACTGATCACCAACTCCTGCTAATTCTCCCTCATTAATTATATTGTGAATTTGTCTTCTTTGCTCTGGGATCACAGCTCCCCATTAAGGGTCCCTGCTTGTTCTCCCCAATAACTGAAAATAGCTCTGGTTTGTTTTGTCTCCTCCCAACATCTGTTTTCTACAATGCAAATTGGGATTCTCTTTCTGAAAACAAAATCTGAATCATGCATTGGCTCTACATAATAAAGCTGTCTGGCTTTCCATCACCTTCAGAATTAAGCCTTCATGCTGTGGTGCTTGCTTTCTTCTTTAACTGCATTCCGCTCACTTCCAGCCCTCGCTCCCCCCACCCCCAACCCTATGCTTTAGCCATACTGAATTACTTGCTTTTCCCCTCAAAGTGACATATTTTTTGTCTTCAGGTTTTTGAACATCATGTTCTCTTTTTCTAGAACTTCCCGCCTACCCTCTTATTCCCACCTTCAACTTCCTACTTATCTTTCGGTCCTTAACTTAAACATGATCTCTTTTGGAAGAATTTCTTTATTCTCTGAAACTGAACTAACTGCTCCTTCTAAGGGACTCACAAAAGCATCTATTATAATTCTTACCACCAGCAGTGTGGTGATATAATTTGTGTTTGGCTCTCTCATTGGACTGTGAATTCCATTGGTACAAGACTAGATCTTATTCATGATTATAATCCTAACTTCTGACACAGTGTCTGGACACAGAAGTTGTTCAAGAAACACTATTGACTAAACAAATAATGGTCAGTACATAGCCACGTAAATACATTGGGCAATTTGCAAATACTTTGAAGGTCTACTCAGACAAAACTCATCCGAACTAAGACAATATTGACATTTGTTTGAACCCACATATATTGAGCATTTAAAAATACTCACCTACTTCATTCAGATCTTTATCTGTTTGCTTGTCTTAGGTGAAAAAGTCAGTCTAGTTTAATCAGGAGTGCATAGTCTAGGATGTGCAACCTGACCCTATGGTATACAAAAAGGACATATATTGTTTTGGTCACCACTAATTAAAATAATGGTAATGGAGAAGTGAAAATGGGAGAGAGCTAATATATCTTCTTATGGCTCAAGCAAATTATAAATTTAAGACAAAGGAGATTATTCTAGTAGAAAATATTTTGATCTTGAGTCATAAGAAGTCTGAGAAAAGTTTGCATAGATAGAGAAATTATACTAACCTTCTTGCCCTAGGTTACTGCTGAGGGCAAAATTTACATATGATTTCCAATTCTTGAATGGATGACCTCATTTAAAAGGTGTTGAAAGTCAGTGATCATTATCTATATGGATCTCCTTTGCTTAGTTGCAAGTCTAGGTATAATTTATGAAACTTCTCTGGAAAAACCAGGGACATGAGTTAAGTAAAAAAACACACACATCCACACACACACACACACACACACACACTCATTGAATCGAATTACCAGTGACAGTGAGTTGTATGGGTAGTTTTTTTTTAAGTTAAAAAAACTTAAATAAGTCATTTGAAAAAAAAGTTCATATCTACAGTAGACTTAGAGAGAAGTCAATTTTTTTAAATGGGGGGAAATGTTTATAATTCCATAAGTTGTTGATGTCTGGTAGCAGATAAAAGAAACCTTGACAGTGGTAACTCCTCAGAAAATATCACTGATAGGTTTGAGAATGGTTCTTGTCAGCCATCTTGGTTTGTTATTTCCTCCGTATATTTCCTGTCAGATTTCTTATACCATGACTTTACCACTCCTAGTTCATTCATTCAATATTTACTGAAAACATAGTCAGCACCAGGCAATCCCTGGTATATAAAGTCACCTGAGATGGAGATGCTGCTTATGGAAAGTGCCTTTACTCATCTGGTAGAAACACTTACAGAAATAACTACAGTTTCACAGGATGAATAGAGTGACTGATTCTGCTTAGAGAAGAGAGAGGAGATTCAAGAGACTGATGTGACCTTTGACTTGTATAAACTCTTTACAGGAGTGCTTTAGAAGGTAAAGATTACAGACTGCAGTGTAGGCTGAAGTTTGAGGAGAACATCATAGGCATCAAAAATGGTATGGACAGAGCAAAGAAATATGTAAGTGCACAGGATATTAGGGAAAGGGTGAGTGTTTTGTAGAATTCATCAAGTAAGCAAGATGTTTGTAGATGGAATGGCAAGATGAGGCTACAAAAGTAGATTATTTTCAGATCTTGAAAAACATTGTATAATAACTTCAAGACATTATTACCACATTTTATTCATTTCTCTGACATGTGTTAAGATTAACTTTAATTCAATCAAATTTTTATATGTAAATATATACACATATGCAAATAAAAAGGAAGTAGTTCTACTAGGCTTATTACAAAATTTCATTAATTTATTTGTTAAGCACTAAGCTAAGATTGCTCTTCCTATATGCCAATAATTCCACTAAAACCAATATTACCTCATTTGAAACAAAATGGCAGACTTCTTTCCCTCTCTATATCATGTTCTAGATTCTTATTCCACAGGACAGCATCATAAGCTATCTTAGTTTTTGGTGTTTGACTTTGTGCTTCTAAAATATCAGTCTTGATTGTCATTTTATATGATCCATTTAGTTCCTGATATTGTGCAGTTAAGTAATCACTTTTGGTTAGATCAATGTTCAGTACTTATGCAAATACAACTCACAGATGAGTTATATAAAATTCTATGGTAAATAATTTCTTTGTTAAAAGCTTTGTCCTTTCTAGACATGATAATTGTCTTATACTTGCTTCCTTTTTTGTATCATTATCGTTGTTTAGTCACTCAGTCATGTCCAACTCTTTGCAATCCCACAAACTACAGCATGCCAGGCCTCCCTGTCCTTCGTTATCTCCCTGAATTTGCTCAAACTCATGTCCATTGACTCTAAGATACCATGCAATCATCTTATCCTCTGTTATCCCCTCATTATTAATTCTTCCCAAACATCTCTGTCAGAGGTTTTAGTGTTCTTGTACCAACTCCAAATGCATCAAGAATTCTACCAGTTTCTTGTCTTTTTAAAATGTCCTTCTTGGGATTCTCTGCTATTCTGCCCTAGTTCAACTCCAGAAAATAGTGAAGGCGAGGGGGGTCTGATGTGTTACAGACCACGGAGTCTCAAAGTGTTGGAGATGACTTAGCAACTGAACAGCAATGGAGCCTCTGATTCTCTGGGTCTTCTGTTAAGTTGTTATTCAATCTTCTTGGACCATAATTCTGGTGTCCTAGGTGACTCCAGAATTATGAAACTTCTTTCCTAAGTGCTTTACTACTTATTGGACTCTTTGTAGTTCTTTCTTGGTTTAGTTTCTTGTTTTGGCAGAGCACTTGCTCTAGTAGCTTTCAAAAATTATGCACATGAAATTTTCATAGGTATTTAATATCTGAAAACATCATTATTCTATTGTAATTAATTTGGTTGAGATAGATTTTGATAGTATTGGTCCTTTTCCTTTTTAAAAATTTATTTATTTTTAATTGAAGGATAGCTGCTTTATAACATTGTGTTAGTTTCTCCCAAACATTAACATGAATCAACTGTAGGTTTACCCATGTACCCTCCCACTTGAATATCCCTCCTGCCTGAGCATCCCTCCCACCTCCTTCCCCATTCCACCCCTCTAGGTTGCAACATGGGCACAGTTTGAGTTCCCTGAGTCTTACAGCAAGTTCCCATAAGCTATCTTAGTTTTTGGTGTTTGACTTTGTGCTTCTAAAATATCAGTCTTGATTGTCATTTTATATGATCCATTTAGTTCCTGATATTGTGCAGTTAAGTAATCACTTTTGGTTAGATCAATGTTCAGTACTTATGCAAATACAACTCACAGATGAGTTATATAAAATTCTATGGTAAATAATTTCTTTGTTAAAAGCTTTGTCCTTTCTAGACATGATAATTGTCTTATACTTGCTTCCTTTTTTGTATCATTATCGTTGTTTAGTCACTCAGTCATGTCCAACTCTTTGCAATCCCACAAACTACAGCATGCCAGGCCTCCCTGTCCTTCGTTATCTCCCTGAATTTGCTCAAACTCATGTCCATTGACTCTAAGATACCATGCAATCATCTTATCCTCTGTTATCCCCTCATTATTAATTCTTCCCAAACATCTCTGTCAGAGGTTTTAGTGTTCTTGTACCAACTCCAAATGCATCAAGAATTCTACCAGTTTCTTGTCTTTTTAAAATGTCCTTCTTGGGATTCTCTGCTATTCTGCCCTAGTTCAACTCCAGAAAATAGTGAAGGCGAGGGGGGTCTGATGTGTTACAGACCACGGAGTCTCAAAGTGTTGGAGATGACTTAGCAACTGAACAGCAATGGAGCCTCTGATTCTCTGGGTCTTCTGTTAAGTTGTTATTCAATCTTCTTGGACCATAATTCTGGTGTCCTAGGTGACTCCAGAATTATGAAACTTCTTTCCTAAGTGCTTTACTACTTATTGGACTCTTTGTAGTTCTTTCTTGGTTTAGTTTCTTGTTTTGGCAGAGCACTTGCTCTAGTAGCTTTCAAAAATTATGCACATGAAATTTTCATAGGTATTTAATATCTGAAAACATCATTATTCTATTGTAATTAATTTGGTTGAGATAGATTTTGATAGTATTGGTCCTTTTCCTTTTTAAAAATTTATTTATTTTTAATTGAAGGATAGCTGCTTTATAACATTGTGTTAGTTTCTCCCAAACATTAACATGAATCAACTGTAGGTTTACCCATGTACCCTCCCACTTGAATATCCCTCCTGCCTGAGCATCCCTCCCACCTCCTTCCCCATTCCACCCCTCTAGGTTGCAACATGGGCACAGTTTGAGTTCCCTGAGTCTTACAGCAAGTTCCCATTGGCTATCTATTTTACATTTGATAATGTGGTCCTTTTTTCTTTTAATACTATTTGTTTTGCAATAAATCTGTTTTACTTTGCCTAAACTTGTAGGATTTCCTCTTTGTCCCTAGTATTTAAAAATTTCATCATATGGGCTTCCCTGGTGGTCCAGTGGATAAGGACACCTTTGCAGTGCAAGGGGTGCCAGTTCGATCCCTGACCTGGAAAGATCCCACGTGCAGTGGAGCAGCTGGACCGATGTGTCCAACTACTGAGCCGGAGCTCTGGAGCGCATGCACTCAGAGCCAGTGTGCTGCAGTGACAGAGGCCGCTGCGATGGAAGGCCCACACAGGCCAAAGAACAAAGATGGAAATAAATGAAAGACCAATAGAAGTGCCCCCCCGCTGAAAAAAATTTCATTATAAAGTATCTCCCTCCTTCTCTACAGTATATCTCTCTCTCTTCTCTCATCTTTTTTTTTTTTTTTCATTCTCTCTGTCCTGTCCTGCTTCAGAATGGAATATGTGTCCATAATAAAACAAAATAACATAAAAATAAAATTTGATGAGGAAAAGTGGCAAAGGGAAGAGAAATAAGAAGTTTATGAAGATCATGGGTGAGATAATACACAAAGTGTCACACCTCATTTGGAACATTTGTTAGTGTTGGGCCACAAATTTGCATTAAGATATTCCATTGCTACATTAAAATGTTTCACAATTGTTTACTTGATTCACAGTGTCCTTAAGATAAAAACAAATTGGTTGTTTAAGAGGAACAAACATTCCCTGAAATTGCAACTCAGCAGCTATCTACCAGGGAACACTATGAACGTTTTCGATAATATTTGACCATAAACCCAGCAGTGCATGTCACAGGACTCTTCCTTCAGATTGCTGCCTATCCTACTGTCTCATTTCACTAGGGTCTCTTTATAACATTGTGTTAGTTTCTCCCAAACATTAACATGAATCAACTGTAGGTTTACCCATGTACCCTCCCACTTGAATATCCCTCCTGCCTGAGCATCCCTCCCACCTCCTTCCCCATTCCACCCCTCTAGGTTGCAACATGGGCACAGTTTGAGTTCCCTGAGTCTTACAGCAAGTTCCCATTGGCTATCTATTTTACATTTGATAATGTGGTCCTTTTTTCTTTTAATACTATTTGTTTTGCAATAAATCTGTTTTACTTTGCCTAAACTTGTAGGATTTCCTCTTTGTCCCTAGTATTTAAAAATTTCATCATATGGGCTTCCCTGGTGGTCCAGTGGATAAGGACACCTTTGCAGTGCAAGGGGTGCCAGTTCGATCCCTGACCTGGAAAGATCCCACGTGCAGTGGAGCAGCTGGACCGATGTGTCCAACTACTGAGCCGGAGCTCTGGAGCGCATGCACTCAGAGCCAGTGTGCTGCAGTGACAGAGGCCGCTGCGATGGAAGGCCCACACAGGCCAAAGAACAAAGATGGAAATAAATGAAAGACCAATAGAAGTGCCCCCCCGCTGAAAAAAATTTCATTATAAAGTATCTCCCTCCTTCTCTACAGTATATCTCTCTCTCTTCTCTCATCTTTTGTTGTTTTTCTCATTCTCTCTGTCCTGTCCTGCTTCAGAATGGAATATGTGTCCATAATAAAACAAAATAACATAAAAATAAAATTTGATGAGGAAAAGTGGCAAAGGGAAGAGAAATAAGAAGTTTATGAAGATCATGGGTGAGATAATACACAAAGTGTCACACCTCATTTGGAACATTTGTTAGTGTTGGGCCACAAATTTGCATTAAGATATTCCATTGCTACATTAAAATGTTTCACAATTGTTTACTTGATTCACAGTGTCCTTAAGATAAAAACAAATTGGTTGTTTAAGAGGAACAAACATTCCCTGAAATTGCAACTCAGCAGCTATCTACCAGGGAACACTATGAACGTTTTCGATAATATTTGACCATAAACCCAGCAGTGCATGTCACAGGACTCTTCCTTCAGATTGCTGCCTATCCTACTGTCTCATTTCACTAGGGTCTCTTTTTTGCTGTCACCTTTTCAGATAATGACCACATTTAAAATGGTCCCTGTTCCCATTCCCTTATATTTCTCTTCTCTGTTCACCAGCTGAGATGTTTTTGTTGGTTTGTTACTATTTATCTTCTCCTTTAGATTTGTAAGGTCCTTGAGAGCTGGAACATTGTTTTGTTGATACCTTGCAAGTGCCAAGGACAGTGTCTGGCACATAGTGGTGTCAGTATATTGTTCTGAAGGAATGAATGTCTAAAATGTAAGCTCTAGGAGCTTTTGCGTTAGTCATTTCCAGCTCTTTGTAACCCCATGGATTGTAGCATGCCAGTTTCCTTTGTCTATGGAATTATCCAGGCAGATTCCAGCAGTTAAGGGTAGCTTTGGTACAAAGTCAGTATAGTAGTTTGAGAGACTTGGTGGTCAGCAAAAAGGAATATTTTCAAGTGAAATTGTGAGGAGAGTGACTCCTGTCCTATTCTATATGCAGGAAAGATGGGAGGCCATATCATTTCCTGAGGTGGGAAAGGAGCTATGGCTTAACAAGTTGTAAAATAAAAGGGTAAGATTGGTTCCCAGAGAGAGAGACTCTTAAATAAAGCCCTGATAGCAGAACTCTGGAGTGAGAATGTATGTGGCAGTGGCAGGCCAGTATGACTGAGCCATTCTTTGGACACTCAGTCCTTCTCTTTTCTTCCTTAAGAAAGCAAGAAAAAAACTAGGGAAACCAACCTCAGTGATGTTCTTAAAACTTTCTGTGGGAAACTTATGCTCATTATACAAAGACAAAATTGCCCTCTTCCTATCCATAGGATTTCCAGTCCAATTCATGACAAAGGCAGCCTCCAGCAGGAGCGTATCAGATTCACATTTTTTAAAATCCTATTTTTTCCCTTCATTATACACAAGTACAAATTTGTTAGTGTTGGGCCACAAATTTGCATTAAGATATTCCATTGCTACATTAAAATGTTTCACAATTGTTTACTTGATTCACAGTGTCCTTAAGATAAAAACAAATTGGTTGTTTAAGAGGAACAAACATTCCCTGAAATTGCAACTCAGCAGCTATCTACCAGGGAACACTATGAACGTTTTCGATAATATTTGACCATAAACCCAGCAGTGCATGTCACAGGACTCTTCCTTCAGATTGCTGCCTATCCTACTGTCTCATTTCACTAGGGTCTCTTTTTTGCTGTCACCTTTTCAGATAATGACCACATTTAAAATGGTCCCTGTTCCCATTCCCTTATATTTCTCTTCTCTGTTCACCAGCTGAGATGTTTTTTTGGTTTGTTACTATTTATCTTCTCCTTTAGATTTGTAAGGTCCTTGAGAGCTGGAACATTGTTTTGTTGATACCTTGCAAGTGCCAAGGACAGTGTCTGGCACATAGTGGTGTCAGTATATTGTTCTGAAGGAATGAATGTCTAAAATGTAAGCTCTAGGAGCTTTTCGTTAGTCATTTCCAGCTCTTTGTAACCCCATGGATTGTAGCATGCCAGTTTCCTTTGTCTATGGAATTATCCAGGCAGATTCCAGCAGTTAAGGGTAGCTTTGGTACAAAGTCAGTATAGTAGTTTGAGAGACTTGGTGGTCAGCAAAAAGGAATATTTTCAAGTGAAATTGTGAGGAGAGTGACTCCTGTCCTATTCTATATGCAGGAAAGATGGGAGGCCATATCATTTCCTGAGGTGGGAAAGGAGCTATGGCTTAACAAGTTGTAAAATAAAAGGGTAAGATTGGTTCCCAGAGAGAGAGACTCTTAAATAAAGCCCTGATAGCAGAACTCTGGAGTGAGAATGTATGTGGCAGTGGCAGGCCAGTATGACTGAGCCATTCTTTGGACACTCAGTCCTTCTCTTTTCTTCCTTAAGAAAGCAAGAAAAAAACTAGGGAAACCAACCTCAGTGATGTTCTTAAAACTTTCTGTGGGAAACTTATGCTCATTATACAAAGACAAAATTGCCCTCTTCCTATCCATAGGATTTCCAGTCCAATTCATGACAAAGGCAGCCTCCAGCAGGAGCGTATCAGATTCACATTTTTTAAAATCCTATTTTTGATCACTTCCACTTTGACTAGCTTATCCTCATCTTTACAGTCAGGGAAAAAATCTACTCCAAGAAGATACTTCTCTGAATCAGCTGAGAAGGAAGATGAGCAATATGGAATTAAATGTATTAGAAGCACCTGGGTTTGTAAGTGGTACAAATAATCTTGCTCAGGGTCATCTACTTTGCTTTCTCTTTTGAGGAGTTTTATAGACATCTGCCTCCTCATGTCAGCCTGGTCCAAGATGTTATGCACAGGGTTAATTTTTGTTGAGCCTGCAGTTGTCATTTCTCTTTGACCTTCTTTGTTAAAAATGTTTAGGGTATATATGCCAGAGGTCATGGGTTTGTTTCTTTTCATTATGTTATTTTTTTATGGTTTTCTGTCTTACAGGGACCTAATGGATTCATGTGGGTCACTAGGAAGGCAACCTTTGGTTAGCTGGAGGTGTGGGAGGTCAGAGGATCCAGATGAGGGTGGGAGAGGATCATGCAAACTTCCCCAGTTATGGTGATCTGGGACCTTTACCTACTGTCCCTTGACATCCATTATAAAAACATGCTAAAATCAAGAAACAATATAAAAGAATACAAATGATGGAAAGTTTGCAAAAGAAGCAGTTGGTTAAGTAGAGGTTAAAATTTGAAAAGAGAGACCAAGGTAAGGAAAATTAAGCTAAAAAGGAATGAAGTTAGAGCTAAAATAGAAGATTTAAAATCCCCACAAAGATAAAAGGTTAAGAGTTTAAAAATACAAAACGCAAAAGATTTAAAAATAAAAGATAAAATACTATAAGCCAATGAGATAAAAGGTTAAAACATGAGTAAAAGCTATAACGGTTTAGGCCAGAAGGCTAAAGCCTGTGAAATGAAAAGCTAAAAACAGATCATTCCTTGGGATTAAGGCTGTGGAACAGGAAATCAGAGCTAAAAAAGCAAAAGAAGGAATATTTAAAATTTAAAATCAAATTAAAATTCTAAGAATAAAGTGGATTAGGGGAACTTATTTTTTTAAAGTAATTAGCAGAAACCAGAAAAAAAAGTAAAAAGAAAAACTGGTTATAAGAAATGGAATATGTAGCAAAATTATCAGGAAAGTCTGGCCTTCCCTGTGGAAGAGAGGAAAAGGCTGAGTGAAGGCTGCATTGACTGTGTCTTTGGACATGGGATAGAAGGGCAAAGGGCAGAAGCTATCACCCCCAGGCTGCTGCAAAAAGGATAGCACAGTAGGAGCTGGTCTGGCCTCTGAAGACTTCCTAGGCAAGCACCCCCTTTCCCTGTCTTTTAAAGATTCTCTCTCATTTGCTCTTCATGTTCCGTCCCCACTGCCACCTACCAGCCTTGGCCTTCAGCAGCTCCTCAGTGATATTTAAGTTGGCTCCTGCCTCAAGGCATTCCCCTTCCAATCTCCCCTACCCTGAAACCAGACTAATCTGAAAACACCACATTGATCATGGAATTATAGTGCAAATAAGCACTTTCTGTGCTTATCATTTTAATTATTAAACTCCCAAAAGACCTTACAAAATCTGACTTTACTAAGTTTGTTTTTCAAAGAAGTTAGAGATCTTCTATGTTTGTACTTAAAATTCAACTTTGTCTGCTGCACTGTTCAAGCTAAACCCCAAGATATCTGGAGGTTAAGTATTTTGAAATTCAAAGTCTGATTATGAAATTTAGAATTAATTTAGAAAAAAAAGAACTCAATGGAGCTCAATTTCATTTTTGAAAGGCAAAGTTAATTGATATTTGTTTCAGTTTCTGGTTCCCAGAAAAATTAGAGAGAGAGAGAGAGTGAGTAAACAGAGTCAGAGAGATGAAGAGATGGAAAGAGGGAGAGATAGAAGGAAAAGAAATACAAAACTAGAATTCATGCATATGTGATGTACTTCTGGGAAAACTTTTCATTTTAACCAGAATGAAGATGGAGCTCTCTTCTGAGTTCTCCCCTTGAATGATTGTCTTTCCTGAGTTCAAGGCTGTATCATCTTTAAAAATGCTTCTTGAGTATTCCTTTACTCAGTTCTGAAAATAATGAAAATTTATCTTCTCTCAGTGTTTGAGGGAGAAAAAAAAAAGATTTTGGAAAGAAAACTACCCATATTTAAGATTATTCCAATGAGTTTTCTGCCAAAGCACCAGATGCTACTGGGGGAAAAAAAAAATATATATATATATACATATATTTGCCACAATTTGCTGTCTGGGAGCTGTGCCTGCTGTTTTTTTTTTTAAACAGGAGAGCAATGTAAAAGAATGAGGTAAATGGCAAACCTATTTCAAATAAACAGTGCTTTTATATTAGAAATGTTCTCATTAGAACTATTTTGATTATGGCACTAATTCATACTAAAATTTTATTATTTATCAGGAGGTATCAGGGTAAGTCAGAGCAAATGCAGTAATAAATGCCATTTATTGTCACATGTGGCCTTCCTAAAATTAAAAAAAACAAAAAAACTTTATAATTAAGCTTTCTAGCAATATTATAAATTTTAGCCTGAGAGTCGTGTAGATTTGGAACTAAGTCTTACATTCTATTTTCTCCTATTGATTTGTTTTACTTTTAATTTTTGCATGGATTTGAAAAGCCTTTTATAAGCCAAATCAATGCTGCATGTGCCATATCCACATTTAGATCCCCTTTCTCTCTTCTCAGTGCATTAAAACAGCATCAGAAATAGAAATGAATTTTGAGAAATGAAATATGTGTGTAGCTTAAAGTGAGGCAATTGAAGCAAATCTCAAGTTAGAAGATTATTCTGACTTAATATGATTTTTGAGAATTAAAAATCAATCAATGTTAGAAAAAAAAAAAGAACTCAATGGAGCTCAATTTCATTTTGAAAGGCAAAGTTAATTGATATTTGTTTCAGTTTCTGGTTCCCAGAAAAATTAGAGAGAGAGAGAGAGTGAGTAAACAGAGTCAGAGAGATGAAGAGATGGAAAGAGGGAGAGATAGAAGGAAAAGAAATACAAAACTAGAATTCATGCATATGTGATGTACTTCTGGGAAAACTTTTCATTTTAACCAGAATGAAGATGGAGCTCTCTTCTGAGTTCTCCCCTTGAATGATTGTCTTTCCTGAGTTCAAGGCTGTATCATCTTTAAAAATGCTTCTTGAGTATTCCTTTACTCAGTTCTGAAAATAATGAAAATTTATCTTCTCTCAGTGTTTGAGGGAGAAAAAAAAAAGATTTTGGAAAGAAAACTACCCATATTTAAGATTATTCCAATGAGTTTTCTGCCAAAGCACCAGATGCTACTGGGGGAAAAAAAAAAAAAATATATATATATATATACATATATTTGCCACAATTTGCTGTCTGGGAGCTGTGCCTGCTGTTTTTTTTTTTTTTTTTAAACAGGAGAGCAATGTAAAAGAATGAGGTAAATGGCAAACCTATTTCAAATAAACAGTGCTTTTATATTAGAAATGTTCTCATTAGAACTATTTTGATTATGGCACTAATTCATACTAAAATTTTATTATTTATCAGGAGGTATCAGGGTAAGTCAGAGCAAATGCAGTAATAAATGCCATTTATTGTCACATGTGGCCTTCCTAAAATTAAAAAAAACAAAAAAACTTTATAATTAAGCTTTCTAGCAATATTATAAATTTTAGCCTGAGAGTCGTGTAGATTTGGAACTAAGTCTTACATTCTATTTTCTCCTATTGATTTGTTTTACTTTTAATTTTTGCATGGATTTGAAAAGCCTTTTATAAGCCAAATCAATGCTGCATGTGCCATATCCACATTTAGATCCCCTTTCTCTCTTCTCAGTGCATTAAAACAGCATCAGAAATAGAAATGAATTTTGAGAAACAAAATATGTGTGTAGCTTAAAGTGAGGCAATTGAAGCAACCTTAAATTAGAAGATTATTCTGACATAATATTATTTTTGAGAATTAAAAAATGCTTGGGTGACTCGTGTCCTCTATTTTCATACAATTCTGTTATCTGGATCCAGCCAAAGCAGGAACAGTAGGAACACATGGTATGAAAGGCACATTTTGCTATACTTCTCATAACTCTCCAGGATGTATAGGAAAACCCAGAAGGAAGATGGGATCTAAAATTTTTCTGACTCCTGCTTTCTGAGTTGCCATAGTCTCACTTAATGTGAGGTTTGGCTTGTTCAACAGTTCACATATTTGAAGTTTTTTTTAAATTAGAATTTTAGAATTGCGTCAAACCAGCTTTTTTTTTTTGATTTTGGCCTCCTTTTATTGACTTTTTATTTATTTATTTTTCCTCCATCTTTATTCTTCGTCCTGTGTGGGCCTTCCTTTGCAGTGGCCTCTCTCTTTGCAGAGCACTGGCTCTGGGCACACATGCTCCAGAGCACTGGCTCGTAATTGGACACACTGGCCTAGCTGCTACGCCACATGTGGGATCTTCCTGGGCAAGGGATTGAACCAGTGCCCCCTGCACTGCAAGGCAGACTCTACCCACTGGACCAAAAGGGAAACCCCATATTTTAAAATTTGTTATGGACTGAATGTATATATATGTTACCCACCATATCATGTGCTGAAGTCTTAACTTCTCTCTCACTCAAGTGCAGTTGTATTTGAAGTAAGGAAGTGAATAAGTTTAAATATGGCTCCTTTCAACTTTCAAGTGGCAGTTGCCTTGCAGTGCGACATGTGGCCTTCCTAAAATTAAAAAAAACAAAAAAACTTTATAATTAAGCTTTCTAGCAATATTATAAATTTTAGCCTGAGAGTCGTGTAGATTTGGAACTAAGTCTTACATTCTATTTTCTCCTATTGATTTGTTTTACTTTTAATTTTTGCATGGATTTGAAAAGCCTTTTATAAGCCAAATCAATGCTGCATGTGCCATATCCACATTTAGATCCCCTTTCTCTCTTCTCAGTGCATTAAAACAGCATCAGAAATAGAAATGAATTTTGAGAAACAAAATATGTGTGTAGCTTAAAGTGAGGCAATTGAAGCAACCTTAAATTAGAAGATTATTCTGACATAATATTATTTTTGAGAATTAAAAAATGCTTGGGTGACTCGTGTCCTCTATTTTCATACAATTCTGTTATCTGGATCCAGCCAAAGCAGGAACAGTAGGAACACATGGTATGAAAGGCACATTTTGCTATACTTCTCATAACTCTCCAGGATGTATAGGAAAACCCAGAAGGAAGATGGGATCTAAAATTTTTCTGACTCCTGCTTTCTGAGTTGCCATAGTCTCACTTAATGTGAGGTTTGGCTTGTTCAACAGTTCACATATTTGAAGTTTTTTTTAAATTAGAATTTTAGAATTGCGTCAAACCAGCTTTTTTTTTTTGATTTTGGCCTCCTTTTATTGACTTTTTATTTATTTATTTTTCCTCCATCTTTATTCTTCGTCCTGTGTGGGCCTTCCTTTGCAGTGGCCTCTCTCTTTGCAGAGCACTGGCTCTGGGCACACATGCTCCAGAGCACTGGCTCGTAATTGGACACACTGGCCTAGCTGCTACGCCACATGTGGGATCTTCCTGGGCAAGGGATTGAACCAGTGCCCCCTGCACTGCAAGGCAGACTCTACCCACTGGACCAAAAGGGAAACCCCATATTTTAAAATTTGTTATGGACTGAATGTATATATATGTTACCCACCATATCATGTGCTGAAGTCTTAACTTCTCTCTCACTCAAGTGCAGTTGTATTTGAAGTAAGGAAGTGAATAAGTTTAAATATGGTCATAAGGAGCGAGGCCTTGATTCAACAGGATGAGTGTCCTTTTAAGAAGAGACACCAGGGGCTTCCCCTGGTGGTCCAGTGGATAAGGACACCGCCTTGCAGTGCAAGGGGTGCCGGTTCGATCCCTGGCCTGGGAAGATCCCACGTGCCGCGGAGCGGCTGGACTGATGTGTCCAATCACTGAGTCGGATCTCTGGAGCGCATGCGCCTAGAGCCGGTGCTCTGTGACAACAGACGCCACCGCGATGGGAGGCCCGCAGGAGCCAAAGAACAAAGACAGATGAAAATAGAGAAATGAAAGAACAATAGAAGTGGCCCGCCCGCTCACCTCCCTCCCCAACCCGACCCCCGCCCAAAATAAATAAATAAATAAATCTTTAAAAAAAAAAAAAAAAAAAAGAAGAGACACCAGCAGCTCCCCTCAACTCCCACCACCCCTCTCCATGGCCCATGCATCAAGGAAAGGCCACGTGAGGACAAAGTGCTGTAGGCAACTGCCTGCAATTTGGGAAGAGGATACCTATCAGAAATGAAACTGGCCAAAAATACCTGGTTTATATTATTTTGTTATGGCAGCTTGAGAAGACTAATACAGTATTTCTGTTTGTATTGATAATAAAAGAGGATAAACTAACGCCAAAAAAGGAGATTAACTACAGAAGAGGGCAGGGACCTTCTTTGTCTTGTTTAATGTCTTATATCCTTAGCAGGTAGAGGGGAGTCTAGTTCGTGGAAGGTACTCAGTAGTTGTTTTGTTAAATAAATGAATACATGAATAATCAGATAAAATATCTAAGCTTCTCATGATGAATGAATTGATCACTGATGTGGATTATAAAATGCAGTATTGCATTTCTTCCCTTAAAATTTGTATACGTTTACCTGTCTTGTTTATTTCTGATTTCTTTGGGGAAGTGCCAATTAAAGGCCATCCTACCTTTTTTTTTAGCTCCAGATTTTAGTTGTATTTTACTAGGATTTCCATTAATATGATCTCTTTTCCAGGATTCAATTCAGGAGACCATGTTACATTTAGTTGGCATGTATCCCTAGTCTTCTTTGGTCTAAGATTGCCTCCCATTTTTTATCCTTATTCTTCATGATCTTGAGGAGTACTGGGAAACTATTTTGCATAATATGGCCCACACTGATCTAGATTTGTCTCATATTTCCCTCCTGATTATACTGAGGTTATGGAGTTTGGGAAATAATACCACAAAGGTGAAAAGCACTTTTCATCACATGATATGAAAAGATACATGATACCTGCCTGAAGGCATTAGTGATGTTAAACTGAAGTCGTTTATACAAAATCATCATGACTATGTAATGCTTTTGTAGTATTTGCAACAATAATACTTTGTATCTTCTGATTGGACATAGGAGATCTCAATGTCTTTTTGTCCCTAAATTCAGAAATGACATCTTCGTTTTCACTAATGTTACAGAAAGTAAGATATGTATATCTTTCTGTATGGTCTTACGTGTAATGAATATTATCTTTTTAGCCTAATATTTTTCTCTCTATCTGAAGAATCATAGTGAAATAAGCTGATATATTTACAAGGAAGGGTTTTCCCTAAGGTTCTTCATGCATGTCTGAGTTTTCTTCATTCATGTAGGAATTTTGATGGCATATAGCCCAACTTAGCTTTCCCAGTATTAAATACATTAGGCACCTTATAAAATAAAATTTATGAAAGGTCCTACCAGTCATACCACCCTCAAGTATGATGTCATAACACATTAAATAAGGATGTTTGGGATCTCCAGAGACTAAGTTTTGGTAGGTAACCCAGAAGGTAGTGTGGAAGTAGTGTGGCCTCCCATTGGTGGTAACGCCTGACTGTGTGAGTGGTAATCACTGGTGATCACAGGGTGCTGTGAGTTGATGTGCAAAAATAAACATCCATAAACTTGAGTCAGATCAGTTTATTCTCAAATAACTGAGATGTGTCACTCACCTTATGCTTTGTGGGAACTTTCATATTGGAACTTATCCAAAGTTGTGTCAAATTGGGGTGGGTAAAGTAGCTTTGAGGGTTAGAGTGCTTGTCCAGAAGGGGTTGTTCCTTTGGCCAGGGTTTGGCACATGAATGGACACTTTGCTCCCAGCACGGTCTTTAAGTTGCCCAGATTCAGTCTTGAATTAGGCCCATGGTGCCTCAGAACTCTTGAAATTTTATTGGCTATTCATTCTTTACTTTCTATCTTGGGATATACAATTCAGTGCATTCACAGTCACAATGCAATCAAGAAGTGCCCGTGACTCAGAAAGTGAGCTGTAAGTGGCGGCAGATAGTAAAGAAATCTGGATTAAAGTTATGTTGATCACAAGGGTTGATTAGAACTGTAATTTCAAAAGTGTCTTTTTCTAGTTCGATGATTCTTTTTGACTGCCTTTTATGTGTAAATCATTTTGTTAGATGTAAAAGAGTATCTAGGAGAATAAAAAGTGGCCCTGCCTTCCCTTGATGTCAGATGAAGATCCAATCTTCCCTAAATCAATAATCAAATCCAGAATATTAAATAAATAAAGATAAAATGAAAATACAGTAATAGATTTCATGAAACTGTTTACTTTGTTAAAATATACAGAGCCATGTATATTGAATGGACACTTTATTTTTTTTTTTAAGAGGTAAAGAGGTACCAGGGTGATGTGGCTTGTGCTTTGGTCACGCATAGAAAGTGAAAGTGAACTTGCTCAGTTGCGTCTGACTCTTTGCAACCCCATGGGTGAGCCATGGATTATTCCAGGCAAGAGTGCTGGAGTGGGCAGCTGTTTCCCTTCTCCAGGGGATCTTCCCAACCCAGGGATCGAACCCAGGTCTCCCACAGTGCAGGTGGATTCTTTGCCATCTGAGTTGCAGGGAAGCCTGCGATAATAATAATAATAATAATAATTATTATTATTATTATAATTACAATATAATAATACTGGAGTGGCCTATCACTTAAAACTTGACACTTGCCTTTGGGATTTGTTGTAGGGATATTATCTCACCAAACTAGAGGTCAACCTCAGACCTTTCCATTGCATAACTTGGCAGTTCTCAGTACTGCACCCACATTTCTTGGCAGTAAAAGGCTACCAGGAATTCTGTGTTTCTAACCTCTAAGTTTTCTTGTCTTGAACCACACCTCTAGCCACCACCTTCATTTCTCAAGCATTCCACTAAACTGAGAACCAACAGTTAATCTACTCAACACATATTTTTTAACTTTCAGAGTATTAAATAATGCAATAAATATTGGGAGGCTTATGGAGAAAAAGAATACATGAAGGCATTGCAGCAAATTTTGTCATTTGTTAAATCTGACATGTCTTTCCTAATCTGTGGTTCTAAAAGTAGGTTTTAGTTTGGAACACACTGCCAAGCAATAAAGATCCTGTCTCTGGTTTCTAGAGATGACATTTTTTTCTCATGTCATGTGCTCTTTTTTTTTTCTTCTTCCTTATTGTTCCCCCCCTTCCCCCATGGGAGAGAGAAGGTGAGAACTGGGAATTTTCTTTTTCTTATTTTCACATATTCTCAGCAATGCATTTAAAATAATTGACTTTTATTTATCATTTAAGTTTGGCATTGCAGGCAGATTCCTCATAAACTGACACTCTAGGGAAGTCCAATGCACACATGCTTGAAGAGCTTTTCAGCATATCTAATTTACCATCTTTTTCAAAGTAGAAGTTATCTCTAGAAACTAGAGAGGAAGGGAGGGGACATTTTTGTGTCCAACTCATTACAGCCCATGAACTGTAGCCCTCCAGGCTCCTCTGTCCATGGAATTCTCCAAACGAGAATACTGTAGTGTGTTGGCATTTCCTCCTCCAGAGGATCTCCCCAACTCAGGGATGGAACCTGAGTCTCCTGCTTCTCTTTGCATTGCAGTTGGATTCTTTACCACTGGGCAACCTGGGAAGCCCCTTTTCAATGGTAA
Organism: Tragulus kanchil; assembly: GCA_022376925.1. Taxonomy (NCBI): domain Eukaryota; kingdom Metazoa; phylum Chordata; class Mammalia; order Artiodactyla; family Tragulidae; genus Tragulus; species Tragulus kanchil. Next base: position 216,114,268 of record JAIOJX010000004.1, read on the forward strand.
CATTCAACAAATATTTCTGTTTCTTTTAAGTATCTTCTATTCTCTAGTTTTTATGTTAGGACTCAGCATTACAATGTTAGACAAGACAAACAAGGTTATTGGGCTATGTGGTTTTAAAATCTGATAGAGATTATAGACAAGTAGATAAAAATTATAAATACAGGTATAAGGGATTTGTTGTAGATATTATCTCACCAAACTAGAGGTCAACCTCAGACCTTTCCATTGCATAACTTGGCAGTTCTCAGTACTGCACCCACATTTCTTGGCAGTAAAAGGCTACCAGGAATTCTGTGTTTCTAACCTCTAAGTTTTCTTGTCTTGAACCACACCTCTAGCCACCACCTTCATTTCTCAAGCATTCCACTAAACTGAGAACCAACAGTTAATCTACTCAACACATATTTTTTAACTTTCAGAGTATTAAATAATGCAATAAATATTGGGAGGCTTATGGAGAAAAAGAATACATGAAGGCATTGCAGCAAATTTTGTCATTTGTTAAATCTGACATGTCTTTCCTAATCTGTGGTTCTAAAAGTAGGTTTTAGTTTGGAACACACTGCCAAGCAATAAAGATCCTGTCTCTGGTTTCTAGAGATGACATTTTTTTCTCATGTCATGTGCTCTTTTTTTTTTCTTCTTCCTTATTGTTCCCCCCCTTCCCCCATGGGAGAGAGAAGGTGAGAACTGGGAATTTTCTTTTTCTTATTTTCACATATTCTCAGCAATGCATTTAAAATAATTGACTTTTATTTATCATTTAAGTTTGGCATTGCAGGCAGATTCCTCATAAACTGACACTCTAGGGAAGTCCAATGCACACATGCTTGAAGAGCTTTTCAGCATATCTAATTTACCATCTTTTTCAAAGTAGAAGTTATCTCTAGAAACTAGAGAGGAAGGGAGGGGACATTTTTGTGTCCAACTCATTACAGCCCATGAACTGTAGCCCTCCAGGCTCCTCTGTCCATGGAATTCTCCAAACGAGAATACTGTAGTGTGTTGGCATTTCCTCCTCCAGAGGATCTCCCAACTCAGGGATGGAACCTGAGTCTCCTGCTTCTCTTTGCATTGCAGTTGGATTCTTTACCACTGGGCAACCTGGGAAGCCCCTTTTCAATGGTAACATTCAACAAATATTTCTGTTTCTTTTAAGTATCTTCTATTCTCTAGTTTTTATGTTAGGACTCAGCATTACAATGTTAGACAAGACAAACAAGGTTATTGGGCTATGTGGTTTTAAAATCTGATAGAGATTATAGACAAGTAGATAAAAATTATAAATACAGTTGGATGAAATCAAAAGAGATATTTCGGTCTTTTCTATGCAGAGTCATCTAATTATCTTGAAATTTTGCTCTTAATAATTTTTTTTCAATAAAAAGCTCCATTAATACAGATAAAGATAAGCTTAAAGAAATTGTGGCTGTTGATCTATGAAAACTTGCAGTGATGATTCTCTGGCATAGTAGATTTTGCATAATAAAAAGTATTTATGGGGGAAAATCTATAACTAACATTTCCAGGTATATATTTAAGGGGAGGGCGGCAAATTGGAATAGTACCAAATGAAATTCAGATACATTTGTTGAATGGATGAATGAAGAAAAGCAAAATTGACTAGAGAACTCTTCCGTCTTGCCTCTGACTTAAGACACATTTGTAATATTCTTATAACTTGCTTAATTTCATTCCTCATGTTGATGACTGCCCTAGCAGATTTCAATTATTTTTTCAGGTTTTATTTTTCTTTGCAAAGAATTCAGCAGTTCTTTTCTTTGTTCTGTTTTAGGAACATCTGTTGCAAATTTAGTGTTGAGTTTATTTGAAACTAACAGCTTTCCAATAGCACATTAAGAGAAACAGCCTAGGTGAAATTTTTATGCATATTCCTTTCTGAAAAGGCTAATTTCTAAAAATTTACACTGAATTACATTTAAAGTATGTAATAGGAAGAATACGAGAATGGCAATAATTCTCCTGTTTAGCATGATGGATCAATGTTTTGTGTTTATGATAATCTTAATGTATTTAATCCAAATATTTAGATATTTAAAGGCCACAAAAACAAAAAAAAGTTACAATTTGAACTTGGGGCCAGCTGGTTTATTGGCTCTTGGCTAATGCTTTTCAAGTGAAGTGCCACTACCTAGACTACAAATTCTTTGACAAATTACCAACTCACATCTGCCTACAAATCACATTGAAATAAATGTGAACACTCTAACAATCTGAGTCTTTAAGAGCATTTACTTTCCAGAACTTGGGACAATGTAAAAAAAGAACTTTTTTAGTTTTTATGTTAGGACTCAGCATTACAATGTTAGACAAGACAAACAAGGTTATTGGGCTATGTGGTTTTAAAATCTGATAGAGATTATAGACAAGTAGATAAAAATTATAAATACAGTTGGATGAAATCAAAAGAGATATTTCGGTCTTTTCTATGCAGAGTCATCTAATTATCTTGAAATTTTGCTCTTAATAATTTTTTTTCAATAAAAAGCCCCATTAATACAGATAAAGATAAGCTTAAAGAAATTGTGGCTGTTGATCTATGAAAACTTGCAGTGATGATTCTCTGGCATAGTAGATTTTGCATAATAAAAAGTATTTATGGGGGAAAATCTATAACTAACATTTCCAGGTATATATTTAAGGGGAGGGCGGCAAATTGGAATAGTACCAAATGAAATTCAGATACATTTGTTGAATGGATGAATGAAGAAAAGCAAAATTGACTAGAGAACTCTTCCGTCTTGCCTCTGACTTAAGACACATTTGTAATATTCTTATAACTTGCTTAATTTCATTCCTCATGTTGATGACTGCCCTAGCAGATTTCAATTATTTTTTCAGGTTTTATTTTTCTTTGCAAAGAATTCAGCAGTTCTTTTCTTTGTTCTGTTTTAGGAACATCTGTTGCAAATTTAGTGTTGAGTTTATTTGAAACTAACAGCTTTCCAATAGCACATTAAGAGAAACAGCCTAGGTGAAATTTTTATGCATATTCCTTTCTGAAAAGGCTAATTTCTAAAAATTTACACTGAATTACATTTAAAGTATGTAATAGGAAGAATACGAGAATGGCAATAATTCTCCTGTTTAGCATGATGGATCAATGTTTTGTGTTTATGATAATCTTAATGTATTTAATCCAAATATTTAGATATTTAAAGGCCACAAAAACAAAAAAAAGTTACAATTTGAACTTGGGGCCAGCTGGTTTATTGGCTCTTGGCTAATGCTTTTCAAGTGAAGTGCCACTACCTAGACTACAAATTCTTTGACAAATTACCAACTCACATCTGCCTACAAATCACATTGAAATAAATGTGAACACTCTAACAATCTGAGTCTTTAAGAGCATTTACTTTCCAGAACTAAGCCAACAATAAGCTACTACTAAAACAGCTGTTAAAAAGAACCACAATTCCACTACCATACTAGACTTGCAAATTTCTGGGCCTCTTGATACCCAAGTCAGAAGATTTAACTAATTCAGTAAGTAGCATGTATGAGCTGTTTGCAAAGTCCCTGTAGATGCACAAAATACAACAGCAAATTCTTGAAACTTTGAATTTGTGAAATTGCTCAATAGCTGAATAGGATTTATGCCCACATAATTTAAGTCTATGTACAGTTCCTATTAGGCTAAGCTTTTAGCTATACCACCTCTTACTCCAGACAACAGTCCTGAGAGGAGAGAATTATTGCTAACCTCATGTGGTAAAGGAAGAATGGAAGTTGAATAATTCATTTAAAGTCATGTAGCAAAAAGATACTGCAAGTCTAAGGTAATTGAGGTAGCAAATGACTGATGTGAGTCTTTCTAATTCAAAATCCCATTTGGCTTACTTACAGTCAAGGATTCATTCACAAAGAATCATTAACTGATTGCATACTAGAGCTGAAAAGAACCACAGATGTAATCAAGTTGAAGTCTTTACAAAGTCAGGTAGACCTGGGTCCAAAACTCAGCCCTGCCACTTATTAACTGTATGATTCAAAGTCTGTTGCTTACTCTCTTTAAGGCCCAGTCTCTTCATTTGTTAACAACTGGTTGATACTTCATGTCCCTTATTATGAGATTAAGTTGTTATTTTTGAAGATTTTAAACAAAAAGAATGGCAATAATTCTCCTGTTTAGCATGATGGATCAATGTTTTGTGTTTATGATAATCTTAATGTATTTAATCCAAATATTTAGATATTTAAAGGCCACAAAAACAAAAAAAAGTTACAATTTGAACTTGGGGCCAGCTGGTTTATTGGCTCTTGGCTAATGCTTTTCAAGTGAAGTGCCACTACCTAGACTACAAATTCTTTGACAAATTACCAACTCACATCTGCCTACAAATCACATTGAAATAAATGTGAACACTCTAACAATCTGAGTCTTTAAGAGCATTTACTTTCCAGAACTAAGCCAACAATAAGCTACTACTAAAACAGCTGTTAAAAAGAACCACAATTCCACTACCATACTAGACTTGCAAATTTCTGGGCCTCTTGATACCCAAGTCAGAAGATTTAACTAATTCAGTAAGTAGCATGTATGAGCTGTTTGCAAAGTCCCCTGTAGATGCACAAAATACAACAGCAAATTCTTGAAACTTTGAATTTGTGAAATTGCTCAATAGCTGAATAGGATTTATGCCCACATAATTTAAGTCTATGTACAGTTCCTATTAGGCTAAGCTTTTAGCTATACCACCTCTTACTCCAGACAACAGTCCTGAGAGGAGAGAATTATTGCTAACCTCATGTGGTAAAGGAAGAATGGAAGTTGAATAATTCATTTAAAGTCATGTAGCAAAAAGATACTGCAAGTCTAAGGTAATTGAGGTAGCAAATGACTGATGTGAGTCTTTCTAATTCAAAATCCCATTTGGCTTACTTACAGTCAAGGATTCATTCACAAAGAATCATTAACTGATTGCATACTAGAGCTGAAAAGAACCACAGATGTAATCAAGTTGAAGTCTTTACAAAGTCAGGTAGACCTGGGTCCAAAACTCAGCCCTGCCACTTATTAACTGTATGATTCAAAGTCTGTTGCTTACTCTCTTTAAGGCCCAGTCTCTTCATTTGTTAACAACTGGTTGATACTTCATGTCTTCTGTAGTTATTGAGAGTGTTAGGTAGTTAGAATAGAAAAAGGAGTCTAAGATGGTGACTAAAGAAAGCAGTGACTAGAAATACCACACAGGGAGAGAGGGACAGAGAGAAGAAAGAAGCAGAGGAATGGAATGAGAACCTCTGACAGGAAAACACACCGCCTTCCCTGACTGCCCTTGAGTATATGCCCATTTGCATTTCCTTTCCTCCTTGGTGGCAGATACAAGCCCTATTTTATATAAGACTGCACCAGAGGATGAGACAGCAAGTTTAAAAAGTTAAGCCAAGAGGAATCAAGGCCACTCCTTCAGGGTCAGCCAGTACTATCTCTTTTGTGTTCAATAAAGTTCTACTTGGTTGAGCTGTAACTTGTCTGTTGTTTCAAACCCTGGCTACAATGAGACAAGAGCTGAGAAATCCTGCCTGCTTGAGTTCTAATTAGTCCATTATTTCAAATCTTTGTTTCAATGAGACAAGAAGTGAGGGAGAAAAATAAACCAACCTTATAAGAGGACAAAAGGAAATAATACTTAACATTTCTAGACTTTCTTGCTCTGTGTCATGTTCTGTGTTAAATGTTCTACCTCGATTTTTTTTTGATATAATACTTCCAGTATATGCAAAATGCTTAGACCATAGAATAGTAAATTTGTATATGGATGTGTGTGTGTGTGTGTGTGTGTGTGTGTGTGTGTGTGTTAATGAGCACATACATGTATTCGGTAGGAATGCCTCTCTCTCTTTCACATACACACACATAACACAAACACACACACCAGTTAGGAATTTCACTGAAGCCTTGACTACATTGACTTAACAGTGTCTTGTGGTAAGAAGTCCAGGGCCCTGGTGTTTTTCCCATGAGGCTACCAGGATTTATACTCTTTCATCTTGGTAGAAGGCTTAAGGTCACCTTTAACTGATTGCATACTAGAGCTGAAAAGAACCACAGATGTAATCAAGTTGAAGTCTTTACAAAGTCAGGTAGACCTGGGTCCAAAACTCAGCCCTGCCACTTATTAACTGTATGATTCAAAGTCTGTTGCTTACTCTCTTTAAGGCCCAGTCTCTTCATTTGTTAACAACTGGTTGATACTTCATGTCTTCTGTAGTTATTGAGAGTGTTAGGTAGTTAGAATAGAAAAAGGAGTCTAAGATGGTGACTAAAGAAAGCAGTGACTAGAAATACCACACAGGGAGAGAGGGACAGAGAGAAGAAAGAAGCAGAGGAATGGAATGAGAACCTCTGACAGGAAAACACACCGCCTTCCCTGACTGCCCTTGAGTATATGCCCATTTGCATTTCCTTTCCTCCTTGGTGGCAGATACAAGCCCTATTTTATATAAGACTGCACCAGAGGATGAGACAGCAAGTTTAAAAAGTTAAGCCAAGAGGAATCAAGGCCACTCCTTCAGGGTCAGCCAGTACTATCTCTTTTGTGTTCAATAAAGTTCTACTTGGTTGAGCTGTAACTTGTCTGTTGTTTCAAACCCTGGCTACAATGAGACAAGAGCTGAGAAATCCTGCCTGCTTGAGTTCTAATTAGTCCATTATTTCAAATCTTTGTTTCAATGAGACAAGAAGTGAGGGAGAAAAATAAACCAACCTTATAAGAGGACAAAAGGAAATAATACTTAACATTTCTAGACTTTCTTGCTCTGTGTCATGTTCTGTGTTAAATGTTCTACCTCGATTTTTTTTTGATATAATACTTCCAGTATATGCAAAATGCTTAGACCATAGAATAGTAAATTTGTATATGGATGTGTGTGTGTGTGTGTGTGTGTGTGTGTGTGTGTGTGTTAATGAGCACATACATGTATTCGGTAGGAATGCCTCTCTCTCTTTCACATACACACACATAACACAAACACACACACCAGTTAGGAATTTCACTGAAGCCTTGACTACATTGACTTAACAGTGTCTTGTGGTAAGAAGTCCAGGGCCCTGGTGTTTTTCCCATGAGGCTACCAGGATTTATACTCTTTCATCTTGGTAGAAGGCTTACATTCTCAAGGTCACAGAATGAGTGCTTTGGTTATATTATCATCTGTGCTTCAGGCAGTCAAATAGCAGGAAGGGAGATAGTAAGGACTGGAAGTGTAGTGTGTGCTTCTGGAAATCTTAACCAGTGATACATAAGTGCTTTATTTACATAAAATGAATGTTTCCATCTATAAGAAAGGCTTCCAAAGAAAGTTTTTATTTGGGAATATTCTGTCCTGAAGTGTGTGAAATGAGTAGGTAACTGGCAATTAGAATTAGGTGAAGACTCTGTACAACCTTCTCCAATTTAGTGGAATTGTGTGTGTGAATATGTTCTAAATCCTTCAGTCATGTCCGACTCTTCCTCTGTCCATGTGACTCTCCAGTCTAGAATACTGGAGTGGGTTACTATGCTCTCCTAAAGGGGATCTTCCTGATGGCACTAGTGGTAAAGAACCTTCCTGCCAGTAAAGGAGATGTAAAGGATGAGAGTTTGATCACTGGATCAGTGAAAAGCAAATAAGTTAAGACATGTTATCAAAGGGATAACTGTGGAAGGAAGTCCACTAGATGGAGAGACATTGTCCAGGAACAAAACATATCTATTAAAAGTAGGAAATATGAAGAATCCTTTCATTCACAAAGTTAGAAAACTGACTGAGGGGAGTGTTGCCTAACCTTGAGGTCAACACATGGAGGAAGCCGAAAAGAAATGACTTGACCTCCTCGCTGATAGGACAAAACAGAGAGAACAATTAAGAGACAGAGATCTCCAGTTCATATTTGGGACAGGAAGGAGGTTAGGATTAGGAGCAAATATAATAGCCTGTAATAAGTTGTTCCAAATTGAATTGAGTAATGAATCTGTATACTTACATTTCATGACATATAATAAAATAAATTCTCCACCCTCACCACCTCCCTGGGCTTGGGCTTAGTTCCATAGCCCTTACTGAGCCAGGTCACTGGGGAAGACAAACAGCAAAGGAACACAGAGCCAAGGCTGAAGTCTTAGAAAAGTATCTCCTGAGACATCGGCTGAGAAGCATAGAAAGTTACCTGTGGCACAAACTTTCTGGAATGTTTCCATTCTAAGATACTCTGAGCTCATTTTATTGTAGTCCTTTGTGACTGGAAAATGAATGACATATGGACTAGTTCCTACGGCTTATATAAAGGACGACATAACATTTTGTGGGTGTATCAACTTCTTATTAGCTGTGTTTGGAGCTAAGAGCACATAGTAAGCACTTCATAAAAATATAATTAAATTTGACAAATTGAATGAATGGATATCTACATAGTTGTGAGGCAGCTCCTGTAAATGGCAATAAATTTATTGCATGTTTTTTATTTATCTATTGATAGTGTTGCAAAAACTAGCTTGTAAATGTACAATTTGAGCTTTTATTTTCTAGTATTTGGTTGAAACTAACATGAATGGACCATGCAGTGAAAAAGTACTTTGGGAGAATACCAGCAACAGTTACTTAAAATACGTTATTTCCTGTTAAAGTCTTGAAATCATATCACTTTGCTCAAATCTGCAATTTATGAAGATAAGAAAACTGTTCTTTGCCCTACCCCAAAAAAAATCCTCTCAAATGGACTAAATTGATATTTATAATAGACTGGCTGTAAAGAAGTTTTTAAAGTTAGGCTTTCTTCTTTGTTCCCACAAATAGTTTTCGTTTGTTTGATGAGCTCAAAGTGTTTCCAGCTTTGTATATCTGATGTTACTGGTCAATCATTCAACAACAGTGTGGTCCTACTGTATTCAAAGCAATGAGTCAGATAAGGTCTGACTCCTACCCTCAAGGAGCTTTCAGTCAATTAGAAAATAAGCACAGAAGCCATTAGTTAAAATATAATGCTACTAGGGGATGAAAGTGCTGGAATACAGTGATGTAAGTGGTATCATGATGATTTATAATAAAGGTTCTCTGACAATATAAGGAGGCAGATAAGTGCCATGCTAACAGCTTAACCTTGAATTTTTAAGTCTGTGTTTAACTCTTCTAGTCTTCTTGCGTCCTTCACTAGATGTATGATTGCTTTGTGTTTCAAAGCCTCAAATTCTTCATCTGTGAAGTGAAGATGGTAGCAGTATTTATCTCAAAAGGTGCTGTGAAGACTTGATGAAAAGCATTTATGATGAAATAACTTAGACTAAAGTAGAAATTCTTCAGCATCGTGTTAAGTTCCAGCAGAGTCTCTCACCAATGTCATCTTTCCCACCTTCGCCCTCACACCATTCACACCAGCCGTATTTCCTCCAGGTCATACGAGTGCACCACACTTACTTTGCATCAGGAACTCAGCACCTGCTGGGGTTTGGAGTTGAAAAGGTCTAACATCCCAATTCATCCTGCTGAATTATGACACATTTCTAAGATTTCAGACCAATATGTCTCTTCTGATCCCAAAGTATAAATAAGTTCCATTTACTTCTTCGTCCTAGCTGCCTGTTGTTTTCTATACAAAACTTGTCACAGTTTGTAATTCTGTGTCATTGTTGTTCACTTTTTAGTCATATCCAATTCTTTGTGACCCCATGGAGTGTAGCACTCCAGACTTTCCTGTTCTTCACTATATCCCAGTGTGATTGTGTGGTTTAGTAACTTACTTGTGTCCAATTTTTTGTGACTCTAAGGACTGCTGCCTGCGAGGCTGCTCTGTCCATGGAATTCTCTAGGCAAGAATACTGGAGTGGGTTGCAAGAATACGAGGTCCTCTCAAATGGACTAAATTGATATTTATAATAGACTGGCTGTAAAGAAGTTTTTAAAGTTAGGCTTTCTTCTTTGTTCCCACAAATAGTTTTCGTTTGTTTGATGAGCTCAAAGTGTTTCCAGCTTTGTATATCTGATGTTACTGGTCAATCATTCAACAACAGTGTGGTCCTACTGTATTCAAAGCAATGAGTCAGATAAGGTCTGACTCCTACCCTCAAGGAGCTTTCAGTCAATTAGAAAATAAGCACAGAAGCCATTAGTTAAAATATAATGCTACTAGGGGATGAAAGTGCTGGAATACAGTGATGTAAGTGGTATCATGATGATTTATAATAAAGGTTCTCTGACAATATAAGGAGGCAGATAAGTGCCATGCTAACAGCTTAACCTTGAATTTTTAAGTCTGTGTTTAACTCTTCTAGTCTTCTTGCGTCCTTCACTAGATGTATGATTGCTTTGTGTTTCAAAGCCTCAAATTCTTCATCTGTGAAGTGAAGATGGTAGCAGTATTTATCTCAAAAGGTGCTGTGAAGACTTGATGAAAAGCATTTATGATGAAATAACTTAGACTAAAGTAGAAATTCTTCAGCATCGTGTTAAGTTCCAGCAGAGTCTCTCACCAATGTCATCTTTCCCACCTTCGCCCTCACACCATTCACACCAGCCGTACTTCCTCCAGGTCTTAGGAGTGCACCACACTTACTTTGCATCAGGAACTCAGCACCTGCTGGGGTTTGGAGTTGAAAAGGTCTAACATCCCAATTCATCCTGCTGAATTATGACACATTTCTAAGATTTCAGACCAATATGTCTCTTCTGATCCCAAAGTATAAATAAGTTCCATTTACTTCTTCGTCCTAGCTGCCTGTTGTTTTCTATACAAAACTTGTCACAGTTTGTAATTCTGTGTCATTGTTGTTCACTTTTTAGTCATATCCAATTCTTTGTGACCCCATGGAGTGTAGCACTCCAGACTTTCCTGTTCTTCACTATATCCCAGTGTGATTGTGTGGTTTAGTAACTTACTTGTGTCCAATTTTTTGTGACTCTAAGGACTGCTGCCTGCGAGGCTGCTCTGTCCATGGAATATTCTAGGCAAGAATACTGGAGTGGGTTGCAATTTCTTCTCCAGGGTATCCTCCTGACCCAGGGATCAAACCATGGTCTCTTACATCTTCTGCATTGTGGGTGGGTTCTTTACCAACTGAGCCATGAGGGAAGCCTTGCCCTTCACTATCTCCTGGAGTCTGCTCAAATTCATGTCCACTGAGTCTGTGATTCCACCCAACCATCTCATCTTCTGTCACCCTCTTCTCCTTCTGCCCTCAATTTCCCCCACATTAGGGTATTTTATGATGAGTTATCTCTCTGTACCAGGTGGCCAAAGTACTGGAGCTTCAGCTTTAGCATCAGTCTTTTCAATGAACATTCAGGTTAATTTCCTTTAGAATTAACTGATTTGATTTCCTTACTGTTCAGGGGACTCTCAAGCACCACAGTTTGAAAGCACTGTAATTCTGTATTCCACTGTATTTGTATATTTATCTTCTTCATTAGTCAGAAGGCCAAGGAGCATAAGAGTCATAAATTTTTGGTTCATCACGACAAATTCAGTTCAGTACAAAGCTTAGTGTACAGGATGTACTGCAAATATTTGATATTTGAAGAACAGACAAAATAATGGAAGCATAACTTTGCATATAAATCATTAATACAGTTTGGCTGTTTGTGTCTTTTAAACATCACCTTTTATCATTTCAAAAGGAAGGTATCAGATTTATATTGGAGGGTGGGTCAAAGAAGATTTCTTACAAGAGATGACATTGAAGATGAATTTTCTTTTTTTAATTAATTTATTTACAAAGATGAATTTTCAAGTCAAGTTCTCAGTTCAGTTCAGTTCAGTTGCTCAGTCATGTCTGACTCTTTGCAACCCCATGGACTGTGGCATGCCAGGCTTCTCTGTCCTTTATCATCTCCTAGATGTATTGGACTCAAGTTCTTATACCCCCATATTTATGACTCTATCCAACGGAAGTTTTCAAATTACATTAGTATGTCTTATGGCATGCAAGATGATTATTTCTGTATTTGTTGTGACTAACTTGTGTCCAATTCTTTGTGACCTCATAGACTGCAGCACATCAGGCTTGCCTGTCCTTCGTCACCTTCTGAAATTTGCTCAAACTCATGTCAATAGAGTCAGTGATACCATCCAACCATCTCATCCTCTGACACCCTCTTCTCCTTCTGCCTTCAATCTTTCCCAGCATCGGAGACTTTTCCAATGAGTCAACTCTTTATATCAAGTGGCCAAAGTATTGGAACTTCAGCTTCAGCATCAGTCCTTCCAGTGAATATTCAGGATTAATTTCCTTTAGAATTGACTGGTTTGACTTCCTTGCTGTCCAGGGGTCTCTTAAGAGTCTTCTCTGCAGCATAATTCAAACGCATCAATTCTTTGGCACTCAGCCTTCTTTATGACCCAACTCTCACACCCTTACATGACTATTGGAAAGCCATAGCTTTGACTATATGGGAGGTAGAGAATTACTCAACAAAATCCAGAAGTTAAGTCAGGCTATGCAATGCAGGTCTAAAAGTCAGAGGGCAACAAAACAAACTTTAAAGCCTACAGGTCAAGTAGACTATTACTGAATTCCCAATATATTACACATTTGGCAGTCATAGACTATCTTTCGGAACTGATCTGCCCATAAAAGGCACGTAGAAAAAGGGAGCGGTCCACATTCTAACAGTCTGAACCCCATTTGAAATTCACTAGAGTCTCATTAATACAGTTTGGCTGTTTGTGTCTTTTAAACATCACCTTTTATCATTTCAAAAGGAAGGTATCAGATTTATATTGGAGGGTGGGTCAAAGAAGATTTCTTACAAGAGATGACATTGAAGATGAATTTTCTTTTTTTAATTAATTTATTTACAAAGATGAATTTTCAAGTCAAGTTCTCAGTTCAGTTCAGTTCAGTTGCTCAGTCATGTCTGACTCTTTGCAACCCCATGGACTGTGGCATGCCAGGCTTCTCTGTCCTTTATCATCTCCTAGATGTATTGGACTCAAGTTCTTATCCCCCCATATTTATGACTCTATCCAACGGAAGTTTTCAAATTACATTAGTATGTCTTATGGCATGCAAGATGATTATTTCTGTATTTGTTGTGACTAACTTGTGTCCAATTCTTTGTGACCTCATAGACTGCAGCACATCAGGCTTGCCTGTCCTTCGTCACCTTCTGAAATTTGCTCAAACTCATGTCAATAGAGTCAGTGATACCATCCAACCATCTCATCCTCTGACACCCTCTTCTCCTTCTGCCTTCAATCTTTCCCAGCATCGGAGACTTTTCCAATGAGTCAACTCTTTATATCAAGTGGCCAAAGTATTGGAACTTCAGCTTCAGCATCAGTCCTTCCAGTGAATATTCAGGATTAATTTCCTTTAGAATTGACTGGTTTGACTTCCTTGCTGTCCAGGGGTCTCTTAAGAGTCTTCTCTGCAGCATAATTCAAACGCATCAATTCTTTGGCACTCAGCCTTCTTTATGACCCAACTCTCACACCCTTACATGACTATTGGAAAGCCATAGCTTTGACTATATGGGAGGTAGAGAATTACTCAACAAAATCCAGAAGTTAAGTCAGGCTATGCAATGCAGGTCTAAAAGTCAGAGGGCAACAAAACAAACTTTAAAGCCTACAGGTCAAGTAGACTATTACTGAATTCCCAATATATTACACATTTGGCAGTCATAGACTATCTTTCGGAACTGATCTGCCCATAAAAGGCACGTAGAAAAAGGGAGCGGTCCACATTCTAACAGTCTGAACCCCCATTTGAAATTCACTAGAGTCTCATTAGAAATCAGTCTTGGTGGGCCTTGGCCATAAATCAGTGGACTGAAATAACCTCCAGTAGGTCAAAATGAGACTCAGATAGAGACTGAAGAGTTACAAGGTGCTCATGATCTTAACTTAGGAATGTTCTCTTTTTCAGAAAATACTGAAAATTTCAGGTTGGATTGCTTATTAATGGAGTTTTGTAGGAGACTATCATTCTACCACATATTCTTTTTTTGGGGGGTGGTGGTGGTGCAGGTTAGGGAGGGAGGGGGGTGGGCAAGTCACTTCTATTGGTCTTTCATTTATCTATTTTTTCATCCATCTTTGTTCTTTGGCCCGTGTGGGCCTCCCATTGCAGTGGCCTCTGTTGTTGCAGAGCAGTGGCTCTGGGCACATGCGCTCCAGAGCTCCAGCTCAGTAATTGGACACATCAGTCCAGCTGCTCCACGGCACATGGGAACTTCCCAGGCCAGAGATTGAACTGGCACCCCTTGCACTGCAAGGCAGTGTCCTTACCCACTGGACCACCAGGGAAGCCCCTCTACCACATATTCTAATATTTCAGTCTCACCAATCTAAGTCCATGTAAGGGACTAAAAATAACCAATAATGCTGAAGTATTTAGCATCTGTTTTCCTTGAAGTGAGTGGAAGGCAGAAGGATTAGATCTTCTTTTTGTGAAACTCATCAAAGTTTATAGTGGGGTTTTGGAAGGCCCGAAGAGATTCTAGATCTTCTTTTGTGAATCAAAGTATTGGAACCATAGCACAGTTAAAAGTTTCCTTTAGAATTGACTGGTTTGACTTCCTTGCTGTCCAGGGTCTCTTAAGAGTCTTCTCTGCAGCATAATTCAAACGCATCAATTCTTTGGCACTCAGCCTTCTTTATGACCCAACTCTCACACCCTTACATGACTATTGGAAAGCCATAGCTTTGACTATATGGGAGGTAGAGAATTACTCAACAAAATCCAGAAGTTAAGTCAGGCTATGCAATGCAGGTCTAAAAGTCAGAGGGCAACAAAACAAACTTTAAAGCCTACAGGTCAAGTAGACTATTACTGAATTCCCAATATATTACACATTTGGCAGTCATAGACTATCTTTCGGAACTGATCTGCCCATAAAAGGCACGTAGAAAAAGGGAGCGGTCCACATTCTAACAGTCTGAACCCCCATTTGAAATTCACTAGAGTCTCATTAGAAATCAGTCTTGGTGGGCCTTGGCCATAAATCAGTGGACTGAAATAACCTCCAGTAGGTCAAAATGAGACTCAGATAGAGACTGAAGAGTTACAAGGTGCTCATGATCTTAACTTAGGAATGTTCTCTTTTTCAGAAAATACTGAAAATTTCAGGTTGGATTGCTTATTAATGGAGTTTTGTAGGAGACTATCATTCTACCACATATTCTTTTTTTGGGGGGTGGTGGTGGTGCAGGTTAGGGAGGGAGGGGGGTGGGCAAGTCACTTCTATTGGTCTTTCATTTATCTATTTTTTCATCCATCTTTGTTCTTTGGCCCGTGTGGGCCTCCCATTGCAGTGGCCTCTGTTGTTGCAGAGCAGTGGCTCTGGGCACATGCGCTCCAGAGCTCCAGCTCAGTAATTGGACACATCAGTCCAGCTGCTCCACGGCACATGGGAACTTCCCAGGCCAGAGATTGAACTGGCACCCTTTGCACTGCAAGGCAGTGTCCTTACCCACTGGACCACCAGGGAAGCCCCTCTACCACATATTCTAATATTTCAGTCTCACCAATCTAAGTCCATGTAAGGGACTAAAAATAACCAATAATGCTGAAGTATTTAGCATCTGTTTTCCTTGAAGTGAGTGGAAGGCAGAAGGATTAGATCTTCTTTTTGTGAAACTCATCAAAGTTTATAGTAGGAAGAAAAAGATTCTGATTTCTGTTTAAGAAGAGTGTTTTATTTTTTTTTTCTTTTTAAATTCTCCATTGGTCTATGGTTCTTAGAGTAATAACTCTCAGAAGAGATGACAACAGAGTCTATCAAGTTTAACCACTCAGTTTCTACTGTCTCAGCTTTGGCAGGCTTGTCCCAGCTCATCTAAATGACCAGATTCAGTGTCATCTTGAAATGAATACAGTTACTTTTTCTTGTCTGACATGCCAGTCTTGGACTATGATTACCTTGAGTCAATATTTATTTACTGTTTGTTACAGGCCAAGTTATAAATTTTAAGAATGCAAAGACAATAAAACAAGACCATTTCCTATGAGAAAATCTAATCTAGTGAGGAGGGAGAAATGTCACAATTTGTTGTAGTGTGATAAGTACTCCATGATAGTCACACTTTCTATGGAAACCCAAGAAAGAGTAAGGCCATTAAATAATTAATCGGAGCTTCCACTTAAGGGGAAGCCTTGCCCTATAGCTGAAGAGGATAAACACTGAGAAAGAAGTCTCTTTTCCCAGGAACTCCACATGATCCTATGAGAAGCAAACAGATAAACAGCTCAACTTATATGTAATGAAAGCTGTTATAAGTCATTGAAGATAACTGTAAATAAGTACTCCATGTCTGGGAAGATGTCTATTTCAAGCATTATTACAAATTATTTAGAAAGACTAAAACT
Organism: Tragulus kanchil; assembly: GCA_022376925.1. NCBI lineage: Eukaryota > Metazoa > Chordata > Mammalia > Artiodactyla > Tragulidae > Tragulus > Tragulus kanchil. The sequence continues at coordinate 216,130,575 of JAIOJX010000004.1, forward strand.
CTCCCATACCAACCAAAAAATGCTCAGTAAGAAATTTTAGTGTATAGTTTAAGATGTACTGCTGAGCGGGACACAAAGCAGTAGGAATCCTAAGAGGCTGAAAGAAAAAAGCCAGATTAGAAATCTACCAGGTAAGCCAGTGATAAAAATTAACTGTTCCAGCTACTCCTATGAGTCAGAGCTTTAATTTTGTTGCTAAAATGTAGATTATGAAGAAAGACAACAACCATACCATAAAGGATATCAGATTAGAGATTAAAAAAAAAAAAAACCCAGACACTCAAAATTAAAGTCAGTCAAATGGTAAACTAGGAAAATTCTTTCCTTGGTTTTGATTCTTTGTGGGAGGAAAAAATTCTCTCCTGAGCTGGCAATCGAAAGAGTTTGGGGCCCACATTCATGCTACTTTTGTATTTGAGATATCTTAAGCTGAGAATTTATTATGAAATGACCCTATGTTGGCAGTGTCCCAAGATGCTTGGAAGAAGCAAATATAAATTCTCTCTGGAGGAATGTACTTTTTAACTCTAGGCCTCAAAAATTCCCACTGATGAAGTTTATGGAACATGTGTTTAGGATAACAAAACTATAAAATTCAAAGAAAGAAGCAATAAAGAATATGAATCATAAAAAAAAAAAATCCAAAGAAACAAAAAGCCAAACAAGTTAAAAATTAAAGTCAGCAGATTCAGACCCACAAAATGATTAGATATTATAATTATTCAATTAATATCATTAATGTGTTTAAACAGAGTACTTGAAGTATGAGTATAGAACCAGAGATTTTTTTTTAAAAAAGTAAACAGATTTGAAAAGACTCTAATAGAAATCATTGGATCACTGAAGAAATCAAAAAGGAAATTAAAAAAAAAAACCTAGAGACAAATGAAAACGAGAGCACAGTGGTTCAAAACTTATGGGATGCAGCAAAAGAAGTTCTAAGAGGGAAGTTTATAGCAATAAAATCTTACCTCAAGAAACAAGAAACGTCTCAAATAAAAACCTAATGTTGCACCTAAAACAACTAGATAAAGAAGAACAAACAAAATCCAAGGTCATTAGAAGGAAGAAAATCATCAAGATCAGAAACCCATAAAATAGAGACAAAGAAAACTATCACAAAGAAAAACAAATTCTGGGAAGATGCTATTTCAAGCAAAAAAAAAACTAAAACTCTCCCATACCAACCAAAAATGCTCAGAAGAAATTTTAGAAAATCTACCAAAAGGTAAAAGGCCAGTAAATAAAAATTAACTGTTCCAGCTACTCCTATGAGTCAGAGCTTTAATTTTGTTGCTAAAATGTAGATTATGAAGAAAGACAACAACCATACCATAAAGGATATCAGATTAGAGATTAAAAAAAAAAAAAACCCAGACACTCAAAATTAAAGTCAGTCAAATGGTAAACTAGGAAAATTCTTTCCTTGGTTTTGATTCTTTGTGGGAGGAAAAAATTCTCTCCTGAGCTGGCAATCGAAAGAGTTTGGGGCCCACATTCATGCTACTTTTGTATTTGAGATATCTTAAGCTGAGAATTTATTATGAAATGACCCTATGTTGGCAGTGTCCCAAGATGCTTGGAAGAAGCAAATATAAATTCTCTCTGGAGGAATGTACTTTTTAACTCTAGGCCTCAAAAATTCCCACTGATGAAGTTTATGGAACATGTGTTTAGGATAACAAAACTATAAAATTCAAAGAAAGAAGCAATAAAGAATATGAATCATAAAAAAAAAAAATCCAAAGAAACAAAAAGCCAAACAAGTTAAAAATTAAAGTCAGCAGATTCAGACCCACAAAATGATTAGATATTATAATTATTCAATTAATATCATTAATGTGTTTAAACAGAGTACTTGAAGTATGAGTATAGAACCAGAGATTTTTTTTTAAAAAAGTAAACAGATTTGAAAAGACTCTAATAGAAATCATTGGATCACTGAAGAAATCAAAAAGGAAATTAAAAAAAAAAACCTAGAGACAAATGAAAACGAGAGCACAGTGGTTCAAAACTTATGGGATGCAGCAAAAGAAGTTCTAAGAGGGAAGTTTATAGCAATAAAATCTTACCTCAAGAAACAAGAAACGTCTCAAATAAAAACCTAATGTTGCACCTAAAACAACTAGATAAAGAAGAACAAACAAAATCCAAGGTCATTAGAAGGAAGAAAATCATCAAGATCAGAAACCCATAAAATAGAGACAAAGAAAACTATCACAAAGATCAATCAAACTAAAAGCTGATTCTTTGAAAAGGTAAACAAGATTGATAAGACTTTAACCAGACTCATCAAGAAAAAGTGGGAGAGGACTCAATTCAGTAAAATTAGAAATGAAAAAGGGAGAAATTACAAATGATCCCACAGAAATACCAAGAATTATAAGAGACTACTATGAACAAATATATGCCAATAAAATGGCCAACCTGGAAGAAATGGACAATTTCTTAGAAAGGTACGGTCTCCCTCAATTGAGCCAGGAAGAAACAGAAAATATTAACAGATCAGTCACAAGCACTGAAATTGAAAACATGATTAAAAACCTTCCAACAGATGAAAGTCCATGATCTGATGGCTTCATAGGTGAATTTTATCAAACATTTAGAGAAGAATTAACACCCATCATTCTGAAACTGTTCCGAAAAGTTGCAGAGGAAGGAAAACTTCCTAGCTTTTTTTATGAAACCACCATCACCCTAATACCAAAACTAGACAGATATGACAGAGAAGAAAATTATAGGCCAATGTCACTAATGAACATAGACGCAAAAATCCTGAACAAAATACTAGTAATCCATATCTAACAATACATTAAAAAGATCATACACCACAATCAAGTGGAATTCATCCTGGGGATGCAAGGTTTTTCAACATCCGCTAATCAATCCTTGTGATATACCATAGCAACAAACTGAAGAATAAAAGTCATATGATCATCTCAATAGATGCAGAAAAGGCTTTTGATAAAATTCAGCATGCATTTATGATAAAAACTCTGTAGAAAATGGGCATAGCGGGTATGTTGCTCAACATGATAAAGGCCATACATGACAAAGTTACAGCTAGCATTATACTCAATGGTGAAAAGCTGAAAGTATTCCTTCCAAGATCAGGAACAAGACAAGGATGTCCACTCTCAAAACTTTTATTCAACATAGTTCTGGAAGTCCTAGCTATAGTAATCAGAGAAAATAGGAGTACCTACAATCACTTGGGGCGATGGTCTGGAGGGGTGGGAGGTGGGGAACTGGGTGGGGGGAGGGTCCAGGGATATGCATATGAATGATCTGGGAACATACATGTTGGTGAACAACAAAACTATGTAAAATCTTTAAAATAAAGAAAAATTAAAAAAAAAAAAGAACTGCCCCCCCCCCCCCCAATGAAGCAACACATATATGTACAGCAATGGATACAGGGACACAGAAAAGGCAGCATATCCATTTAATATCCTTTGGCAATAAAAAGGAATAAAGTACTGATGAATGCCAAAAAAAAAAGAAATAAAGGGGGCTTCCCCTGGTGGTCCAGTGGATAAGGACACCGCCTTGCAGTGCAAGGGGCGCCGGTTCGATCCCTGGCTTGGGAAGATCCCATGTGCTGCGGAGTGGCTGGACAGATGTGTCCAATCACCGAGTTGGAGCTCTGGAGCGCATGCGCCCAGAGCTGGTGCTCTGCAACAGACGCCACCGCGATGGGAGGCCCACAGGAGCCAAAGAACAAAGTCGGATGAAAATGGAGAAATGAAGGACCAATAGAAGTGGCCCGCCTGCTCCCTTCCCTCCCCAACCCGACCCCCGCCCTAAATAAATAAATAAATAAATAAATCTTTAAAAAAATAAATAAAGGGCATCCAAATTGGAAAAGAAGAAGTTAAAATGTCACTGTTTACCCATATCATGATACTGTATATAGAGAAGATTCCAAAGATATTACCAGAAAACTACTAAAACTCATCAACAAATTTGGTAAGTTTGCAAAATTAATACACAGAAGTCTGTGCCAAACTGAAGAATAAAAGTCATATGATCATCTCAATAGATGCAGAAAAGGCTTTTGATAAAATTCAGCATGCATTTATGATAAAAACTCTGTAGAAAATGGGCATAGCGGGTATGTTGCTCAACATGATAAAGGCCATACATGACAAAGTTACAGCTAGCATTATACTCAATGGTGAAAAGCTGAAAGTATTCCTTCCAAGATCAGGAACAAGACAAGGATGTCCACTCTCAAAACTTTTATTCAACATAGTTCTGGAAGTCCTAGCTATAGTAATCAGAGAAAATAGGAGTACCTACAATCACTTGGGGCGATGGTCTGGAGGGGTGGGAGGTGGGGAACTGGGTGGGGGGAGGGTCCAGGGATATGCATATGAATGATCTGGGAACATACATGTTGGTGAACAACAAAACTATGTAAAATCTTTAAAATAAAGAATAAAAAAAAAATTAAAAAAAAAAAAGAACTGCCCCCCCCCCCCCAATGAAGCAACACATATATGTACAGCAATGGATACAGGGACACAGAAAAGGCAGCATATCCATTTAATATCCTTTGGCAATAAAAAGGAATAAAGTACTGATGAATGCCAAAAAAAAAAGAAATAAAGGGGGCTTCCCCTGGTGGTCCAGTGGATAAGGACACCGCCTTGCAGTGCAAGGGGCGCCGGTTCGATCCCTGGCTTGGGAAGATCCCATGTGCTGCGGAGTGGCTGGACAGATGTGTCCAATCACCGAGTTGGAGCTCTGGAGCGCATGCGCCCAGAGCTGGTGCTCTGCAACAGACGCCACCGCGATGGGAGGCCCACAGGAGCCAAAGAACAAAGTCGGATGAAAATGGAGAAATGAAGGACCAATAGAAGTGGCCCGCCTGCTCCCTTCCCTCCCCAACCCGACCCCCGCCCTAAATAAATAAATAAATAAATAAATCTTTAAAAAAATAAATAAAGGGCATCCAAATTGGAAAAGAAGAAGTTAAAATGTCACTGTTTACCCATATCATGATACTGTATATAGAGAAGATTCCAAAGATATTACCAGAAAACTACTAAAACTCATCAACAAATTTGGTAAGTTTGCAAAATTAATACACAGAAGTCTGTTGCATTTCTATATACTAATAATGAAAGATCAGAAAGAGAAATTCATGAAGCAATTCAATTTACAATTGCATCAAAAAGAATGCAATACCAAGGAATAAACCTGACTACGGAGACAAAAGACCTATACTGTGAAAACTATAAGCTGCTGATGAAAGAAATCAAAGAAGACATAAACAGATGGGAATATATACCTTGTTTGTGTACTGGAAGAATCAACATTGTTAAAATGACTATACTGCCCAAGGCAATCTATAGATTCAATGCAATCCCTATCAAAATTACCAATGGCATTTTTTCACAGCTCTAGAATGAAAAATCTCAAAATTTGTATGGAGACACAAAACACCTCAAATAGCCAAAGCAATCTTAAAAAAGAAAAATGGAGCTGGAAGAATCAGGCTTCCTGACTTCAGATTATGCTATAGCCACAGTCATCAGGATAGTGTGGTACTGGCACAAAGAGAAATATAGATCAGTGGACAGGATAGAAAACCCAGAAATAAGCCCATGCACCTATAGTTAATTAATCTATTACAAAGGTGGCAAGACTACACAATGTTGGAAAGACAGTCTCCGCAACAAATGGTGCTGGGAAAACTTTACAGCCACATGTAAAAGAATGAAATTAGATCATTCCTTAACTCTACACACAAAAATAAGCTCAAAATGGATTAGAGACCTAAATGTTAGACTGTACGTAATAAAACTCTTAGAGGAAAACATAGGCAGAACACTCTCTGACATAAATCACACCAAGATCTTTTTTAATCCATCTCCCAGAATAATTGAAGTAAAAGCAAAAATAAGCAAATGAGGCCTACTTAAGTTCAAAGTTTTTGCAGGGCAAAAGAAACAATAAATAAAACAAAAAAATAATCCACTGACTGGGAGAAAATATTTGCAAATGATATGACTGATAAGGGATAAGTCTCCAAAATTTATAACAGTTTTATGAGACTCAATAGCATCAAAACAAACAACCCACTAAAAAGTGGGCAGAACTAATGAGGTGGCTGGATCTAGAACCTATCATAAAAAGTGAAGTCAGTCAGAAAGAGAAGGACAAGTACAATATACTAACACATATATATGGAATCTAGTAGGATGGTGATGATGGCACATGCAGTGAAGTGATGGAGAGACAGACATGGACAGTGGACATATGGACATTGTGGGGAATGAACAGTGGGTGGGAGGCATAAAGGAAGTAGCATGAAGGGCTGTACTATCATATGTGAAGAAAATAGCTATAGTCATTGCTCTGTGAGAAAAGGGGATCCTGCAGGGGATCCTGGAGGGGTGGGATGGGGGGATATACATATGGCTAGTCTGGAAACATACATATCTGTAAACAACAAAACTCTGTAAAAGTTAAAAGTAAAGTAAAAGGTTAAAAAAAAAAAAAGTAGGCAGAAAGCCTGAATAGACATTTCTCTGAAGAGGACATGCATATGCTATGTCCTCTTATAAATGTTCTATTCTATTCTATATAATCTTATTATATTATATAATAATATTGTTTTAGTATATAATATTTAAATAGCATATATATTATATAATATATACTATATGCTATATATTTCTATACATTATATAATATTATATATATATTACACATATATGATGTATTAATATATATGATACACATACATAACATGATACATATTATATATACACATATAATATCATGTATATTATATATGTCTAATTAATATATATTATATTATTATATAAATATAATACAATAGAACATGTCCATTTAAATATAATATATATATATATTATAGATTATATATTACACACATTATATCATATATAATATATTATAATATATCATATAATATATGCATAATATATAATCTTATATGATTATATATATTACATGCTGTATGTATTGCATGTTTATTATGTTATATTATTATAGATATTATACTATAGAATATTTATGTTATATATTATAGTATGTTATATATAATTATATATTACTGTATATAATATATTATATACAATGCATAATATATATATATAATATACCTTATACTAAATATTATAATATATGATATATATATAATGTATATATAATGTACACATAATATATACATAATATTATCAGCCATTAAAAAGAATGAAATAAGGCCATTTGGAGCTATATGAATGGACCTAGAGAGTGTCACACTGAATAAAGTAAGTCAGACAGAGAAGAAGAAATATCATATGATATCCTTTCTTTGTTGATTCTGAAAACAATGAGACAAAGGAACTTATTTACAAAATTGAAAGAGACTCACAAACTTAGAAAAGGGACTTATGGTTGCAAGGGGGATGGATGCTTGGGAACTTTAGGAAAGTCATGCACACACTGACGTGTCTGAAGTGTGTAACTAATACAAATCTATTGTATAGTACCTGGAACTCTGCTTAATGTTATATACCAGTCGGGATGGGACGGGAGTTTGGAGAAGAATGAATACGTGTATATGTATGGTCAAGTCCCTTCTTTATTTACCTGAAACTATCACAAAATTGTTAATTGGCTATAAAAATGGTTTTGGTATAAAAAAAATAATATAGTGTCACTTTAAAAAAAAGAAAATAAAAATAAAAGAAGTGATGGGTGAGATAATTTATTGGTGGCATTGTTCAGTTGCCCTGTTGTATGTCCAGCTATCAGACCCCAGGCATTGAAAGCACACCAGGCCTCTGTCCCTTACCATTTCCTGAATATGCCCACCTTCATGTCCATTGCATTGGTGATAATTTAACAAATGTCTAATTGGACTTCCAGAAGAAAAACAAAGATAATGCAGAGACATTATTTGAGGTGATAAGGTCTGAGAATTATCCAGGAATGATTGAAATAACTAGTATCCTTAGAAACATAAAGTCCTGAAAGTTCCAAGTAAGTTAAGTAAAAAGGAATCCATTCAAGACATTTTGCAGTGGATTTTAAGAATACCGAAAACAAAAGCAAAAGTAACCTTTTAAAAATAGCCAAAGAGAAAATGCAGATTACTCACAGAAATTAATTAATAAGCAAACAAAAAAACAAATTGACATCTAATTCTCAAAAACAACAATGCAAGCTAAAAAGAATGTAGGCAACCATCTTCAGAGTGTAGAGAAAACACTTGTCAACCAACAGTTGTGTACTTAGTAAAGTTATCTTTTGAACTTGAGAATAACGTAAAACTTTTCAGATAAACAAGACAGAGGAATTTGGGTATCAACCATATACCCTATATATGCAAGAAGGGCAAATGAATGTGGAAAATGGTATAAACAATAGCAATAACTATAACATTATACCTAATTTTGTGGGTAAAATAGTGATATAACCAAGATATTATGGTGATTAGAACTACTTTGATTAAATACAGATTTATTAAATGCAGATGTTAAAATTCTAGGCTAATAATTAAAATAAAAAGGAAAAACTTATAATTCCAAGTGAATTGTGTGCAGAAACAAGAATGAGAAGACAATAGCATGTAAGTGTAAAAGAAAGAAGACTAAAAGACATAGAAAAAAATAAAATTTAGAAAGGACAAAACAAGAAAGTAGAGATGATTTGAAATATATCAGTAATCATAACAAATGTATCAGACTAAAGTTTTTTGAAAGACAAAATTGACACACTGAGGAAGAAAGAAAATTCAGATATATATATGTTGAATTCAAGAGGTACACCTAAAACAAAATGATGCAAAATAATGCAAAAAGGTTGAAAATAGGACAGAGCATTAGGCATACAAAAATGTTCAAACCTTAGCTTTCAAAGAAATATAAATAATGAGAACCTCTAGACAGAAAAAACAAAAAAATCATATTTGTCAAGGACATGGAGTGCTAAGGATATTTATATGTTGCTGTTGGAGTATACATCAGTGCCATTGCTTTGGAAAGTGCTCAGACATGATCTAGTATAGAAATTCTCACATATATGTTACAGGACCCATGTTTAAGAACGTTCGCAGCAGCAGTGCTTATAATATCCTCAATTAGAAAAAATCCAAATGTCCCTCATCAAAACAAGGATAAATGTGATATATTCATAAAACAGAATGCTATGTAGCAGGAAAATAAAGGAAACAACCATACAAGATTGCAAATGTTATCATATTGAACTAAAAAAGAAATAAACAAAAGCATGCATATATAATGACACCATTAATATATTGTCCTTTCATTAACACTATTTTCCCCTTAAAGAAATCAAGTAACTTGCCCAAAGTCACACAATTGGTGAGTGTTAGATATAAGATCCAAACCAAGGCCATCTGACTCCAGAGACTGTCCTTAACCACTCGACTATGCTGGTCATGAACATCAAAGATGGAGAAGAATGGATATACAAGACAGGTTTGTAGGGACATGTGATCAGGTACAGGTAGACTATGGGAATATTAGTGACAAAAATGAAAGTATATTGTAGGAAAATAGAGCATGCTATGTATGATAAACTGGAAAAAGGGATCCAAAGATTATGGGGAATAAATGTTAAAATTTTCTAGGCTAATAATTAAAATAAAAAGGAAAAACTTATAATTCCAAGTGAATTGTGTGCAGAAACAAGAATGAGAAGACAATAGCATGTAAGTGTAAAAGAAAGAAGACTAAAAGACATAGAAAAAAATAAAATTTAGAAAGGACAAAACAAGAAAGTAGAGATGATTTGAAATATATCAGTAATCATAACAAATGTATCAGACTAAAGTTTTTTGAAAGACAAAATTGACACACTGAGGAAGAAAGAAAATTCAGATATATATATGTTGAATTCAAGAGGTACACCTAAAACAAAATGATGCAAAATAATGCAAAAAGGTTGAAAATAGGACAGAGCATTAGGCATACAAAAATGTTCAAACCTTAGCTTTCAAAGAAATATAAATAATGAGAACCTCTAGACAGAAAAAACAAAAAAATCATATTTGTCAAGGACATGGAGTGCTAAGGATATTTATATGTTGCTGTTGGAGTATACATCAGTGCCATTGCTTTGGAAAGTGCTCAGACATGATCTAGTATAGAAATTCTCACATATATGTTACAGGACCCATGTTTAAGAACGTTCGCAGCAGCAGTGCTTATAATATCCTCAATTAGAAAAAATCCAAATGTCCCTCATCAAAACAAGGATAAATGTGATATATTCATAAAACAGAATGCTATGTAGCAGGAAAATAAAGGAAACAACCATACAAGATTGCAAATGTTATCATATTGAACTAAAAAAGAAATAAACAAAAGCATGCATATATAATGACACCATTAATATATTGTCCTTTCATTAACACTATTTTCCCCTTAAAGAAATCAAGTAACTTGCCCAAAGTCACACAATTGGTGAGTGTTAGATATAAGATCCAAACCAAGGCCATCTGACTCCAGAGACTGTCCTTAACCACTCGACTATGCTGGTCATGAACATCAAAGATGGAGAAGAATGGATATACAAGACAGGTTTGTAGGGACATGTGATCAGGTACAGGTAGACTATGGGAATATTAGTGACAAAAATGAAAAAGTATATTGTAGGGAAAATAGAGCATGCTATGTATGATAAACTGGATTAATTCTGTGTGTACTAGGGTGATTCCAAAGATTATGGGGCATAGAAATGACATAATCTGCATTTTAGGAGAATCTGTCTTTTGTCATGGAGGAGCAATATTTGCAGTATGAAGTAAGCAAGGAGTTTCAGCAGTAATTTGAAAGGACCTAAGTCAGAGAAGTTTGGGTAGAAGAGAAATAAAAGAAGAAGGTGCGTTTCTTAGGCAGAGTTGATATTTGATACATGATTTGATGTGAAGAGTGATTTGAAGTTTCTGAAAATGGGAAGGGGATGATGTCATGAACCAAGATAAAGAATGAGAATGAAGGAATATATGAAGGGGAAGATGAAGTCCTAGAATGGTTGTGCTGACTCCGAGGCATCTATGTGATGGAAATGCTTAGAGGTCTCTTTCTGATGCTGGAAATGAAATCAGCAAGAAAGGAAGGGCTAAAGAAGCAGGTGTAGGCACCATTCTCTGCAGTGATGATGCATCACAGGTAACTTCCCAGAGGCCTTTCCTCAGAGGAGGAAGATCTAATCCCAAATGGCAAAGGTTAGAGGAGCAAAGGGGTGGGCATGTACAGACACTCAGGGCTGCTGATCTTTAAAGAAGTTGGGTAGTGACAGAAAGAGAAGGAGAAAATGATAAACTCCCCAAATGAACCCATAAAACTCTAAGATGGGTACCTGTATTTTACTGAGGAGAGAACTCAGGCACAGAGGGACAGACCACACAGTTTACTGTCAGCATTTATATGAAGTCAGTCTGACTAGAATATACATTTTACACATGATAATAAAAACACAGCATGGTTCTCAGCAGTAGATATTTCTGGATGCTGGTAGCATCCAGAGAGTGGAATTAGGAGGGGACTGTGGAAAAAGAGGCCAAGGTCCAGCAGAAAAGAGAAGGTGCTCAAGGGAACTAACCTCTCTGTCCCTCAGCTTTCCTCTCTGTGAAACGAGAGTTAAAGTAGTTATTGAGAGGCATATGTGAGTAACACAATTTGAACTCTGATGAGTTCTCTGAAAATACTTAATAAGTGAGTGTTATTTTATTATGAAAAAGGGAAAAAGTACAGGTAGACTATGGGAATATTAGTGACAAAAATGAAAGTATATTGTAGGGAAAATAGAGCATGCTATGTATGATAAACTGGATTAATTCTGTGTGTACTAGGGTGATTCCAAAGATTATGGGGCATAGAAATGACATAATCTGCATTTTAGGAGAATCTGTCTTTTGTCATGGAGGAGCAATATTTGCAGTATGAAGTAAGCAAGGAGTTTCAGCAGTAATTTGAAAGGACCTAAGTCAGAGAAGTTTGGGTAGAAGAGAAATAAAAGAAGAAGGTGCGTTTCTTAGGCAGAGTTGATATTTGATACATGATTTGATGTGAAGAGTGATTTGAAGTTTCTGAAAATGGGAAGGGGATGATGTCATGAACCAAGATAAAGAATGAGAATGAAGGAATATATGAAGGGGAAGATGAAGTCCTAGAATGGTTGTGCTGACTCCGAGGCATCTATGTGATGGAAATGCTTAGAGGTCTCTTTCTGATGCTGGAAATGAAATCAGCAAGAAAGGAAGGGCTAAAGAAGCAGGTGTAGGCACCATTCTCTGCAGTGATGATGCATCACAGGTAACTTCCCAGAGGCCTTTCCTCAGAGGAGGAAGATCTAATCCCAAATGGCAAAGGTTAGAGGAGCAAAGGGGTGGGCATGTACAGACACTCAGGGCTGCTGATCTTTAAAGAAGTTGGGTAGTGACAGAAAGAGAAGGAGAAAATGATAAACTCCCCAAATGAACCCATAAAACTCTAAGATGGGTACCTGTATTTTACTGAGGAGAGAACTCAGGCACAGAGGGACAGACCACACAGTTTACTGTCAGCATTTATATGAAGTCAGTCTGACTAGAATATACATTTTACACATGATAATAAAAACACAGCATGGTTCTCAGCAGTAGGTGATATTTCTGGATGCTGGTAGCATCCAGAGAGTGGAATTAGGAGGGGGACTGTGGAAAAAGAGGCCAAGGTCCAGCAGAAAAGAGAAGGTGCTCAAGGGAACTAACCTCTCTGTCCCTCAGCTTTCCTCTCTGTGAAACGAGAGTTAAAGTAGTTATTGAGAGGCATATGTGAGTAACACAATTTGAACTCTGATGAGTTCTCTGAAAATACTTAATAAGTGAGTGTTATTTTATTATGAAAAAGGGAAAAAGCTCATTTACTGAGCTTTTGAGGGGGCTGGTTCTAGTTTCGTTGTCTAGTGTGCTTTCAATGCTGGGTACTTCGGAGTTTGCTGGCTGGGATGAAAAGGGTCATCTGTAGCTGTGAAGCACATTGTGTTCTGTCAAGGAACTGACCCTGGGTGGGATGAAGGGTTAAATCTGTGACGGTAAGTTTGGAAACCCCGTGATCAGCACGACAGTGAAATGTTACTATCTGTTGCTATCTTTTCTTCACCACCACTGCGACAGAGCTCTTGCCCACTCTTTTCCCACTCTATCTTTTTTTTTTTTTTTGAAGATCTTTTCATCCCTATAGAAATCTACTCATAGGTCCCAGACTACCCTTACAGATAGATGTATACAGTTGCACCTATTGTTTGTTTTTTTGGTCATAATTTTTAACTTAAAAAAAATTTGTGCAGTTTTCAACCTGATGACTGTTTCTGTAACAACCATTACTGTGACAGAGCTAATGGCACCTAAGGAATGACTACTTCAACAGGAAAAACTAAAATCCCAGTTTAAGCTTCTTTAAAGAGATTTTTTTTTTTCTGCATGTAAATTGAGATAATCTGCTTGGTGTAGAATAAATCAACCCTTTCTTCTGTGTTTAGAACTTCTAGGAGGATTGTTCATATCTTATAATACTGAAGTTAAAGCAGTTAAGTATTGTGTATTCCCAGATAGCTCAGTAATAAAGAATTCATCTTCAATGCATTAGACATAGGAGATGTGGGTTTAATTCCTGGGTTGGAAAGATCCCCTGGAATAGGAAATGGCAACCCACTCCAGTATTCTTGCCTGGAGAATCCCATGGAAAGAGGAACCTGGCAGGCTACTGTCCATGGGGTCAGAGAGTCAGATACAGCTGAATGACTGAACAGTAACATATATATAAGAGCATCCATGAAAGATACTCTTTTTTTTTTTTTTTAAGATTTATTTATTTACTTATTTAGGGCGGGGGTCGGGTTGGGGAGGGAGGGGAGTGGGCGGGCCACTTCTATTGGTGTTTCATTTCTTCATTTTCATCCGTCTTTGTTCTTTGGCTCCTGTGGGCCTCCCATCGCGATGGCCTCTGTCGTTGCAGAGCGCCGGCTCTGGGCGCATCCGCTCCAGAGCTCCAGAGTTCCGGCTCGGTCATTGGACACATCGGTCCAGCTGCTCCGCGGCACGTGGGATCTTCCCAGGCCGAAGATCGAACCGGCGCCCCTTGCACTGCAAGGCGGTATCCTTACCCACTGGACCACCAGGGGAAGCCTGAAAGATACTCTTGTTGTATGAAAAGTCCTTTGTATTGTTAGTGCAGCAGCCTGTCAACCAGTTTAGTTTTTAAAAATGTCTTTCACACATAGAGCCCAATTCTAGAATTCTCTGCAGTCACATCACCCTTGACTTTCATTGATTGGAAAACCAAGCTGCTTTGTTTCCTCATACAAGGTTCAGAAACGAAGCTAATGAGACTCCAGAACTATATGCTCTTAATGTTAGGATGGGGCAGAAATCAGACTTGTGATGCATTTTTCTTATATCCCAACAGTGTTTGCCAGCATTTGCTGATGGAAAGTAGCATAGGAAAAGTTCTAAATATTGGTATTGCCAAGTTACAGAGAGGTTAAGGAAAATGTGGGGCCCAATGAAATGCAGATGAAAGCAAAGAGGAAACATGATTCATAGTTTAATAAACAATTATAATTTTTGACTTTAGAATTTCTTCTTGAACTAGAAATCTGGAGAGCAGTAGCCAAAGTAGTGGTAGTGAAGAGTTTAAAGAAGAAAAATGTTTTTGGTTTCAGTATCTCTTTTAAATCATGCCTTAGATAAGGAATGTATGTTTGGGACTACAGCTGGGAGGTCAAAAAGCCAGCAAAGAGATTTTTATTGTAAACATATGAATTAATCATGACTCAAAAACAGAATCAGGAGAAAAGTTACAGCTGGGAAAAGAAACAAGAAAAAAAGGTTTTAATTTATTTATTTGTATAAACACACATACAATATAAATATATTCTGATAATCACCAGCTAGTTCTTCAAAATCATAACAACCTCAAAAGTAGAAGCAATAGTGAGTTGACAATTGGGAAGAAAACCCAGCATTCCTGTTCTTACTTTGGGCTCACTTCCCCTAGAATTTGTGCTTAAGCTGGAGTCTTCTTAACAGATATTAATATGAATGGCTTTCCTCACCCTTATTCATACCCCAAATCTGATATATTTCCAAGAGCAGGGATTAAATTCAATGCCATGTTAGTTCTTGTGTGGCAGATTCTCAGAGCTGTAAGAGGACAGCAGCCACAGAGCAAGACTGAACCCCAGGAAGATAAAAGTTTCTTCTTTTTTATTTTGAAGTTATTTTCTTTTTAAAATTTGATCTGTCTACCTACCTATCACCTATCTATACCACAGTACAATATACAAAGACATGTCTATCAACTTTACTCTTTTTTTTCCCCTTCCAAATTAGACTCAGAATTTATAACCCTGAACACTGCTTCTAGTCAGAGTGGCTAGTTCTCCCTCACAATTACTGGCTACTCCAGAGGGCTGGGGTCAGAAGCTTGATTAAATAAATTACAGCTTTAGGTCCCTTCCAATAAACCATGTCAGGCTTTAGGCAACCCCAAACAATGCTCCCTGTTTTAACCCATAATGGGCAGTTGAGTTCAGTAAATGCCCTAATCACTGCAGCATAAATATTTATGGGGGAATTTTTCCAATTAAGGTAGAAGCTTGTTTAGATGCTATCAGTTTAGAGAGGACTTTTCCAACAAGAAAATTACTGTTAAAAGACATCAGGAAATGGTTAAATTTTTGACTTTAGAATTTCTTCTTGAACTAGAAATCTGGAGAGCAGTAGCCAAAGTAGTGGTAGTGAAGAGTTTAAAGAAGAAAAATGTTTTGGTTTCAGTATCTCTTTAAATCATGCCTTAGATAAGGAATGTATGTTTGGGACTACAGCTGGGAGGTCAAAAAGCCAGCAAAGAGATTTTTATTGTAAACATATGAATTAATCATGACTCAAAAACAGAATCAGGAGAAAAGTTACAGCTGGGAAAAGAAACAAGAAAAAAAGGTTTTAATTTATTTATTTGTATAAACACACATACAATATAAATATATTCTGATAATCACCAGCTAGTTCTTCAAAATCATAACAACCTCAAAAGTAGAAGCAATAGTGAGTTGACAATTGGGAAGAAAACCCAGCATTCCTGTTCTTACTTTGGGCTCACTTCCCCTAGAATTTGTGCTTAAGCTGGAGTCTTCTTAACAGATATTAATATGAATGGCTTTCCTCACCCTTATTCATACCCCAAATCTGATATATTTCCAAGAGCAGGGATTAAATTCAATGCCATGTTAGTTCTTGTGTGGCAGATTCTCAGAGCTGTAAGAGGACAGCAGCCACAGAGCAAGACTGAACCCCAGGAAGATAAAAGTTTCTTCTTTTTTATTTTGAAGTTATTTTTTTTTTAAAATTTGATCTGTCTACCTACCTATCACCTATCTATACCACAGTACAATATACAAAGACATGTCTATCAACTTTACTCTTTTTTTTCCCCTTCCAAATTAGACTCAGAATTTATAACCCTGAACACTGCTTCTAGTCAGAGTGGCTAGTTCTCCCTCACAATTACTGGCTACTCCAGAGGGCTGGGGTCAGAAGCTTGATTAAATAAATTACAGCTTTAGGTCCCTTCCAATAAACCATGTCAGGCTTTAGGCAACCCCAAACAATGCTCCCTGTTTTAACCCATAATGGGCAGTTGAGTTCAGTAAATGCCCTAATCACTGCAGCATAAATATTTATGGGGGAATTTTTCCAATTAAGGTAGAAGCTTGTTTAGATGCTATCAGTTTAGAGAGGACTTTTCCAACAAGAAAATTACTGTTAAAAGACATCAGGAAATGGTTAAACTCCAGAAGGCTAAAAGGTCAGTGAGTCTGCAAATGCACGAGGGCTCTGGCTCTGTTGCCTCTGTCTACATGCATTAACCACCCCCAGCTTCTTTAAATGGTGCATTAAAAAATAGGCCTTTGAACCTAGGGAAAAAATGCTTTTTTCTTTCATGTAAAAATTACTGTTGGTTCATTCATATAAAAATATTTATGCTGAGAAATAAAAATGTGGGCAATGACTCAACCAGATTGGGTGTTATTCCAGCTTTTAAAACAGACTGTACATAGGTCTTGCTTGTTTGTTGGGTTAGAGTATGGAAAGAGGCACTGATAATGGTATGAAATAATTTCCACAGTAGATGCTGTCAGCATGGACTTCAAGGCTCTCTACTGCACACAAACTAGAAAAAATACGCAAATATGCATTTAGTGAGCCATCTTATCAAAAAAGAGCTTTATCAAATCTACAGTGAGGAATACAGGCAGAAAAACTCCCAGAGGAGGAGAATATGATCTCAGTGGGAATTCATTAATCTACCAAACAGTGTAGATGCATGTCTACCATATGGTATTTTGCTCTAAGGGAAAACATAAAAAAGAAAAAGGGAAAGTGGGAAAAAACAATCCCTGTAGAATGTGAACACAAAATACCTTTGCTTGAAAATAAATGTGCTAAGTTTACAACAGAAGAAACACAGGAAAGTTATCCTAGATCACATTGTTGAAGCTGAAATGGTTTTAGAAGTCTTGCCATCTGATTTTGATTATCCTTAGAAGATGAAATCAAGTATTAAAGATGAAGGTTATTTAGCAACAATTTCAACAGTTAGCTATGACGTAAAACACGGCATAAACCACATAAGATGGGGGAGGGTTGGTCTATATTTGGGTAAGCTGGTCTCTGGGAGCTATGATTCTTTCCAAGTCACAGTTGTAGCAAAACCAGAAGGCAACGAGACACCTGAAAAAAATATGAGACCACAAAGAGAGGCGTTAGTCGTTTCATAATTAAATGGGAAAGACAGTCTACTTTGATCCCCTATCCAACCCTTACGTCTGCCCCCATTCTCAGTGTGAACTTGAAAAAGGCCTCTGAGCTCAATCTCAGCAATGACTTTGGCTTTTGCCCTAACTGCCCTTTTCCTTCTAGAGGTGAGAGCTCAGCAAACCAGCCTTGGAACAGCACAGGTGATAGAGCCCAAAGATTCCCTGGAGCCTCCCTTCGACGAAGAGGGTGCACACCTGCAGATGCATGGAGAATGGCCTTGAGGGAAAGCCACTCTGAAACAGTGACACTCTGTCAGAGCTGACTTGGGTTCTGCAGGGGACATCCCTGGTGCCTGGGGAGTTCAGGGAAGATTGGGTCTACTAAAACTTTGCCCCACCCCACCCCTGTGGTTGGCTTTGTGCAAGAAATTTGAAGTAACATTTCTAATACTTATTGTTCCTGCCCTTCTTATTCCCTCTTTTTAAAATAGCATATGTTCTTATACTTTCCCTTTTATATTTTCAATGTAATGCTATTAGTTGTTCCAGATCTTAATTTTTCTGGAGGGAAGCTGAAGCATGATGGATAGAACTCCTTTTAACAGGGTTCAAAGACATGTTAGATACTGTGGTGGAGAAAGGAGCTGATGACACAAACCTAAACAAATTCTTATTCTACTCATACTTGTCTTTATTATATGTTCTAGTTGGAGATCTACAGTGTCCACTTAAAAGAGACCATGTTCTAAAAACAAAATAGGCTAGATTTCAAGATGTGAACACAAAATACCTTTGCTTGAAAATAAATGTGCTAAGTTTACAACAGAAGAAACACAGGAAAGTTATCCTAGATCACATTGTTGAAGCTGAAATGGTTTTAGAAGTCTTGCCATCTGATTTTGATTATCCTTAGAAGATGAAATCAAGTATTAAAGATGAAGGTTATTTAGCAACAATTTCAACAGTTAGCTATGACGTAAAACACGGCATAAACCACATAAGATGGGGGAGGGTTGGTCTATATTTGGGTAAGCTGGTCTCTGGGAGCTATGATTCTTTCCAAGTCACAGTTGTAGCAAAACCAGAAGGCAACGAGACACCTGAAAAAAATATGAGACCACAAAGAGAGGCGTTAGTCGTTTCATAATTAAATGGGAAAGACAGTCTACTTTGATCCCCTATCCAACCCTTACGTCTGCCCCCATTCTCAGTGTGAACTTGAAAAAGGCCTCTGAGCTCAATCTCAGCAATGACTTTGGCTTTTGCCCTAACTGCCCTTTTCCTTCTAGAGGTGAGAGCTCAGCAAACCAGCCTTGGAACAGCACAGGTGATAGAGCCCAAAGATTCCCTGGAGCCTCCCTTCGACGAAGAGGGTGCACACCTGCAGATGCATGGAGAATGGCCTTGAGGGAAAGCCACTCTGAAACAGTGACACTCTGTCAGAGCTGACTTGGGTTCTGCAGGGGACATCCCTGGTGCCTGGGGAGTTCAGGGAAGATTGGGTCTACTAAAACTTTGCCCCACCCCACCCCTGTGGTTGGCTTTGTGCAAGAAATTTGAAGTAACATTTCTAATACTTATTGTTCCTGCCCTTCTTATTCCCTCTTTTTAAAATAGCATATGTTCTTATACTTTCCCTTTTATATTTTCAATGTAATGCTATTAGTTGTTCCAGATCTTAATTTTTCTGGAGGGAAGCTGAAGCATGATGGATAGAACTCCTTTTAACAGGGTTCAAAGACATGTTAGATACTGTGGTGGAGAAAGGAGCTGATGACACAAACCTAAACAAATTCTTATTCTACTCATACTTGTCTTTATTATATGTTCTAGTTGGAGATCTACAGTGTCCACTTAAAAGAGACCATGTTCTACAACATGAAGGCTAGAAGTCAGCTCAGATCCCTGGCCTAGATTTCAAGGAGGATACACTTTTTATGCTGGGTTTGACTTATGAACTAGTAACTGAGAATGACTGTGTTTAGAAAGTTCTTCTAAATGAGATCTCTCAGATATGTGGAGATCTGAGATTTGGGCTGATTTAGTTTGGTTTTCTCATTTCCTATCTCAAATTGTTTTAAAGATCAACAAAGTGATGTTGATAATTGCTTTAGGAAAATACAGTGGAATAGGCCTAGGACTCATTGCTAATTAAGAAATTGAAGTTAATCTTCCTTCAATATCTTCAGAGGTCTGTTTAAAGAAAGCATCACTGACAATTTTAAGAGCTTTGGTAGGAACTCTGGGTCATCATGATGATCATGCTGGGACTTTGGTGGATTGGCTATTTCCTTCCTTGTTTCCAGCTAATACATATTGCAGCCTTGACCCTCTGTAACATGGGCTAATACTTTTTTTCCTGACATAAGTTCTTTTTTATGAGTACTTACTTGGGAACTTTTCAAAATCGGTATTTTATTTAAAAAACTGTAATCTGTCCTTCAAAAATAAGCCCACAGATCATAAGAACAAGTCAAATTATTTTTAGTGTTAGTGACACACATTCAGTCATATCCAACTCTTTGTGAACCCATGGATTGTAGCCCACAATGCCCCTCTGTCCGTGGAATTCTCCAGGCAAGAATACAGGAGTGGTAGGCATTCCCTTCTCCATTGAATCTTCCAGACCCAAGGGTCAAACCCAGCTCTCCTACATTGCAGGTATATTCTTTACCATCTGAGCCACCAAGGAAGACCAGCATTTTTCGGGTTTAGGCTAATAGCATGTAGCAACACTTCTCCATTCAAGTAGTTTTCAAAGTGGTCCTTTTCACATCCTGTGAAATGAATTAATTAATACTTGTGGATGTATTAATATCTGTTTCCTAAGGTAAGTGAAGGAATGACACAGAAAACTTGCTAGGCTAGCTCTCTTTTGTTTTATGACCCCAAAGATTGAAAAGAAGTTATTCTTGTTGGTAATATGCCCTAATTTAAATTGGAGGAGAGTGTTTTTTTTTTTTTTTAATTTTTGTTAGGTAAGTAGGGCACCATTTAACATGTGTTTCATTGCTTGTGCAGTGGCAATGACTAGTCCCAAAATAATTAGCTAAACCATGGAATCACACATAAAATAGTAAAATCAGAACATGCATGAGATGTTTTAGGAAGCCTAATGTTTGTGTGCAGATAAAAGAACCCATTTGAAATTCTCACTCAACCATGCCAGGATTCCACTTCAATACAATGAGCTTGAGTCTATGGTAGATCACTATGGCCAAGACTTTGAATAAAGTGTTCACATTCAGCAATCAAATCAGTTCTTTCCCAAGTATTTGGGGCTTCACTTAGTGCAGTTGTAGAGCTGAGTAGTGCTCTGCATGCCCAGAGAAATAAGGACTAGACTCAAAAATCTAGGGTTTGGGATCTAACAGTAACTTCACATTTTTTTTTCTCTTTTTGCTTTGTTCCTTTTGCTTTATTCTCATCAAAGCCACCATTTATTTGGAAACCCTGAATTTGCTTGATGTTAGCATAAATTTGTGTTGTATTAGTCAAGTGATATAAAAGAATTTTTTTTATAAACTTGATTTAATTGAATGCAAATTTTGAGAGTACTGTTGAATTGCTCGTGGTGTTTTTATCCTCAAAGTTTAATTAATTAATTAAGTAATTAATTTTTGGCTTCAGAGCATGCAGAATCTTAGTTCCCCAATCAGAATTTGAACCTGGATCCTGTGCAGAGAAAGTCAAGTGGGCCCTAGGAAGCATGACTACAAACAAAAATAGTGGAACCTGATGGATTTCCAACTGAGCTATTTAAATTCTAAAAGATGATGCTGTTAAAGTGGTTTACTCAGTCTGTCAGAAAATTTGGAAAATTCAGCAGTGACATCAGGAGTGGAAAAGGTAAGTTTTCATTCCAATCCTAAAGAAAAGCAATGCAAAAGAATGTTCAACAATTGTCTTCATTTCACATGACAGCAAGGTTATGCTCAAAATCCTTCAAGCTAGACTTGAGCAGTATGCGAACCGAGAAGTTCCAGATATACAAGCTGGATTTAGAAAAGGAAGTGGAACCAGAGATTAAATTGCTGACGTCCATTGGATCATAGAGTAAACAAGGGAATTCCAGAAAAAGATCCACTTCTGCTTCGTCGACTACACTAAAGCTTTTGACTGTGGGGATCTCAACAAACTATGGAAAATTTTTAAAGAGGTGGAAAATTCTTAAAGAATACTCTACCGTCTTGCTTGTCTCTGGAGAAATCTGTACAGAGGTCAAGATGTAACAGACCTGGACAAGTAATAATGGACTGGGTCCATATTGGGGAAGGAATACATCACGGCTGTATATTTTCAAGCTGCTTATTTAACTTATATGTGGAGAACATCATGCGAAATGCTGGGCTGGATGAAGTGCAAGCTGGAATCAAAGTTGCCAGGAGAAATATCGACAACCTCAGTTATGCAGGTGATAGTACTCTAATGGCGGATGTTGGAGAGGAACTAAAGAACCTCTTGACGAGGATGAAAGTGGAGAGTAAAAAAGCTGGCTTTAAACTCAACATTCAAAACATTAAGATCTCAGCAACTGGTCCCATTAATTCATGACAAATAAAAAAGGGAAAAAGTGGAAACTGATGGATTTTATTTTCTTGGTCTCCACGATCACTGTAGACAGTTACTGCAGGCATGAAATTCCAAGAAGCAAGCTCCTTGGTAGGAAATAAATGACCAACCTAGACAGTGTATTAAAAAACAGAGACATCACTTTGCCCTCAAAGATCCTTCTAGTCAAAGTTATTCTTTTCCAGAAATCATGTGTGGATGTGAGAGTTGAACCATAAAGGTGACTGAATACTAAAGAACTGATGCTTTCAAACTGTGGTGTTAGAGAAGACTCTTGAGAATCCCCTGGTCTACAAGGAGATCAAAACAGTCAATCCTAAAGGAAATCAACCCTGAATATTCATTGGAATGACTGATGATGAAGCTGAAGCTCCAGTACTTTGGCCATGAGATTCAACAATTGTCTTCATTTCACATGACAGCAAGGTTATGCTCAAAATCCTTCAAGCTAGACTTGAGCAGTATGCGAACCGAGAAGTTCCAGATATACAAGCTGGATTTAGAAAAGGAAGTGGAACCAGAGATTAAATTGCTGACGTCCATTGGATCATAGAGTAAACAAGGGAATTCCAAAAAAAGATCCACTTCTGCTTCCGACTACACTAAAGCTTTTGACTGTGGGGATCTCAACAAACTATGGAAAATTTTTAAAGAGGTGGAAAATTCTTAAAGAATACTCTACCGTCTTGCTTGTCTCTGGAGAAATCTGTACAGAGGTCAAGATGTAACAGACCTGGACAAGTAATAATGGACTGGGTCCATATTGGGGAAGGAATACATCACGGCTGTATATTTTCAAGCTGCTTATTTAACTTATATGTGGAGAACATCATGCGAAATGCTGGGCTGGATGAAGTGCAAGCTGGAATCAAAGTTGCCAGGAGAAATATCGACAACCTCAGTTATGCAGGTGATAGTACTCTAATGGCGGATGTTGGAGAGGAACTAAAGAACCTCTTGACGAGGATGAAAGTGGAGAGTAAAAAAGCTGGCTTTAAACTCAACATTCAAAACATTAAGATCTCAGCAACTGGTCCCATTAATTCATGACAAATAAAAAAGGGAAAAAGTGGAAACTGATGGATTTTATTTTCTTGGTCTCCACGATCACTGTAGACAGTTACTGCAGGCATGAAATTCCAAGAAGCAAGCTCCTTGGTAGGAAATAAATGACCAACCTAGACAGTGTATTAAAAAACAGAGACATCACTTTGCCCTCAAAGATCCTTCTAGTCAAAGTTATTCTTTTCCAGAAATCATGTGTGGATGTGAGAGTTGAACCATAAAGGTGACTGAATACTAAAGAACTGATGCTTTCAAACTGTGGTGTTAGAGAAGACTCTTGAGAATCCCCTGGTCTACAAGGAGATCAAAACAGTCAATCCTAAAGGAAATCAACCCTGAATATTCATTGGAATGACTGATGATGAAGCTGAAGCTCCAGTACTTTGGCCATGAGATTCGAAGAGCTGACTCATTGGAAAAGACCCTGATGCTGGGAAAGATTGAAGGCAGGAAGAGAAGGGGATGGCAGAGAATTGGATGGTTAGATAGCACCACAGACTCGATAAACATGAATTTGAGCAAAATCTGATAGATAGTGAAGGAGAGGGAAGCCTGTCATGCTGTGGTCCATGGGGTTGCAACTTATCAATTGAGCAGAACATATTAAAGCAGAACCATTATATTACCAAAATACCTTTGTATACAAAAAGAAAACCTACACTTAATTTTTTCCAGTAAATGATCATCAATGACATACGTGAAGTTTGAAACTACAGAAGATCTGCTGATTTTTAATAAGATGGATGTCATTATGATCTATGATTTTTAAAAAATTAATTTTAATTATTCACTTTTCATTGAAGTATAGTTGATTTACACTGTTGTGTTAGTTTCTGTTCAGCAAAGTGTTTCAGGTATGTATACATACAATTTTTAAAAATATAAATGTTCAAGATTTAGATTCAGTGTATGCTTCCAAGAAGTGGATTTTAATCATTTTCAGTAAGTGGTGGTGGTATTTGTGGAGGATGGGGTAGACTCCCTTTAGAATCTCTGAGACACAGGTTTATAATCCAAAGTTGGCACTTGGGGAAACCATGGCAGAGACGACATTGCTTTAACTCAAATACTTCACATTTAAGGAATGCATGTCTGGCAATTTCCTTCTGAAGTGAATTGTTACTTCTGCTGATAACTGTGGCGTTGAGAGTCACACTCTGCCCCACAATTTCCCTTGCTCTGTGGCTAGTCTAGATGGTGCAACAGAAGTCATGTGTTCTGACAGCTGTAGCCCCCTTTTCCTAGGAACTTTCCAAAGCATCCATCTTTCACTTCTTTGTACACCTGCTGACAGTTTCTTGAATGGATCATTGGTTTCCTTACTCTTCTATAGGACTGATGACAGTTTGCAAGGGGTATGAAAATATCTTGGTCTTGAAGTTGTTTACACCAATAATCACAGTTGAAAATACTCATTCTGATCTTACCGTGGAGGGATAGTCATTGGATGACTGATGATGAAGCTGAAGCTCCAGTACTTTGGCCATGAGATTCGAAGAGCTGACTCATTGGAAAAGACCCTGATGCTGGGAAAGATTGAAGGCAGGAAGAGAAGGGGATGGCAGAGAATTGGATGGTTAGATAGCACCACAGACTCGATAAACATGAATTTGAGCAAAATCTGATAGATAGTGAAGGAGAGGGAAGCCTGTCATGCTGTGGTCCATGGGGTTGCAACTTATCAATTGAGCAGAACATATTAAAGCAGAACCATTATATTACCAAAATACCTTTGTATACAAAAAGAAAACCTACACTTAATTTTTTCCAGTAAATGATCATCAATGACATACGTGAAGTTTGAAACTACAGAAGATCTGCTGATTTTTAATAAGATGGATGTCATTATGATCTATGATTTTTAAAAAATTAATTTTAATTATTCACTTTTCATTGAAGTATAGTTGATTTACACTGTTGTGTTAGTTTCTGTTCAGCAAAGTGTTTCAGGTATATATACATACAATTTTTAAAAATATAAATGTTCAAGATTTAGATTCAGTGTATGCTTCCAAGAAGTGGATTTTAATCATTTTCAGTAAGTGGTGGTGGTATTTGTGGAGGATGGGGTAGACTCCCTTTAGAATCTCTGAGACACAGGTTTATAATCCAAAGTTGGCACTTGGGGAAACCATGGCAGAGACGACATTGCTTTAACTCAAATACTTCACATTTAAGGAATGCATGTCTGGCAATTTCCTTCTGAAGTGAATTGTTACTTCTGCTGATAACTGTGGCGTTGAGAGTCACACTCTGCCCCACAATTTCCCTTGCTCTGTGGCTAGTCTAGATGGTGCAACAGAAGTCATGTGTTCTGACAGCTGTAGCCCCCTTTTCCTAGGAACTTTCCAAAGCATCCATCTTTCACTTCTTTGTACACCTGCTGACAGTTTCTTGAATGGATCATTGGTTTCCTTACTCTTCTATAGGACTGATGACAGTTTGCAAGGGGGTATGAAAAATATCTTGGTCTTGAAGTTGTTTACACCAATAATCACAGTTGATAAATTAGGCTGTCATTCTGATCTTACCGTGGAGGGCAAAAAGGGGATTTAGTGGTGGTGTTGATCACAGCCATACAAGACGCAAATGGAGCCTACATCCATCCATTACCAGATTTCTTTTTTTTGCCACCATCTGTTCTTCTCCATCTCTGCTGAGAGTGAGCAAAGAAGACCTAGTGGGCAGCAGGAAGGACACAGGCTGTGATTCTGAGGAAAGAGTCCCTAGGAAACAAGTGTGTTATATCTTCTTCATTTCCTAGAGATGCCTGAGAGAGTTTATGTGGCCTCCTTACACTAAAGGGTTTTCAATTTAAGCTGGAAACTCTACTCTCTGGGGACTAGATATTCCTGTGTGAAGACAGGTGAGGAAAAATAATGGTCACTCAGGACTTGTTTCATGATTTCATTACTTTGGTTCACTTCCAAACAACTGAAATGTGGAGAGGCAGGCTAGATTACAGAGGTAATTTATTTCTGATTAAATCACTGTATCTCAGATTCCCAACTAATATGTGATATCAGAATTATCTGGGTCACTTTTGCAGGCAATTTAAGTGTGACTGAACTGTAGTCTTGGCCCTATGGTAGGAGGGAACGAGGCTGGTGAGGTCAGGCCATGTGATTAGCCACTGCCCTGCTGATTAAGAACTGTTGCTTTTGGTAAATCCGTGTTTCCTAAAACCCAAGTTCCATGGCTCACCTGGTGAGCTTTATCAAAATAGAAATATCCAGACTCTACTCCAGCTCCGAGCAATCAGAATCTTGAAGGAATGGGAGCGGGTAAGATCTGGATATCTGTTTTTTTGAAAAATCTACCCAGCAAATTCTGATGCCTTGCCATGTCTGGGGACAACTATCCTAGAGGATGGAAGAAATGTATGGAAAGGATAATTTTTAAAATTTTTGTCATTTTTAATGATGAAAAGGCTACCTGACACAAAGGAAGAGATCCATGTAGGATTCAAAGCTGAGATTTGATGAAAAATATCTTGGTCTTGAAGTTGTTTACACCAATAATCACAGTTGATAAATTAGGCTGTCATTCTGATCTTACCGTGGAGGGCAAAAAGGGGATTTAGTGGTGGTGTTGATCACAGCCATACAAGACGCAAATGGAGCCTACATCCATCCATTACCAGATTTCTTTTTTTTGCCACCATCTGTTCTTCTCCATCTCTGCTGAGAGTGAGCAAAGAAGACCTAGTGGGCAGCAGGAAGGACACAGGCTGTGATTCTGAGGAAAGAGTCCCTAGGAAACAAGTGTGTTATATCTTCTTCATTTCCTAGAGATGCCTGAGAGAGTTTATGTGGCCTCCTTACACTAAAGGGTTTTCAATTTAAGCTGGAAACTCTACTCTCTGGGGACTAGATATTCCTGTGTGAAGACAGGTGAGGAAAAATAATGGTCACTCAGGACTTGTTTCATGATTTCATTACTTTGGTTCACTTCCAAACAACTGAAATGTGGAGAGGCAGGCTAGATTACAGAGGTAATTTATTTCTGATTAAATCACTGTATCTCAGATTCCCAACTAATATGTGATATCAGAATTATCTGGGTCACTTTTGCAGGCAATTTAAGTGTGACTGAACTGTAGTCTTGGCCCTATGGTAGGAGGGAACGAGGCTGGTGAGGTCAGGCCATGTGATTAGCCACTGCCCTGCTGATTAAGAACTGTTGCTTTTGGTAAATCCGTGTTTCCTAAAACCCAAGTTCCATGGCTCACCTGGTGAGCTTTATCAAAATAGAAATATCCAGACTCTACTCCAGCTCCGAGCAATCAGAATCTTGAAGGAATGGGAGCGGGTAAGATCTGGATATCTGTTTTTTTGAAAAATCTACCCAGCAAATTCTGATGCCTTGCCATGTCTGGGGACAACTATCCTAGAGGATGGAAGAAATGTATGGAAAGGATAATTTTTAAAATTTTTGTCATTTTTAATGATGAAAAGGCTACCTGACACAAAGGAAGAGATCCATGTAGGATTCAAAGCTGAGATTTGATGAAGACTATTTTCATTAGTTCAATGATCTATTACAAATCATTTTATCAAAGTTGGGATTTTTTATTGAGAAGTATTTCTTGTGTTAATAGTGGCAGTAGCAACGGAAGCATATACATGTTTCTGAATTTTAGGGTGAGAAAGTTCAGAAATGAGCTTTAATTCATAAATTAGTCTGAGGTACAAGATTGAGAGAGGAAAAAAAATTGAAATTGATGAAAACTGGCTATTCAATATGTGGGTGGATATGTGGAGGAACAAGAGAAAGTACTGATCCAGTTGCTAAGCTATTTTCAGGATTCTTCCCTTGTGGTGATTATACCTTGAGAAAGGTTGCAACAAAGTACTGGCTGTTTAAGTATTTAAGTAGTTATCTGAGATTGGCAGAGTGAGCTTCTACAGGTGTGTGGTGAGGAGAGTGGGGAAGGGGTAGGAAGAAACTGAGAAATTTGGGAGGAAAAAAAGGTTAAATATCACTGCATAGAAACAGAGACACAGACATAGAGAACTAAGCATAGGAATGCCAAGGGGAAAGGGGGAGGTAAAATGGATTGGGAGATTGGGATTGACATAGATGCACTGCTATGTATAAAACAGGTAACCAATGAGAACAGACTGTATAGCACAGGGAAGACTACTTAATGCTCTGTGATGACCTAAATGGGAAGGAAATCCAAAAAGAGGGGATATATGTGTATGTATGGCTGATTCTCTTTGTTATACAGCAGAAATTAACACAACATTGTAAAGAAACTATATTCCGCTTAAAAAAAAATGCTACATATTCTAATAAAGCTTGAGGAGAATAGATTTTTGTAAGGATTGGGTGATTCTGCTGCACTTAGGTTTTGTCAGCCCGTTGGAACAATAGTGTCAGCTCTAGCTCATATCTCACTTTTAAGAAAAACAATCTATTAACCAAGTTGACATTAGAATTGTAAAATTTTTGTTTTAGAAATTATAGGTGTACATAGCTGGCTTTCTTAGTTATAAAAATCCCCTTGGGAACCTCAAACCAGCAGAAAGGAACCTGGCTTTTATTATGTAAAGTTTCTTCATTGGAAGATGAAACTATTTTCATTAGTTCAATGATCTATTACAAATCATTTTATCAAAGTTGGGATTTTTTATTGAGAAGTATTTCTTGTGTTAATAGTGGCAGTAGCAACGGAAGCATATACATGTTTCTGAATTTTAGGGTGAGAAAGTTCAGAAATGAGCTTTAATTCATAAATTAGTCTGAGGTACAAGATTGAGAGAGGAAAAAAAATTGAAATTGATGAAAACTGGCTATTCAATATGTGGGTGGATATGTGGAGGAACAAGAGAAAGTACTGATCCAGTTGCTAAGCTATTTTCAGGATTCTTCCCTTGTGGTGATTATACCTTGAGAAAGGTTGCAACAAAGTACTGGCTGTTTAAGTATTTAAGTAGTTATCTGAGATTGGCAGAGTGAGCTTCTACAGGTGTGTGGTGAGGAGAGTGGGGAAGGGGTAGGAAGAAACTGAGAAATTTGGGAGGAAAAAAAGGTTAAATATCAC
Organism: Tragulus kanchil; assembly: GCA_022376925.1. Lineage (NCBI taxonomy): Eukaryota > Metazoa > Chordata > Mammalia > Artiodactyla > Tragulidae > Tragulus > Tragulus kanchil. The sequence continues at coordinate 216,160,051 of JAIOJX010000004.1, forward strand.
TGCATAGAAACAGAGACACAGACATAGAGAACTAAGCATAGGAATGCCAAGGGGAAAGGGGGAGGTAAAATGGATTGGGAGATTGGGATTGACATAGATGCACTGCTATGTATAAAACAGGTAACCAATGAGAACAGACTGTATAGCACAGGGAAGACTACTTAATGCTCTGTGATGACCTAAATGGGAAGGAAATCCAAAAAGAGGGGATATATGTGTATGTATGGCTGATTCTCTTTGTTATACAGCAGAAATTAACACAACATTGTAAAGAAACTATATTCCGCTTAAAAAAAAATGCTACATATTCTAATAAAGCTTGAGGAGAATAGATTTTTGTAAGGATTGGGTGATTCTGCTGCACTTAGGTTTTGTCAGCCCGTTGGAACAATAGTGTCAGCTCTAGCTCATATCTCACTTTTAAGAAAAACAATCTATTAACCAAGTTGACATTAGAATTGTAAAATTTTTGTTTTAGAAATTATAGGTGTACATAGCTGGCTTTCTTAGTTATAAAAATCCCCTTGGGAACCTCAAACCAGCAGAAAGGAACCTGGCTTTTATTATGTAAAGTTTCTTCATTGGAAGATGCTCACTAAACTCAAAAGTTGGAGTTAGGAGAGCCATTGTATCTCTGACAAAAACTGGATAGGAAGTAACTGAAACTGGTTTTCCAAGTGGTAAGGATCAAAGCATTGGGAAGCCTTAGTCTGCAGCAGCAGAAGGACTGGAGACCTACTCTGTGATCTCCAAGTCCCTTTAAAGTTATGCCACTGACAGAGGAGGAATAGCCCTGATTTGAACCCTACTCCCCCCATCCCCTTACCCTCTTCTCCGAATTATGGATTTTTTTTTTAATGCTGTCGACTTTCAAATGTAAGATCCTACAAGACCAAGGACTGTTTCATTTGAATGCTTTTCATGCATATTTCTCAATACAATGGGCTCTCTTAATACTAATTCAAAACTGTGAAGTGTATTTATCTCTCTAAATCTGGCTTTTCAGCTGGCACTAGTGGTAAAGAACCTGCCTACTAATTCAGGAGACATAAGAGACATGGGTTCCATCCGTGAGTTGGGAAGATCCCTTAGAGAAGGAAATGGCACCCCACTCCCATATTCTTGCCTGGAGAATCCCATAGACAAAGGAGCCCGGCAGGCTACACAGTCCATAGGATTGCAGTCAGATACGACTGAAGAGACCCAACACCCTCCCCCACCCCGCCCCAATTCTATGCTTTAAAAACATTCTATTTTATAAGATTTCTCAGAAGAGAATCTGGTAGGTTTCAGAAAAACTTCTCAGCTGCCTTAGTACCAAACTGGAAAACCACTTTATTTAAATGAGCCTAGGCTTTCTCACAGTGGGTGTTTACACAGAGTCAACATGTAAAATGATCAATTATCATTATCACATGAATAAAGTCAGTTTAATTAGAATTTAATTCTCTCACAGGAAATGAGTATGGGCTATGGCAAAGGGTATGCCTCTAAATTACACGGATTTTTGTTCATTACAAGAATACTATTCAACCTGATTAAACAAGTGTTTGAGGAAATATCTGGAAATCTGACTCAGTTTTCAAGGAATCCAAACGGTAGTGGAAGATCCAATAATTTTCTACACGCTGATACCCTTTGACTCGAGGAAAGAAAGCCTTTGATCCCAGGATCTAGACTAGCTTGATAGCCTGCAGCACAATAGCCTTATGAATAATGGGATCTGAGTGATAAACAAATATCAGAAGGAACTTAACAATAACGACTTACAAGCAATAATCTGATTTAGAAAAATATTAAATTAGGCCTAAAGAAAATGGTGCTTGAACAGTTCTATTTGAGGAACTCAGACTGCACTCTGCTAAGTAGTGTTGGTGGGCAAAGGGCGTTTGTGACTGCCGTGGCAGGAGTGTGATTGGTGCAGCTGCTCCTGCAAGCCTGCTCACCAACTTATTATTACAGCAGCTCTGAGGTTTGTCGCTCGGCTGTGCAAACAAATGATCGACATCATGTGGGAAGGGCAGTAAGTTGTTTCAAATGTAAGATCCTACAAGACCAAGGACTGTTTCATTTGAATGCTTTTCATGCATACTTCTCAATACAATGGGCTCTCTTAATACTAATTCAAAACTGTGAAGTGTATTTATCTCTCTAAATCTGGCTTTTCAGCTGGCACTAGTGGTAAAGAACCTGCCTACTAATTCAGGAGACATAAGAGACATGGGTTCCATCCGTGAGTTGGGAAGATCCCTTAGAGAAGGAAATGGCACCCCACTCCCATATTCTTGCCTGGAGAATCCCATAGACAAAGGAGCCCGGCAGGCTACACAGTCCATAGGATTGCAGTCAGATACGACTGAAGAGACCCAACACCCTCCCCCCCCCCACCCCGCCCCAATTCTATGCTTTAAAAACATTCTATTTTATAAGATTTCTCAGAAGAGAATCTGGTAGGTTTCAGAAAAACTTCTCAGCTGCCTTAGTACCAAACTGGAAAACCACTTTATTTAAATGAGCCTAGGCTTTCTCACAGTGGGTGTTTACACAGAGTCAACATGTAAAATGATCAATTATCATTATCACATGAATAAAGTCAGTTTAATTAGAATTTAATTCTCTCACAGGAAATGAGTATGGGCTATGGCAAAGGGTATGCCTCTAAATTACACGGATTTTTGTTCATTACAAGAATACTATTCAACCTGATTAAACAAGTGTTTGAGGAAATATCTGGAAATCTGACTCAGTTTTCAAGGAATCCAAACGGTAGTGGAAGATCCAATAATTTTCTACACGCTGATACCCTTTGACTCGAGGAAAGAAAGCCTTTGATCCCAGGATCTAGACTAGCTTGATAGCCTGCAGCACAATAGCCTTATGAATAATGGGATCTGAGTGATAAACAAATATCAGAAGGAACTTAACAATAACGACTTACAAGCAATAATCTGATTTAGAAAAATATTAAATTAGGCCTAAAGAGAAAATGGTGCTTGAACAGTTCTATTTGAGGAACTCAGACTGCACTCTGCTAAGTAGTGTTGGTGGGCAAAGGGCGTTTGTGACTGCCGTGGCAGGAGTGTGATTGGTGCAGCTGCTCCTGCAAGCCTGCTCACCAACTTATTATTACAGCAGCTCTGAGGTTTGTCGCTCGGCTGTGCAAACAAATGATCGACATCATGTGGGAAGGGCAGTAAGTGGAAGGGCCTCGGTGGAAAACATCGTTTGTGAAACAGGCTTTTCAGCCCAGAAGTTAGCTACTGAGAGTGTAAAAACAAAGGTCTTTGCGAGAGAGACAGTGAGCAAAGCATGATGGATAATCTCGACCATGCACGTAATTGCTTCCAGGTGTCTGGCCACTTTATTACTCTTGGGGTTATGCTACCACCCTGACAATGTTTTCTTTCTCAAACACGATAACTCCTCAGAAGACTGGTGCCAGCGGTTACTGTTACCTCCACCACCCTACGTTTGACTCGGTTATAGCCCAGGCTCCAGACAACTGCCACATTAGGGAGATTTAATAAGGTGCGTGTATGAAATAGAGTTTAGGAAACCCCAGGAAAAACCAGCTGAGGGCTGGAAGTTTGCTTTCTCCATCTGGGTTATGCTGTCCACTGCTACAAGCCTTGATAATTTTTTTTAAAGACCGTTTTTTTTTTTTCTCCTCCATATGATACTTAGAAAATTATGTATTTATTTATGTATTTTACTGAAGTATAGTTGATTTATAATGTTGTGATATTTTCAGGTATACAGCAAAATGATTCAGTTGAATATACATATATATATAAAATATGTATCCTTTTTCAGATTCTTTTTCCTTATAGGTTTTTACAAATATTAAGTATGTTCTCAGTGCTATACAGTAGGTCCCTGTTGATTGTATATTTTATATATAGCACTTTGTATATGCTAATCCCAAACTCCTAATTTTAGATAAAGTACATAGCTTTTTTTGTATAAAACTGATTGCAACACAACCTTCAAAGAATTTTGGTATTCACAATTTAGCATTTCATGATTTAATTCAGATTTAAACAGAGTGAAAGTGTGGTGTGTTCTTGCCTGGATGTCAACACCTGGTAGTAAGAAAGTTCCAGAAGTTTTCTTAACCACCTGTTTTTCTAGGCTAGAAAAATGATCATGAAAGTTTAAAAATAATGTTGCATTTCATGTCTAAAATGCTTGTCCCAAGAATAATCAATTTAAATACTTACGTCCTTTACATTTCTTAATGCAAGCAGACTTAGGGACTTTAACCATCCAATGTATGGTTTTAAAAACCGCTGTAAAAGACCAAAATCTTGTAAATTAAAATAAACACTAACAATATGTTTTAGCTATTCACAGTCTTACTGCCCCTCCACCATCTGCCCCTGAATCGCTAGAATCAATGAAAAGGGAAGGAACAATTTTTAAAGCTGGAAATAAATGACAGATTTGATGAAAAAATTATGATAGGTAGGATTAAATAATGACTCATCTAATCTGTTTCTCTGTTAGGCATAACTTGATTTAAAAACTCCAAAACCAAATACAAATACATATAAATATATAGGTATATATGTAGTATTACGTTTTACTTTATTCTGTGAGTATTTTTTATACTGTTATTTAAACTCTTACAAAAAAATGTTATCAAACTATGGGAATAATTTTACCTTTATTTAAATGTTTATTAGTCTATTACTTTAAAAAATTTTGTTATCATGTCATCAAAAATGGTCATTTTTGTCACAATTCAGGAAAAAGCTCAAAAGTTAGATCTTACATATAAAATTCGAATGTATTTTTGCTCACATGGTTCAATCAAATTTTATGACAAGATGAATTGTGTTTGAGTATAGATCTAATCCGAAAGGATGTACTGAAGCGTCACTTTTGACCTGGGTGAAGCTGAGCGTTTCTGAGGACTGGCAGGGGGCCTATAGCAGAAAGCAAGATGGCTATTAAAAAATATAATAGTGTGGGAATTGCAATGAATTTTAATAAACTGATCCTTCTGCAATTTAAGTCTGTTTCTTCTATAAGAATATATAAGTGTATATATATATATATATGTATATAAATAAAATGGTCCTCCTTATTAAAAGATGATCACAATAACTTTTCACCATTCCAGTATGCCAAGCAAAAGGCTTTCATTTTGTACAAAGCAATTTAAATGGGGATCTACAGTAAACTGTTTCACATGTCTTTAGTGCTGCAACAGTTTTAATGATTTGTATGAATTTATTTTACATTCACCATGACTAAAGTGGTGGGTTTAGAGTGGAGAATAGGCTTTAAGTGGGCTTTCACACATATCTGGCCTGGTTCTGCCCTTTCCAGGCCACTATTCTTGTGGCCTACATTTGCACATTCTGCCCTTGTTTGCTGACCTGTCTATGTTGTGAAGGTCTCTCTTCCTCTGGAACCAGTTAAATGACTGATCCTGTTCTCTCTGACCCACTATTTCTTGACCACCTCTCCCCATTCTTGAGTAGTTGAAAACAACATTTCTGGGTAACAGTTTCTGGCTCTTTCCCATGAGGTACCTGGAGCCTTCCTCAAAATAACGTCTGTGGCCTATCATTCATGAAATACTTGAATTCACAATGTGAACTTAGCTTAGGACTTTCCTCTGTGGTTTTGACCTGCAACAGTTAAGAAGTAAAAGTGAAGAAGGAGCAACAGTGGCTTTGAAAGGAGGTAGCTGGAGACAAAATGTCTCCTCTTCATCTAGGACCTTGGAAGATAACTTCATGGGAATAATTTTACCTTTATTTAAATGTTTATTAGTCTATTACTTTAAAAATTTTGTTATCATGTCATCAAAATGGTCATTTTTGTCACAATTCAGGAAAAAGCTCAAAAGTTAGATCTTACATATAAAATTGAATGTATTTTTGCTCACATGGTTCAATCAAATTTTATGACAAGATGAATTGTGTTTGAGTATAGATCTAATCCGAAAGGATGTACTGAAGCGTCACTTTTGACCTGGGTGAAGCTGAGCGTTTCTGAGGACTGGCAGGGGGCCTATAGCAGAAAGCAAGATGGCTATTAAAAAATATAATAGTGTGGGAATTGCAATGAATTTTAATAAACTGATCCTTCTGCAATTTAAGTCTGTTTCTTCTATAAGAATATATAAGTGTATATATATATATATATGTATATAAATAAAATGGTCCTCCTTATTAAAAGATGATCACAATAACTTTTCACCATTCCAGTATGCCAAGCAAAAGGCTTTCATTTTGTACAAAGCAATTTAAATGGGGATCTACAGTAAACTGTTTCACATGTCTTTAGTGCTGCAACAGTTTTAATGATTTGTATGAATTTATTTTACATTCACCATGACTAAAGTGGTGGGTTTAGAGTGGAGAATAGGCTTTAAGTGGGCTTTCACACATATCTGGCCTGGTTCTGCCCTTTCCAGGCCACTATTCTTGTGGCCTACATTTGCACATTCTGCCCTTGTTTGCTGACCTATCTATGTTGTGAAGGTCTCTCTTCCTCTGGAACCAGTTAAATGACTGATCCTGTTCTCTCTGACCCACTATTTCTTGACCACCTCTCCCCATTCTTGAGTAGTTGAAAACAACATTTCTGGGTAACAGTTTCTGGCTCTTTCCCATGAGGTACCTGGAGCCTTCCTCAAAATAACGTCTGTGGCCTATCATTCATGAAATACTTGAATTCACAATGTGAACTTAGCTTAGGACTTTCCTCTGTGGTTTTGACCTGCAACAGTTAAGAAGTAAAAGTGAAGAAGGAGCAACAGTGGCTTTGAAAGGAGGTAGCTGGAGACAAAATGTCTCCTCTTCATCTAGGACCTTGGAAGTCTTTCAGCAAAGGAATCATATCATGGGATCATTATTTTCTCTTAATGGTGCTGAGTATTCTAGAATAAGGCCACTGAAAAATAGGTGAGAAAAGGTAAAGCTTAATTAATTATAGCAGGAGTATGTGTGCGTGTTAGTTGCTCAGTCATGTCTGACTCTTTGTGACCCCATGGACTATAGCCCACCAAGCTCTTCTGTCTATGGAATTCTCCAGGCAAGAATGCTGGAATGGGTAGCCATTCCCTTCTCCAGGGGATCTTCCCAACTCAGGGACTGAACCTAGGTCTCCCACATTGCCAGAAGACTCTTTAACATCTGAACCACCAGAGACAGACCTCACCTTCTAGGTTTTAGCAGAGGCTTTACATGTCACACAGGTGTCTGAGTTGATTACAAGAAACAGAAATGCGAAGAGGAGACTGATATAGATTTAACTCAACAGTTCTGCTTTCAGAAGCAGATTTCTGGGGTGGAGCCAGTTTAGGGAAAGAGTGTTCTGTGGTCAAGAAAATGGTAGCTTGGGACTGAGTCTTGAAATTCTTACCTATGGGCTGTGAAAGAATCATAAACTGTGTCCATAGCACTGACTCCTTCCTACTCCCCACACAGGAAACTGGGCGAATCCTCCAGGACCCTGTCTCCATGTTTCCTGCCTTTAAGACAGGGTGGCTGCATTTTCTCTGTCTCAAATTCTCCTCTTGCTCTGATTACTGAAATCTTGACCATTCCAAATGCTTATCTCAGATGTCACTTCCTGAAGATTTTGCTGATCACCTTGACAAGGACTGATCTCTTTTCCTGAAATCAGTGTGGATTGACTGTGACTCTGTAATACCTTTCCAGTGCCGTTATTTTTGTATTTATCTTAGTTCTTCTATTGGATTTATAATTACTCAGTGGAGAGAAAATTCATATGTGGCAGGCAGTGTTTTAATCACTGTTGTATCTAATCTCTTTTAATCCTGGTGAGAGATTTCTAATCTAGGCATTATTGTCCTCATTTTTAAAATGAAGAAACCAAGGCCTAGGAAGTTGAAGGGGTTTGGCAAAGTTCCCTGGGTGATAAGTGGGAAGGAGCACATTTTTGACTTAGGTGTGTATGACTGCATAGACCGTACTCTTTCACATATTTTATACTGATGCTCTCAGAGGAAGGATGGGAAATCATTTTTATCTTCTCCAGAGATGTTAAATAAATTGTTGACTTAATTAGCAATTTTAAACTATTCATTTGGCATTTGGCTTTGTAAACTCTGTGTTCTGGTTGAACTGACTGAAGATGACATTAAAGAAAAATGAGTGAGTTTTGTATTTGACATTGTGGTTAATTGATGACATGTCATTTTAACACCACAGAGTCTAGTGATAGGATAAAATGATAGGAAAAACTGACCCATTGGAACAAATGTCCTTAAATAAGGATGAATTAAAGAAGTATTGGGGGCAATTAATTTATTTGAACTACCAGTAGTAGATAGGAGACATGATGTTCTGATTTCTTTGGATGTTTTACCTAACAGATTAAGGAGATGTTGACCTTCGGGTCATGAGAGCAAATAAAGTACACACAGTTGGTCTGATGTCACTATTTGTAGGAAAGAAGTAGTTTTCAGTGCAGTTTAATATAATGTCCCTGGAATTGAGATCCATCTTAGGGAAACCTGAGCCAGGCTGAAATAAAAAGACCAAATACTCAATGGGCCACATGGTGGTCTATGGATCAAGTGACAGAACAAAGCACCCAGAGGCAATGAGTGAGGTGGGGCTCTTTCCCCTCCAGCTGATGAGGTCATTGAGGTTTGCAGAGGAGCCACGGGGCTTCCAAAAGAAAGGAGGCAGGACAACAACAGAGTCAAGATTACAAAAGTCTCAAGGACTGATCTCTTTTCCTGAAATCAGTGTGGATTGATACTCTTAATTTCGTGCCTTATTTTTGTATTTATCTTAGTTCTTCTATTGGATTTATAATTACTCAGTGGAGAGAAAATTCATATGTGGCAGGCAGTGTTTTAATCACTGTTGTATCTAATCTCTTTTAATCCTGGTGAGAGATTTCTAATCTAGGCATTATTGTCCTCATTTTTAAAATGAAGAAACCAAGGCCTAGGAAGTTGAAGGGGTTTGGCAAAGTTCCCTGGGTGATAAGTGGGAAGGAGCACATTTTTGACTTAGGTGTGTATGACTGCATAGACCGTACTCTTTCACATATTTTATACTGATGCTCTCAGAGGAAGGATGGGAAATCATTTTTATCTTCTCCAGAGATGTTAAATAAATTGTTGACTTAATTAGCAATTTTAAACTATTCATTTGGCATTTGGCTTTGTAAACTCTGTGTTCTGGTTGAACTGACTGAAGATGACATTAAAGAAAAATGAGTGAGTTTTGTATTTGACATTGTGGTTAATTGATGACATGTCATTTTAACACCACAGAGTCTAGTGATAGGATAAAATGATAGGAAAAACTGACCCATTGGAACAAATGTCCTTAAATAAGGATGAATTAAAGAAATATTGGGGGCAATTAATTTATTTGAACTACCAGTAGTAGATAGGAGACATGATGTTCTGATTTCTTTGGATGTTTTACCTAACAGATTAAGGAGATGTTGACCTTCGGGTCATGAGAGCAAATAAAGTACACACAGTTGGTCTGATGTCACTATTTGTAGGAAAGAAGTAGTTTTCAGTGCAGTTTAATATAATGTCCCTGGAATTGAGATCCATCTTAGGGAAACCTGAGCCAGGCTGAAATAAAAAGACCAAATACTCAATGGGCCACATGGTGGTCTATGGATCAAGTGACAGAACAAAGCACCCAGAGGCAATGAGTGAGGTGGGGCTCTTTCCCCTCCAGCTGATGAGGTCATTGAGGTTTGCAGAGGAGCCACGGGGCTTCCAAAAGAAAGGAGGCAGGACAACAACAGAGTCAAGATTACAAAAGTCTCAAGGCTAAGAAACAAAGTCTTCCTTGCTCATTCTTTTAATCCTCAGTGCTCAGCAATTTGCTTGGTCCTTGTTGTTCAATCATTCAGTCATGTCTGACTCTTTGAGACCCCATGGACGGTAGCACGCTAGGCTTCTCCATCTTTTGCACTCTCTCTCAGTTTGCTCAAACTCATGTCCATTGAGTCAGTGATGCCAACCAACCATCTTGTGCTCTGTTACCATCTTCTCTTCTCGCCCTCAGTCTTTCCCAGCATCAGGGTCTTTTCTAATGAGTAGGTTTTTCACATCAGGTGGCCAAAGTATTGGAGCTTCAGCTTCAGCATCAGTCTTTCCAATGAATCTTCAGGGTTGATTTCCTTTAGGACTGACTGGTTTGATCTCCTTGCTGTCCAAAGGACTCTCAAGAGCCTTCTGTAGTACCACTGTTCAAAAGCATCAATTCTTTGGTGCTCAACCTTCTTTATGATTCTCACATTCATACATGACTGCTGGAAAAGCCATAACTGAGTATATGGAACTTTGTGGGCAAAGTGATGTCTCTGTTTTTTTAATACACTGTTTAGGTTTGTCATAGTTTTTCTTCCAAGGGCCAGAGTCTTTTAATTTCCTGGCTGCAGTCACTATTTGCAGTGATTTTGGAGCCTCTCCAAAATGAAATCTGACACTGTTTCCATTTTTCACTCACGTATTTGCCATGAAGTGATGGGACAAGATGGTCCTTCATTCTTAAAAAAAAAAATGCTTGTTGAATGAATGGTTATTAGAAGGTGCATGGAAACATACTTTGTCAACATATAAATCATGTTATACAAAATGTTAAATAACACATATGAGACCAAGAGACCCATTATTTGTGAGTGCCCATGAGACTTTCTCAAGGTCATCCTGAGTTAGGTAGGGGTGAAGTAGATGCTGAGGAACATTGATTTCCAAGGTAGAAGCTAACCTGGCTATCAGTGTCTCTTTCTGATATCATATTTACCCTGGGAAGGTATGAATTGAGGAAATGAAGGGAACATGATTATATATTTGTGCTGAGGTTTACATCATGAGAGATAGTTCCTAGGATAATAAGATGAATGGTCTTGGAAACTGCTTTGTCTTTATTCAAGGATCGTTTAATAAAAGAAAAATTTCCCAAATCTTAAAAGTGTCCCACCCTTGAAAAGGAAATGGCAGCCCACTTGAGTATTCTTGCCTGGAGAATCCCATGGCCAGAGGAGCCTGGCTACAGTCCATAGGGTTACAAAGGGTCAGACACGACTGAAGTCACTGAGTATGCACACATGCAAAGGGGCCGTAATATGGCCAGAAAGAGTTAATATAACTTCCCCAAATTCTTGACATCGTCCTAGGGATTGAAGTAAGACTGACTCTTCCCTGGAAAAGCTATTTCCAAATTTAGTTTACAAACACAATAAAACCATCTCTGTAGTAAAAGATTTGAAGATATTATAAAATTATTTAATTAGGTCCTAAATTTAGCACCCATTTAACTTACTGTTGATAGTCTAGTATAATACTTCTAAAACTGCTGACTTTGAATTCCATTTTGAGCTTGTAAGCCTTTTTAAAAACCTCATTTCCTTAAAAGGAACAAGAAGTCCTGTTTTTGTCCCTCACTGAGGAATTTGCTCAGGAAACAAGAAGGTAACAGGGTTAGTTATTTGAAGCAGATTCCTGCTGTGTGCAGCATTGTTGACTAAATTATATCTAAGGCTCCAAAGACAGTTTACTCAAAAGAGGTATAAGAGTTTTCTGTTGATCTTAAAGAACAAATGAAATCAAGACACACCATCCATCTTCTGCATTTCAGAATTCCTAGAAGATGCCTCAGCTTTTCTTTATTGAGATGTGATGCAAAAATTCATGGTAAAAGGCAGATGTTCTTAATTAGCACCTAGGAATATTAGCTGATAGCCTATAAGTCTAGCCATTTTGTAAGTAAAGCCCAAAATGAACTTGAGAAGCAATGAAGTATTTTGAGGGAGGAGGAGTAAAGAACCAAAGAAAAAGAAACTCTGTTGAATTGAGGAATGATCACAATTCTCAGTTGATGAATAAAGTTCTTGTTTCCAAAGAAGTGACATTTATTTATTTAGAGGAAAGAAGCAAAAAGAATGAACCTCAACCTGGAGACATGCTTTCCTTGGCTTCTAAGGCAGCAGTCAGATCCCAGCAGAGGGTGGCATCCTATGCAGCTGGGTTTTCAGAAAATGTCACTATGTTGCCCTCTGTGTTGGAGTTTGATTATCTATTTATTTTTTGACATTGTTGATTAAGCCAATATGGGAGATCAAGATCCCTGACCAGATGGTCACAGAGTTGTCCTCTGTGTAGTTTGGTTCACAAGGTCATCCATTTATCTGTTTAGAAACAAAATATAATAAACTCATAAAATGATTAGGAATCATATATATTCCAGAAGAACAGCCTACTTATGAGGGAATAAGGTCAGGATAGGAGGACAAGGCCAGGTCTTAGTAGAATGCTAGGTTATGTGTGGCAAGAGGCAGGGTGGGAATAAGATCAAAAATGGAAAAAATCAAGGTCGAAATTGGAACTGAAGAAAGGCAACAGAGGGGATCATAGGGCAGGATGCCAGGGAAGCCACACTAATGTCTTTCTTCCCTCCTCCTTGAGGATAAGCCAACTTGCCTTCTGTGACAGAATAATAATGCTTTAGATTTGCATGGAAGTTTTGTACATAAGAGCTCTGCTTCTATAGAATATTGACACTTAAAGAAGTATTTTCTTAAAATATTTTTTCTTAAGAACTTTTATGCAGTAAACATTTCTGTTGATATTAAAGAACAAATGAAATCAAGACACACCATCCATCTTCTGCATTTCAGAATTCCTAGAAGATGCCTCAGCTTTTCTTTATTGAGATGTGATGCAAAAATTCATGGTAAAAGGCAGATGTTCTTAATTAGCACCTAGGAATATTAGCTGATAGCCTATAAGTCTAGCCATTTTGTAAGTAAAGCCCAAAATGAACTTGAGAAGCAATGAAGTATTTTGGGGGAGGAGGAGTAAAGAACCAAAGAAAAAGAAACTCTGTTGAATTGAGGAATGATCACAATTCTCAGTTGATGAATAAAGTTCTTGTTTCCAAAGAAGTGACATTTATTTATTTAGAGGAAAGAAGCAAAAAGAATGAACCTCAACCTGGAGACATGCTTTCCTTGGCTTCTAAGGCAGCAGTCAGATCCCAGCAGAGGGTGGCATCCTATGCAGCTGGGTTTTCAGAAAATGTCACTATGTTGCCCTCTGTGTTGGAGTTTGATTATCTATTTATTTTTTGACATTGTTGATTAAGCCAATATGGGAGATCAAGATCCCTGACCAGATGGTCACAGAGTTGTCCTCTGTGTAGTTTGGTTCACAAGGTCATCCATTTATCTGTTTAGAAACAAAATATAATAAACTCATAAAATGATTAGGAATCATATATATTCCAGAAGAACAGCCTACTTATGAGGGAATAAGGTCAGGATAGGAGGACAAGGCCAGGTCTTAGTAGAATGCTAGGTTATGTGTGGCAAGAGGCAGGGTGGGAATAAGATCAAAAATGGAAAAAATCAAGGTCGAAATTGGAACTGAAGAAAGGCAACAGAGGGGATCATAGGGCAGGATGCCAGGGAAGCCACACTAATGTCTTTCTTCCCTCCTCCTTGAGGATAAGCCAACTTGCCTTCTGTGACAGAATAATAATGCTTTAGATTTGCATGGAAGTTTTGTACATAAGAGCTCTGCTTCTATAGAATATTGACACTTAAAGAAGTATTTTCTTAAAATATTTTTTCTTAAGAACTTTTATGCAGTAAACATTTCTTTTGAATCTAAAATATAAACCCCATAAAAGCAAGGACTGGATTTCATTCACCATTGAATTCTTAATGCACAGGACAGGACAGTACCTCATAAACATTTACTAAGTGAATGAAACAGAAAGGAAACTCTTATGTACCAGGCACTAGATTGGACACACAAACTCCAAGTTTCAAGGGGTTTATTAGAAGGTTTAGGACATATTCATTAATAACCAACACAAGGCAGAAAATGGCATTGCAGGTGATCATACATGATGAGTTTATAGTGAGGATGGAGTCTCCCTGGTGGGTGGGAAGTGAGGCGCTATAAAGGAAGACCCCATACGATCAGTTATAGTCCATGTAGGCTCTGTAGGATGGGGTGGGGTTAAGAAATGGTGGGGATGGAGAAAAAAGTATTCCAGGACAAATAAAACACATAAATGAGGAAATTTGAGAAAGTGTAGGGAACCTGAGTTAATTTCAGCTAAAGTGAAAGTAATATGATGGAGAATCATTGGAGGTAAGGTGGGGAATGTGAATCAGGATAAACTTGTTGAATTGATCACAAAAAAGAGTGTGAAAACCATGAAAATGAGCTTGAGCTTTATTCTGAAATATGGAGAGACTAAGAGTTTTTGAAAAGGAGAAATTTGGCTAGGGTTGTACTTTTAAAAGACACAGTAGGCATCAGGAGAGGGGATGAATTCCAGGATAGTGAGGTTAGAGGCAGCTAGAAAGCCCTTCCCAGGGCCCATGCAAAAAGCCATGAGCATTTGAATCAAGGCAGTGACAATGAGGGTGAAACAGTCAGGTGCATATGAGAGGCATCACAAAAGGAGGGTCTTAGGTGCTAAAGGAATAGTCAGGTGTAACTGTTTGATACGAAGTTAAAGTTTTGAGAGTCGAACTTGGGAGAGAAAGGAGGGTAAGAAAATTTGGAAGCCACTTTTAGAGAGCTGTTAGCTGAGGCTGTAGAACTGAACCAGGCACCAAGTGAGCGAGAGACGAATGAAAAGGGAATTTAGGAACACCTGAATTTATAGAAATGATTAAGGAAGAAATGGGGAAAATGTGGATGAAAGACAAGCAGAGACATAGAGAGTAAGGAGCATGCATTGTGGAAACCATGGTAGAGGATTCAAAAAGTGAGTGTTCATAGCTTCTAATGAGGTAGGAAGGTGAAGATTCAAAATAAGAAAACACTCTATTGATGAAAAGATCATGAGAGACACTGAAAGGAGCATACCGTGTTAAAACTGAACAGTGCTCAATTCACTAATTCTGGAAGTCTGGAGGTGAAGAGCAAAGAGATGTATACTGTCTTAACTGAAGGCGCTAAAGGAATTGGGAACAATCTTATGACTAGGACTGGCCTGTGTTTCCTGTTAGGAATGGAAGGAGGAGGAGAAAGAGAAAGAGAAAGAGGCGGGAAATGGAAGGAGATGCAGGAGAAGGAGTGAGAGGCAAGAAGAGAGAGAGAGAGGATGGATGGAGCATTTGGAAATATCCTGTAATCACTGGGCATTTTTTTCTGATTCTTTACAGTAGAGCCTGGAAAAGGAGAGTTAGTACTCTGGGGTGTCCCCTATCTGCACCTGGCCTGCCATGTTGGAAACAGACCTAGACTTTTGGTCCCAAAATATAAAAACTTACTGTTTAATCTATTGCTATAACTTATTCATTCACTCATGTGAATAGCTCAGATTAAAGTGGCCCCATCAAGTCATTTTGTCTCTTTTAAGGGTTATTTCTGCTTGTTTCTTGGCATGGGCTTGGGCTGTTTTTGAAAATGGAAGCCCATGCCAAAATTACACGCATATTCATAAAGTATACACAAACACACAATTATAGATACACAAACCAACACACCCTCTATAATAATAAAACTGAAACCAAAGATACCACACAAGATTTTTTTTGTTGCTCTGCTGGCAGAGATTGTGGAAGGTTTTTTGTGATTCTGGGCTCAATCTTCAGAGTTTATTACAAGTCCACAATTAAAGATGGTACACACAAAAGAATTATTCTCAGATGTAGGATTGCAGTACTGTTTGCAACTAAAATATGCAGTATCTAGGGCGCTGTTTGAGGGTCACAGTCCAGTACTTACAATTGTCTGTAGCCCTGGTTGTGCTTTCAACATATTCTTGGAAAAGTTCCTTTATTTGCTTTTTAGCATTCATGGGACTTTGCAATTTGTTCTCTTATTTGGACTGTATAAACAGCATCAAGATGCTTTTTGCCTTTCATTCAAACAAACAATGGCTTTGTAACTAAGAAGAAAATTAGTAACATGTGAAAGTTTATTTTTAAGATGTTGAGATCAAATTGCTGTTTAACTTACAGAACAAACTCCCCTTATGTCTCTTTTAATGTTTCAAATTTTTAAATTAAACTTCAATGGAATCTGGAGGTGAAGAGCAAGGATGTAACTTTTAAGGCGCTAAAGGAATTGGGAACAATCTTATGACTAGGACTGGCCTGTGTTTCCTGTTAGGAATGGAAGGAGGAGGAGAAAGAGAAAGAGAAAGAGGCGGGAAATGGAAGGAGATGCAGGAGAAGGAGTGAGAGGCAAGAAGAGAGAGAGAGGATGGATGGAGCATTTGGAAATATCCTGTAATCACTGGGCATTTTTTTCTGATTCTTTACAGTAGAGCCTGGAAAAGGAGAGTTAGTACTCTGGGGTGTCCCCTATCTGCACCTGGCCTGCCATGTTGGAAACAGACCTAGACTTTTGGTCCCAAAATATAAAAACTTACTGTTTAATCTATTGCTATAACTTATTCATTCACTCATGTGAATAGCTCAGATTAAAGTGGCCCCATCAAGTCATTTTGTCTCTTTTAAGGGTTATTTCTGCTTGTTTCTTGGCATGGGCTTGGGCTGTTTTTGAAAATGGAAGCCCATGCCAAAATTACACGCATATTCATAAAGTATACACAAACACACAATTATAGATACACAAACCAACACACCCTCTATAATAATAAAACTGAAACCAAAGATACCACACAAGATTTTTTTTGTTGCTCTGCTGGCAGAGATTGTGGAAGGTTTTTTGTGATTCTGGGCTCAATCTTCAGAGTTTATTACAAGTCCACAATTAAAGATGGTACACACAAAAGAATTATTCTCAGATGTAGGATTGCAGTACTGTTTGCAACTAAAATATGCAGTATCTAGGGCGCTGTTTGAGGGTCACAGTCCAGTACTTACAATTGTCTGTAGCCCTGGTTGTGCTTTCAACATATTCTTGGAAAAGTTCCTTTATTTGCTTTTTAGCATTCATGGGACTTTGCAATTTGTTCTCTTATTTGGACTGTATAAACAGCATCAAGATGCTTTTTGCCTTTCATTCAAACAAACAATGGCTTTGTAACTAAGAAGAAAATTAGTAACATGTGAAAGTTTATTTTTAAGATGTTGAGATCAAATTGCTGTTTAACTTACAGAACAAACTCCCCTTATGTCTCTTTTAATGTTTCAAAATTATTTGTAAATTAAACTTAACCTCTAAACATGCTCAGTTTATAAAAATGCCCTCTTTATTCTGTATTACTAACAGAATATGAAAAATATTGCTTTGTTCAGACAAATTTTTTTTCTTTGCAAATTTACTTTTATTTTATTTTTTTTTTAAACCTTTATTTTGCTTTTAACTTTTACAGAGTTTTGTTGTTTACAGATATGTATGTTCCCAGATTAGTCATATGTACATCTCCCCCTTCCCACCCCTTCCAACCATCACACAGCACCCCTGAAGGATCCCCTTTTCTCACAGAGCAATGACTAGAGCTATTTTCTTCACTTATGCTAGTACAGGCCTTCATGCTACTTCCTTTACGCCTCCCACCTTCTGTTCCTTCCCCACAATGACCATATGTCCACTGTCCATGTCTGTCTTTCTGTTGCTTCACTGCGTGTGCCATCATCACTGCAAATTTACTTTTAAAACATCTTGCATTGTAAATGTTTACATAGAGTTGTTTGGCAGATTTTTAATTCTGTACTTGTATGTATATCAAAGTTTTGTGCTTAGAATTATGTTTTTATAGAAAATATACTAATGTTTGCTTTTATTAGATATGCTTCATATTTCATTATATCAACATCGTTGTATATTTTGGGGTCTTGTCTTTACAATTAGCCTATTTCATTACTGTAATTTACATAGTTTATAACCACTGATTTAATAAGACTATTCACTAAAGGTTAAATCCTCCCTATTCTCTTCCTCTTTCTTTTAAAAGTCATAGAGTGTTTAGCACTTATAGAACTACGTAAACAATATAGATAAAGATTAAGTTTTACCTGCTGTCTCTACTTCTACCATGAATTTCTGTTGAAATAAATCAAATATTGAATGATTCCATTAATAATAGTATCATAAAGAATTTGGGACAGAAAGAAGATAGATTTCAGTTCAGACAAAGAATGTTTTAAAAATAGAGAACTCTTCAAAGGGGGGAACAAGGCCTTGAAAGGCAGAGGAGGTCCCATAAGTGGGTCAAAGCTCCACTGGGTAGGAGGCATCCTTCTTAGATGAGAGACTGGGCATTGCCGACGCCTTGTTGGACTCGGTATGTGAAATGCTGAGAATCTACCCATCTATAAGAATAATTGAGAATAACTGAGAACAATTCCACAATGGGATCCAATTGAGAAAATGCAGATTTTTGAATCCTGGGAGTGGAGCACGTTGTGGGTGGATAGGTTTGAGGGAGGGGAAATAGCTTCATATGGCCTTGAAAGTGATTTTGGTGGCCAGTTAGAACTTTGTTTTATTTTATTTTTACTCCAAAAGTAGAGATTTTCTGACTTTTTGTGAAGGCTTTCACTTAACACATGTGAATATTTCTAAACAAAAATGTTGTAAGGTAGGTTAGGGGTGAAAACTTTTGTGGGTTGAGAGTATGTCTTCATCCTGCCTTTGGCTTTTCTTGTGCAATATTCTAAAAACTTGTATGAGATTCTGCAAAATACTGTATTTTGTTCAATCGCACTTAATCAATAGTTTATTACCTATCATTTTATGTGTAGTAATTATGGAAGTCTAAGACTCAGTCCTCTAATTAAGATGTTTGCATTCAGAGGGATAGAAAGCAGGTAGAAGATTTGGATGTTTTTACTTCTCTTCTATTCTCTTCCTCATATTTCCTTTCCTCCTTTTTGCCACTGACAAACTGAATGAGGAAATCCAGACTTGAGAGCCATGGGTGGTTTGGAAACAGTTTAATTTCTGATGATGGAAACTTCAGTGGCTTAGAGGTGATCTGGACATTCTGGAAACCTGCAACTTTTTTTCAGGACAGGAAATGGGTGAAATTCCAGTGGATAGAAGGCATTCATCTAAGTTGATTTAAACAACATTGTAGGTAGGATACATTTCAGGGTTCCTCTCCCAGCTACTTTCCTGAAGCCATTCTTCCCCTCTTTACTTCAGTATAACCCCCATTATCATACTACCCAGGGGTCGCCAGAATGCCTTCCCTTGTACTCTGAATCAAAACTACCCTTCTCTAAGGAAGCAATCTTGATCATTCCTGCCCTGTAGTGAACAAGTCCCAGGGCATCTCTGGAAGGTGTTGCATGTTAAGGACAAACACACATTGATCTGGTGACCATCAAACTGGTATGAGGTGCTGAGTGACAGCACAAGGACCACAGTTCTGGGTTGGGAGCTGCTTGCCTACTCTTCTTTTCAAGGACTGAAATGTGTGGAGTCAACCTTGCAGGAACAGATGTCTTAACTTTCACTTTCTCCACTTGTGTAGACACTGCTTCCCAGGAGCTTGGAAGAAAGAGCTGCTGCTCAGTGAGAGAGTGCGTTGCCAGAGTATATCACAAACATTGATAGTCTAGCCTCCCTCAGTGGCGTCCTCTTTGAATTCTCTTGTAGTACTGTTCTAAGCACATTACCAAAACTGTTCCAGTCACCTATTGCTACATAAAACACTACAAACCAAGAGGTGCGAAACAGCAATCATTTTACAGTAAGTTCCTCACAAAGGAAGCTTTGAGTTGCAAACATGTACTCCATCAGTGTCAGGCATGAGTGAAATTGCAGTTTGCAATTTCCTATTGCTGATGATCCTTCAGGTCTATCATCTCCTTCCTCCAGTCAGTAACTCTTCTTGTCCACTCTATGCCAGCCCCTGTGTACCAGCTGTTGTACTTACTACTGTGCTTTTCAAGATACTGTCCTGAGAGATTAAAAATGTTCTATCTTTTATGTTTATTTTTTATGTATCATTTGTATGAAAAATAAAACTATATTATGGTACAGTACTATATAGCCAATTGTTTTAGTTGGGTACCTAGGCTAACTTTGTTGGACTTATGAAAAAATTGAACTTATGAATGCACTCTAGAATGGAACTCATCTGTAGGGGAGTTCATGTACTCATAATTCTGTTGGTGAGAGTCACAGAGAGCACAGCTCCATGATTCGTGGGGCTTCAACTCGGAAGACACCAATGACTGGGGGTGACCCACAACACTAGGACTACAATCCCCTGTAGACATCTTCTTTCACATGGCTGGCATCTAGACTGGAATTATTCAGAGTGGGCTCAGTTGGGATTGTTCACCAGAATACCTACCTGTCACCTGTCAGGTGGTTTGGGCTTCCTTATAACATGGTAGCTGGGTTCAGAGAGGATGTGTCCTGAAGGATCAGGAGAGGGAGTGTTTCACAAGAACCAGGGGAGCTGCGGACTTTCCTCCCCTTGCCTGGGAGGGCAGGAAGCCTCACTGGTGCAGCACCCTGTTGGTGACAAGGCCAGTCAGATTCAAGAGGAGAGGAAGGAGGTCCAGTTCTTGATGGAGGTGTATCCTGGTCACATTGTGGGAAAAGGGTTAATGCATGTCCTGCTGTGAAAGCACCACTGGCCACAACCCTTCACAGTGTTGCCCCTTATTAGTTCAGCTGATGTCCGTCTCCACACATGGTCTCCCGTGCTCTCAGCCACTCTGCAAGGTAAACATTGCCCTTGTTTCTGAGCTAAAGAAACTGAGGTCTAAAGAAGCTGGAGACTCGCCTCAGGCCGCACAGTGATAAAGCCAGGATTGTACCCAGCTCTGTGTTACTCCAAAGCCCACACTCCTTCCATTATATGACATTTTTATATTAGATTATATGGGGAAAGGGGAAAATTGTGTTTAATAGAACTAGTTTTAACTTGCTATGGTAATTAGCAAATTATAAGGGATTATTTCAACTGAAATAAATATATGTTCACATTTGAGAAATGAGAAAATCCCACACAATAGAAGTCATTTTTCCCTTCTTGGTG
This sequence comes from Tragulus kanchil, assembly GCA_022376925.1. Classification (NCBI taxonomy): domain Eukaryota; kingdom Metazoa; phylum Chordata; class Mammalia; order Artiodactyla; family Tragulidae; genus Tragulus; species Tragulus kanchil. The sequence goes on from JAIOJX010000004.1 coordinate 216,180,951, forward strand.
AAATTTTTTTTTTTTTTTTTTGGTTTACACTGGATCAAGTTGAAAATATGATGTAAACATGAATGTAGACTTTTAAATTTAGGTAATGTACTGTTTAGGCAATAATGGGGTAGTCAAATGCTTTGGGAGGAAAGGAACCAAACTTCCCAATTTTTACAGCCACCCAATGGCAGATTATCTGAAAGTGTTGACAATATGGGGCAGATAAATTGTGAGAGGGAAAAATCAAGATTATTTTTCACCACATTCCTTGTTTCAAAACTTTCCAATACATTTCTCTATAGACTGTTTGACATTACAACCAACTTGTTGAAGCATTTGTGATCTATTAGATACAATATTAAGATATTTTATTTCCAAGGGAAAACTGTGAATGACAAATGCTCTGTTTGTATCTGTACATGGATGTACACTGCTATGACCTAGAGTTAACCAAAAAGGTAGAAGATAAAATTTTACAAAATGTATACAAATACTAAATTTCTGGCTCTAGTGTCTTTGTGTCTGTATGGATATATATGTGGGAGAGGGAGTGGGGTGCTGGGAGAAATGTGCTGCTTTTTGTTTGAGGAAAAATGCTGCTTTCAAACTAGGTTTGATATATGTAACTTGCATATGTTTACTTTAGAGAGCAAAGAGTAAATTATCAGGTCTCCAAATGACTGGTAAATTCCACGGACACAAATTCCTCATAATAGTGAGTTGTTATGCTTGCTAGATAAATGTGTTAATAATTTATAACTCCCAGGCAGTTTGAGGGGTGATCCTGAAGTGTTTTCAGGGAATGGAACCTCAACTCTGATATACGTCACCATTGCTAATTGAGCATTTGTGTCATTATTCACAGTGTGAGTTTTAAAGTTTCCTCTCTAGAGTTCCCATGAGACATGGCTGCAGGCAACAGGCCTAGAGGATTGTCAGTAGAAAGCATCATGGTTTCAGAATCTTGGAGGGAATGGTATTTTTCTAGGGAAGGAAGCTCAGAAGCCATAGGAGCTACATTCCTCTGCCCACCCTTTCCCCCAGCTTGAATCATTTTCCAGGGATGGTGTCACAGAGACCAGGGAACTCAAATAGCAGAACATTTATTTCCCCACAGTTGTAGAGGCTCAAGGTCTGCATCAAGTTGTTGTCAGTATTGCGTTTCTGAAGGCTGGGAAGGAAGAAGCTAAAGGTCAGGCCTCTCTTCTGGGCTTTTAAGTGGCTCCCTAGGTCTGCAGATCCATTGTCCATTCTCTATGCCTGTCTCTGTGTACAAATTTCTCATTTGCATGAAGACTCATCATGTTGGATTTGGGCCTACCCTCACGACCTCATCTCCATTTTACAACCTCTGTGAAGACCCTATCTCCAAATAAGGTTACATTCTGAGGTCACATTCTGAGGCATAATTTGACCTTGCCGGGAATGGAGGAGGTGGGTACAACTTCATCCGTCACTGGCTCCTTCCTTACATTGGTTTCTGAGGCATTCTCTTCTCAGAAGACAGCAGATACGGAACTGGAAAAAGGCACAAAACCTTTGGGATGTTTGAGAATCTGGCCAATAAAAGTCACCCAGAGGACAGAGAGAACTCAGGCTCCTAGTGCAAGGGTGACTGGATGATGTATCAGGCCACCAGGGACCCTGCGGGGCACAAGGACTGTGAATCAGATGACTTACTGGGACTCAGAGCATGCTGGGACTTCACCATTTGGAGAATCCCCTGTTCAGAACAGATGTATTCCCTCAAATGGCACTGGCTCCCCCAAATGCCCATAGTTCTCTGTCCTATGCTTGGACAGATGATATCAATGGTTATCAGTCTCTGAGCTTCCTCATAATAGTGAGTTGTTATGCTTGCTAGATAAATGTGTTAATAATTTATAACTACCAGGCAGTTTGAGGGGTGATCATGAAGTGTTTTCAGGGAATGGAACCTCGACTCTGATATACGTCACCATTGCTAATTGAGCATTTGTGTCATTATTCACAGTGTGAGTTTTAAAGTTTCTCTCTAGAGTTCCCATGAGACATGGCTGCAGGCAACATGCCTAGAGGATTGTCAGTAGAAAGCAGCATGGTTTCAGAATCTTGGAGGGAATGGTATTTTTCTAGGGAAGGAAGCTCAGAAGCCATAGGAGCTACATTCCTCTGCCCACCCTTTCCCCCAGCTTGAATCATTTTCCAGGGATGGTGTCACAGAGACCAGGGAACTCAAATAGCAGAACATTTATTTCCCCACAGTTGTAGAGGCTCAAGGTCTGCATCAAGTTGTTGTCAGTATTGCGTTTCTGAAGGCTGGGAAGGAAGAAGCTAAAGGTCAGGCCTCTCTTCTGGGCTTTTAAGTGGCTCCCTAGGTCTGCAGATCCATTGTCCATTCTCTATGCCTGTCTCTGTGTACAAATTTCTCATTTGCATGAAGACTCATCATGTTGGATTTGGGCCTACCCTCACGACCTCATCTCCATTTTACAACCTCTGTGAAGACCCTATCTCCAAATAAGGTTACATTCTGAGGTCACATTCTGAGGCATAATTTGACCTTGCCGGGAATGGAGGAGGTGGGTACAACTTCATCCGTCACTGGCTCCTTCCTTACATTGGTTTCTGAGGCATTCTCTTCTCAGAAGACAGCAGATACGGAACTGGAAAAAGGCACAAAACCTTTGGGATGTTTGAGAATCTGGCCAATAAAAGTCACCCAGAGGACAGAGAGAACTCAGGCTCCTAGTGCAAGGGTGACTGGATGATGTATCAGGCCACCAGGGACCCTGCGGGGCACAAGGACTGTGAATCAGATGACTTACTGGGACTCAGAGCATGCTGGGACTTCACCATTTGGAGAATCCCCTGTTCAGAACAGATGTATTCCCTCAAATGGCACTGGCTCCCCCAAATGCCCATAGTTCTCTGTCCTATGCTTGGACAGATGATATCAATGGTTATCAGTCTCTGAGCAGTAGGTGTGTACCCTTCCTTTAATGTGCTATCTCGTAATCTCTCTAATATTCTTCATGGCCAGTGTATGTCAATGAAGAAAACAAGACCCAGAGAGAGTTAGTGATTCAATGGAAGTCATCCAGTTGGTAAAAAGAAGAGTGGTTTCACGTAGGTTATTTCATTCTCCAGCCTATTTTTCCTGCTCTCTTTATCGTTTTGTTTTCTGCTCTGAGTCATTTCACACAGGCCACCTGGAATGCCACAAATGGATGTGGAAGGACTCCTTTCAAGTCTGAATCTGCATCAGCCACAAAAGCCTGGCCAGGAAAGACTGTTGGTCTTATGTGGATTCTACAAGTACCACACTCAAAGATATTTTCACTCTAGGGGTGTGCAGTTGCAACACATTCTATTAAGCTGACTGTCATAGTGTCAGAGAGTTCTTTTAAAAGAACTGGACGGATGGTGCACACATGTCCGGTGAACCAGTTCAGGTTTGATGAGCTCACTTCTAATACACCATGTGAAGCCCTTGCTCTGATTGTATACTTGGGGTCTTGCTTCTCTTTTCTCAACACACATGATTTTAAAGCTCTTTATAAGTCTAAGTTCCGGAGCATGAATGCACATATAACACTTAGCAGGATTGATAATTATGCCCTTTGACCCAAGAAACAGGATTAAGTGATTCAATGCACATTTAATCATTTTTATTTCATTCTGATGCAATAATCCATTTCCTTTAGAATGAAATATATGATTGAATCTTCCTCCAGGGAAGAGTTAAGGTAAATGCAGTTGCCACATAAAACCAAATGGCTCAAGGTAATATTGCATATTTCTAAAAGTAGGTGGTTGGAAATGGAAATGAAAAAATAATAAGACTGTAGGCATGCCCTGGGATTTTATTATAAGTTTATTGTGATCATAAATATGGAATTTACATGCAATATATATATATTTCAATATTAGATTTTGTTAAATTAGTTCAGCATTTAGTCATTAACTTGTTGGTGGTATGTTATGGTATGTTATTTATATTCCCTTTGCCTTACATACTCAATTTCTGAGACTCACAAAATGAATTAAAAATCAATTCTTTACCCTCACAATATATTCTAAAGCAGAGTTTATGTATGTCCTTGGTGCTTTAACCACTTAGGAGGCTTTGGGCTAAGACACCTGTGAAAAATTAAATCTGTTCTGTAATCTTTGTGCATGTGTGTGTGTGACAGAGACAGAGAGAGAGAGTAAAATTGAGGGTTTGACATGGAAATTAAGCCATAAATGACTTAATGACCCACCTAATGATCTACAAAGAAATCAAATGACTTCCTTCTCTAAATTCCTAAATGAAACTCCCAGGCATGGAATAAAGGTGGAAGGACTCCTTTCAAGTCTGAATCTGCATCAGCCACAAAAGCCTGGCCAGGAAAGACTGTTGGTCTTATGTGGATTCTACAAGTACCACACTCAAAGATATTTTCACTCTAGGGGTGTGCAGTTGCAACACATTCTATTAAGCTGACTGTCATAGTGTCAGAGAGTTCTTTTAAAAGAACTGGACGGATGGTGCACACATGTCCGGTGAACCAGTTCAGGTTTGATGAGCTCACTTCTAATACACCATGTGAAGCCCTTGCTCTGATTGTATACTTGGGGTCTTGCTTCTCTTTTCTCAACACACATGATTTTAAAGCTCTTTATAAGTCTAAGTTCCGGAGCATGAATGCACATATAACACTTAGCAGGATTGATAATTATGCCCTTTGACCCAAGAAACAGGATTAAGTGATTCAATGCACATTTAATCATTTTTATTTCATTCTGATGCAATAATCCATTTCCTTTAGAATGAAATATATGATTGAATCTTCCTCCAGGGAAGAGTTAAGGTAAATGCAGTTGCCACATAAAAACCAAATGGCTCAAGGTAATATTGCATATTTCTAAAAGTAGGTGGTTGGAAATGGAAATGAAAAAATAATAAGACTGTAGGCATGCCCTGGGATTTTATTATAAGTTTATTGTGATCATAAATATGGAATTTACATGCAATATATATATATTTCAATATTAGATTTTGTTAAATTAGTTCAGCATTTAGTCATTAACTTGTTGGTGGTATGTTATGGTATGTTATTTATATTCCCTTTGCCTTACATACTCAATTTCTGAGACTCACAAAATGAATTAAAAATCAATTCTTTACCCTCACAATATATTCTAAAGCAGAGTTTATGTATGTCCTTGGTGCTTTAACCACTTAGGAGGCTTTGGGCTAAGACACCTGTGAAAAATTAAATCTGTTCTGTAATCTTTGTGCATGTGTGTGTGTGACAGAGACAGAGAGAGAGAGTAAAATTGAGGGTTTGACATGGAAATTAAGCCATAAATGACTTAATGACCCACCTAATGATCTACAAAGAAATCAAATGACTTCCTTCTCTAAATTCCTAAATGAAACTCCCAGGGCAGTCTATCATATTCATTCAGCAGGGAAAGCCACATGTTGTCTGTGTCTGAGCTGCCATTTTCCAAACTCATGCTTGAACTAATCCCAGACCTGGGACTCAGGAAGGTTGTCATTGATGTACACTGTGGGTGGGGGTCTCGTGGAGTAAGTTTTTCCTCCCACCTTTATTCTCCTGTTTGTTTCTATCTTGATCCCCTTCATGTTGCTATATTTTTCCCATGCCTGCCATCATCCACTCCTACTATTGAGCAGTTAGGAGCAGGATGGCTCAGAGTTTTTCTAAATTTATATTTCCAAAGTCAAGTCAAACACATTTTAGGACAGTGCATTTTCTCTTGCTTTGGACTCTGCTGAGTCTTGTGAGAGGTGTCATGAATTTCAGTATCAGGAAGAGACTTTGCTGATCCCGTCAACCCCACGGATTCTTGGAATAGGATTTATGTAAAGTTCCATTTAGTGTAAGCTTGTATTACACATGGTTTTAGTAGAAAAAAAGATGTTTCAAAAGGACTCATTTTGCAGTGTTTATTAAAAGACACAGTGCTCTGAAACCTCATTATAACATCATTTTAGGGATCATTCACACAACTACACAAACACAAAATCTTCCAATACCTTTTGTAACTAAATTTACTTGGATGAATTTCAAGATAGATCAAGTTTATAGTCACAAATTGAATTGTTATGCCCCAAATGTAAGCTGTGTCTACGCCCATGTCACTAACTAGTAAAACCATGTAACAGTGAGTAGCGACTATAGAATTTTTTATAGTGGATTTGGGCTGGAACCCGGAACTTGTGGTGAGGAGCTGCATTTGCATTGCAAGCACATTTTTCATTTTTCTGAATGAATTTTCTGTGTTTCTAAAATGATTTTTCTGTTACAAATTAATCAAAATAGCAGCCTTCTACTTCCAGATGCCTTTGTTCACACCTTATTAACATTGAGATATGTCAAGCGACTATTTTGGAAAATATTATTTCATTTTACTTACAACAATTGATAGATCGCCTTTGTGTGTGGGACTCAAGCCTCCTCCCCACATTCAAGCTACTCCTTGGTTCCAAGACTAGTGAAAGTTACAGCAGTTTAAAAAAACAGGAACCAAACACAAAATCTCAGTTTTGATCATGTGAATTGGTTTGTTGGCTCAGGTCTCGCATTCTTCACCTTTAGCTCTCATAATCAGATAAGTATTAGGAGAAGAAGCAATTGTAAACATCAAATAATTATGGAAAAAGGAAGAAACTGTTAAACATGGGAAAAGAAAACAATGATAAAGAGTCATATATCAGGCTATGTTAGCAATGTGATTGTAAAAATTCTTCTAGAAATTCAATGAGAAGATTCTCAATGTTCTAACTCTTTTCTCTGTTTCTAAACCTATGCCAGGATACTGGGGCCAGAGTCCTTATTCTATTACTCACAGCTCCTATCCCTAAACCCTTCACATTTTCTGCTCGTACCCCTGTACTACCACCTGTACCCATTTCTTGTTGAAGTCAGTCTAAGGGCTCTGGTCATGCTCCCTCATGACTTTTTGCTCTTGTTTAGTTTGCTCTCCATCTCCACTCAAAATTCATGTGTGTTTCAATATTCATGTAGACAATCCTTCTATTAATAATAATCTGTTTTCAAATTTCCTCTCTTCTAGTTCTCTTGTCCTTCATTCCATTTAAATTACTGATCTCTGTAGTCATGCATACCATACTTAGATTCTTTATCAATAACAGCATCTCCGTTATCATGATTATTTTAAGCATCACACTTTCTGACTCTCTTCTCCTTTCTTTTCAACTTAGTCCATCTAGAATTTGGCTCAAACAAATCTCCGGAACCACTGGGAGAAACCCGGCCCATAGCCTAACCCTAACCCAAACACTATTTGATCCCACTACTCTTTCATTGTTCTCCATTCCTTTTGGTCTTTATTTCTCTCTCTACCCAACTTCCAATCCATGGTCTTCTTTACCATCACCGTTATCATCATCATAACAGTCACTACTTTCATCACCCTACTCCACTTTCTCTTCATCCTTATCTGGAAAATCCTAACTGCATACAAATTCAACCTTGCATCCACACAGCTGAATGTGGCTGGAGAAGAAACTCTACGATACCACCTGGTCTCCCTATCAATTCATGGATGCCACCCTAAAGTGAATTCTCAGAGCTGCCAGGCAATCCTACTGCCTGTTCGTAGATTATTCATTCCATGGTCCTTCTAGATGATTATTTCATTCCTTTTCCCCTTAAGTCTCCAAAATCACTTTCTGAATCTCTGCCCTCAGTTGATTACTTTACTTTCTGCATATCTAAAATTGTATTGTATATTCCCACCACTGTATCTACCAACCAACTAGCATCTGTATCCATGAGCTTTAGTATCTACCTATTATTATGGAAGAAATATCCATACTCCTTCTGACTATTTTTTCTGATTGTGCACTAGATGTCCTCTCCTCTCCTTTTCCTTAGAACACCACTGCAGCAATTTCCCCTCTACTGGAATCTATAAACTTTGTCTTCTATGATTACACAATTCCATAAAGATACAAACATGCTATAATGTCTGCAGCTAAAGCAGAACAAAGCACTTCTTAAACTACTTTCTCTTCTATGCACTGCACCATTTCTCAACTGAAAAATTCTCTTCAAAGAAACTAAAATAAAGTTTACTGGATCTCTTGCTGAATATGTGTTAGTGCCTAAGGTATTACACACAAACTGTAGATCAAGAAAGTGCACCAGGGCTTTGGGGAAATGGCAGGAGGAGAAGCAGGTATTTCTCACTCTAAGCTGTTCTGACTAGATAACAATTTCTGTCCCTCACGCCTCTCTCCTCATATATCAAAATTATTAATATTCTTAATGATTCTTATTAATATGAAGATCTAGCTTAAAATGAGTTCAAAACCTAAAATTGTTTTTATTTTGTCAGCACTATTTTATAAGACATATATTTTACCCACAAAGACTGAAAATTTTGGTAAATCTCAATCAGTATTTTGTTTGGTGAAAGCCTTACAGGGAGTTTAAAGAAAAAGTTGCTGAGCATAAGGGATAGGAGAGAAGGTGTCAGGGCAGACTTTATCCTGCATTTATTATAGTCCTTTCTGTTAGAAAATTTTCTAAATGTTTAGAATATATGATATATTTACTCAAGTAGCACCTGATGATCATAAATTATATGAAGAGTATTTATTCAGTCATTGCTTACAATTTTCTTTAAGCTTGGCAGCTAAAGTGAAATCCTGCTTTCAAACCACGTACACATATATGCATATATATATATATATGTATATACACATATATACATATGTGTATATATGTGTATATACATATATATTTCTTGAAAAGAATATTTTGAAACCCAGTGCCCACCCACCTTGATGTACAAGTGATCCAAGCAGAAGAAAAAAGGGCAGAGCAAAATGCTTTCCAGTTTTAAAAAAATGTAAGTACTATTTCAATAGGTACTTTTTCAAATTGCCTTTTTCAGAATTTCAGCTTCTTACCTTAGGATAAAGTCCTAGTCAGTGAATTGCTAGGCCTAAGAGTACGAACTTTGAAAAGACACTTTATTCATATTGTGAAATGGCTTTCAGGAATGGTTGTATCAATTTATTTTCCCATCTGCAAGATAAAATGTTATCTGTTCATTTTAATTACCACATACATTGAGTAGATATACAGTAGACCATGTAAGCATTTAGCTACCATTTTTGACTCATTTTTTTTGTAAATCAGGGTTCTATGAACATACTCTGGAATGTGGTATTGAAGACTCCAGACCTGTTTCACCTACTAGCTGTGTGTGACTTGCACATTTGGAGTCTCGGTTTCTTCATCTACAAAATGCAGAAATAATGGTACCTCAAAGGAATCTGATGTGAACTATTAATTCAGTTAAAATATGCATGTCATTGCCCTCTGCATTCTGACATTTTCAATTCTCCCATTTAATTAATTTATTTGATCTATAAAAAAGTATTCCATGAAGAACTAGAATAATTTGGGAACTTAAATTCAATTGTTTTATTTTGTCAGCACTATTTTATAAGAAAAAAAGAAAATTTTGTTTGTTTTTTGGAAAGCCTTACAGGAGTTTAAAGAAAAAGTTGCTGAGCATAAGGGATAGGAGAGAAGGTGTCAGGGCAGACTTTATCCTGCATTTATTATAGTCCTTTCTGTTAGAAAATTTTCTAAATGTTTAGAATATATGATATATTTACTCAAGTAGCACCTGATGATCATAAATTATATGAAGAGTATTTATTCAGTCATTGCTTACAATTTTCTTTAAGCTTGGCAGCTAAAGTGAAATCCTGCTTTCAAACCACGTACACATATATGCATATATATATATATATATATGTATATACACATATATACATATGTGTATATATGTGTATATACACATATATATTTCTTGAAAAGAATATTTTGAAACCCAGTGCCCACCCACCTTGATGTACAAGTGATCCAAGCAGAAGAAAAAGGTCAGAGCAAAATGCTTTCCAGTTTTAAAAAAATGTAAGTACTATTTCAATAGGTACTTTTTCAAATTGCCTTTTTCAGAATTTCAGCTTCTTACCTTAGGATAAAGTCCTAGTCAGTGAATTGCTAGGCCTAAGAGTACGAACTTTGAAAAGACACTTTATTCATATTGTGAAATGGCTTTCAGGAATGGTTGTATCAATTTATTTTCCCATCTGCAAGATAAAATGTTATCTGTTCATTTTAATTACCACATACATTGAGTAGATATACAGTAGACCATGTAAGCATTTAGCTACCATTTTTGACTCATTTTTGTTATAAATCAGGGTTCTATGAACATACTCTGGAATGTGGTATTGAAGACTCCAGACCTGTTTCACCTACTAGCTGTGTGTGACTTGCACATTTGGAGTCTCGGTTTCTTCATCTACAAAATGCAGAAATAATGGTACCTCAAAGGAATCTGATGTGAACTATTAATTCAGTTAAAATATGCATGTCATTGCCCTCTGCATTCTGACATTTTCAATTCTCCCATTTAATTAATTTATTTGATCTATAAAAAAGTATTCCATGAAGAACTAGAATAATTTGGGAACTTAAAAAAAATCCAGCATAGCCAAAGAATGAAGCAAAAACAAAGGTCTTTTGGACAATTGAATTTTCAAAGGTAACAGGTAATGAATTAGTTACCTTGAGAAACACGTGCCATAGAGTTAATCCAGAGTTTGTCATATTCTCATGGGAAAAGATAGATTGCTGTTAAAATGATCTTGCATCTCTTAGACATTTTGTCTCTATGGTTATAGCGTTTCACAATGCAACTAACACCTGACTAACTCATGAGTCCAGAAATTAGCATACTTCAGTAGTCAAGAGAGATGAAACTGCTATGGAAATAGAATCTTGCTTGGAAAAACTGTCCGAGAGCCTAGGTTTCTGAAAAACACTTGAGGATCCCATTGATTTCTACTTTTGCGTTTTATGTGTATATGACTTCTGTATTTACTTACTCATTTTTTTTTCCAAGAAAAATTCAGCATCAAAGTCATCCCTGGAGGCCATGTATAAAAATGTGAAAACCAAGGCGAATAAGAATAAACAAAAGCCATGTGTATCTGAGCAAACTGTTTGAGGCATGCTAAGGAGATGCCGTCTTCAGAAGTCCTAAAGGCAAAGCTAAAAAGTGACCCACATATTATCATTCATTTCTGATAACTAGAATTGTTTTGATATATATATATATATAAAGATACTCTCACTCTTCCTGAGATCCATTTTCCCCTTTCATTCTCTCTTCCTTAAGGATACTTCATAATAAGAGGAAACAATGGTGACTTTGATTTTTTTTTAGTGCCAGGCTCCGCCCCTTCATTCTGGAGTCAGCAAGCCTTTCAGAGTCCTCCATTTCATTTCTGGAAAAAATGAACATACTCTGGAATGTGGTATTGAAGACTCCAGACCTGTTTCACCTACTAGCTGTGTGTGACTTGCACATTTGGAGTCTCGGTTTCTTCATCTACAAAATGCAGAAATAATGGTACCTCAAAGGAATCTGATGTGAACTATTAATTCAGTTAAAATATGCATGTCATTGCCCTCTGCATTCTGACATTTTCAATTCTCCCATTTAATTAATTTATTTGATCTATAAAAAAGTATTCCATGAAGAACTAGAATAATTTGGGAACTTAAAAAAAATCCAGCATAGCCAAAGAATGAAGCAAAAACAAAGGTCTTTTGGACAATTGAATTTTCAAAGGTAACAGGTAATGAATTAGTTACCTTGAGAAACACGTGCCATAGAGTTAATCCAGAGTTTGTCATATTCTCATGGGAAAAGATAGATTGCTGTTAAAATGATCTTGCATCTCTTAGACATTTTGTCTCTATGGTTATAGCGTTTCACAATGCAACTAACACCTGACTAACTCATGAGTCCAGAAATTAGCATACTTCAGTAGTCAAGAGAGATGAAACTGCTATGGAAATAGAATCTTGCTTGGAAAAACTGTCCGAGAGCCTAGGTTTCTGAAAAACACTTGAGGATCCCATTGATTTCTACTTTTGCTTTTATGTGTATATGACTTCTGTATTTACTTACTCATTTTTTTTTCCAAGAAAAATTCAGCATCAAAGTCATCCCTGGAGGCCATGTATAAAAATGTGAAAACCAAGGCGAATAAGAATAAACAAAAGCCATGTGTATCTGAGCAAACTGTTTGAGGCATGCTAAGGAGATGCCGTCTTCAGAAGTCCTAAAGGCAAAGCTAAAAAGTGACCCACATATTATCATTCATTTCTGATAACTAGAATTGTTTTGATATATATATATATATAAAGATACTCTCACTCTTCCTGAGATCCATTTTCCCCTTTCATTCTCTCTTCCTTAAGGATACTTCATAATAAGAGGAAACAATGGTGACTTTGATTTTTTTTTTTTTAGTGCCAGGCTCCGCCCCTCCCCTTTGGCACTTCTGGAGTCAGCAGAAGCCTTTCAGAGTCCTCCCTGAGTTGGGGCCTTCCAGCTCACAGAGGCTGGAGTTCTGGCAAAAGTCCAGTTCTTATCATTAAAAGTCACTGTTGTTTCTTTTCTGGAGGGGGCAGGAAAAGGAAGACAATTTCATGCATTGCTTGCAGGCAGAATAAGTCTCTATTTTGAATCTGTTCAAATAATCTCTTTTTCAAAATTTTCTATCTATAAAGCTTGATGCAAATTTTGAAAAGGCATCTCAGCAGAAACCAGATTTCCTGACAGTTGCTTTCTATAATTCATTGGCTGGCTGTAAAAAAGCCTTTCATCCAGCATAAAATGTCTTTCATTAAAATCTTTGTACCAAAGATAAAATAAAGAAAAACCTATTTATGAGACCCATGCAAAATTTATTTTTACCATGTTATTTTGGTAAAAGGTTTCAGTCATATGGAATAATGGTATAAAGTAATAAAACAAATAACTGTTTCAAGCACTTAGTTAAGAAATAAAACATTTTAAAATGCAGTGGAAACCTCCTGTGCATCTTCTCCATGTTTACACCTAACCCACAGATAACTATTGTCCAAAATTCAATGCTTATCATTTCTCCTGTGACTTTATATTCTCACACACTAAATCTTCAGAACAAATTTAGCAGTCTCAGTCAAAGCACAGGGAACAGTAGCATAAGAATACATGGAGGCCATCTATTTGGCTAAAAAAAGAAAGCTTTATAGTTTCTCCACACTCTAAAATTTCATGATTCTATAAAATGTGGAAATACAGTGAATTAGCTGCTTTGTTAACATAAAATCAAATGATGTTTGGAATCCAATCCAATATTCCCATTCTTTTAAGTAAAGAGCATTTATTCACATTTTTATTTGATTAAATTATTAATATTATTCAATTATTATAATTATTCTTGGAAATTTTTAAAATGAAAAAAAATATTCCTACTCTTAGAGGTATGACTTCTTGATTTCTTCTCATAATCTTTATATTGATATATACTTATAAGACACAGCTCTCATACTAAAAGCCAGTAACACAGCACAATGATCCCTGTGAGCCTGTGAATTTAATTTGCACTGCAATTCAGCCACGTGGGGGATTAAATTTTGAGCTTGATTTTTGGGTCTGAGGCTTCAGAAACAGTCATAGTGCAGAGGCAACAGTTTTCCTTGGGTTCCTCTACCAGCTTCCCTTTTTGGGTCCACCGTGGTAGTTGAGCAGCCTAGATACCTGGACTCTACCTGCAGATTCCAACTTGGCCTTCTGCACCTTGCTTCAGGGGAGCTGGCAAGTGGATTCTATAAAGCTTGATGCAAATTTTGAAAAGGCATCTCAGCAGAAACCAGATTTCCTGACAGTTGCTTTCTATAATTCATTGGCTGGCTGTAAAAAAGCCTTTCATCCAGCATAAAATGTCTTTCATTAAAATCTTTGTACCAAAGATAAAATAAAGAAAAACCTATTTATGAGACCCATGCAAAATTTATTTTTACCATGTTATTTTGGTAAAAGGTTTCAGTCATATGGAATAATGGTATAAAGTAATAAAACAAATAACTGTTTCAAGCACTTAGTTAAGAAATAAAACATTTTAAAATGCAGTGGAAACCTCCTGTGCATCTTCTCCATGTTTACACCTAACCCACAGATAACTATTGTCCAAAATTCAATGCTTATCATTTCTCCTGTGACTTTATATTCTCACACACTAAATCTTCAGAACAAATTTAGCAGTCTCAGTCAAAGCACAGGGAACAGTAGCATAAGAATACATGGAGGCCATCTATTTGGCTAAAAAAAGAAAGCTTTATAGTTTCTCCACACTCTAAAATTTCATGATTCTATAAAATGTGGGAAATACAGTGAATTAGCTGCTTTGTTAACATAAAATCAAATGATGTTTGGAATCCAATCCAATATTCCCATTCTTTTAAGTAAAGAGCATTTATTCACATTTTTATTTGATTAAATTATTAATATTATTCAATTATTATAATTATTCTTGGAAATTTTTAAAATGAAAAAAAATATTCCTACTCTTAGAGGTATGACTTCTTGATTTCTTCTCATAATCTTTATATTGATATATACTTATAAGACACAGCTCTCATACTAAAAGCCAGTAACACAGCACAATGATCCCTGTGAGCCTGTGAATTTAATTTGCACTGCAATTCAGCCACGTGGGGGATTAAATTTTGAGCTTGATTTTTGGGTCTGAGGCTTCAGAAACAGTCATAGTGCAGAGGCAACAGTTTTCCTTGGGTTCCTCTACCAGCTTCCCTTTTTGGGTCCACCGTGGTAGTTGAGCAGCCTAGATACCTGGACTCTACCTGCAGATTCCAACTTGGCCTTCTGCACCTTGCTTCAGGGGAGCTGGCAAGTGGATTTCATCTGATGCACCAACTCCCCCATGTAGGGAAGCAGAGTTATAACTTGGCCAAGTTGACACAGATCTCAGAGCTGTATAGTCCCTTCCCCAGGCCATAGTTGGAAATTTATAGACTTGTGCTCATGATTTCTTTGTCTATGTTCTGCAGTGACAAACTAATCAGTGTATTTTTTTTAGTTTCACTAAGATATTAATACTATCTGATTGCAATTAACTTGTTCATTTGAAACTTTATGTCCTATAATTATTTGATTATAAGTGATAATAAATACTGACTTAACTATTTCACCATAGCATGCTAGGGACAATTAGTGTCCTCTCTACCAATCAGCACAGGGTCATTAATGCCTTTAAGTCCAATTTTATTAGTTCCTGAGATTCTCACTGTCACATTTTGGTGTGTCCACTGGATCCCGTTCTTGTGGAAGTAACTGTTGGTTGGAATTCAATTAGGGAAGCGAAGCAATATGAGTGTTGTGAAATAGGAGAACCTGGAGACATAGGATCTGGAAAGGGGAGGTGGAGAATCAGAAAATATATGTTAAGTACCTCTCCTAAAGTCAGAGTCATCCAGGTGGTGGAAAGAATAGGGAAGTCCATCATCTCTACACTTAGGGATGGACCTGCAGTCACCAGTATCAGCAGGTCAACTCTCAGGAAGAAGAGCTGGATCTGGAGTGGGAGGAAGACACCACAAGCTGGACCCCAAGCACCTGTGCATCATGTCTTACTGTATCTAACTACCAGTTCTCAGAGAGTAATGGCCTCTCTGTCATTTCTGACGCCTGTGTCTTCTTCCAATTTCTCTTTTGGCAAATGCCCACTTAGAACCCCATAGGGTTCTGGGAAACGAAGTTCTGGCTTTGTCAAGTTGATGCAAAACAAAGCCACCACACCTTCTTGCTCTTGGCCCTAATTGCAGACTTAGAATCTATCTTTAGACTCAGATATTTCTCATTCATTCTTGCTCAGACTTGTCTACATTTTTTTCCCTCCCTACTCATGTCCATTTATCTGAGTTAGATCTACTGTTTTTCCAATATGTGAATTAGATATGTCCTTATCTCTGACTTCACCCCAAATACTGGACTTTCTTATTTTACCTATATTTTCCCAGTATCTAACTTCAGTCCGTAGGACATTTGTTATATTTGTAGCCACCAGCATCTCTTGAACACACTTTCCACATTATGAGTCCTTCCATCACCCAACAAAAGCTGCATCTCATTCTCCCAGGATCCAGTGATCTAGGTTCTGCAATTCAGGCTCATCAACACGACCTCAGACTGGTATTAATATTTCAGACGCAGCAATAGCAGAACTCTCTGTGGGTGTGTTCTGTTCTGGGCATTCCCAAAGAAGAGATGTGCTGCCTGTTCCCACAGGCTGAGAGATGTTGAAGGTACACCCACGAGCATCCTCAAACTGAGATTGAACTTAACTCTTGCCTGCAAAGTCTCTGAGATGATTCTCCAGGTCTCTCAGAGCCTCGTAGAACTTTCCTATGTCCTAATATTCATTCGTATGGCACTTCTCAAACTTTAATATACTCAAGAAGTAGGTCTAGAGTAGGACCTGGGATTTTGTATTTCTAATAAGCTCCTACTGGTGACAAACTTTGTGACCTAGCCAGTACAGGCCAAGTTTTATTTTCAGTTTTGCCACTTTCTTGCTATCAGTGGTGAACTCAGAGTAGCAGAGAATAAATAAAAACTAGAGCTGGTAAATACTGGTACTCGTGGTGAAAGTTCTAGTTGGGGATCTGGAAAACACTGGTATTCCTGGGATTTTAGGGTGGTGAACCTTCTGCTGTAAATAGAAGTGACTATTATTTCTTTCTACCTTTAGGAACAGGGACTTTTTACAATGGTTTACTTATTATTTCATGAGATTTTAATTATGATTGGCAATACTGAACAATCTCATAGCATCAGGCATCACCTATACACTGTTGATTCTCAAATTTGTACATTCCAGGACTTATCCTCACCCTGAACTTGCATATTTAACTGTCAATTCAACATTTCCAGTTGTTCTGTCTCATTTTGGATTTAGTACAAAATTCCAGGACTTAAATTTATCTGAGTTAGATCTACTGTTTTTCCAATATGTGAATTAGATATGTCCTTATCTCTGACTTCACCCCAAATACTGGACTTTCTTATTTTACCTATATTTTCCCAGTATCTAACTTCAGTCCGTAGGACATTTGTTATATTTGTAGCCACCAGCATCTCTTGAACACACTTTCCACATTATGAGTCCTTCCATCACCCAACAAAAGCTGCATCTCATTCTCCCAGGATCCAGTGATCTAGGTTCTGCAATTCAGGCTCATCAACACGACCTCAGACTGGTATTAATATTTCAGACGCAGCAATAGCAGAACTCTCTGTGGGTGTGTTCTGTTCTGGGCATTCCCAAAGAAGAGATGTGCTGCCTGTTCCCACAGGCTGAGAGATGTTGAAGGTACACCCACGAGCATCCTCAAACTGAGATTGAACTTAACTCTTGCCTGCAAAGTCTCTGAGATGATTCTCCAGGTCTCTCAGAGCCTCGTAGAACTTTCCTATGTCCTAATATTCATTCGTATGGCACTTCTCAAACTTTAATATACTCAAGAAGTAGGTCTAGAGTAGGACCTGGGATTTTGTATTTCTAATAAGCTCCTACTGGTGACAAACTTTGTGACCTAGCCAGTACAGGCCAAGTTTTATTTTCAGTTTTGCCACTTTCTTGCTATCAGTGGTGAACTCAGAGTAGCAGAGAATAAATAAAAACTAGAGCTGGTAAATACTGGTACTCGTGGTGAAAGTTCTAGTTGGGGATCTGGAAAACACTGGTATTCCTGGGATTTTAGGGTGGTGAACCTTCTGCTGTAAATAGAAGTGACTATTATTTCTTTCTACCTTTAGGGAACAGGGACTTTTTACAATGGTTTACTTATTATTTCATGAGATTTTAATTATGATTGGCAATACTGAACAATCTCATAGCATCAGGCATCACCTATACACTGTTGATTCTCAAATTTGTACATTCCAGGACTTATCCCTCACCCCTGAACTTGCATATTTAACTGTCAATTCAACATTTCCAGTTGTTCTGTCTCATTTTGGATTTAACAAAAGCTAGCCTGATCTCTGGCTCCAAAATAACTGCAGACAGTGACTGCAGTCATAAAATTAAAGGTGCTTGTTCCTTGGAAGGAAAGCTATGACAAACCTAGATAGCATACTAAAAAGCAGAGACATCAATTTGTGAGAAAGAGTTTGTATAGTCAAAGATATGGTCTTTTCAGTAGTAGAATGTGACAGTTGGACTGTAAAGAACACTGAGGGCCAAGGAATTGATGCTTTCTAATTGTGGTGTCGGAGAAGACTCTTGAGAGTCTCTTCGACAGTAAGAGAAATCAAACCAGTCAATTCTAAAGGAAATCAACGCTGAATATTCACTGGAGGAACTGATCCTGAAGCTAAAGCTCCAATAGTTTGGCCATTTAATGTGAAGAATAGACTCATCAGAAAATATCCTGATGCTGGGGAAGATTGAAAGCTTAAAAGGAGAAGAGGGTAGCAGAGGATGAGATGGTTAGATAGCATCACCAGCACTGTGAACATGAATTTGAGCAAACTCTGGAAGACAGTGGAGGAAAGAGGAGCCTCTCAGACTGCAGTCCATGGGGGTCACAAAGAGTTGGGCACAAGTTAGTGGTGGAATGACAGCAAATCTGATCTCATGATATTTCCCCCAAACCTTCTCCACTCAGAATCTTTCTTATCTCAGTCAGTGTTAACTGCATGATCTGATTTGCTCATGTCCAAACTTGAGTAGTCAGACTCCTCTTATTGCAAGTAATGTTTATCAGTAAGTTCTCTACAAAATTGAGTTCTTAGCTCTTTTATGGTTCTCACTCGGGTCTAAACCATCACCGCCTCTCCCCTTGATTGTAAGCCTTCCAGTGCTTCTCTCCCTTCCCTGTCTGCCTGTGTGTAGCACAGGAGTTAAAATTTTACTGATAATGCACTTCATCATGTCGCTCCTTTGCTCATAATATACCAATGACTCTTCTTTCAGAATAAAAGCCAAACTCCTTAACATGGCCAGAAAGGCCCTAACTGGGGTCTTTGTCAGTGTTTGACTATATCGTCTATATTTTGACCCTCTACATTTAGCTGCAGCCAGATTGGTCTTGTCCTCTCAGACACACCTACCTTGGGGCCTTTGCACTGGTTAGTATTTCTGTCCAGAATGTTTTCTGCAGATTTTCACACAATTTTTTTCCTGCACTACTTACTCAAAGTCCTATTTTCTCAGTGAGGTCTTTGCAGGCCATACTGAAACTCAATCCCATCTCCTGACCTTTCCTGTGCCTCTTTTCTGCTTAAGTTTTTCCCTGTTATTATTACCATTGACCATGTGCATATCTTGTCTTGTATATTATCAGTTTTTCTTGTCAATTTCACGAGGAAGAGACGCTGCTTTTTTTTTTTTTTCCCCATTGCTCTTTATACAGTGCTTAGAAATGTGCCTGGCATGTGAAAGGTGATCACTCAGAATTTGTTGGATGAATGAATTGATAAGAGAGAATATAAGATGATTTTAGTACTGCCAGTCAGCAAGAAGTGAATTTCAGCCTTTTAGATAGATATGGGCACAAAATAGAAGGATTTAGGTGCAGCTAGATAAGATGACATTTTATGGGAAAAATCCTTTGTAGTAACATTTATTCAGTACTAGGAAATGTGGTATTACAAGATGTACAGAACATAGTCTTTGTTCCAGAAAATCTAGACATCAACTTAAGATAGAAAATGCTTCTAAATGTAGCAAACATAAGATGGATATTGTTTAGGTGCTATAATCAAATAATTATTTCGAAGTTCACATGGGTATACTGTGATGGAATGATCTCTTTTAAAGCCTTATAAAAGTAAATGATACCTGTAATCACACAACCCAATGCTAAGTAAATGGTAACCATTATAAATAATAGCATGTCTTCATAATAATGCCATTAGAAGTAGGAGAGGAGCTGAATGAAAGAGTGCTTGTCTCAGAATTGGCATTAAACTACCATAATTTTTCTGATTAGTTAAGCAGGACTGCTTATTATATACAATTGCAAAATTGAGTAAGGTCAAAATATCAAATGAGGAAATTGAAACTTACTGATAATTCTGCTATCCAGAGTTAACCAATTTTGATGCATGTAAATGAGATAATAAGGCATATTCTATCTTGTATTTTTTTTTTACTTATTTTATCTAGATTTTTTTTATCAAATAAACATCTTTTAAACATAATTTTAAATACCTAAAATGTTTCCTTTATGCATGTTACATAATTTTAACAATTACTCTCTAATTGTTGGATTTATATGCCACTTCCATTTTAAAAAATCGTAAGTAATAATGTCCATTTTTCTATTATTTCCTTAGGATGGATCCCACAAAATTACAGTCTTTGTCAAAGGTTTGATTATATTTAAAGAAAAATGAAACTCCTGCTATATAGCATATGTCTTCTAAAATGGCACCGATTTACTTAGTATGTGAGTGCATAAATCAATAGAGACGGACATTTTTACCAGCTACATAAGTAGGACAATATACTTTTCCCACGTTATAATACAAGCACTTTCAATTCAGTATTTCCTGTTTACTTGGTGAGTGTTCAACACCCTTGGCTCCAACCAGCCATTTCACTGTTGTTAGGAAGAACTTGGAGGAGAAATATTTGGATACCCTGGAGTGCGGTTCTGTTTTACCCACCTATTTTGTACTTACCCTTGGAAGGATTTTTCTTGCATGACATATGTGTATTTAAAATGTTTTCTGAGTCACTGTTCAGTTCTGCTGGTGAACCGTTTAGAAGAGGTAAGTGGGGAGAAAGCATTGTACCGCATTAGCAACAGGCAAGCTTGGGAAATCTCATATAATGCCAAAGTCAGTTCTTGTACAATACATCTTCAAAGCATTATCCAACATTAACTTATTAACCTTCATGCCATCCCTGTGAGGTAGGCAGTGCTAGTTAGAAAAAGTTAACTGATGATTATAAGGCCATTTTAAAATAAAAATGCTATCCAAATGCTGAATACCAAGCCATAAAAAGCAGATAAGTATTATTGTGCCAGTTTTATAGACTGGGGAAGTAGGTCATGGGTATTAAGTATTAAGTAATTGCCCACTGGAGACAGTGTAACTAAGGGAATAGAAGAATTCATAACTAGAACTGAAGCATACTACAGTCTGAGAGGCTGTGCTCAGAGATGTGACCAGCCTTTGGCAATGGTGATTATGCACTGGGACCTATTAGCTCTGAATAATTCGGGCTATTCCAGAGTTAACCAATTTTGATGCATGTAAATGAGATAATAAGGCATATTCTATCTTGTATTTTTTTTTTACTTATTTTATCTAGATTTTTTTTATCAAATAAACATCTTTTAAACATAATTTTAAATACCTAAAATGTTTCCTTTATGCATGTTACATAATTTTAACAATTACTCTCTAATTGTTGGATTTATATGCCACTTCCATTTTAAAAAATCGTAAGTAATAATGTCCATTTTTCTATTATTTCCTTAGGATGGATCCCACAAAATTACAGTCTTTGTCAAAGGTTTGATTATATTTAAAGAAAAATGAAACTCCTGCTATATAGCATATGTCTTCTAAAATGGCACCGATTTACTTAGTATGTGAGTGCATAAATCAATAGAGACGGACATTTTTACCAGCTACATAAGTAGGACAATATACTTTTCCCACGTTATAATACAAGCACTTTCAATTCAGTATTTCCTGTTTACTTGGTGAGTGTTCAACACCCTTGGCTCCAACCAGCCATTTCACTGTTGTTAGGAAGAACTTGGAGGAGAAATATTTGGATACCCTGGAGTGCGGTTCTGTTTTACCCACCTATTTTGTACTTACCCTTGGAAGGATTTTTCTTGCATGACATATGTGTATTTAAAATGTTTTCTGAGTCACTGTTCAGTTCTGCTGGTGAACCGTTTAGAAGAGGTAAGTGGGGAGAAAGCATTGTACCGCATTAGCAACAGGCAAGCTTGGGAAATCTCATATAATGCCAAAGTCAGTTCTTGTACAATACATCTTCAAAGCATTATCCAACATTAACTTATTAACCTTCATGCCATCCCTGTGAGGTAGGCAGTGCTAGTTAGAAAAAGTTAACTGATGATTATAAGGCCATTTTAAAATAAAAATGCTATCCAAATGCTGAATACCAAGCCATAAAAAGCAGATAAGTATTATTGTGCCAGTTTTATAGACTGGGGAAGTAGGTCATGGGTATTAAGTATTAAGTAATTGCCCACTGGAGACAGTGTAACTAAGGGAATAGAAGAATTCATAACTAGAACTGAAGCATACTCCAGTCTGAGAGGCTGTGCTCAGAGATGTGAACCAGCCTTTTGGCAATGGTATTATGCACTGGGACCTATTAGGAATTGGGAATTACTAGGAAAGATCAGCATCTTGAAAGCAAAAGATTCATAGCTTGTACCAAAATGCTCTTTAAGTTTGGCAGTAAAAAAGTTAGCAGCAATTGAAACCATAGAAGAATCATGGCAGAATTCCTTTCTTTGAGCTTCTGTTGAACAGTAAATGTTAATGTAATGTCATCTCTTTATCCTAAGAGTTATTATCAGCATTATTATTATTATTTTAGACATGCATGTCTTTCTCTAAAGACATCTCTGAGATCATGAATTGCAGCTCATTTTTTGTATCCTTGGTGCCTGGCTCAGTTCAGGGTTGTTGCTTAGTCACTAAGTCATGTCCGACTCCTTGTGATTCCATGTACTGTGGCCCACCAGGCTCCTCTGTCCACTGAATATCTCAGGCAAGAATACTGGAATGGGTGGCCATTTCCTTCTCCAGGGGATCTTCCCTACCCAGGAACTGCATTGGCTGGCAGATTAACCACTGAGTCACCATGGAAGCCCCACCATTCATGATACCTTGAATGAAATAAAATTTCACTGAATATACAATAAAGAATAATTAGAAATATGGCAGCATCACAATCTCACGCAACAAATATACCACCTAAAAAAGTATTTCAAGGGTTCTCAACAGAAAGTTCATATCAGAATCAATTGCAGATCTTTAAAAAAATGTATATATATGTAGTACCTATGCCAATCTAGACCTTCTAATTTATAATCTGAAAGATCATTTTGATAAGATTTAAAAATCAATCCCATGTTCGCTAATGATGGAGAATATACAGACTTTTTCCTTGGAAGATCCTTTAATATCCTGTTATCATTTTACTACTGAATGAAGTAGAGATCCCTTTACACGATACATTTGATTTAGACTGAGAGATATTGATTGAAAAGGAAGAAAATGCATCCGTTGAGCACTTCATATATTTCAAGCACTGTCCTTGTTGCTTACATAAGTGATCTTTCTCAGTCTTCACAATGACTGTGCAGTATACGTGTGATTGTGCTAATTTTCTTTATTTAAAGATAGAGAAATTGGACCTTCATATTTCAAGTTGGGGCCAAAATTTTGGCTCTTGGTGTACCAATTCTGAACAGAAATATGGAGGCAGAGTTATGAAGGAGAAGGAAAGAGTGGCTTTATTTCTCTAATAGGCAAAAGGGGAATACAGTAGGCTAGTGCCTCAAGAACTTGTTCCTCCTCTGGGCAATAGTGAGAAGTTATATAATAAGTCACGGATATGTGATAAGGATCAAGGCAGTAACAGTCTTGTGTTCTTCAGGGTTGCTGACAAGATTAAGGTGTGTGCGGGGTCTTAAACCCTGATGCTAGGAAATATTGAGGGCAGGAAGAGAAGGGGACCAGAGAGGATGAGGTAAATCGATGGCATCAACAACTCAAAGGACATGTGTTTGAGCTCTGGGAGATGGTGAAGGACAGGGAAACCTGTTGTTCTGTGGTCCATGAGGCCACAAAGAGTCAAATCTGACTGAGCAAATGAAGAACAACAAGAGTCTTAGGATAGCAAGGAGATATAAGAAAGCTTTCTTAAATGAACAATGCAAAGACATAGAGGAAAGCAATAGAATAGGAAAGACTAACGATCTCTAAAAGAAAATTAGAGATACAAGGGAACATTTCATTCAAAGATAGGTACAATAAAGGACAGAAATTGTATGGACAGAAGCAGAAAATAGTAAGAAAAGGCAGAAAGAATACACAGAACTGTACAAAAATAGATCTTAATGAGCTGAGTGACCATGACGGTGTTATCACCTAGAGCCAGAAATCATAGACTGCAAAGTCAAGTGACCCCTAGGAAGCATTACTATGAACAAAGCTACAGGACTGATGGAGTTACAGCTGAGCTATTCTAGATATTAATGATGTTGTTAGCATGCTACACTCATTGTGCCAGCAAATTTGGCCAGTTATGGTTTTCTCAGGTGACTGAGAAATTTACGGCAGTGGTGGAGGTCTCGGCCTCATACTGTGCAGTGGTCCCATAGGAAAACCCACTCATTAATTGAAACATTTGCTTGTCCGGGGGTCCCACGTAAGAAGTGGCCACTCAGTGACCTGAGCAACCACAGTGGTCTTAGATTGCCAGAGGTAGGTTCCGAGACACTCAAGAGAGCTGAGACGACTCTGGGGTGACTCCTGGAGGAGTTAAGCTCACAAGCAGCACATGGCCCACGACACAATTTCACTAGTAATTTTATCCCTGACAAATTCATCTTAAAATGGGAAACAGAATGTCTCAAAAATAGAAACGAAGGGCGTCAAAAAGCCAAAGTCAATGTCTGACTAACACTCCAGCCAGATTCATGTAAAATGCGTGTAGTGCCTAAACTTGCAAGTACTTAGTAAATTGGGAATCTATACTAAAAAGGGTCAAACCTAAAATGCCAAATTGGGGTTCTTGCCATTCCAAAATTAATATTTTTTGTGTGTGCACAATTGAAAAATGCCAGCTGTGCTTACTTTGCTATCTTAAAGTTTCAAAAAAGGTAAAAACAAGAGTAACTTAACTAAAATGGTTGCTAGTGCTGACTCTGCCAGGTCACAGGTCTAATGGGAGACTGAGAGGTGAATATTTGGCTTTTATACCATTTGGACTTTATTTTGCTTCTCTTTGTCTTTTGCTTTGTTTGAAGTTGCACTCCCAGGTAATGAGTTTCTGGAAAGCACTTCCTTTAAGGCTCCATATTTCATTTGGGAACCCCCTAGAAACTTTAAGTGACTGGTCAACCTATAGCTAAGCTTTGGTAGCTTAAAATATTCTCTTGGTAGAATTTGTAGCGATGCATTAGAAAGATTGGCTCTGGCTCTGATATCTCAAGAATGCAAAAGGTTTCTGCTATCATACTTACTGGAGTAATGATACTCAGAAGAGACTTTTGGGGTTATTTGTTCGCTACCTTTTGGTTTAATGTTTCTGTGGTCAGGAATGTACTGTATGCTGTATGAACACAGGGACATAAGAGGAAGGTGTTTCCCCTTGCGGTGTTGGCATGGGAAACATTCTAAAAAGATACTCTGTTATATGCCGGTGGCATCAGGGAAAACCAAGTGTGTGGCTTGGTGGTGAGGAACTTAAAATTCGGGGTGCAGACAGGTCTACCCGCTGGGTGCTGCATCACCTCGTTTCCTCAGGGGTATGACTTAGGGAAGATTGTGAGTGATTGTGTTGGTAAAGGACAGACTAAGTCTGAGCAGGGAGGGAAGCTCAGGTGAACGGTCTGTCTTCACCACCATCTAGAGCAGGGAGGGATGCCTCCAGTGGAAAAAACCAAGGGCGCTAGATGCTGCTCTTTTCTCTCTTACAGATGGGAGCTTCACAAAATTCCAAGACTTTCAACCTCTTTGACTGAATTCTGAAAACCTGGGATAGACTTGACCCTCAGAGCTTAAAAAAGACATGCCTGACTTTCTTTTGCAAATCCGTATGGCCACAATATCTGCTGGAAAATAGTGAACATTGGCTAGTTAAAGGGTCTCTCAATTACAATACTGTTTCACAATCAGGTTTGTTCTATAAAAAACAAGAGAAATGGATAGAAGTGCCATATGTATTGCTCTTTCTCTCTCTGCGAGATGTGCCATACTTACATCCTAAAGGTCAAATTTGGTTATAAAGCCTTTGGCTTCCTCCCTTCCTGTTATGCTGCCTGGGATTAGAAGGAGGATGAGACGGAAGATGAGGCACAAGATAAAGATGATGAAAAGGAAGTTTCTGCAGTCTTGAAGTACAGGCAAAAGATAGCTAGAGAAGCTGGGAAACAGCTACATAAGTTACTATCTCTTTAAGAGACATCTAGATATCCACCGTAAGTTGCAGAAACAGGTGTTTAGACCAAATAAGTCTTTACAAAAATGATTGCAGCTGGCTCAGACAGTATATTATAGTGGAGAATACGAGGAGCAAAAGCAAAAATAAAAGGTCCAGGAAAAGACTGAAACCCTAGCGTTGGCTGTTAGCTAAAATAGCCTGGAACAAATATCCAGACAAACCCAGGTGAGTGGGAATGGATCTCAATCACTGTGTGAAAGGGAGGGGCATCACAAGCAGGATTGCCCTCAGGCATCTCAGCCGCCCCAGCTCCTTGTCAGGCCTGTCTGTCACAGGCCTCTCTGAAAGAGAAATTGCCCCCAGAGGCGTAGGCCCAAGGGGTCAGACTCTCAAGACAACCAGGACTGAAGGTGCCCAGGGGTCACCACACAAGCTTCTGTCCTAATAACACCTGAAGAATCCCAAATATTAATAACTGTTGGGGGCCAGTTAGCCAATTTCCCTTTGGACACTGGGGTGACCTTCTCTGTGCTCACCAAAGCCCCGGGTTCACTTTCTTCCGGATCCACTACTGTGATAGGACTGTCTAGACGAGCCAAATATTACTATTTCAGTCATTCTCTAAACTGCAACTGAGAACAAGGTCCAAGCCTCTGTTTTCATAAACATAGCCATATTGTAATAACTTCAATTTCTAAGGTTTATGGTAATTAAGTGATAATGGTCTATTGAACAACTAGGTTATCTTCTGTATAAGAAAGTGATGTTTTTAGAAATTATCACTAATGTTTATGTTTGCCAATTAGAATGCTAATATAAAGGTCAGTTTTGGTTGTTTAAAGAAAGTAGGATGAGTGTTTTTGGTAAAGAAGGTATGAGGAATGGAATTACATCTTATGAAGGAAAAAGAAGTAGGTCTGACTTATAGATGGCTATTTCAAGAGAAAAAGGGGCAGGTGTGGCTGTCACCTTGGGCTTGGTTCATTTGTGCATCAAAAGCTATCTAAAGGTAAGTTGTTTGCTATCTCTATGAATTATCGGATCTTGTTAGGGGTGACTCCTCCCCAAGTCCATTAACCACCAAGATGTCAAAATATCATAAAATACACAAAAATTAAAAAAATATATATGATTAATATACTACACTGTTTTTGTTTTAGTACAACAAAGTTATAATCAGTGGGAAATAAGACTCAATATATTTCTTATTTAAAGCCTATAGCAGCAGAAAAGAAATGAAGCTGCAGAAATAGCTTTTAGGATATGCATTTTTTTTTTTAATAAAGCCAAAGTTTCTAAAAGGTCCAGGAAAAGACTGAAACCCTAGCGTTGGCTGTTAGCTAAAATAGCCTGGAACAAATATCCAGACAAACCCAGGTGAGTGGGAATGGATCTCAATCACTGTGTGAAAGGGAGGCATCACAAGCAGGATTGCCCTCAGGCATCTCAGCCGCCCAGCTCCTTGTCAGGCCTGTCTGTCACAGGCCTCTCTGAAAGAGAAATTGCCCCCAGAGGCGTAGGCCCAAGGGGTCAGACTCTCAAGACAACCAGGACTGAAGGTGCCCAGGGGTCACCACACAAGCTTCTGTCCTAATAACACCTGAAGAATCCCAAATATTAATAACTGTTGGGGGCCAGTTAGCCAATTTCCCTTTGGACACTGGGGTGACCTTCTCTGTGCTCACCAAACCCCCGGGTTCACTTTCTTCCGGATCCACTACTGTGATAGGACTGTCTAGACGAGCCAAATATTACTATTTCAGTCATTCTCTAAACTGCAACTGAGAACAAGGTCCAAGCCTCTGTTTTCATAAACATAGCCATATTGTAATAACTTCAATTTCTAAGGTTTATGGTAATTAAGTGATAATGGTCTATTGAACAACTAGGTTATCTTCTGTATAAGAAAGTGATGTTTTTAGAAATTATCACTAATGTTTATGTTTGCCAATTAGAATGCTAATATAAAGGTCAGTTTTGGTTGTTTAAAGAAAGTAGGATGAGTGTTTTTGGTAAAGAAGGTATGAGGAATGGAATTACATCTTATGAAGGAAAAAGAAGTAGGTCTGACTTATAGATGGCTATTTCAAGAGAAAAAGGGGCAGGTGTGGCTGTCACCTTGGGCTTGGTTCATTTGTGCATCAAAAGCTATCTAAAGGTAAGTTGTTTGCTATCTCTATGAATTATCGGATCTTGTTAGGGGTGACTCCTCCCCAAGTCCATTAACCACCAAGATGTCAAAATATCATAAAATACACAAAAATTAAAAAAATATATATGATTAATATACTACACTGTTTTTGTTTTAGTACAACAAAGTTATAATCAGTGGGAAATAAGACTCAATATATTTCTTATTTAAAGCCTATAGCAGCAGAAAAGAAATGAAGCTGCAGAAATAGCTTTTAGGATATGCATAGCAGATATAAAGCTAAACATCTCTTTAGAATTATTTTTCTTTTAAGGAAATTTTAAACTTGGAATTAATGATTAAGTTCCAAAAGATTTAAGCTTGCATTTTGCTACACTAAAGGATATAAGACAAAGACAAATTGAACTAAGCCAATGATCAAATGGGAAGCAAAATAGACACAGAACCTGCAATCTTTGTCCTCAAAGATAAATGAGATTTCTAGTCCAGTCTTTGAGCTCAGAAAGTAGTTATTTATAAGAACAGGCATGTTGGTCCAAGTACCCAGCACCAATAACTGTCTTGTAGCTCTATTATCTTAATAACATCCCCTACGCTACCTTCAACCCCTACCTCCCCCAACAATAACAATGGTTTCAGGACAATTTATGACCTAGAAACATGTCTGAGGGCAATAAGATAAGCATGGAATTAGACAAAGGAGGAGGGTTTAGAGTGTTGAAAACACATGGATAATGTTCAGCCAACGTGAGGCAGAATATATCTAAATGTCAGCTTCCTACTCATAAAAAAATTAATAGTGAGTAATGAGGAGAAGTTGGATCCACTGAGAAAACAAAAATCATTCTGTTTTCCATGGCAAAGTAAATCATAAATATAATATATTGGCTCAATTTTTTTTTCTCCTTAGTGCATGTTTTCATTCCAGATCACGATGAATTCCTGAGGCACTATCCACAACTGGAATACCAGCTGCTTATAAAAGAGGTTTTAAGATTTAAAAAACACTTTAAATAAAGTGAAGGCTTAATGGAAAATGTGGTGACTAACTTTAAAAAACTTTCGCATAGCCCCTTCTCTGAAATCATTAGGAAATGATGTTCATTTACACTGCTTCTCAATCAAGCAGTACCTTTCCAATTACATTCAGTATTGCTCTTGGGGGAGTAAAAAGATATAATTTAAACTAATGTGGTCATAACTGGCATTCTCGGGATCTGCACATTTCGGTGTTCAGAACAATTCCATAATTCTAGGTAATAGTTTTTATTTTAAAGATAATGAAACAGAAGCTTCAAGATATATGTGACAACCCAAGTATAAACAGCCAGCAACTGGCTAACTTGGAATACAAGTTCACAGCTTGCTGGTTATAAACCTTCACCGGTTCAACCGTAATATCCTGCCTCCTTGCCCATTGTTGGTACTGGACAGATGTGTGATGAAATATACTAAGTTGACTTCATATTTTGAAAGAATTCCAAGATTATGTAGAGAGTTTTTCTTTAGCAATCTTTTTCTTTTGAAATTTAAAATAAAAGTAAGAATAAAAAGTGGGCTTGGTCCTCAAACTCTGGTAATTTTTAACCTGGGATAGGACAATAGAACTAAGACCACAGGGGTCCACCTTTTGATGGTTCCTTAAAAAAAAAAAAAATCCATCCTTTACTTTCATATGTCCAGTCCCTCTGGTGCTGATCTGGGAATAAAGCAAAATCATCTTTTTTCTTCACCTTCCCTACCAATCCAGAGATTTACCCTCGTCTGGTCCTCAGTCAGTTGGGAAGATCCCTTGGAGGAGGCAATAGCAACCCACCAGTATTCTTGCCTGAAAAAGCTCATGGTCAGAGAAGCCTGGCAGGCTACAATCCAAAAGGTCACAGAGTCAGACACAACTGAGTGACTAACAAAAATGAGTCTTTAGTGGAAGATGTAAAAGTGACATGGAAAGGAAAGGAGAAAAGCATATTACTGAGACTGTGTGTCTTCAAGGACACAGATCATTTTCACTGTGGTTGGACTGGGGCTGTGCCACCAGCAGTAGCAGCCATAAAAGTTAGTTACTAGGCTATTCTCACTATTTCCTAGGAAGGCCCCCCCTCAGATTATTCAAAACCTGGCGATTATTCCACCTATTTCTACCAAGTGGTACAAACACCATTCTGGTTTGATGACAGCTGAATGGAGGCTTCATTTTATTACTCAGTCCTCTCCTGAGAAATGGCTGTTGTGGTAGGGGATGTGAGTGAATAGTAAAGAGATCTTGAAGCTGAAACTCTAGAGAAATGAATTTTCCCGGAAAGTATCTCCTAGACACAAGTGATTTCTCTATTGAGAATTACTGTTCAGAACAATTCCATTTGTTGTTTATTTTAAAGATAATGAAACAGAAGCTTCAAGATATATGTGACAACCCAAGTATAAACAGCCAGCAACTGGCTAACTTGGAATACAAGTTCACAGCTTGCTGGTTATAAACCTTCACCGGTTCAACCGTAATATCCTGCCTCCTTGCCCATTGTTGGTACTGGACAGATGTGTGATGAAATATACTAAGTTGACTTCATATTTTGAAAGAATTCCAAGATTATGTAGAGAGTTTTTCTTTAGCAATTTTTTTCTTTTGAAATTTAAAATAAAAGTAAGAATAAAAAGTGGGCTTGGTCCTCAAACTCTGGTAATTTTTAACCTGGGATAGGACAATAGAACTAAGACCACAGGGGTCCACCTTTGATTGTTCCTTAAAAAAAAAAAAAATCCATCCTTTACTTTCATATGTCCAGTCCCTCTGGTGCTGATCTGGGAATAAAGCAAAATCATCTTTTTTCTTCACCTTCCCTACCAATCCAGAGATTTACCCTCGTCTGGTCCTCAGTCAGTTGGGAAGATCCCTTGGAGG
The DNA here is from genome assembly GCA_022376925.1 of Tragulus kanchil. Lineage (NCBI taxonomy): Eukaryota > Metazoa > Chordata > Mammalia > Artiodactyla > Tragulidae > Tragulus > Tragulus kanchil. The sequence goes on from JAIOJX010000004.1 coordinate 216,212,067, forward strand.
AGGCAATAGCAACCCACCAGTATTCTTGCCTGAAAAAGCTCATGGTCAGAGAAGCCTGGCAGGCTACAATCCAAAAGGTCACAGAGTCAGACACAACTGAGTGACTAACAAAAATGAGTCTTTAGTGGAAGATGTAAAAGTGACATGGAAAGGAAAGGAGAAAAGCATATTACTGAGACTGTGTGTCTTCAAGGACACAGATCATTTTCACTGTGGTTGGACTGGGGCTGTGCCACCAGCAGTAGCAGCCATAGAGAGTTAGTTACTAGGCTATTCTCACTATTTCCTAGGAAGGCCCCCCCTCAGATTATTCAAAACCTGGCGATTATTCCACCTATTTCTACCAAGTGGTACAAACACCATTCTGGTTTGATGACAGCTGAATGGAGGCTTCATTTTATTACTCAGTCCTCTCCTGAGAAATGGCTGTTGTGGTAGGGGATGTGAGTGAATAGTAAAGAGATCTTGAAGCTGAAACTCTAGAGAAATGAATTTTTCCCGGAAAGTATCTCCTAGACACAAGTGATTTCTCTATTGAGAATTACTGTCTTTGTCAAAGATGGAAGCAGTCCTGAAAACAGTGGGGTTTTTTTTTACTCATTTTCTTTCTGATCCCTTTTTGTTCATACCAAGCATTGTTGACCTTAGGTGTAAGATGAGTTCCCTCACAGTAATCAACTCTTGCATCTATTTTGCCTTTATGGAGATTTATTTATTTATTTTTCAGCGAAGAGGAGATCCTTTCAATGTTTATTCTGGCTTTTAAATTTGATGAATCTGACTCTTCAGTCTTGGGTCAAAGTCTCAATTGTACAGCTGGGCTAAATGAATCTACCCTTGATTACATCTAAACTCCCATCCATCTTGCATTAAAAAAAAAAAAAAATGCTTTTCTGACATGCTTCAGAGCTACTCTAATAAACCTAATGGCAAATCACCTCTCTCAAAGGTCAAGGGCAGCATCTTCATTCAAAGCTTGAGCGCTATTGGGATTTAATTGTGGTAAATGCTGCTAATGCTGCTTTTGGCAAAAATTCTTTTGGCACTGAAATGGATGGCCTCTGCCTTTTATACTCTGGGATGAGATACAGCTTGTACCTCAGAAAATAAAAATAAAGTAACTATTTACTGATTGGGACAAAAGGATATAGAGCTAGTCACAGAGAACTAAAATAAAAACAAAATCTGTTTTGATGTCCTTTGTGGTAGGGAAGGAGAGAGAATGTGAGGAAGGGGAGAAGGCATTTCATTTATCTAGGTCAAGTGGTAAAAACAGTCCTACACTTCTAATGTGCTATTAGATCATACCAAGTAGTTTTACAAGATGTAATCTACTGATATAGAAGCTGCTGTAATAGAAATTTCAAGTCTTGGATTCACTGCCTACAGTGCCTGCATAATTTCCCATCTGATATAACTTCTAGTGTTGGCTGTTTTCATGCTACACTTGGACATAAAATTCAAAACCTTTTAATTGCACTACTTGCATAATTTCAGTTTTAAGACTAGTGAAAGGAGATCTCCTAGTTTATCAACTGAAATTTGCAGTAGTTAGTTGTATACTGGAATTTATAATAATAATGTTGGGGAAAAGAAACTTGGAATAGTGATGGGATAGACAGGATGTTAAATCTATTTACATCTGATTAATTACCAGAAAGACCAATAAATCATCAATACTGATGAACACCTTGTTCTTTTGAAGCTAGGCCTATTGGCTTAGGGTCCTGAATGATGAGTATAGCTTTCCAGGTGAAATGAGGTGGCTTAAGATATATGCCCTCCAAAATTGTTCAGAGCCACCAAAGAAAATTAATACTGCCGGATCCCAGATTTCTAATTTGTCTTCCACATGCCAGAAGAGAGAGTATAAAATGTGAAGCTTAGCATATGCCAGTAATGAATGAGATATTATAGGAGAAGTTTAGTCCTAATAGGGAGTTGTATGTGCAATTGACTTCTGATTGTTAGCACTGGCCATTAAACCAGATAAATACACAAGATAAGTGTGCAAACTATTTATTGATATTTAATTATTTGTGTTGGAATAAAAACATCACTGTGTGTAGTATTCTTTTTTTTTTTTAAAGATTTATTTATTTATTTATTTTGGGCGAGGGTCGGGTTGGGGAGGGAGGGGAGCGGGCGGGCCACTTCTATTGGTCTTTCATTTCTCTATTTACATCCGTCTTGTTCTTTGGCTCTTGTGGGCCTCCCATCGTGGTAGCATGTCATTGCAGAGTGCTGGCTCTGGGCCATGCGCTCCAGAGCTCCGGCTGGGTAATTGGGCACATCAGTCCAGCCGCTCCGAGGCACGTGGGATCTTCCCAGGCCAGGGATCGAACCGGTGCCCCTTGCACTGCAAGGCGGTGTCCTTACCCACTGGACCACCAGGGGAAGCCCTGTGTGTAGTATTCTTTATCTCATTGAAAGCTTGACAAATCTTGCCTAATGATGTCATTAGAGAGGAGAATGGACTCTCTAGGAATTCAGTGCTCAGATCTGTCATTTTTGTTTTCCAATATGGTAGTGATCTGTTATACATCATATAAGCTGAGAATGGGGACACAGGATGCTCATGGTTTTCATGCTAAGTATTTACATTTCTCTAAATTAGTAACTCAGGATAAAAGATAAAAAACAATAGCTTCAGTAAGCAAAAAGTCATGCCATATAAACCAGTCTGTAGTTAGCTAAGAAGGTGGGGCACAGAATCCGTTTTAAAAACCATGAAATTCTCAATGATTATAGCTCTTTATGTCAAAATATTCAGGGCTGAAATTACAGAACCCCACAAGAGCAGGTGTTCTGAATGATAATCTAAGGTGTAATTAGAGTTTCTAAAGAACACTGTGAGGTGAAGTTAATTGAAAGAGACTATATGGTTAATCATGGAATGATTTATTAAAAATTAAAAATAGACTGACAAGCTATAAAAAGCCCCTATTTCCCAAATCTCTATTTTGACTAAACATAAACTTGAAATATGTTGCTACTTTGATTAAAATATGTAAACAATTTAGTCATGTCTTTAAAATAGTATATAATTATCTCACTTTTTATGATATTACACCTCATTATTTACATAATATGTAGGTTGTTTCCAAGGTTCAGAAAACCATGTTGAGCAGACAGATTATAGAGATAAGTGGTAGGATAGTGTTTTAAATTCCACTTGGATTAAAGGACTAAAACATATAGAATGAAATAGAGATGTAGCCCTATTCTCTTGATATTTGTAACTACTTGGAGTATTTTATATTTAAACCACTATAATTTCTATGTGTCTATCAATAATTTTTAAGTCACTGCTTTGCCTTTTTTCAAATTTTCAATTTCTGCTTTCCTCCCCTCCCTGAGCAAACTGAGCCAGAGTTCTATAATTAGTATGGAAAGAATTTGAGTCCTTCAGAGGTATAACTTCATTTGCATACTGGTATGTGGGGACAGGGATCGCACAAAATTGATAAGGAAGGAACCGAAGGGGGGAACTGTAAAGATTATTGGAGACATCACACTGTCTTTCTTTATTACACAAATGATAAAGTTAAAGCCCAGTGAGACCAGGAGATATCCCAAATTTCCAAAAAATGGTACTAGGCTCATAGGGAAGTAATGTGATCAGTAATCAGTTGCTTGACATCATCAATGAAAAGACACAGACAAAATACTGTGGGGTTCAAGAGAAAGGAGTTATAGAATGGGGACACAGGATGCTCATGGTTTTCATGCTAAGTATTTACATTTCTCTAAATTAGTAACTCAGGATAAAAGATAAAAAACAATAGCTTCAGTAAGCAAAAAGTCATGCCATATAAACCAGTCTGTAGTTAGCTAAGAAGGTGGGGCACAGAATCCGTTTTAAAAACCATGAAATTCTCAATGATTATAGCTCTTTATGTCAAAATATTCAGGGCTGAAATTACAGAACCCCACAAGAGCAGGTGTTCTGAATGATAATCTAAGGTGTAATTAGAGTTTCTAAAGAACACTGTGAGGTGAAGTTAATTGAAAGAGACTATATGGTTAATCATGGAATGATTTATTAAAAATTAAAAATAGACTGACAAGCTATAAAAAGCCCCTATTTCCCAAATCTCTATTTTGACTAAACATAAACTTGAAATATGTTGCTACTTTGATTAAAATATGTAAACAATTTAGTCATGTCTTTAAAATAGTATATAATTATCTCACTTTTTATGATATTACACCTCATTATTTACATAATATGTAGGTTGTTTCCAAGGTTCAGAAAACCATGTTGAGCAGACAGATTATAGAGATAAGTGGTAGGATAGTGTTTTAAATTCCACTTGGATTAAAGGACTAAAACATATAGAATGAAATAGAGATGTAGCCCTATTCTCTTGATATTTGTAACTACTTGGAGTATTTTATATTTAAACCACTATAATTTCTATGTGTCTATCAATAATTTTTAAGTCACTGCTTTGCCTTTTTTCAAATTTTCAATTTCTGCTTTCCTCCCCTCCCTGAGCAAACTGAGCCAGAGTTCTATAATTAGTATGGAAAGAATTTGAGTCCTTCAGAGGTATAACTTCATTTGCATACTGGTATGTGGGGACAGGGATCGCACAAAATTGATAAGGAAGGAACCGAAGGGGGGAACTGTAAAGATTATTGGAGACATCACACTGTCTTTCTTTATTACACAAATGATAAAGTTAAAGCCCAGTGAGACCAGGAGATATCCCAAATTTCCAAAAAATGGTACTAGGCTCATAGGGGAAGTAATGTGATCAGTAATCAGTTGCTTGACATCATCAATGAAAAAGACACAGACAAAATACTGTGGGGTTCAAGAGAAAGGAGATACTTCATTCAGTAGTAGGAATATAAAAGGCATCATAAAGGGAGCGATAATTCCCATAGCTTTGAAAGTTGGGAATTTAGAATTCTCAGTGGTTCAAATGGAAGTCATGAGGAATGACAGAGGGAAATTATTCTACTGTGAGCAAAAAAAAGAAAAAGAAAAACTGATAACTTAGAGCATGCTTTCTCAAATGGCCCTATTGACATTTGGGGGCAGATTGTTCCTTATTGTTTGAGGGCTACCCCGTGCACTGTAGAGTATTTAACAACATCCCTGTGCTCTACTCATTATGTTGCCAGTAATATTCCCACCTCTACACTCCTGAATTGTGACAACCAAGCTATTTCCAGGCTTTGCCAAGTGCCCTGGGTGGGGAGTGGTTGAAGTTGTTTTGCAGCATTACACTGCATTAAAGCAACAGAGAATCTTAGAGAAGGGTCTTGGTCAGGGTACATATTTTAGTCACTCCTAAATGTTTGTTAAAAATACAGAAGAAAGGAAGAGAGGAAAGAAGGAGGAAAAAAGATGAAAGGATAGAATACATCACCCCCCCCCACACACAGGAAAAACTGTCACTAAGTTAAAAACCATTACAATTCAAAAACATTTTTTTGTTAGTTTTATGGAAAAATTGTGGTGGACCTCATTTTAAACTGAGATATCCAAAAATATTTTCACAGATAGAAAAATATACCAAGTTAACTCTACTTTGTTCTACTTTGAGATATAAAATTCAATGTAAGGAAGGTTTACTGTACTTGACAAAGGAGGAAGAGATGATGTGAAAGTCAGAGTACTGGGGGTGGAGAATGAGGAGTCTTTTGTTGGGAGGTGGTGGAGAGTCAGGCAATCTACTCTTGGCAAGAAACCTCTTTGTGACTCAGGGTTATCCTGAACTCAAACCACATTTAAAAATAAAGTAATAGCACAGAGACAAAATTTCAGGCCAATGTAAAAGTTAAAGTTGAGAGTCTTTTGGGACATATAGAAATAGCACAATGAACACAAAAGAGTGAGGAAAAGTAAAATTTGCTGCCTGTTTACGTGACTTACAGAGCAACATGTTTTATGCTCATCAAAATATGGTGCATAGGGTTTCCCCTGGTGGTCCAGTGGGTAAGGACACCGCCTTGCAATGCAAGGGGAGCCGGTTCGATCTCTGGTCTGGGAAGATCCCACGTGCCGTGGAGCGGCTGGACCCAGGTGTCCAATTACTGAGCCAGAGCTCTGGGGCGCATGTGCCCAGAGCCGGCGCTCTGCGACGACAGAGGCCACTGCGATGGGAGGCCCACAGGAGACAAAGAACAAAGACGGATGAAAATAGAGAAATGAAAGACCAATAGAAGAGGCCCGCCCGTCCCCCCTCCCTGCACACCCCATCCCCCAAAAGATTAAAAAAAATATATATGGTGCATAATTCAAATCTGTTCCCTTTAACAGTCTCAAACCAGAAATTCCTCCGGTAAAGTGGTAAGAATATCTTTTCCTGAAGAATAATGTCAAGGTCTCACTTTTCAGAGTGCATTTATGGGAGGCTTAAAATATTAAATTGAGAAACAAAAATCACAGAAGTCTTCAAGAGTGATTCAAGTCTGTATGTGTCAGGTCTAATGGGAGAGAAAACTGTGAAAGTAGAATGGACACATGATTTAACAAATACTGCGGTCGAATACATGGGATATAAAGATGAAAACAACATAGAACCTATCACGTAGAAAAAATAAGTCTAGATATCAGTCCTATGTGACACTTTGTGATCCCGTGAAGTGTAGCCCACCAGGCTCCTTGGTCCATTGAATTCTCCAGACAAGACTACTGGAGTAGGTTGTCATTATATTCTCCAGTAGATACCAGTGCAGCATGAAATTGAGTGAGAAATTGACCAGGAGATATGTGAAGGTTTCACAGAGAAGGTCACCACTTATGAGTAAGAGTCCAAAACAAGCTTAGGAGAAGAGCATGTTCTAGACTGAAGGAATGCTGGAGACTAAGCAGACTGGTGGGTGTGTGAAATTGAATAAAATTTAGGTTTCTGCATAGCTTAGAGGTGAGGTGATGTGGACACAGGATCATACAGCAGTTTGCATATATTGTTGTTATTCAGTTGCTAAGTCATGTCCAACTCATTGCGACCCCATGGACTGCAACATGCCAGACTTACCTGACTTTCACTAGCTCCTGGAGTTTGCTCTAATTCATGTCCATTGAACTGGTGATGCTATCTAACCATCTCATCCTCTGCATATGTTATGAAGTAGTTAGGTTTGCTGTTTAACAATCCAGCCTTAAATTTTAGTACCTCAAAGAAGCAAACATCTATCACTTCTCATGACTGTAGGTTGGCTGGTTTGGGCAGAATCAGCTGATTTCTGTGGCACATCAGCAGTGTGACTGGATGGAGTTCTAGAATGGCCTTCATAAACTACTAGTAGCTGGTAGACTGGATGTTCTAGAGCAGAGTCAGCAAATTCTTCTATAAAGCATCAGATAGTAAATATAATCAGACTTTTCAGACTGAAAGAAAATATTGAAGATATTACCTAGGTACATACATAGCAAGAGATAAAACTATCTACATGGATTTTTTTCATGCAAAAATCAAAATAAAATAACAATTGAGTAATTTATTTTGTGGTACAGGTCTTTTAATAAGAAGAATGGAACTTTTGAGGGGAGAAGGGGTAATATCATAACTAGGTTCAAAGGTAGGACTCCCTATCATCAAATCAGTTGTTGATATTTTTCTATAAAGGCATTATTAGCAGACGGCAGGTTGAAGGTATGTGGCTGGAGTTTGTCGATTTTGGTTCTAGAAGCCACAACTCTTTAACATTCTCCAGTAGGCCTCATTCTTCAATATGCAAGCGTGAGTTCTTCACATTGGTTGACTCAGGAGCCCAAAGATGGCAAGAGAAGGAAAGTCCCAAAGTCCCATTCTCTAAGTCTCAGATATGTCATGTTTTTCTAATGTTCCATTGACCAAAGCAAGGCCAGATTCTAGGAATGGAAGAATAGATTCTGTCTCTTGATGGGAGGAGTTGCAATGTTAAATGCACAGGGGTATGCACATAGGGATGAGAAGAATTGTGACCTTTATTTGCAAGCCATCTCCCACACATTGCTAAGGTTTTGAATAAAATTTAGGTTTCTGCATAGCTTAGAGGTGAGGTGATGTGGACACAGGATCATACAGCAGTTTGCATATATTGTTGTTATTCAGTTGCTAAGTCATGTCCAACTCATTGCGACCCCATGGACTGCAACATGCCAGACTTACCTGACTTTCACTAGCTCCTGGAGTTTGCTCTAATTCATGTCCATTGAACTGGTGATGCTATCTAACCATCTCATCCTCTGCATATGTTATGAAGTAGTTAGGTTTGCTGTTTAACAATCCAGCCTTAAATTTTAGTACCTCAAAGAAGCAAACATCTATCACTTCTCATGACTGTAGGTTGGCTGGTTTGGGCAGAATCAGCTGATTTCTGTGGCACATCAGCAGTGTGACTGGATGGAGTTCTAGAATGGCCTTCATAAACTACTAGTAGCTGGTAGACTGGATGTTCTAGAGCAGAGTCAGCAAATTCTTCTATAAAGCATCAGATAGTAAATATAATCAGACTTTTCAGACTGAAAGAAAATATTGAAGATATTACCTAGGTACATACATAGCAAGAGATAAAACTATCTACATGGATTTTTTTCATGCAAAAATCAAAATAAAATAACAATTGAGTAATTTATTTTGTGGTACAGGTCTTTTAATAAGAAGAATGGAACTTTTGAGGGAGAAGGGGTAATATCATAACTAGGTTCAAAGGTAGGACTCCCTATCATCAAATCAGTTGTTGATATTTTTCTATAAAGGCATTATTAGCAGACGGCAGGTTGAAGGTATGTGGCTGGAGTTTGTCGATTTTGGTTCTAGAAGCCACAACTCTTTAACATTCTCCAGTAGGCCTCATTCTTCAATATGCAAGCGTGAGTTCTTCACATTGGTTGACTCAGGAGCCCAAAGATGGCAAGAGAAGGAAAGTCCCAAAGTCCCATTCTCTAAGTCTCAGATATGTCATGTTTTTCTAATGTTCCATTGACCAAAGCAAGGCCAGATTCTAGGAATGGAAGAATAGATTCTGTCTCTTGATGGGAGGAGTTGCAATGTTAAATGCACAGGGGTATGCACATAGGGATGAGAAGAATTGTGACCTTTATTTGCAAGCCATCTCCCACACATTGCTAAGGGTTTTGAATTCATTTGCAGGCAAGGAGGCAGTAAAAGTGTTCTGAGCAGATGGCTGCTGTATCTAGGACTGAGCTTCAGGGAAAGGAATCAGGCAACCATATAGGAGAGATGGCAACCACCACGATAGGGCTGGGGTTAGGGTTAGAGACTGGAGGAAAAAGACCAAGTAGCAGCAACTACAATTCAAGGAAGAGGTCTTCACTGCTCTGATTAGCAGAACAGAGGGAATAGAGAGAAGGGACGAACAAGTAAGAGAGTCTCTGGATGGAGCATCTTGGTATAGTAAAAGACTTTTGAGTCTTGGAGTTGGTCAGAGTTGGCTCTGAATCTTGACTGTGTCACTTGGTGTATGAACACAAGTAAATAACTGTATCTCTGTTTGTTAAAATAAGCTCTTAACTTATTAAAGTGAAGATTAGGGGCAATGAATACAATATGTATAATATTTTTTTTATTATTTTTTTATTTTTAAACATTTATTTATTTATTTATTTATTTATTTTTGTGGGGGGTGGGAAAGAAGGGGGAGCAGGTGGGCCGCTTCTATTGGTCTTTCATTTGTCTGTTTTTCATCCATCTTTGTTCTTTGGCCCGTGTGGGCCTCCTATTGTGGTGACCTCTGTTGTTGCAGAGCACCAGTTCTGGGCGCATGCATTCCAGAGCTCCGGCTCTGTAATTGGACACATTGGTCCAGCCGCTCTGCGACACGTGGGATCTTCTCAGGCCAGGGATTGAACCGGCGCCCATTTGCCCCGGGAAGCCTTATGTAATTCTAAAACTCTTTAACATTCTCCAGTAGGCCTCATTCTTCAATATGCAAGCGTGAGTTCTTCACATTGGTTGACTCAGGAGCCCAAAGATGGCAAGAGAAGGAAAGTCCCAAAGTCCCATTCTCTAAGTCTCAGATATGTCATGTTTTTCTAATGTTCCATTGACCAAAGCAAGGCCAGATTCTAGGAATGGAAGAATAGATTCTGTCTCTTGATGGGAGGAGTTGCAATGTTAAATGCACAGGGGTATGCACATAGGGATGAGAAGAATTGTGACCTTTATTTGCAAGCCATCTCCCACACATTGCTAAGGGTTTTGAATTCATTTGCAGGCAAGGAGGCAGTAAAAGTGTTCTGAGCAGATGGCTGCTGTATCTAGGACTGAGCTTCAGGGAAAGGAATCAGGCAACCATATAGGAGAGATGGCAACCACCACGATAGGGCTGGGGTTAGGGTTAGAGACTGGAGGAAAAAGACCAAGTAGCAGCAACTACAATTCAAGGAAGAGGTCTTCACTGCTCTGATTAGCAGAACAGAGGGAATAGAGAGAAGGGACGAACAAGTAAGAGAGTCTCTGGATGGAGCATCTTGGTATAGTAAAAGACTTTTGAGTCTTGGAGTTGGTCAGAGTTGGCTCTGAATCTTGACTGTGTCACTTGGTGTATGAACACAAGTAAATAACTGTATCTCTGTTTGTTAAAATAAGCTCTTAACTTATTAAAGTGAAGATTAGGGGCAATGAATACAATATGTATAATATTTTTTTTATTATTTTTTTATTTTTAAACATTTATTTATTTATTTATTTATTTATTTTTGGGGGGGTGGGGTGGGAAAGAAGGGGGAGCAGGTGGGCCGCTTCTATTGGTCTTTCATTTGTCTGTTTTTCATCCATCTTTGTTCTTTGGCCCGTGTGGGCCTCCTATTGTGGTGACCTCTGTTGTTGCAGAGCACCAGTTCTGGGCGCATGCATTCCAGAGCTCCGGCTCTGTAATTGGACACATTGGTCCAGCCGCTCTGCGACACGTGGGATCTTCTCAGGCCAGGGATTGAACCGGCGCCCATTGCACTGCAAGGCGGTGTCCTTACCCACTGGACCACCAGGGAAGCCTTATGTATAATATTTTGAAAACAAATACAAACATGCACCCGATGGCTTCTTTAGATTGCTTATATCATGCATCTCCTATGTGTGTGCCATCCTGTGTGATATTGCTTATATCATATGTTTGTGTGTGTGTGTGTGTATGGAAAGTGGTACTTACAGCAAGAATGGAAAGGAGAAGTAAGTATTACCCCAACATCTGGTATCTAAAATAAAATTTGGTGGTAAGATTGTATGTATAGAAAATGATTTGGTGGGTGGAGGCAAAATTTTTGTTTATTTTCCACCTTACTAAATCAAGATGCAGACATAGCTGAATTGGAACTTTATATCCAGGAAGAAAAGTGGGGAGGGGACTTGACCTCTGAGATTCCAGTGGCTGCGGGAAGAGGAGGATGCAGAGAGGCAGGAGGGCCAAAGGAGAGGACCCTTGGATGGATTTATTTCCCCTGGAGACATGACTGATTCTGTGGAATCTAAAAGGATGAATAGAGCTCAACCAAAGTAACTCCATATTTTCTTTCATTTCTCTTTTCTCTCGTAGCAAGTATTACTATCAAACTTCACTCATTGGGCGAGAGACCCTTCTGATGTTAGTGAAAAACTTACCCTTCATGTAGCACCCATGGACACTTGTGAGTTCAGTAGTCACTGGCCTCAATTCCAAGCTGAAACAATGGGCAGAAAAGTAGCTCCATCTTTGTAGACTGTTTAGCTAGAAGGAGAGCCAGAGTTGACATTTTCTGAGTTATTTTTGATTTCTGTGTGCTGTGAACTAAAAACAGAATGTACCAGACACCCATGGAGGGGCCACAGAAAACATTTGAACAGAGAGTCAATGTGGTCCTTCCAACTGGTGCAGTCTCAGTAGTGGTATGGTGACCCACCACAGGGGCTGAAGGTGACTGGCTTAAACCAGCAACCAATCGGAGGAACATTGGCCAGTTCGCCCGCACTGCAAGGCTCGGCTCTGTAATTGGACACATTGGTCCAGCCGCCTGCGACACGTGGGATCTTCTCAGGCCAGGGATTGAACCGGCGCCCATTGCACTGCAAGGCGGTGTCCTTACCCACTGGACCACCAGGGAAGCCTTATGTATAATATTTTGAAAACAAATACAAACATGCACCCGATGGCTTCTTTAGATTGCTTATATCATGCATCTCCTATGTGTGTGCCATCCTGTGTGATATTGCTTATATCATATGTTTGTGTGTGTGTGTGTGTGTATGGAAAGTGGTACTTACAGCAAGAATGGAAAGGAGAAGTAAGTATTACCCCAACATCTGGTATCTAAAATAAAATTTGGTGGTAAGATTGTATGTATAGAAAATGATTTGGTGGGTGGAGGCAAAATTTTTGTTTATTTTCCACCTTACTAAATCAAGATGCAGACATAGCTGAATTGGAACTTTATATCCAGGAAGAAAAGTGGGGAGGGGACTTGACCTCTGAGATTCCAGTGGCTGCGGGAAGAGGAGGATGCAGAGAGGCAGGAGGGCCAAAGGAGAGGACCCTTGGATGGATTTATTTCCCCTGGAGACATGACTGATTCTGTGGAATCTAAAAGGATGAATAGAGCTCAACCAAAGTAACTCCATATTTTCTTTCATTTCTCTTTTCTCTCGTAGCAAGTATTACTATCAAACTTCACTCATTGGGCGAGAGACCCTTCTGATGTTAGTGAAAAACTTACCCTTCATGTAGCACCCATGGACACTTGTGAGTTCAGTAGTCACTGGCCTCAATTCCAAGCTGAAACAATGGGCAGAAAAGTAGCTCCATCTTTGTAGACTGTTTAGCTAGAAGGAGAGCCAGAGTTGACATTTTCTGAGTTATTTTTGATTTCTGTGTGCTGTGAACTAAAAACAGAATGTACCAGACACCCATGGAGGGGCCACAGAAAACATTTGAACAGAGAGTCAATGTGGTCCTTCCAACTGGTGCAGTCTCAGTAGTGGTATGGTGACCCACCACAGGGGCTGAAGGTGACTGGCTTAAACCAGCAACCAATCGGAGGAACTTTAAGCATTAGAAGGTCTTCAGCACCAGTGGGAACAAAGCTTCAGGACAGATGACTGGTCAGAGTTATAAAACACAGATTTTAGAAGCAGACGCCAACCAGAATTCCCAGCAATGAGGCCAGCGATGGCGCTTCATTACCAGTTCAGAAGATAACCCAGTGAGCAGTGAGGGTACACTGTTCTGTCCAAGTATTCCATTAAGATCCCTCACCAGGAGGAGGCATCACCATGATGCCATTTGGACAGGAAACTATGGAAAAAACTTAGATGTGTGAGAGACTGAACATTTTTACCCAAAGAGCGAGAGGCTGCATGTACCCAATGGAACTGGTTAAATTGTCTCATTGGCTGGATTGAACTAATATGTAGGTTTTATTTTTTAAATTTTCCTGCTACTTTGTTTTTTCTAATAGAGCTTACGAGGAAAATTTAGAGCAGTAGCTCAGCTGGTAAAGAATCTGCCTGGAATGCAGGAAGCTCCAGTTCAATTCCTGGGTTAGGAAGATACCCCAGAGAAGGGATAGGTTACCTACTCCATTATTCTTGGGCTTCCCTCATGGCTCAGATAGTAAAGAATCTGCCTGTAATGTGGGAGACCCAGGTTCAATCCTTGGATTGGAAAGATCCCATGGAGGAGGGCCTGGCAACCCACTCCACTATTCTTGTCTGGTTAATTCCCATGAACAGAGGAGTCTGAGTCCATGGGGTCACAAAGAGTCAGATCCAACTGAGCAACTAAGCACAGAGAATAAAAAATGTTCATTTCTTTGCCCAGTGTGAGTGTGAGCACCCATGGACACTTGTGAGTTCAGTAGTCACTGGCCTCAATTCCAAGCTGAAACAATGGGCAGAAAAGTAGCTCCATCTTTGTAGACTGTTTAGCTAGAAGGAGAGCCAGAGTTGACATTTTCTGAGTTATTTTTGATTTCTGTGTGCTGTGAACTAAAAACAGAATGTACCAGACACCCATGGAGGGGCCACAGAAAACATTTGAACAGAGAGTCAATGTGGTCCTTCCAACTGGTGCAGTCTCAGTAGTGGTATGGTGACCCACCACAGGGGCTGAAGGTGACTGGCTTAAACCAGCAACCAATCGGAGGAACTTTAAGCATTAGAAGGTCTTCAGCACCAGTGGGAACAAAGCTTCAGGACAGATGACTGGTCAGAGTTATAAAACACAGATTTTAGAAGCAGACGCCAACCAGAATTCCCAGCAATGAGGCCAGCGATGGCGCTTCATTACCAGTTCAGAAGATAACCCAGTGAGCAGTGAGGGTACACTGTTCTGTCCAAGTATTCCATTAAGATCCCTCACCAGGAGGAGGCATCACCATGATGCCATTTGGACAGGAAACTATGGAAAAAACTTAGATGTGTGAGAGACTGAACATTTTTACCCAAAGAGCGAGAGGCTGCATGTACCCAATGGAACTGGTTAAATTGTCTCATTGGCTGGATTGAACTAATATGTAGGTTTTATTTTTTAAATTTTCCTGCTACTTTGTTTTTTCTAATAGAGCTTACGAGGAAAATTTAGAGCAGTAGCTCAGCTGGTAAAGAATCTGCCTGGAATGCAGGAAGCTCCAGTTCAATTCCTGGGTTAGGAAGATACCCCAGAGAAGGGATAGGTTACCTACTCCATTATTCTTGGGCTTCCCTCATGGCTCAGATAGTAAAGAATCTGCCTGTAATGTGGGAGACCCAGGTTCAATCCTTGGATTGGAAAGATCCCATGGAGGAGGGCCTGGCAACCCACTCCACTATTCTTGTCTGGTTAATTCCCATGAACAGAGGAGTCTGAGTCCATGGGGTCACAAAGAGTCAGATCCAACTGAGCAACTAAGCACAGAGAATAAAAAATGTTCATTTCTTTGCAAAACAGCATGCAGTGTGAGTGTGTGAGTAAGTGTAACCCCATTACATATAGCCGCAGCTTGGTACACAGAAGTCCCAAGATGGTTACTATTGCTAGAGGACTTGATAACTGATTGGATTTGGGAAATTGAGAGAAAAGGAGGAATCTCAATTCAAGGCAAGATTTTGACCTGAATTGTAAAGGGGAATGAAGGCACAAAATATGTACATTAGCAAGGTGAAGTCATTTAGGCTAAAGATCTGGTGCTGAAAAACAAGAGGGTTGGAGCCTGGAGGAGCTGAGAGTAATGACTACATAAATATAAAGTACTGCATATTTATCATGTTAAACAGCAGGGGTCCTCAGGATTAAGAAAAAGGTTATTTATAGGAACTGGATCCTTGTGGATGAAAGAAGACTAATGAAAGTGTTGGTGATGAGTCACAGATTTTATTCTTTCCTTATAATTGTTGGCTCCAAACAGTGGTCTATACATGAACTAAAATTTTTGTATGTGAGCAAATGCAACACATCTAATGCTGCTGCTGCTTAGTCATTTCAGTTGTTTCTGACTCTGTGTGACCCAATGGACTGCAACTCGATGGGCTCCTCTGCCCATTGAATTCTCCAGGGAAGAATACTGGAGTGAGTTGCCAAGCCCTCCTCCAGGAGGATCTTCCCAACTCAGGGATGGAGTTGGGAGATATATATATATATATACACACACACACATATATATATATATATATATATATATTTGAGACCCTGTGGACTGTAGCTCACAAGGCTTCTCCATCAATGAAAATTTCCAGGCAAGAATACTGGAGTGGGTTGCCATTTCCTTCTCCAAACATACCTAATACACCATAGTTTGGGGATTGAGAAAATAGTAAATGCTGAAATCAAATTGAGAAGATTCTTATTTTTACTTTTGTGAACAAACTAGTTTTCTCAAACTTATTGATTTTTGTTAATTTGTATTTTTTTTCCTTTATTTTAAAGATTTTACAGAGTTTTGTTGTTCACCAACATGTATGTTCCTAGATCATTCATATGCATATCCCTTGACCCTCCCCTCACCCAGTTCCCCCCTTCCCACCCCTCCAGACCATCGCCCCAAGTGGTTGTAGGTACTATTATTCCCCTAGCACAATGACAATAGCTATCTTTTCCACACATGACAGTATAGGTTTCCATGTTACTCCTCCATGCCTCCCTCCCACTGTTAGGTCTCCACAATGTCTTTATGTCTACCTATTCCCTGAGAGGACTTGATAACTGATTGGATTTGGGAAATTGAGAGAAAAGGAGGAATCTCAATTCAAGGCAAGATTTTGACCTGAATTGTAAAGGGGAATGAAGGCACAAAATATGTACATTAGCAAGGTGAAGTCATTTAGGCTAAAGATCTGGTGCTGAAAAACAAGAGGGTTGGAGCCTGGAGGAGCTGAGAGTAATGACTACATAAATATAAAGTACTGCATATTTATCATGTTAAACAGCAGGGGTCCTCAGGATTAAGAAAAAGGTTATTTATAGGAACTGGATCCTTGTGGATGAAAGAAGACTAATGAAAGTGTTGGTGATGAGTCACAGATTTTATTCTTTCCTTATAATTGTTGGCTCCAAACAGTGGTCTATACATGAACTAAAATTTTTGTATGTGAGCAAATGCAACACATCTAATGCTGCTGCTGCTTAGTCATTTCAGTTGTTTCTGACTCTGTGTGACCCAATGGACTGCAACTCGATGGGCTCCTCTGCCCATTGAATTCTCCAGGGAAGAATACTGGAGTGAGTTGCCAAGCCCTCCTCCAGGAGGATCTTCCCAACTCAGGGATGGAGTTGGGAGATATATATATATATATACACACACACACATATATATATATATATATATATATTTGAGACCCTGTGGACTGTAGCTCACAAGGCTTCTCCATCAATGAAAATTTCCAGGCAAGAATACTGGAGTGGGTTGCCATTTCCTTCTCCAAACATACCTAATACACCATAGTTTGGGGATTGAGAAAATAGTAAATGCTGAAATCAAATTGAGAAGATTCTTATTTTTACTTTTGTGAACAAACTAGTTTTCTCAAACTTATTGATTTTTGTTAATTTGTATTTTTTTTCCTTTATTTTAAAGATTTTACAGAGTTTTGTTGTTCACCAACATGTATGTTCCTAGATCATTCATATGCATATCCCTTGACCCTCCCCTCACCCAGTTCCCCCCTTCCCACCCCTCCAGACCATCGCCCCAAGTGGTTGTAGGTACTATTATTCCCCTAGCACAATGACAATAGCTATCTTTTCCACACATGACAGTATAGGTTTCCATGTTACTCCCTCCATGCCTCCCTCCCACTGTTAGGTCTCCACAATGTCTTTATGTCTATTCTCTGTTTTTTCATGAGTTCACTGCGTGTGTTATCATGACCATCTTACTAGATCCCATATATATGAGTTAGTATACTATACTTATCTTTCTCTTTTTGACTCACTTCACTTTTTATGATAGGTTCTAGAGCCAGCCACCTCATTAGGACTGAGTCTTCTGCATTTCTTTTAATAGCTGAGTAGTATTCCATTGTATATATGTACCAGAGCTTCTGGATCCATTCATTTGTCGATGGACATCTAGGTTGCTTCCATGTTCTGGCTATTGTATAGAGAGCTGCAATGAACATTGGGGTACAGGTGCCTCTTTCAGTTTTGATTTCATCAGGATATAGGCCTAATAGTGGGATTGCTGGGTCATAGGGTGCTTCTATTTTTAGTTTTTTAAGGAATCTCCATATTGTCTTCCATAGAGGTTGTATCAATTTACATTCTCACCAGCAATGCAAGAGGGTTCCCTTTTCTCCGCGCCCTCTCCAGCATTTGTTGTCTGTCGATTTGTTGATGATGGCCATTCTGACAGGTGTGAGGTGGTATCTCATTGTAGTTTTAATTTGCATTTCTCTGATAATAAGCGAGGTTGAGTATCATTTCATGTGCTTTTGGGCCATCTGTATGTCCTCTTTGGAGAGGCGTCTCTTTAGACCTTTTTCCCATTTTTTGATTGGGCTGCTCATTTTCCCTGTGCTGAGTTGTCTGAGTTGCTTGTAGATTTTGGAGATTAATTCTTTGTCTGTTGTTTCATTTGCTATGATTTTCTCCCACTCTGTGGGGTGTCTGTTCAACTTTTTGGTGATTTCTTTTGCTGTACAAAAACTTTTAAGTTTCATAAGGTCCCACATTTTTTTTTAAACATTTATTTATTTCCTTTATTTTAAAGATTTTACAGAGTTTTGTTGTTCACCAACATGTATGTTCCCAGATCATTCATATGCATATCCCTTGACCCTCCCCTCACCCAGTTCCCCCCTTCCCACCCCTCCAGACCATCGCCCAAGTGGTTGTAGGTACTATTATTCCCCTAGCACAATGACAATAGCTATCTTTTCCACACATGACAGTATAGGTTTCCATGTTACTCCCTCCATGCCTCCCTCCCACTGTTAGGTCTCCACAATGTCTTTATGTCTATTCTCTGTTTTTTCATGAGTTCACTGCGTGTGTTATCATGACCATCTTACTAGATCCCATATATATGAGTTAGTATACTATACTTATCTTTCTCTTTTTGACTCACTTCACTTTTTATGATAGGTTCTAGAGCCAGCCACCTCATTAGGACTGAGTCTTCTGCATTTCTTTTAATAGCTGAGTAGTATTCCATTGTATATATGTACCAGAGCTTCTGGATCCATTCATTTGTCGATGGACATCTAGGTTGCTTCCATGTTCTGGCTATTGTATAGAGAGCTGCAATGAACATTGGGGTACAGGTGCCTCTTTCAGTTTTGATTTCATCAGGATATAGGCCTAATAGTGGGATTGCTGGGTCATAGGGTGCTTCTATTTTTAGTTTTTTAAGGAATCTCCATATTGTCTTCCATAGAGGTTGTATCAATTTACATTCTCACCAGCAATGCAAGAGGGTTCCCTTTTCTCCGCGCCCTCTCCAGCATTTGTTGTCTGTCGATTTGTTGATGATGGCCATTCTGACAGGTGTGAGGTGGTATCTCATTGTAGTTTTAATTTGCATTTCTCTGATAATAAGCGAGGTTGAGTATCATTTCATGTGCTTTTGGGCCATCTGTATGTCCTCTTTGGAGAGGCGTCTCTTTAGACCTTTTTCCCATTTTTTGATTGGGCTGCTCATTTTCCCTGTGCTGAGTTGTCTGAGTTGCTTGTAGATTTTGGAGATTAATTCTTTGTCTGTTGTTTCATTTGCTATGATTTTATCCCACTCTGTGGGGTGTCTGTTCAACTTTTTGGTGATTTCTTTTGCTGTACAAAAACTTTTAAGTTTCATGAGGTCCCACGTATTGACTTTTCTTTTCAGTTCCACTATTTTAGTAGGTGGGTCAGAGAAGATCTTGCTTTGATTGATGTCCTTGAGGGTTTTGCCTATATTCTCCTCTAAGAGTTGGATGGTTTCTGGTCTTACATTGAGGTCTTTAATCCATTTTGAGTTGATCTTTGTGTATGTTGTCAGGGAATGTTCCAACTTCATTTTTTTGCATGTAGCTGTCCAATTTTCCCAGCACCATTTGTTGAAGAGGCTGTCTTTCTCCCATTTTATAGTTTCTCCTCCTTTGTCAAAAATAAGGTACCCATAGGTGTGTGGGTTGATCTCTGGGTTCTCAATCTTGTTCCATTGATCTATAGTTCTGTTTTTGTGCCAGTACCATACTGTCTTGATGACTGTTGCTTTGTAGTAGAGTCTGAAGTTAGGGAGGCTGATCCCTCCAACTCCATTCTTCTTCCTCAGGATTGCTTTGACTATTCGAGGTCTTCTGTGTTTCCATATGAACTGTGTTATTATTTGGTCTAGTTCTGTGAAAAATGTCAGTGGTAGTTGGATAGGTATTGCATTGAATCTGTAGATGATATTTGGTAGTATGGTCATTTTCACAATATTGATTGTTCCAATCCAGGAACATGGAATATCTCTCCATCTGTTTAAGTCTTCTTTAATGTCTCTCATGAGTGTCTTGTAATTTTCTGTGTACAATTCTTTTGTTTCTTTGGGCAGGTTTATTCCTAGATATTTGATTCTTTTGGTTGCAATGGTGAAGGGGATTGCCTCTTTGATTTCATTTTCTGATTTTTCATTGTTTGTGTATAGGAATGCCAGTGAATTCTGTGTGTTGACTTTGTATCCTGCAACTTTGCTGAATTCATTGATTAGCTCTAGTAGCTTTGTAACCGTGTCCTTGGGATTTTCTATGTATAATATCATGTCGTCTGCAAAAAGAGAGACCTTGACTTCTTCCTTTCCAATCTGGATTCCTTTGATTTCTTTCTTTTCTTTTATTGCTGTTGTTAGGACTTCCAGGACTATGTTGAATAGTAGTGGTGAAAGTGGGCACCCCTGTCTTGTTCCTGATCTTAGAGGGAATGCTTTCAGTTTTTCACCCTTAACAATAATGTTCGCTGTAGGCTTCTCATAGATGGCTTTTATTATGTTGAGATAGGTTCCTTCTATGCCCATTTTCTAAAGAGTTTTTATCACAAATGGATGTTGTACTTTGTCGAAGACTTTTTCTGCATCTATTGAAATGATCGTGTGATTTTTGTCTTTCAACTTGTTGATATGGTGTATCACGTTGATTGATTTGCGGATGTTGAAGAAGCCTTGCATGCCTGGGATGAACCCGACTTGATCATAATGTATGAGTTTCTTGATGTGTCGTTGAATTCTGTTTGCTAGGATTTTGTTGAGGATCTTGGCATCTAAGTTCATCAGTGAAATTGGGCTATAGTTTTCCTTTTTTGTGTTGTCTTTGCCTGGTTTTGGTATCAGGGTGATGGTGGCCTCGTAGAATGTGTTTGGAAGTTTTCCTTCCTGTGCAATTTTTTGAAAGAGTTTTAGAAGGACAGGCATTAGCTCTTCTTTAAATGTCAAACTTATTGATTTTTCTGTTTCAGTGAAGAGCAGTTGTGGGAGCAGGTAAGTGAACTGGAGCAGACACTACAGTCTCTTCTCATTTTTTTCTGTTTTGTTTCCCTTCTCCTCCAGGTAATCTCCCAGCACTACTATTTCTTAATACTACTGGTGAAAGAGACATTGTCCTCTGAAAGTTCTTTCCCTCCTTTGGGAGAAGTTCAAAAAGTTTCATATTTGTGAGGGCTTAGATGGGTGGAAGCTCAGTTCTTCTGTTGGCACTAACTGGTATATTTTAGCTTGATGGGCATCTGCTCAAGTGGAACTTTATAAGAATATTAAAATATAAAAGAGAGAAATCCTAGTAGAAGGTCGGAGGAAATGAATGAATGTTACCTACCATTTGGAGACCAGTTGATTAACAGGATGATATTAGGGTGTGTAGAGGACATTCAGGGCAAGTCCTTATTACTGAGCTTGCTGGCACCTGTATTCCACTCATTTTTCTCATAAAACATATTACTGGATGTTGGGAAAGTTGAATCATTCCTCCAAACACTGGAGAAGGAGACAGGAAGTGGAGACTACTGAGAGTTGAAGAGTGTCTCAAAGGAAAACAATATTGGAAGAGCCGCAAGAGTAGCAGAACACCTAGTGATTAAAAGCAGTGTTAAGTCAGTGAAGGAGATAAAGTGGGAGGACATGAGGTGTGGCTGGAGGGACTAATGAAAGTTGGAACATGAATTGAAGGAGAAATGATAATGGACACAATATAAGTTTTAAAAATATGAATATTTTCTTTAAAATCTCATGCTGTGCTTGTGTGCAGTGAATATAAATAAGTAGAATTTTACTCAAAAGGGCATTTTCCTAGGTGAATTTAAGTTTAGTATAATACTTGTTCAGTCAATGTGATAAAAGCAAAAGAATTCTAGAAGCAAGGATATCTCTTAATTATAAGAGATTTAAAATCTCTTACAAGAGATTTACAAATTGTATCCTTTTCTTCCTTCCTTTAACTGGCCATGTTGAGGCAAAAGACTTTAGAACAGAATATTAAACAAGTTGCAAAATGTTTCATTAGAATACAATTTGTGTTAGGTAAATGTGTGCTCTTCAAATGCAGTGAATTATTTCATGTTACCAGTGTTTTAGATGAAATCTTACTTCTGAGTCTTAAACAGAAGTTGATGCTGGTACATTTACATCTCTGGTCAGTATCTTGTTTGTAGTTATCACTAAATGTCACCTATTTAACTTAATGTTTGTCTTTCTCTCCTGCCCATCTTTCCTTCCTTCCTTCCTCTTTTTCTCTTTCTTTCATCAACAACAAACCTACAGTATAGCCAGGCAACTGAATATTATTCATACATAATTGCCACATCCTGTTAGATAATGAGACTATATATGAAAGGCTCATAAAATAGCAAATTTTTGTTGAACAACACACTTCCTACAACACTCCTCACCCCCTTCAATCCAGCTTCCACCCCCATCATTCCTGAAATAGCTCCTGCTAAGTCCACCAATCATCCTTAGTGCCATTTGGAGACCAGTTGATTAACAGGTGATAAGGTGTGTAGAGGACATTCAGGGCAAGTCCTTATTACTGAGCTTGCTGGCACCTGTATTCCACTCATTTTTCTCATAAAACATATTACTGGATGTTGGGAAAGTTGAATCATTCCTCCAAACACTGGAGAAGGAGACAGGAAGTGGAGACTACTGAGAGTTGAAGAGTGTCTCAAAGGAAAACAATATTGGAAGAGCCGCAAGAGTAGCAGAACACCTAGTGATTAAAAGCAGTGTTAAGTCAGTGAAGGAGATAAAGTGGGAGGACATGAGGTGTGGCTGGAGGGACTAATGAAAGTTGGAACATGAATTGAAGGAGAAATGATAATGGACACAATATAAGTTTTAAAAATATGAATATTTTCTTTAAAATCTCATGCTGTGCTTGTGTGCAGTGAATATAAATAAGTAGAATTTTACTCAAAAGGGCATTTTCCTAGGTGAATTTAAGTTTAGTATAATACTTGTTCAGTCAATGTGATAAAAGCAAAAGAATTCTAGAAGCAAGGATATCTCTTAATTATAAGAGATTTAAAATCTCTTACAAGAGATTTACAAATTGTATCCTTTTCTTCCTTCCTTTAACTGGCCATGTTGAGGCAAAAGACTTTAGAACAGAATATTAAACAAGTTGCAAAATGTTTCATTAGAATACAATTTGTGTTAGGTAAATGTGTGCTCTTCAAATGCAGTGAATTATTTCATGTTACCAGTGTTTTAGATGAAATCTTACTTCTGAGTCTTAAACAGAAGTTGATGCTGGTACATTTACATCTCTGGTCAGTATCTTGTTTGTAGTTATCACTAAATGTCACCTATTTAACTTAATGTTTGTCTTTCTCTCCTGCCCATCTTTCCTTCCTTCCTTCCTCTTTTTCTCTTTCTTTCATCAACAACAAACCTACAGTATAGCCAGGCAACTGAATATTATTCATACATAATTGCCACATCCTGTTAGATAATGAGACTATATATGAAAGGCTCATAAAATAGCAAATTTTTGTTGAACAACACACTTCCTACAACACTCCTCACCCCCTTCAATCCAGCTTCCACCCCCATCATTCCTGAAATAGCTCCTGCTAAGTCCACCAATCATCCTTAGTGCCTGGAATTTAAAGGATACTGTTCAGCCTTCATTTTATTTGATTCCTCAGCCGATTTCACAACAGTGAATCATTCTGTCCTTAAAACAATCCTTTTCCTTGTCTTCTGAAACAAAGCCATTCTCCTGGGGTCTTCTTCCAGCTTACCCTTTTCAGACTTCTTTGCCGATTCGTTTTACTCTACCCAATCTTTACATGTCAGAGTTCCTTGAGGTTGGTTTCCAGAATTCTTTCTCTTCTCATCCTGCACTCAGTCTCATTGTCACACTGGTCATCTATGCATCGATTACACTCAAATGCATATTTTCATTTTGAACAAGTCTCTCCAGAGGCTCAGATCTGTATATTTAGTCTGCTTGATACCAGGAGGCCTCATAAAAACTCCTATATGACACAACCCAAGTCCAACTCATGATGACATCTGCAATCTTCTTTAGTAACATACTGAGTAGTGCCAAGTTCAAAAGCCAGAAATCTAAGCATCATTCTCAGAAAAATCTAATCCTCTATTCTCCTTCTTACTGTCATAACTCTGATCCAAGCTGTCTTCACCACTTGCTTGGACTAATGCTGTCGTCTCCTAAAGGATCTCCCAGACAACTCACTGTTTTGCTCTCTAAAACTGGGTGTTTTCACTGACACCCAAGCAGTCTCTTAAAAATGAAATCTTTGTCACATCAATATTCTACTCAAAACTCTAAGATAACTTGCCTTTGTTATTAGAATAAAATTCAAGTCCTCTCCTTCTGACACACTCTCACCACCTTCCTATCCTTCTTGTGATGCATATATTGACCTTGTTCATTGCTTTGAATGTACCCATTTCCCTACCTGAAATAGTTCTCTCTCTGTACTTCACTGAAGATTTCTACTCTGCAATTAGATTGCATCTCTATTGTCATAGTCTAGTGGAAACTTCATGTTGTCTACAGTGTTCTATGTACTCAGTGTTAAATTGTGTTACATTGGTTTTTAACACGAATAATCATCTTTGAGATTATTGGCAGGATGTGTCATATTGGAGTCTTTGTGAGACATCCTGGTGTCAAGTAGACCATGAAATTAAGGCACTTGCTCCTTGAAAGAAATGCTATAACAAACCAAGAAAGCATATAAAAATAGAGTCATCACTTTTCCAACAAAGGTCCATATAGTCAAAGTTACGGTCTTTCCAGTAGTCATGTATGGATGTGAGAGCTGGATGACAGGGAATGCTGAGTGCTGAAGAATTGATATGTTTGAACTGTAGTGCTGGAGAAGACTCTTGAGAATACCATGACAACAAGCAGTCAAAACAACCGATATTCATTTGAAGGACTATCTTGCCATTCTGGTCTTTACTCCTTTACCCAATCTTTACATGTCAGAGTTCCTTGAGGTTGGTTTCCAGAATTCTTTCTCTTCTCATCCTGCACTCAGTCTCATTGTCACACTGGTCATCTATGCATCGATTACACTCAAATGCATATTTTCATTTTGAACAAGTCTCTCCAGAGGCTCAGATCTGTATATTTAGTCTGCTTGATACCAGGAGGCCTCATAAAAACTCCTATATGACACAACCCAAGTCCAACTCATGATGACATCTGCAATCTTCTTTAGTAACATACTGAGTAGTGCCAAGTTCAAAAGCCAGAAATCTAAGCATCATTCTCAGAAAAATCTAATCCTCTATTCTCCTTCTTACTGTCATAACTCTGATCCAAGCTGTCTTCACCACTTGCTTGGACTAATGCTGTCGTCTCCTAAAGGATCTCCCAGACAACTCACTGTTTTGCTCTCTAAAACTGGGTGTTTTCACTGACACCCAAGCAGTCTCTTAAAAATGAAATCTTTGTCACATCAATATTCTACTCAAAACTCTAAGATAACTTGCCTTTGTTATTAGAATAAAATTCAAGTCCTCTCCTTCTGACACACTCTCACCACCTTCCTATCCTTCTTGTGATGCATATATTGACCTTGTTCATTGCTTTGAATGTACCCATTTCCCTACCTGAAATAGTTCTCTCTCTGTACTTCACTGAAGATTTCTACTCTGCAATTAGATTGCATCTCTATTGTCATAGTCTAGTGGAAACTTCATGTTGTCTACAGTGTTCTATGTACTCAGTGTTAAATTGTGTTACATTGGTTTTTAACACGAATAATCATCTTTGAGATTATTGGCAGGATGTGTCATATTGGAGTCTTTGTGAGACATCCTGGTGTCAAGTAGACCATGAAATTAAGGCACTTGCTCCTTGAAAGAAATGCTATAACAAACCAAGAAAGCATATAAAAAAATAGAGTCATCACTTTTCCAACAAAGGTCCATATAGTCAAAGTTACGGTCTTTCCAGTAGTCATGTATGGATGTGAGAGCTGGATGACAGGGAATGCTGAGTGCTGAAGAATTGATATGTTTGAACTGTAGTGCTGGAGAAGACTCTTGAGAATACCATGACAACAAGCAGATCAAACCAATCAATCTGAAAGGAAATCAACCCTGAATATTCATTTGAAGGACTCATGGTGAAGCTGAAGCTGAAGATCCAATACTTTGGCCACCTGCTAAGAAGAGCTCACTCATTGGAAAACACCCTGATGCTGGGAAAGATTGAAGGCAGGAGGAGAAGGGGAGGATGAGATGGTTGGATGACATCACCAACTCAATGGACCTGAGTGTGAGCAAACTCAGTGATGGTGAGGGACAGGGAAGCCTGGTGTGCTGCATTCCTTGGAGTGACAAAAAGTCAGACAACAACTGAATGACTAAACAACAAACGTTCTCAGAAATCAATGTTATTCATCTTTGTAGAATTTATCAGACTTTACAACTCTCAATTTATGGACTTATATGCTTATTATATGTCTTCCTCACCAAACTGCAAGTTCTATGGGAGAAGAGGCTGTTGCTTTTCTGATGATCTTTCCATATCTAATGCTAACAGTAGTGTCTGGCATATAATTACTTGTGGAGCCAATGGCAAGGCTATTTCAGTGTTCATACAAAATAAAAATGAGTTAATTTTAGTATACCACAAGCTTTATATACATATAAATTTATAAAACATGAGCTTGTTAGGGAATGCACCAAAAGATTTTTACCTCATGAAAAGACATTATTAAATCTATATAACATTTAGCCTAGAATTTCCTTGGAGATATTTTAGAAGTACATTTTTTTTCTAGTGTCTTTGGAGAATTGACTTATAACTATTACTGTTTCTTTGTCTTAGATCAGAATGATAGACAAGGGACATGACTAGAGTGTGAATGATGATAAGTGGGCAATATTTAGTTCCTAGATCTACTGATCATCACAGAAAATTAATGGTGGACCAGATGCATGGCCCTGAGAGATGCCCATGCAAAGCCTTCAGAGCAGGCTTTGAGAAACCATGTGCTAGTGTTTGTAGTCAGTGGGATGCTGGGTTTTTGCTATGAGGGGAAAAGAGCAGGTGATTATTTACAAACACTTCACAATTATTTCTTCATCAAACCTGAAATGAAACATATAAAATGTCTATGCACCTGTCTACAGATCCTGTCACTAGAAGTCAGAGTCTAAGGGTTGATGCTTGCAGGTGTTTCCTTTCAGATTTTTTTTTGCCTTCAGAAAGAAATTAAAAGTAAGCAAAATATGGGTATTCCATTGGCACCAAAATGACATGCATATATTTCTAGATAAGGATGAATGCAGGAATGAAAATGTGACATGAGAATTATTCTTTCTGCATTTCCTGATTATCTGAATAGTTGTAACCAATTGAATTTAATATTTAGATTTCAAGTTCTTCTAACAGAAACAGTAAAGAGCAAATGGATTCCAGTATTTCAAACAGGTTTCGTGTCACTGGCCTTGAAATTTTGTCTTTTTTCTTTTTCAAAGTTTTTTACAATTTTATTTTGTTCTGTTTATTTTGTTTTAGTAATGCCATGAGGAAACAGGACACATAGTTAATTTTTTTAATCCCAATAAAATGATAACAGACTGTAAATGTATGATATACTTCTCAACTGGCCAGTTTATTTAAACAGTGTATAAACAAGATTTTTTTGGTGATTTGCAACCAAGTAACCAAAATATTACTTATGGAAATGGATTACTCTAAAATCACACTGTCCTAGAGAAAATCTGGAAGTGAATAAAATACAAATATTATTCTGTTCTATCCCAGTGTCTTTCCTTTATTACTATAATTTCAGAAGATTCAAAAAAGTTGTTGAGACCCATAAGAAACTATGCTAGATTATTATGACCGTACCATTTTTACCCCTCAGGGACAATTTTCTTCATGTTCTCAGGTCTAGTGTAAAATCTCAGACAGTTTCGTAAGAACTTCTTACAAAATAATTGTCATCTTTAGAGAATATGGGCTTTCTAATTAGCACACAAATAAAAATATCTACCCCTGCATATTTCTGTATTGGGTTGACCAGTGTCCTTCCAAAATTCACACCTACTGGAACCTCAGAATGTGACTTTGTTTGGTAAAAGAGTCAAAATGTCTTTGCAGATTTAATTAGGTTAAGATGAGTTCATACTGGATATTTTGGACTCTGTGCTTGTTTAGGATGAACTTCCCTAATGGATCCGTGGGTAAAGAATCCTGCCAATCCAGAAGGTGTGGTTTTGATCCCTGGGCTGGAAAGATCCCCCTGGAGAAGGGAATCACAACCCACTCCAGTATTCTTGCCTAGGAAATCCCATGGACAGAAGAGCCTGGCAGGTTACAGTCCATGAGAATGCAAGGAATCAGACTTTATTGAATGACTAAGCACATGTTTGTGTATCTCTCCCTGCTCACCCTCACCACTACCTACTCTTCCCCCAAAACACAAATTCACATGTTGAAAATATAATCCCTAATGTGATACTGTTTGGAGGTGAGGCTTTTGAGAGGCAATTAGGTCATGAGACAAAGAGACCACTCATTGGAAAATACCCTGATGCTGAGGAAAATAGAAGGCAGAAGGAAAAAGGGACATCAGAGAATGAGATAGTTGGATGGTATCACTGAGTCAATGGACATAAGTTTGAGCAGGAGATGGTGCGGCATAGGGAAGGCTGGCCTGGTGCAATCCATGGGGTTGCAAAGAGTCGGACATGACTGAATGACTGAACTGAACTAAGTTATGAGAGTGAAATCATGAATAGGACTAAGAAGAATCCAAAGAACTAGCTTGCCCCCTTTCTCCCACTTTCTTTGCCCTCT
This sequence comes from Tragulus kanchil, assembly GCA_022376925.1. Lineage (NCBI taxonomy): Eukaryota > Metazoa > Chordata > Mammalia > Artiodactyla > Tragulidae > Tragulus > Tragulus kanchil. The sequence continues at coordinate 216,240,722 of JAIOJX010000004.1, forward strand.
TTTAAGAAACTGGCTTTCTGCAACCTGGAAGAGGGTTCTTACCAGGACCTGACCACGCTGGCACCTTGATCTCATATATCCAGCCTTCATAACTTTGAGAAATACAGGTCTGTTGTTTAAGCCACCCAATTTATGGTCTATTGTCATATAGCCTGAGGTTACTGTGATACTTACTGGATTAGGGTAAACCCAAGGACAAGATGTTTTTAGAAAAGAAAAGAAAAATGATCCAGACATAAGACACAGATGTAGACTGAAGAAGGCCATGTGAAGATGAAGATCCAAGTGCTTAATTTAAAAGACAAGGAATTCCCATCATTGCCAGGAACCTCCCAAGCTCAAGAGCCAAAGAGGAATTGACTCCTTGAAGCTTCAGAGGGTCATTGGCCTTGGTGACACCTGATTTCAGACTTCTGTCCTCCAGAACTGTGAGAGAATAATCATCTCCTGTTTTAATCCACCTAGTTTGAAGTAATTTGTTATGGCAGCCCAGGAAACAAACACAATCTCCCAAACTTTGTCCCCATCTTCTTCACTTCATACTTGAATTTACTGAAAGAATCAAATGCTGTGTTTTTTTTCGTTGTCTGACAGTCACTCCTCATCCAATGCAGTCTGGAATCTACCCTTATCATCATTTCACAGAAATTGCTTTCTCTGGGACTACCAATAGCCCCTTATGTTTATACTTAGCCGATACTTCTCAGCTTTTGCATTATTTTATTATTCATTATTTCCTTTTACCATTTCCTCCCTGAATTCCTTGACTGTATCTACAATTTTTTTTTTTTTCTTGTCTTTATGGCCACTCTGTTTCAGTGATTGCTTGAATTCCTCTTCTTGTTGTTGTCCCTTAAATGAGTGTACTTGTCAGGGTTCTGCCCTGGATCCTCTTCTCCAGCTATGTACTCTGGGAGGATTCATTCACTGTATCTATCTACTCATGTTTACCAAGTCTGTTTTCAGAGAAGATCTCTCTCCTGAGTTTTAGACTTGTTATCAGCTCCACAATTTTACTGAGACTTCTCAAGTTACTTGCATCATGGTCCTTCAAAATCAGGGTGTACATATCAGAAATCAGTATTTTCTATCTCTCAACTCTGTTCTTTCTCTCTCCCCAGAACACAGCACCACATTTCTCCCAGTAATTAAGTTGAAAACCTGGGAAGCATTCTTCATTCCCTCTTCTTCCCACAGCCTGAATCCTGCCTCGTTTTTCATCCTCAGAGACAAAGCTGGTATGTCTCTCCTGACTTTCTTCCGGAGTGCACAGCTCATCTCTCTCAGATGCCCTTGAGTGAAAGCTGAAACATAAATTTGCTCGTGTGACTCTCTTGCTTAAGAGTTTGCAATTTCTTCCTAACTGATGCAGGATAAACTCCAGAATGGGCAACAAGGCTCAGCACGACACATTCCTCTCTGCTCAGGCCAAACAGAAAACTCTCTTCTTAGTCCTTCACATGTGCAGCATGCTCTCTGGACTCTGCCGAGATGCCATCCTGGGAAGCCTTTATCACCTCCATGGTACTCATCCTTCTGCCTGCAATTTTCTCTTTTCCCAGTGGTTTAGTTGGTAAGTCATGTCTGACTCCTGTGACACCATGGATTTGTTATGGCAGCCCAGGAAACAAACACAATCTCCCAAACTTTGTCCCCATCTTCTTCACTTCATACTTGAATTTACTGAAAGAATCAAATGCTGTGTTTTTTTTCGTTGTCTGACAGTCACTCCTCATCCAATGCAGTCTGGAATCTACCCTTATCATCATTTCACAGAAATTGCTTTCTCTGGGACTACCAATAGCCCCTTATGTTTATACTTAGCCGATACTTCTCAGCTTTTGCATTATTTTATTATTCATTATTTCCTTTTACCATTTCCTCCCTGAATTCCTTGACTGTATCTACAATTTTTTTTTTTTTCTTGTCTTTATGGCCACTCTGTTTCAGTGATTGCTTGAATTCCTCTTCTTGTTGTTGTCCCTTAAATGAGTGTACTTGTCAGGGTTCTGCCCTGGATCCTCTTCTCCAGCTATGTACTCTGGGAGGATTCATTCACTGTATCTATCTACTCATGTTTACCAAGTCTGTTTTCAGAGAAGATCTCTTTCCTGAGTTTTAGACTTGTTATCAGCTCCACAATTTTACTGAGACTTCTCAAGTTACTTGCATCATGGTCCTTCAAAATCAGGGTGTACATATCAGAAATCAGTATTTTCTATCTCTCAACTCTGTTCTTTCTCTCTCCCCAGAACACAGCACCACATTTCTCCCAGTAATTAAGTTGAAAACCTGGGAAGCATTCTTCATTCCCTCTTCTTCCCACAGCCTGAATCCTGCCTCGTTTTTCATCCTCAGAGACAAAGCTGGTATGTCTCTCCTGACTTTCTTCCGGAGTGCACAGCTCATCTCTCTCAGATGCCCTTGAGTGAAAGCTGAAACATAAATTTGCTCGTGTGACTCTCTTGCTTAAGAGTTTGCAATTTCTTCCTAACTGATGCAGGATAAACTCCAGAATGGGCAACAAGGCTCAGCACGACACATTCCTCTCTGCTCAGGCCAAACAGAAAACTCTCTTCTTAGTCCTTCACATGTGCAGCATGCTCTCTGGACTCTGCCGAGATGCCATCCTGGGAAGCCTTTATCACCTCCATGGTACTCATCCTTCTGCCTGCAATTTTCTCTTTTCCCCAGTGATTTAGTTGGTAAGTCATGTCTGACTCCTGTGACACCATGGACTGTAGTCTTCCAGGCTCCTCTCTCCATGGAATTTTCCAGGGAAGAATACTGGAATGGATTGCCATTTCCTTCTCTGGTCTCCCGCATTGCAGGCAGATTTTTTTACTGCTGAGTCAGCAGGGAAGCCCATAAAGCTTTTCCCTTTACCAGGGAATCTTCCCAACTCAAGGACTGAACCCAGGTCGCCTGCATTGCAGGCAGATTCCTTACCATCTGAGTCATCAGGAAAGCCCCAGAATACTGGAGTGGGTAGCCTCTGCCTTCTCCAGGGAATCTTCCCAATCCAGGAATCAAAGCAGGATCTTTTACATTGCATTCAAGGTGCTCATCCATCTTGTTTACCGCATATCTCCGGTGCCAACTACAATGTCTGAAGTAGAGAAAAACAACAAATGATGCCTAAATGAATAACATAAAAAGAAAACCAAGGCTCTCAATAACTAACACGTTGGACCAAGCAACAGCAAACCAGGGGCGACTTTTCTAGTGTCTTTTCCATCATTTTATATTCCCATTAAAAACATGGAGCAACTTGGATCACATAAAATTAAATCATAATTGTTAGAAAACATCACTTGCAAATTACAACACACATGATTACAAACAAATGATTAAAATCAGGGAAGGCTTCATTGTAAATGCTATGCCTTGCCCCCAGTCTTATGTTTTCTTTTCTTCTAACCATGACCTTGTTTCCTTTTCCTTTTTATAGCCTAATAGTCACTTGCAGCTTTGAACTCTTCTTCAGCTTGCACTCAGCTGCTGGTTAGTCCACAGGTGTCAAATGTCATATTCTGCTTTTTGCTCTCTCCCAATGCTAGTAGTGCCACTGAAAAACCTCCTGCACATTTTTAGCTTAATCTGCAGGATAAACTCCAGAAGGGCAACAAGGCTCAGCACGACACATTCCTCTCTGCTCAGGCCAAACAGAAAACTCTCTTCTTAGTCCTTCACATGTGCAGCATGCTCTCTGGACTCTGCCGAGATGCCATCCTGGGAAGCCTTTATCACCTCCATGGTACTCATCCTTCTGCCTGCAATTTTCTCTTTCCCCAGTGGTTTAGTTGGTAAGTCATGTCTGACTCCTGTGACACCATGGACTGTAGTCTTCCAGGCTCCTCTCTCCATGGAATTTTCCAGGGAAGAATACTGGAATGGATTGCCATTTCCTTCTCTGGTCTCCCGCATTGCAGGCAGATTTTTTTACTGCTGAGTCAGCAGGGAAGCCCATAAAGCTTTTCCCTTTACCAGGGAATCTTCCCAACTCAAGGACTGAACCCAGGTCGCCTGCATTGCAGGCAGATTCCTTACCATCTGAGTCATCAGGAAAGCCCCAGAATACTGGAGTGGGTAGCCTCTGCCTTCTCCAGGGAATCTTCCCAATCCAGGAATCAAAGCAGGATCTTTTACATTGCATTCAAGGTGCTCATCCATCTTGTTTACCGCATATCTCCGGTGCCAACTACAATGTCTGAAGTAGAGAAAAACAACAAATGATGCCTAAATGAATAACATAAAAAGAAAACCAAGGCTCTCAATAACTAACACGTTGGACCAAGCAACAGCAAACCAGGGGCGTACTTTTCTAGTGTCTTTTCCATCATTTTATATTCCCATTAAAAACATGGAGCAACTTGGATCACATAAAATTAAATCATAATTGTTAGAAAACATCACTTGCAAATTACAACACACATGATTACAAACAAATGATTAAAATCAGGGAAGGCTTCATTGTAAATGCTATGCCTTGCCCCCAGTCTTATGTTTTCTTTTCTTCTAACCATGACCTTGTTTCCTTTTCCTTTTTATAGCCTAATAGTCACTTGCAGCTTTGAACTCTTCTTCAGCTTGCACTCAGCTGCTGGTTAGTCCACAGGTGTCAAATGTCATATTCTGCTTTTTGCTCTCTCCCAATGCTAGTAGTGCCACTGAAAAACCTCCTGCACATTTTTAGCTTAATCTACCCATTAGCAAGCTCTTACTCTGCACTGAACTCTCGCTCACCTTGCTTGCCTCTGAGCTGCCTTTGAAGGGGCGGGCCTGTTATGGGTCGGAATCTGCCGCAGCTGTTCCTAATTTTTTCATTCCTAAAGCACTCCTGCCTCAGAGCATTGAAGCGGCACCTTGCCTGCTTCTCACAGGAGTGACTGTGGTGGGAGTAGTGGGGGCCTGCCTCCGTGCTGCCCAGGAGCCTGCCTTTCTCCCCTGGGCCTTGGGAAACAGCTGACCTTGCCCTAGTCAGTGACGTTAGTCAGTTGTCTTTGTTTTTTTGTGTTGTTTTATTTTGTTTCTTCAAAAAATACATTTTTTTTGATGTTCATCAAAGAGGAAGTTAAAACAATTAGGAAAAAATTCACAGCACATAGGTTCACCAACCAATCGCCACCGCTATTAAGACTTTGATGTATTTCCCTTCAGTCTTTTTATCCATGTGTAAAAATGTTAATTGTAACACAATTATGCTCTTTTCATGCATATCATTTTATATTTTTAATTTTCACTTAGCACTGCTGAGGTCCATTTTGCATAATATTTCACTAAGTGGCTATCCCAGGAAATAATCATTCTTCTCTGTTTACACGGTTGATTCCTTGTCACTGTAAAAAATCACCAAATGGATTTAAATACATGTAAGAAACAAAATGACCCCGAGAAGAACCTCTGTATATCTAACACCTTGTCTGCATTTAGAACTCGTTCCTTAAGATATGCATCCCGAAGTCAAATTCCTGGTTGAAAATGAGTAAATATCACTAGTAAAGATCCTAGTTCATTTGCTCTATTGTTTTCCAAACATGTATCAGTGTAGTGTGGCTGGGATTGTGAGGGTAGCCATTGCATTCAGCCTTGCCAGACAGTGCTTATACATTTGATTTCTGCCCTAATTTCCTAAATCAATTATGAAACTTTTTTTTTTTATTCCTAGGCAAGCTAATCTTTTTCCAAGTGTTCATATTGTATTTTTTTTCCTTCTGTGAATTTCTTTTCATGTCCTTTGATCATTAATATATTTGGGACTCTGCATTTATCTTTCTTATGGCTTCTTATTTAATAAATAAGTTAACCATCATATTTGCTGCAAATATGTTTTTCCTTTGGTAATTTATATTTTGAATGTTTTGCCTATAGATTTAAAAATTGTAATGTAGCTAAATATATTTATCTTTTCATTTTGGAATTTTATTAAAATTTTAAAAAGTATTTCCCACTCCTGGGGCTTCCCTGGTGGCCCAGTGGGTAAGGACACCGCCTTGCAGTGCAAGGGCTGCCGGTTTGATCCCTGGCCTGGGAAGATCCCACGTGCCGCGGAGTGGCTGGACCAATGTGTCCAATTACTGAGCCGGAGCTCTGGAGCGCATGCGCGCAGAGCCCGTGCTCTACGACAACAGAGGCCACTGCGATGGGAGGCCCACAGGGGCCAAAGAACAAAGACGGATAAAAATAGAGAAATGAAAGACCAACAGAAGTGGCCTGCCCACCCCCCTCCCTCCCCAACCCGCCCCTCTCCAAAAAAATAATAAATTAAAAAAAAAAACGTATTTCCCACTCCTGATCTGCTCTCCACTCACCCAAACTTTTAGTGATGTTCAATTCCATATTATCGTCTAAGATTTTGTGGTTTAATATTTTCACAGATAACATATGGGATTTTATTCTAGTGTATGGGGTAAAGCAAAAATCTGTATATATATTTTTCTAGATTTTTAACCAAATGTTCTCAAAACAATTAATTTTATCTTTTTCTTTTCTTTGCATCTAATAGTATTTTTCGACCTATTGTTTTTCTGGTATCATATGTCAAAAATGTCAATCTTACTTAACATTGCTTTGCTTGCAATTTTAATAAAATTGACTGAATTTTTGCTACCAGTATTTTATTCATTTCAGTTGCTCAGTTGTCTCTGAGTCTTTGTAATGCCATGGACTGCAGTAAACCATGCTTCCCTGTCCTCACCATATCCCAGAATTTACTCAAACTCATGTCCATTGACTCAGTGATGCCATCCCACCATCTTGTCCTCTGTCATCCCTTTCTCCTGCCTTCTATTCTTTCCAACATCAAAGTTTTTTCCAATGAGTCATCTTTTTGCATTAGGTGGTCAAAATATTGGAGTTTCAACTTTAGTATCAACCTTTCAATGAATATTCAGGATTGATTTGCTTTAGGATTGACTGGTTTGATCTCCTTGCAGTTCAAGGGACTCTTCAAGAGTCTTTTCCAACCCACAGTTGAAAAGGCATCAGTTCTTCAGCGCTCAATCTTCTTTATGGTCTAACTGTGACATCCACATATGACTACTGGAAAAATCTTAGCTTTGACTATATGGACCTTTGTTGGCAAAATGATGTTTCTGCTTTTTATATGCTATCTAGGTTTGTCATAGCTTTTCTTCCATGGAGCAAGTGGTTAAATTAAATATTGTTTACCATTAAAAGATAATACCTATTCTAATTTTTTAGAAGAATTTTTGAAATTAAGGATAGATTTGAAGTTTTATCAGGTAGTTTTTATAAATCTTTGGAATGACCTACTGATGTGAAGGAATGTCGTACGCACCCTGGTTTTCATTCACTCATGAATCCTCAGAATAAATATTTCTTGGCCTAGACAGGCTCTGTTTTTAACCATATACTGGACATTTTGCTGAGAAGTTTTCACATCTGTATTAATAAGTGCTTGGTTTATAGTTTTATTTGGTATTTATTTTTGGCAAAGTTTTGATTTCACGAAAATATTTGCTTAGAAAAGTTAGGGGAAAGTATGTCATCTTTCTGTGTTCCCAGAAAATGTTTATGTAACATAGAACTTATATCTTCTCAGACGGGTTGAAATAATTTTATTCTTAAAACCACCTAGACTTGAAACCATTTATGGCAAGTAGTTTTTTTTTGATATTTTTTTCAATTTCTCCATCAGTTATTGCTCTATGCATGCTTTATATTTTCTGTTTTTCTTTGTGATTTTTTTCTCACTTAATGTTTTAATTGCTGTTTGGTGTATATATACATATATATACATAGTTTATTTACTTACTTTTTAACTTTATCCATAAATTTTCTATTATTTGAAATAAAGTTCATTTATTTATTTTATTTATTCCATATTTGGTTATTTCAATATAGTCATTTCTGTTTTATATACTTTCACTTATTTTAATCTTTTCTCCTTAAGACTTTTAATACCAACATCTTGAATTAAGTGCTTATTCCATTTATTCCTTCTTTATCTATTTTGAGATAAATGATTATTTTCATATTTTAATTGTTCTAAAAGGCATCAGTTCTTCAGCGCTCAATCTTCTTTATGGTCTAACTGTGACATCCACATATGACTACTGGAAAAATCTTAGCTTTGACTATATGGACCTTTGTTGGCAAAATGATGTTTCTGCTTTTTATATGCTATCTAGGTTTGTCATAGCTTTTCTTCCATGGAGCAAGTGGTTAAATTAAATATTGTTTACCATTAAAAGATAATACCTATTCTAATTTTTTAGAAGAATTTTTGAAATTAAGGATAGATTTGAAGTTTTATCAGGTAGTTTTTATAAATCTTTGGAATGACCTACTGATGTGAAGGAATGTCGTACGCACCCTGGTTTTCATTCACTCATGAATCCTCAGAATAAATATTTCTTGGCCTAGACAGGCTCTGTTTTTAACCATATACTGGACATTTTGCTGAGAAGTTTTCACATCTGTATTAATAAGTGCTTGGTTTATAGTTTTATTTGGTATTTATTTTTGGCAAAGTTTTGATTTCACGAAAATATTTGCTTAGAAAAGTTAGGGGAAAGTATGTCATCTTTCTGTGTTCCCAGAAAATGTTTATGTAACATAGAACTTATATCTTCTCAGACGGGTTGAAATAATTTTATTCTTAAAACCACCTAGACTTGAAACCATTTATGGCAAGTAGTTTTTTTTTGATATTTTTTTCAATTTCTCCATCAGTTATTGCTCTATGCATGCTTTATATTTTCTGTTTTTCTTTGTGATTTTTTTCTCACTTAATGTTTTAATTGCTGTTTGGTGTATATATACATATATATACATAGTTTATTTACTTACTTTTTAACTTTATCCATAAATTTTCTATTATTTGAAATAAAGTTCATTTATTTATTTTATTTATTCCATATTTGGTTATTTCAATATAGTCATTTCTGTTTTATATACTTTCACTTATTTTAATCTTTTCTCCTTAAGACTTTTAATACCAACATCTTGAATTAAGTGCTTATTCCATTTATTCCTTCTTTATCTATTTTGAGATAAATGATTATTTTCATATTTTAATTGTTCTATAAGTCATGTGCTGTTTCATTTCTTTATTTCTTACTTGGATCAATGACTAATTAAATCTTTTCCATAGTTTTGATTGATGCTTTTGTTATTATTAGCCTGAATTTTTATTTATATAGTTTTTCTTGTTCTGTGTACAGAACAATTACAGGGCAAATTTTCTTCATTTTTGGAATTCCAGTTGCTCATAAATTTAAGCTCAACTTTAAATGTTGATGATGATTTTTTTTATTCAATTGATAATTTTTTCTTATATTGATATATCTTATACATCAGATTTTAGATTAAATGAATTTTAAACATTTTCCATATCTTTAAGTCATCAGTTTTGTCTCTTATTTCACCATAAATTTACTAATACCAAACTGAACTTTCTAGTTTTGTTTGGTCCATTCCTTATTGTCTTTCAGACATGTTTGATCAATTTTTGGTGCTTTACCTTTCTCCATTGTTATGTTTTTCTTGCACATTTTACCTCTCTACAATGATTTTTTTCTCATTTAACATTTTTTCCCTTATAAGTACTTCATTGCCTATTATTTCTCCAGCTATTCTTTCCTTTATATTCATATTTTACATTCTCTTATATGTTTGCTAATCCTTTAACTTTCAGTTGTTCCATCATATTTCTTTTACCTTATTTTTATCCTTTAATATACAGAGACATATTTTATCTTCAAAAATTTATAAAACAGGTGACATCAATCTTAAACTATTTTAGTGTACTTGTGATTCATAAAACTATGGAGCTTGATCACGAAAATGCAAGAACTCTAAGATTCGGTTTAGAACAATTTTAACATTTAATCCTTGATCATGTACAAGTAAGATAAAACTACTTGCCTAGATAGTTGAGTGCTCATTACTGGGCCATTTTTATACCCCTAGTTCACTGTTCTCAAATTCCTCTGTACTAGCCTCTTGGGTCCTTGTATAACTCTGGTGATTTCTCCTGAGTTTCCTCTGCCAGCAATTGCCCTTCTCCAGAATCTTGAAGCAAGTTGAGTTCTTAAAGGCTCAGTCTGAGGTCGTTCCCCTGTAAGAAGTGACAGATGGGCTGAAATATGAAATATAGGTAAGAGTCAGTCTCACAAAGGGTGCAGCAGCAATTTTATCCCATCCTGTGTCATTGAATACCACCTATATATAGTCATTTCTACATCATCTCAGGAATTCCAGGAAGATTTCTTCATGCCTCATTTCCCCATGCTTCACAAAGGCAATCCATCAGCAAACTGTTGATTCTTCTGGCATTACATAGCAGAATCAGGAGCCTGTCTCCACAGCATCTGCACTGACCTAGTTCAGCTAACTGATGCCTGAGCTACTGTAATGGCACGCACCCTCACTGGCATATCTCTCTAACCTCTGCCTCCATCCTCTATCCCAGGAAGAGTGATCATTTTAATTTAGACATCAAAAGGTGTCCATCTCTGCTTGGAATTTTCTTTTACCTCTTATGGTGTTCAAAATAAAATCAAAATATTTTAATATAAACCTAAAATGTTTTACTTCTGCCCACCTATCCAATGTCTATTGTTCCTTCAGACATGTTTGATCAATTTTTGGTGCTTTACCTTTCTCCATTGTTATGTTTTTCTTGCACATTTTACCTCTCTACAATGATTTTTTTCTCATTTAACATTTTTTCCCTTATAAGTACTTCATTGCCTATTATTTCTCCAGCTATTCTTTCCTTTATATTCATATTTTACATTCTCTTATATGTTTGCTAATCCTTTAACTTTCAGTTGTTCCATCATATTTCTTTTACCTTATTTTTATCCTTTAATATACAGAGACATATTTTATCTTCAAAAATTTATAAAACAGGTGACATCAATCTTAAACTATTTTAGTGTACTTGTGATTCATAAAACTATGGAGCTTGATCACGAAAATGCAAGAACTCTAAGATTCGGTTTAGAACAATTTTAACATTTAATCCTTGATCATGTACAAGTAAGATAAAACTACTTGCCTAGATAGTTGAGTGCTCATTACTGGGCCATTTTTATACCCCTAGTTCACTGTTCTCAAATTCCTCTGTACTAGCCTCTTGGGTCCTTGTATAACTCTGGTGATTTCTCCTGAGTTTCCTCTGCCAGCAATTGCCCTTCTCCAGAATCTTGAAGCAAGTTGAGTTCTTAAAGGCTCAGTCTGAGGTCGTTCCCCTGTAAGAAGTGACAGATGGGCTGAAATATGAAATATAGGTAAGAGTCAGTCTCACAAAGGGTGCAGCAGCAATTTTATCCCATCCTGTGTCATTGAATACCACCTATATATAGTCATTTCTACATCATCTCAGGAATTCCAGGAAGATTTCTTCATGCCTCATTTCCCCATGCTTCACAAAGGCAATCCATCAGCAAACTGTTGATTCTTCTGGCATTACATAGCAGAATCAGGAGCCTGTCTCCACAGCATCTGCACTGACCTAGTTCAGCTAACTGATGCCTGAGCTACTGTAATGGCACGCACCCTCACTGGCATATCTCTCTAACCTCTGCCTCCATCCTCTATCCCAGGAAGAGTGATCATTTTAATTTAGACATCAAAAGGTGTCCATCTCTGCTTGGAATTTTCTTTTACCTCTTATGGTGTTCAAAATAAAATCAAAATATTTTAATATAAACCTAAAATGTTTTACTTCTGCCCACCTCAACCTTGTCTTCTTATTCAGTCTCTAAGTCCTGTCTGACTCTTTATCACCCTGTAAACTGTAGCACACCAGGCTTCTTGGTCCTCCACTATCTTCTGGAGTTTACTCAAATTCAGTTCCACTCAATTGGTGATGCTGACCATCTCATTCTCTGCTGTCCCGTTCTCCTCCTGCCTTCAATCTTTCCCAGCAACAAAGACTTTTCCAATGAGTCATCTCTTCACATCAGGTGGCCAAAGTATTGGAGCTTCAGTCCTTCCACTGAATCTTCAGGGCTGATTTCTTTTGAGATTGACTGGTTTGATTGCCTTATAGTAAAAGGAGCTCTCAAGACTCTTCTCAAGCACCACGATTTGAATGCATCAATTCTACAGTTCTCAGCCTTCTTTATGGTCTAGTTCTCACATCCATACATGACTATTTATAAAAACCATAGCCTCGACTATATGTACCTCTGTCAGCACAGTGATATCTCTGCTTTTTAATACCCTGTGTAGGTTTTTCAAGTTACCTTCCAAGGGACAAGTGTCTTTGAATTTCATGGCTGCAGTTGTTATCTGCAGTCATTTTGGAACCCACAAAAATAAAATCTGTCACTGCTTCCACTTTTTCCCTTTCTATTTGCCGTGAAGTGATGGGACCAAATGCGTGATCTTAGTTTTTTTTTAATGTTGGGTTTCAAGCCACCTTTTTCACCCTCATCAAGAGGGTCTTTAGTTCCTCTTCACTTTCTGTCATTAGAATGATATTATCTGCATATCTAAGGTTGTTAATATTTCTGCCAGCCATTTTGATTCCTCTCATCCAAACTGTCATCTCATATGATGTACTCTGCTTATAAGTAATAAGCAGCTTGACAATATACAGCCTTGTCTCCTCCCTTCCTATTTTGACTCACTCACTTGTTTTGAAAGGGGCGAATAGGCAGATTTGGTTAGGAGGGCAGAGGTTTCCAAGGAAGAGGAGGAGGAGGAACAAACATTTTCTAGCCTAAAATGTTTGCCATGATAAAGATCTACTCTGAAACTCACTTTATAATCTTATTAAGGCAAACTATTTTGCATTGGAATGTCTCATCTAATCATGATGTCCAGAGACCATCCTTTGGCTAATCTTATGTTAATGTTGTGAGTGTGGATCTAGTAAGACCTTATTTAAAATTTTTCCTTTACTTCTTGGTCCTCCACTATCTTCTGGAGTTTACTCAAATTCAGTTCCACTCAATTGGTGATGCTGACCATCTCATTCTCTGCTGTCCCGTTCTCCTCCTGCCTTCAATCTTTCCCAGCAACAAAGACTTTTCCAATGAGTCATCTCTTCACATCAGGTGGCCAAAGTATTGGAGCTTCAGTCCTTCCACTGAATCTTCAGGGCTGATTTCTTTTGAGATTGACTGGTTTGATTGCCTTATAGTAAAAGGAGCTCTCAAGACTCTTCTCAAGCACCACGATTTGAATGCATCAATTCTACAGTTCTCAGCCTTCTTTATGGTCTAGTTCTCACATCCATACATGACTATTTATAAAAACCATAGCCTCGACTATATGTACCTCTGTCAGCACAGTGATATCTCTGCTTTTTAATACCCTGTGTAGGTTTTTCAAGTTACCTTCCAAGGGACAAGTGTCTTTGAATTTCATGGCTGCAGTTGTTATCTGCAGTCATTTTGGAACCCACAAAAATAAAATCTGTCACTGCTTCCACTTTTTCCCTTTCTATTTGCCGTGAAGTGATGGGACCAAATGCGTGATCTTAGTTTTTTTTTAATGTTGGGTTTCAAGCCACCTTTTTCACCCTCATCAAGAGGGTCTTTAGTTCCTCTTCACTTTCTGTCATTAGAATGATATTATCTGCATATCTAAGGTTGTTAATATTTCTGCCAGCCATTTTGATTCCTCTCATCCAAACTGTCATCTCATATGATGTACTCTGCTTATAAGTAATAAGCAGCTTGACAATATACAGCCTTGTCTCCTCCCTTCCTATTTTGACTCACTCACTTGTTTTGAAAGGGGCGAATAGGCAGATTTGGTTAGGAGGGCAGAGGTTTCCAAGGAAGAGGAGGAGGAGGAACAAACATTTTCTAGCCTAAAATGTTTGCCATGATAAAGATCTACTCTGAAACTCACTTTATAATCTTATTAAGGCAAACTATTTTGCATTGGAATGTCTCATCTAATCATGATGTCCAGAGACCATCCTTTGGCTAATCTTATGTTAATGTTGTGAGTGTGGATCTAGTAAGACCTTATAGCTTTAAAATATTCTTTTGATCCATTGTTAATAACCAACTGAAAAACTGCTAAATGTCTCACCTAAACTAGCTGCTGGGGTACTCCTCTATCCCCCTTCCAATTCCTTTAGCTGGAAGCTTTCTTCATCCTTTTTTTCTTTAATAAAACTTATAATGCACAAAGCTGAGTGACCAAAGGCAAGTCTTTTGATCCCAGAGTGAAAATCTCCTTTGGAGATCATGAATCTGACATCATTCATCATAAAGTATCTACCATCATCTGTCAGTTCCATGTCCTATTCTAGCTGTTGCTTCTTGACCTGCATTTAGGTTTCTCAGAAGACAAGTAAGGTGATATAGTTCTCGCATCTCTTGTATAATTTTCCACAGGTCTTTTGTGTGTGTGTGTGTGTGAACCCCACAGTGAAAGGATTTACTGTAGTCAATGAAACAGAATTGGATGTTTTTCTGGAATTCCCTTGCTTTCTCCAAGATCCAATGGATGTTGGCAGTTTGATTCCTGGATCCTCTGTCTCTTTGAACTCAGCTTGTGTATCTGGAAGTTTTTCATTCATGTACTGCTGATGCCTAGTATGCAAAATGAGTGCAATTATATGGTAGCTTGAACATTCTTTGGTATTGCCCTTCTTTGGGATTGGAAAGAAAGCTTACCTTTTCCGGTCCTGTGGCCACTGCTGAGTTCTCCGCATTTGCTAACATATTGAGTGCAACACTTTAAGAGCATCATCTTTTAGGATTTTAAATAGCTCAACTGGCTAGGTCAGGAGAAGCCAGTTGCCATGGAATATTTCTGCCAGCCATTTTGACTCAAAAGCTTATAAGTAATAAGCAGCTTGACAATATACAGCCTTGTCTCCTCCCTTCCTATTTTGACTCACTCACTTGTTTTGAAAGGGGCGAATAGGCAGATTTGGTTAGGAGGGCAGAGGTTTCCAAGGAAGAGGAGGAGGAGGAACAAACATTTTCTAGCCTAAAATGTTTGCCATGATAAAGATCTACTCTGAAACTCACTTTATAATCTTATTAAGGCAAACTATTTTGCATTGGAATGTCTCATCTAATCATGATGTCCAGAGACCATCCTTTGGCTAATCTTATGTTAATGTTGTGAGTGTGGATCTAGTAAGACCTTATAGCTTTAAAATATTCTTTTGATCCATTGTTAATAACCAACTGAAAAACTGCTAAATGTCTCACCTAAACTAGCTGCTGGGGTACTCCTCTATCCCCCTTCCAATTCCTTTAGCTGGAAGCTTTCTTCATCCTTTTTTTCTTTAATAAAACTTATAATGCACAAAGCTGAGTGACCAAAGGCAAGTCTTTTGATCCCAGAGTGAAAATCTCCTTTGGAGATCATGAATCTGACATCATTCATCATAAAGTATCTACCATCATCTGTCAGTTCCATGTCCTATTCTAGCTGTTGCTTCTTGACCTGCATTTAGGTTTCTCAGAAGACAAGTAAGGTGATATAGTTCTCGCATCTCTTGTATAATTTTCCACAGGTCTTTTGTGTGTGTGTGTGTGTGTGAACCCCACAGTGAAAGGATTTACTGTAGTCAATGAAACAGAATTGGATGTTTTTCTGGAATTCCCTTGCTTTCTCCAAGATCCAATGGATGTTGGCAGTTTGATTCCTGGATCCTCTGTCTCTTTGAACTCAGCTTGTGTATCTGGAAGTTTTTCATTCATGTACTGCTGATGCCTAGTATGCAAAATGAGTGCAATTATATGGTAGCTTGAACATTCTTTGGTATTGCCCTTCTTTGGGATTGGAAAGAAAGCTTACCTTTTCCGGTCCTGTGGCCACTGCTGAGTTCTCCGCATTTGCTAACATATTGAGTGCAACACTTTAAGAGCATCATCTTTTAGGATTTTAAATAGCTCAACTGGCTAGGTCAGGAGAAGCCAGTTGCCATGTAAGCTTCCTTTTGGAGATGCTCAGTGGCAAAAAACCTGAGTCAACAGTCATCAAAGAATTGAGGCTCTTGGTCCAATATTCCATGAGAAACCGATTCTTGCCAACAACCACTTGAGTTACTATCTTTTCCCCAACATATCAGGAAACAGCTTTTGTAAAATGTTAATGAGTCTTTGCTACAATAAGGTTGGCTGTCTTCATTTCACATTCTTTTTTTGAGCTAAAACGTATTCTTCAACCAGTAAACTGGTAGCTTGTTACTAATTGACTGATTCAATAAATACGTACAAAGTGACTGCTACGTTCCAGTTACTGAGTTAGGCATAGGAATAAAGCAATGTAATGAAACACACAAAGCCATTCCACTGGCACAGCTTATGTTGTAGAAAGTAGAGACAGACATTGCAAATGTAAGATACGTTACATAGTGATGAATGTTCTGGAGGCAAATGGAGCAATGGGAGCAGGAAGTGTCAGTGGTGTTCTGAGTCACTATTCTATTTTTTTTAAATTTTGGCCTCTTTTATTGGTCCTTCATTTATTTATTTTCATCCATCCTAATTCCTTGACCTGTGTGGGCCGCCCATCACAGTGGCCTCTCTCATTGCAGAGTATAAGCTCTGGGCACATGTGCTCTAGACTCTGACTTGTAATTGGACACACAGGTCCAACTGCTCTGCGGCATGTGGAATCTTCCCATGCAAGGGATTGAACTGGTGCCCCTTGCACTGCAAGGTGGACTCTTTACCCACTGGACCACCAGGAAAGCCCACGATTCTATTTTGAGTGTGGTCAAAACAATACTTCCTGAGAAGATGATATTTGAACAGTGACTCCAAAGGAGAGAGAGAGTCACTCTACAGGGGGAACATATTCCAGGTAGAAAAAAAATCCTACATAAAGTCCTAAAGTGGGCATACTTGAATCCACTAAGACTATATTGCATTGTCCTCTGTCCATGGAATTCTCCAGGCAAGAATACTGGAGTGGGTTGCCATTTCCTTCTCCAGGGACTCTTCCTACCTAGGGATCAAACCTGGGTCTCCTGCATTGCAGGCAGATTCTTTACCATCTGAGCCACCAGGATGATAAAAACTGCCTATGCGGGCTTCCCTGGTGGTCCAGTGGGTAAGGATACCACCTTGCAGTGCAAGGGGCTCCAGTTCGATCCCTGGCCTGGGAAGAGCCCATGTACCACAGAGCAGCTGGACCGATGTGTCCAACTACCCAACTACCGAGCGACAGAGGCCACTGCAATGGGTGGCCCACACAGGCCAAAGAACAAAGATGGATGAAAATAGATGAATGAAAGACCAATAGAAGTGGCCAAAAAAAAAAAAAAAAAAAAAGCCTATGTATTGCATATGGAATGTGAGAATGTGAGAGAATGAGGGACTTGAAGATACATCTAAGGTTTCCTGCTGAGTGTCTGGATGAACCAAATTACCTTTCACTGACATGGAAAGGTCTGTGTTTCTTTTTATTTTGGAGGGAGAATATGAGTAATTAGAATTTATTTTGTACTCATGTTCTGGATAATATGTTATCGTTCACTTTTTTTCTGACCAGTTGATCTTTCTAGAATGTCCCATCACCCACTCCTTGTCAGGTTAACTTTCACAGGTGATACTGTCTTCCATGGAAGCATCGCCTTCTCTGGATGCCCCCTGCTCTAGTAGACTCCATGCTTATCCTGGTTACAAAACCTAACAAAATTGTTTCTTCCAACTCTTTCTGTTTAGAGTGCAGACTTCTAGAGAACACGATTTATACTCTATTTATCCTTTTAAATCCAGAGTATAAGCTCTGGGCACATGTGCTCTAGACTCTGACTTGTAATTGGACACACAGGTCCAACTGCTCTCGGCATGTGGAATCTTCCCATGCAAGGGATTGAACTGGTGCCCCTTGCACTGCAAGGTGGACTCTTTACCCACTGGACCACCAGGAAAGCCCACGATTCTATTTTGAGTGTGGTCAAAACAATACTTCCTGAGAAGATGATATTTGAACAGTGACTCCAAAGGAGAGAGAGAGTCACTCTACAGGGGAACATATTCCAGGTAGAAAAAATCCTACATAAAGTCCTAAAGTGGGCATACTTGAATCCACTAAGACTATATTGCATTGTCCTCTGTCCATGGAATTCTCCAGGCAAGAATACTGGAGTGGGTTGCCATTTCCTTCTCCAGGGACTCTTCCTACCTAGGGATCAAACCTGGGTCTCCTGCATTGCAGGCAGATTCTTTACCATCTGAGCCACCAGGATGATAAAAACTGCCTATGCGGGCTTCCCTGGTGGTCCAGTGGGTAAGGATACCACCTTGCAGTGCAAGGGGCTCCAGTTCGATCCCTGGCCTGGGAAGAGCCCATGTACCACAGAGCAGCTGGACCGATGTGTCCAACTACCCAACTACCGAGCGACAGAGGCCACTGCAATGGGTGGCCCACACAGGCCAAAGAACAAAGATGGATGAAAATAGATGAATGAAAGACCAATAGAAGTGGCCAAAAAAAAAAAAAAAAAAAGCCTATGTATTGCATATGGAATGTGAGAATGTGAGAGAATGAGGGACTTGAAGATACATCTAAGGTTTCCTGCTGAGTGTCTGGATGAACCAAATTACCTTTCACTGACATGGAAAGGTCTGTGTTTCTTTTTATTTTGGAGGGAGAATATGAGTAATTAGAATTTATTTTGTACTCATGTTCTGGATAATATGTTATCGTTCACTTTTTTTCTGACCAGTTGATCTTTCTAGAATGTCCCATCACCCACTCCTTGTCAGGTTAACTTTCACAGGTGATACTGTCTTCCATGGAAGCATCGCCTTCTCTGGATGCCCCCTGCTCTAGTAGACTCCATGCTTATCCTGGTTACAAAACCTAACAAAATTGTTTCTTCCAACTCTTTCTGTTTAGAGTGCAGACTTCTAGAGAACACGATTTATACTCTATTTATCCTTTTAAATCCAGTGCCCAGCAGAGTGCCAGTCACCACGCTGGCAGTCAATAAAATAGTTGTTGGAGTAGCATGGAAACCTACACTATCATATGTGAAAAAGATAGCCATTGTCATTGTGCTGTGGGAATAGGAGATCCTACAGGGGTGCTGTAAGATGGCCTGGAGGGATGAGACAGGGTGGGTGGGGAGTGGGGTGGGGTGGGGTGATGGGGTGATTGGGAGTGGGGTAGAGGAAGGATGGGAGCCAGAGATATACATATGACTAATCTGGGATTATACATATCTATAAACAACAAAACACTGTAAAAGTAAAAAGCAAAATAAAATTTAAAAAAATAATAAAATTAAAACATTTTTAAAAATACAGAGTTGTTGAGTAAGTGAAGAAAAGGATTAAAGAAATTTAACAAAGAGGTGATGCAAAGAGTAAAGCATTTTCCAGGCATGGACAATGAAATAACACAAAATATTTGGTGAACTTCAAATGGATAAAATTGCTGAGACAGAGAGTGTGTAACTGTGTTGGAGTGGAAGAGAATGGTGGGAACAATGGTGAGGGTTACATAGATTGTTTATGAGATTGAGAAGTTTTTCAGCATATTTATTATTCATTTGTAGTTTGGTGTTATCTTTTTAGTTGTGTTAATTTTTAAATTTTTATGCTTATTATTCTTTATTAACTATCTTGAGGTATCTGCTAATACATTAAAAGAAAAAATTCTTTTCAAGAAATCGTCATTAAACATGACTAAATTACTTCTAGTATTTAAAGTCCTTGTTAAATTGGCTATTTCTCATTTAAGTACCTACCTTTACCAAGAAATCTGTTTCAAGGACAGATAGTTCATTTGGGGCAATAAGATTTACACTTAATTCTGATAAAACTGGCAGTGTAGTTCTTTTCTAAAAAAAAGTCAGAGTATATGCAAATACAACCATTAGAAATTAATAATAAATCCATCAGTGTAGTTCTTTTTATTACTTGATTCTACACAACATTATAACTTATTTAAAGAGGTGTATTAAGCTTGGAAATGGAAACTTAGGCTGTGGAATTCTTTTCAACTGCTCCACTCTTTATAATTGCAAAGTTTAGAAAATAATATTGTAAAAAAATTAAAACAGGGGCTTCCCTAGTGATCCAGTAGGTGGAGGGTCCACCTTGCAGTGCAGAGGGCACCGGTTGGATCCCTGACCTGGGAGAATCCCACGTGCTGCAGAGCTGTTGGACTGGTATGCCCACTTGCGAGCCAGCGCTCTGGAGTACATGTGCCTGGAGCTGATGTTCAGCGGCGGAAAAGGCCACTGCAGTGGGCGGCCCACACAAGCCAAAGAATAAAGATGGATGGAAAAAAAATGAGGCCAAAATTAAAAATAAATAAATAAATAAAACTTATTAAGAAAAAAATTGAAACAGAAAACTCAATTAAATGGAGTTGACAAACCAGCAGGGGGAGCTCTCATGCCCGGTGACCTTGACAGACCCGAACAAGAAAAAGAAAGACCTCCTCTTCTTCCTTGGCCTAATAAAATCCACAGATTCTGTTTTATAGCCCTCTCAACTTCCTTTTTTCCCCTTTAAAATAGTGTTCTCTTGCCTTCTGGGAACTTGTATGTAGGTTCACTATGGTTACCAACCTCAAATTGCCATTCTTTGCTAATTCTGAATAAAGCCATTATTTACTGGAAAAATAACTGGCATCTATTTGTTTTAGAACAACATTTTGTGACCCATAAGGGCCCAGAGAAGATATCTGTTGGTTGCAGGGATGATGAGCAAAAAGATAAGGTACCCACAATTGAGCCCTAGTTGTTCACTGCTATTTTCACAGACTCTGGAGTTTGAAGTCTTATCTTTTTCATAAACCTGAGTTTCTGTCCTCTTTGTGTTTGAAGCTCTCATGGCTGTATTTGCATCTACTTTAAGGTTTTGTCCATTCTGGTTAAGGCCTTATTCTGTATGCAACTACTCAGTTGGCATTTTGGTCTAATTTTGAAATTAGACTGTTTCAGCTGAAATTGGTTAGACTTTGACCCATTCTCTTAGAATAGGGGCTGCTTCATCAGAGCTGTGCCCTTTTCAGTCATTGATCTGTTCCTTTGGAATAAGGGTTGTTCTATGAAAATTTCCTAAAAAGCCCTTGGCCTGGCTCCTCCAAGACAAATTTGTTCCCTTAGTACTGGCTGGTGTTAAGTTTCCAGGTTATTTGAACTGTTTGTGCTGTAAGATATTTGAGGTATAATTGGTCTAGGCTGTTTGAAAATTATTTTCTTACTTTACAGAAAAACCTCTGAGAAATAGGAGCCCAGTTATCTAAATATGAGGGCACCACCATTCACCCTACAGGAACTGTGGCTGATTTTATGCTCAAAAACCGCAGTCCTTTTGACCAAAAGCAATTTAGAATATCAATGGCAATTATGGAGAACTTCCATAGCTTGAAATGCTCAGTCTTCTTAAAATTGAGCTGGAACACCATAGCTCAATAATTTCGGAACTGAATGGAATGACTAATTCAATTGGCTATTTTAGACATTCAAATATTATCAGGAGCCTAAAATTGCTTCTCTAAAATAATGCTTTAAGATGAATTGAGAAAAACAATTAAAGAAAGAAAAGTGGATTCTGAATCCTTCTGCTCTTCTTCCTTGGGGTTTTGTCTCAAGCTCTGCCTCTGGTTCCATCTTCCTTTTCCCCTTTCTATGCCTCCTACACCTCCACTGTATCCTCAACTCCCTCATACTGGTTCTCTCACTGAACCTCTCTTCTCTGAAAATCTCTCCAGCCCTTTTTCTTGAACCTATGATAAACTGTCCCTTTAAACTTAAGTGTTCTGAGGATCCAGAAGCTGAATCTTTATTTCTTATATTCCTTGGAGTAAAGCTGAACTGAAAGCTATAGTCAAAGGTTTTCCCGAAGCAATCAAAGACTCTCCCAGATTTGTTGAAAATTTTAATATAGTCATTCAAACTATGAACCTAATTTTTCTGACTTACATTAGCTGGTTCATAGGCTTTTCAGTGAAGACTAGGCCCAGCTTTAGGATGAAAATGGCTAGAGAAAATGCTGAAAGGATTTTGGAATCACAGCTGGGAGACCAGCCTAATAAGCTATATGATCAAGCTTGAGCGGTTGCTAGGTGACCTCATCAAGCCTTTCCCAAAGCCTGTTGATTGGAACAAAATTCAAGCTTGCACACAAAAATCTGAAGAACATGTTCATAACTATTAGAGTTGATGTCAGATTATTTTGAAAGGAAATACTTGTTTCCCTTTAAATGTTAATTCTACCCAAGTAAAATTTTAACTCTGTATTTATTAATAAGCTGAACTCAGAGCTTTTCATTGTAGTAAAAATGACCAGGGTGAACTAGGAAACTATGTCCAATCTAGATTTTAGTTAGCCTAGCAAACCAGTTTTCTGATATTCTAGATGAGTCATCTAAAAGGAAGACCACTAAAATGCTTAGTCTTCAACTGCAGCTATTGAAGGTTCCTACATGAAATCCTCCTACTGCCTGCTATTGTTGCAAAGACACAGGGCATTGGAAGAGAGATTATTACAAATTCAAGCACTTCAGGTGCCTTCAGACCTCTAACCAGCCTTTCCGGCATTCTCCTAACTCTCAACGATGAGGCTCAAAGGAATAACAGAGGCGCTTCCAGATCCTCCCTCTTAATTGGAGAAAAAAACCCTCCAGACGGGAGATGAATCTCTTAGTCCTAATTGAAAATAGTGCCACACTCTGATGCTCAACCCCACTACTATAAAATGGCCTCTATCTCAGATCACTAAAACAGTTTCAGTGGGGTTGTTGGGGCTGGATTTCTCATGAAATCCCCTCTCTGAACAAGTTTCTTTTGTTAGTCCCTTTGAGAGACACACACCCCTTTCTCCATAGCTCCTCTGAACTTATCCATCTGTAGGCTTTCCTCCCTGCTTGTTCCATACAGAGTAGTTTGGTGGTCTCATCTGATGATTCACAGGAAGGTTCTTCCTGGGTTCATATACTTGTGCCAGGGACTACACGAGGCTCTGAGGACTCTCACACAGTATGATCAACACCTAGCTCCTGGACAATTCCCAGTGTGGGATTCACTTGCAAGCAGAGGTGAAGAGCATGATTCAGCCTACTTGTGCGAGGTGACCTCATCAAGCCTTTCCCAAAGCCTGTTGATTGGAACAAAGTTCAAGCTTGCACACAAAAATCTGAAGAACATGTTCATAACTATTAGAGTTGATGTCAGATTATTTTGAAAGGAAATACTTGTTTCCCTTTAAATGTTAATTCTACCCAAGTAAAATTTTAACTCTGTATTTATTAATAAGCTGAACTCAGAGCTTTTCATTGTAGTAAAAATGACCAGGGTGAACTAGGAAACTATGTCCAATCTAGATTTTAGTTAGCCTAGCAAACCAGTTTTCTGATATTCTAGATGAGTCATCTAAAAGGAAGACCACTAAAATGCTTAGTCTTCAACTGCAGCTATTGAAGGTTCCTACATGAAATCCTCCTACTGCCTGCTATTGTTGCAAAGACACAGGGCATTGGAAGAGAGATTATTACAAATTCAAGCACTTCAGGTGCCTTCAGACCTCTAACCAGCCTTTCCGGCATTCTCCTAACTCTCAACGATGAGGCTCAAAGGAATAACAGAGGCGCTTCCAGATCCTCCCTCTTAATTGGAGAAAAAAACCCTCCAGACGGGAGATGAATCTCTTAGTCCTAATTGAAAATAGTGCCACACTCTGATGCTCAACCCCACTACTATAAAATGGCCTCTATCTCAGATCACTAAAACAGTTTCAGTGGGGTTGTTGGGGGTGGATTTCTCATGAAATCCTCTCTCTGAACAAGTTTCTTTTTGTTAGTCCCTTTGAGAGACACACACCCCTTTCTCCATAGCTCCTCTGAACTTATCCATCTGTAGGCTTTCCTCCCTGCTTGTTCCATACAGAGTAGTTTGGTGGTCTCATCTGATGATTCACAGGAAGGTTCTTCCTGGGTTCATATACTTGTGCCAGGGACTACACGAGGCTCTGAGGACTCTCACACAGTATGATCAACACCTAGCTCCTGGACAATTCCCAGTGTGGGATTCACTTGCAAGCAGAGGTGAAGAGCATGATTCAGCCTACTTGTGCTAGATATCATCAAAGCAGCAGAGATAGAGTGGAAGAAGGGACACCATCTTCATGAGCTCACCCTTTTCACACCTGATCCAGATTAGAACCTGGGAAGCACCTAGATTAGTGGGGGGCCTCGATCAGCTAGTTTCCACATCTGAACTTGATCTCAGCCTAGGGGTGTATTTATCAGACATCTGTGGGACCCTAGACAAAAAGTCTGGCTTCCCAGGTGGCGCTAGTCGTAAGCAACCACTTGACAATGCAAGAGCTGTAAGAGATGCCAGTTTGATTCCTGGGTTGGAAAAAGTCCCCAGAGAAGGGTATGGTAACCCACTCCAGTATTCTCTCTTGGAGAATCCCATGGAAAGAGGAGCCTGGCAGGCTACCATCCATAGGGTTGCAAAGAGTCAGACATGACTGAAGCAACTTATGACAGCACAGACAATATGTCTAGGTCTGAGCACTGGGGTAAGAAGGAATGATGAACACATACATGGTACCCCTGCAGTGATTACTCATGGCCAGGGTTCCTATCCCTGTGAGTGGGAAGACACAGGATTTGGACCTGAGAATTCCAAGGCCATTTCAGAGAAACTCTCAATATGATGACTCTTGGTCATAGAGAAAAGTAGCAAGGACCACCTTGACTCTGGGATCAGCCCCTAACCCTTTCCTGAGCTCTCCCTGCACTGGAACCCATGACCCCCACCCCTCAACACACATCACCTTCAACTAGAATGTTCTACAACTACCCTGGCTATATGGTGCAAGATCTCTTCAGTTTAAATGCTTTTCTGGACCACAAAATCATTCGTTAATACTGTCTAGCAAAAGACTAGCTGTTAGGCAACTTTTAGAAGAAGATGAAAAGTAAACGCTGGTTCCTGTCCTAGCATGAGCACAAATAGGCTCAGAACCTCCCAACTCTGGCCAGACCCTGTAGTTTGTTCCCACTGACCCACATCAGACTCGATTCCTGTTTTCTGCGTCTCACCAGTTTCCATGAAGGAACGTGCCTGGTGTATCACAGTAGATGGAGATGGCAACAGGACAAAGGAAGCTACTCTCTGTAGACATTTAGGAAAGTATCATTCTCACCCAAGCTGTCATGCCTGCATTCACTTAGAACGAGCATGAATATCGATGAACAGATGGCGGTGACTGGATGCAGGTGGTGAGGCTGTACTAATTCTCCTCATCATAAGGCTTAGGAAGTCATCACTCCTCTAACTTCCTGTGCTGTGGGTATCAGAAGAAACCAAGGCCCTGCCTTTGTTATGCCATTTCATCTGCCCCTCTCTATCTCTTCCCTATTAATGTCCTGCCCAAGGCTCTGGGCCCTGCTTTTACCAATGGAATCCACTGCTGCTCTCTCTGGATTTCTAGAGTTGGTGCTTCTTGGCATTCTTGCTTTAGCATTACTCACTTTAGTATATAATCAGGTATAGGTAGGATTCCTTCAAATATCACTGGGAAACTGTGATCTATAGACTAAGGATTTCTAGAACAATTCTATTGTGAGAAGTTTGTTTCTTGGGGGAAAGAAGATATCTTTTTAAAGAAGCAGTCTCATTTTTTGTTTTCTGAGGGAAAGATATCAACACCCAGGTAGCAATCAGATTTGATTAAAATACATGCATTTCACAAAATTCGAGATGCAAAAAGATTCTCAGGTCATAATTTACCTGATTTTATATTTATTCTGACTTAAAACAACTCCCTTGACCTGTTACTTGGGAAAGCCCAGGCTCTATTTCCTCTGGCAGTTTCAACATGGTACATGTGGCCACTCTCCTGTCACACTGCCAAGTTTCTTTTTCTCCACCTTGCAACACACAGCCTCCCCTTTATCTTCCTAAAAAGAGATTTCAGTGCCAACCCTGATGTTCAGCACCCACCCTGAAGAAGACCTCTGGCTTCTCTCTTCTTTGCATGCAGGACTTCTTTTCTTGCACATAGAAATCAGGAGTGTCATAACTGGTGGGAACTTTCCACAAGACAGGGACATTTTCAGCACAATGTAGTCCCAACTCTGGCCAGACCCTGTAGTTTGTTCCCACTGGCCCACATCAGACTCGGTTCCTGTTTTCCGCGGCTCCCCAGTTTCCATGAAGGAACGTGCCTGGTGTATCACAGTAGATGGAGATGGCAACAGGACAAAGGAAGCTACTCTCTGTAGACATTTAGGAAAGTATCATTCTCACCCAAGCTGTCATGCCTGCATTCACTTAGAACGAGCATGAATATCGATGAACAGATGGCGGTGACTGGATGCAGGTGGTGAGGCTGTACTAATTCTCCTCATCATAAGGCTTAGGAAGTCATCACTCCTCTAACTTCCTGTGCTGTGGGTATCAGAAGAAACCAAGGCCCTGCCTTTGTTATGCCATTTCATCTGCCCCTCTCTATCTCTTCCCTATTAATGTCCTGCCCAAGGCTCTGGGCCCTGCTTTTACCAATGGAATCCACTGCTGCTCTCTCTGGATTTCTAGAGTTGGTGCTTCTTGGCATTCTTGCTTTAGCATTACTCACTTTAGTATATAATCAGGTATAGGTAGGATTCCTTCAAATATCACTGGGAAACTGTGATCTATAGACTAAGGATTTCTAGAACAATTCTATTGTGAGAAGTTTGTTTCTTGGGGGAAAGAAGATATCTTTTTAAAGAAGCAGTCTCATTTTTTGTTTTCTGAGGGAAAGATATCAACACCCAGGTAGCAATCAGATTTGATTAAAATACATGCATTTCACAAAATTCGAGATGCAAAAAGATTCTCAGGTCATAATTTACCTGATTTTATATTTATTCTGACTTAAAACAACTCCCTTGACCTGTTACTTGGGAAAGCCCAGGCTCTATTTCCTCTGGCAGTTTCAACATGGTACATGTGGCCACTCTCCTGTCACACTGCCAAGTTTCTTTTTCTCCACCTTGCAACACACAGCCTCCCCTTTATCTTCCTAAAAAGAGATTTCAGTGCCAACCCTGATGTTCAGCACCCACCCTGAAGAAGACCTCTGGCTTCTCTCTTCTTTGCATGCAGGACTTCTTTTCTTGCACATAGAAATCAGGAGTGTCATAACTGGTGGGAACTTTCCACAAGACAGGGACATTTTCTATTCTTGGAAATATTTTCTGAAGCAAAACATTAAGTCCCAGCTGGTGAACCTTGGAGTGAGATTATCCCAGCTTTGTCTGGAGGCTTCTCTTTTCTCAGATTCCTTCAGAACTGGCTAAAGCACATAGATCCAACATTGCCTACAAGCAAAAGGAAGGCACCCTGCCTCAGCATTCCAGCTATGATGGCGGGAGGATTAAATCTGAGGCCCATACAATAAAAGAGCTTGGGACATATGGAGAAGGGCAGAAAGGAAGCTACATTAGAGAAAGTATCTCTTTAAAGCTGAATTTTCTGAAGTAGCAATGGCTGGGGTTGCCACAATCTCAGGCCTTGCAAGTGACCCACACAGGGAGAATTGTGGAAAAGGATTAAAATTGTAATTTGTGCCAAACTTGTAGTAGAAATTTAGAGTCTCTCCCAGGAGGCAGAAGTTGTGAGAGAAAGGGCATAGGATTCGCAAGTGAAGGGTTAATCTACGGTGCCTAGTTCCTCATTTGCTGGCTATGCAACTCTTCATAATTCATCCCTGTTCTCAAGCCTCTTTTTTTTTTTTCTCATAAGTTAAATAAATACAGTTGTAGATTCTTTTCTTGTGTATAATCAATCAAAATGTCATGAGCTGGATGTAAAGACCTACTCAGAATTGAAGATTTATTATTAAATAAAGTGGTTATTGTCACAGTAATAAGGATTATGAAACACAGTTTTGTCCACTTAGAACTCCATGTGAAATTTATCCTGGATGGCAATGGTGCTTTTCTCCTGGCTTTTTGAGGTATATTTAGCATACAGTATTCTTCATATATGTAAGACTTACAATTTGATAAATTCTGACATACATTCTACAGTATAATAAGGATTGTATCTGGTTTCTGTTCTTGGTTCTTGGCAGAGAGCTTCAAAATTCCTTGAAATTTCCTGAGTGGTAAAAATGCCTTTGTTATGTCATGATGTTTTGGTTGTGGTTGTGGGCCCTTAGGCAGTTTCAGGAGGGGAGTAAAAGACCTACTGTGTGGTCAACTGATTGTAACATGATGCCAAACTGACCTCCAGGGAGGGAAAGTGGCTGGAGATGGACTTCAGTCACTTGTCCAATGATTTAATTAATCATGCCTGTATAATGAAACTTAAATAAAATCTCTGGACACTAGTGCTTAGTAGAACTTCCAGACTGGTGAAGATAATGATGTGCTAGGAGGATAATGGAGAACATCTGTCCAGGACTCCACAAGGAGAAAGCATAGGAGTTTTGCCCCCAGACCCTTCTAGGCTCCACCAAGGGTACCCTTTATAATGAAGTTATAATTGTAAGTGTAGTGCTTTCCTTACTTCTGTAAATTTCTGTATAAGGTGAATATAGCTCTAGGGGAAAGCTCACCTATAATCACACCCATCCCCCCGTGACACAAACCTGTACATCTCCAAGAATATAAGTACTTATGGGAACACAGCCTGCTTTTTTACCTTGGAAATAATTTTCTTTCTCCTCAATCTTAATCCTCACTCCCACCTTCTGGTCTGGAATCAGGTTGGTTCACTAGCCCAAAACCAGCAAGGAAGATTCACCTTTTTTATCACCTGTTTTTCTTTTTTTCTCAGCAACTGACTGACTGAGAATATGCACAAAGTTTTGTTTCTCATGAAGTCACATGCAGTTATAGAAAAGAAAGCACTATGAAGATCAGGTAACTCTGTGTCCTGTTGGGACAGATATTTTCTTCACGACCTTAGAAACTCCAATGTTAAACAGTGGTCAAGACAAGAAAATCTATAAGCAACAACAGAGGACACTTGCACAAACCAAAGACATGACCTTTTCTTGGAGGGTGTGTTCTTCAAGTCTATCTTGGTTGGAAACTCTTTGATTAAGAGGAAACATCTATGTTGAGAAAGAGTTCCCCTGCCAAGTTTGTAACCTGATGTTTCTGTACTTGAGTGCCTCTTTATTTTTTTAATTAATTACTTTATTAATTTTAATTTGGCTGCACTGGGTCTTTGTTGTGGCATGTGGGATCTAGTACCCTGGCCAGGGATCAAACCCTGGTCCCTGCATTAGGAGCACAGATTCTTACCCACTGGATCACCAGGGAAGTCCTTGAGTGCCTTTTAAATCAGGGAACAATTGGTAAGTGACTATCCTTCTAGCCCTCCAAAGAAACTGTAACTAAGATCTAAGATCTATAATGTACATGATAAGTTTTCTATCTGATTTAGACTAAGAAAAAATCAAGAAAGCAATATTTCTATTTCAAATACAATCTTAACTTGGCATTAGATGAGGCTTCATCATTTACCCTGCCAACAGGCTATCTGGAAGACTGAACATTAAGTACACTGGTGGAATTTCTCATGCATTGCACTATTCCAGTTATGTAAGAGTAATTGTAATACATGTATTGGACATCAAGTTAATAACCAACTGATGCTGTGAGCCTTTGTCTCTTTCCATAACTTATGACTCTCATAGGACTTGAGCATTTCTAGGGCTTATGATAACAAGTACCACTAAAATGTCTTCTCAATTCTCCTTTATAATGAAGTTATAATTGTAAGTGTAGTGTTTCCTACTTCTGAATTCTGATAAGGTGATTCCTAGAAACTCCCTAAACCCCACTGACACAAACCTGTACATCTCCAAGAATATAAGTACTTATGGGAACACAGCCTGCTTTTTTACCTTGGAAATAATTTTCTTTCTCCTCAATCTTAATCCTCACTCCCACCTTCTGGTCTGGAATCAGGTTGGTTCACTAGCCCAAAACCAGCAAGGAAGATTCACCTTTTTTATCACCTGTTTTTCTTTTTTTCTCAGCAACTGACTGACTGAGAATATGCACAAAGTTTTGTTTCTCATGAAGTCACATGCAGTTATAGAAAAGAAAGCACTATGAAGATCAGGTAACTCTGTGTCCTGTTGGGACAGATATTTTCTTCACGACCTTAGAAACTCCAATGTTAAACAGTGGTCAAGACAAGAAAATCTATAAGCAACAACAGAGGACACTTGCACAAACCAAAGACATGACCTTTTCTTGGAGGGTGTGTTCTTCAAGTCTATCTTGGTTGGAAACTCTTTGATTAAGAGGAAACATCTATGTTGAGAAAGAGTTCCCCTGCCAAGTTTGTAACCTGATGTTTCTGTACTTGAGTGCCTCTTTATTTTTTTAATTAATTACTTTATTAATTTTAATTTGGCTGCACTGGGTCTTTGTTGTGGCATGTGGGATCTAGTACCCTGGCCAGGGATCAAACCCTGGTCCCTGCATTAGGAGCACAGATTCTTACCCACTGGATCACCAGGGAAGTCCTTGAGTGCCTTTTAAATCAGGGAACAATTGGTAAGTGACTATCCTTCTAGCCCTCCAAAGAAACTGTAACTAAGATCTAAGATCTATAATGTACATGATAAGTTTTCTATCTGATTTAGACTAAGAAAAATCAAGAAAGCAATATTTCTATTTCAAATACAATCTTAACTTGGCATTAGATGAGGCTTCATCATTTACCCTGCCAACAGGCTATCTGGAAGACTGAACATTAAGTACACTGGTGGAATTTCTCATGCATTGCACTATTCCAGTTATGTAAGAGTAATTGTAATACATGTATTGGACATCAAGTTAATAACCAACTGATGCTGTGAGCCTTTGTCTCTTTCCATAACTTATGACTCTCATAGGACTTGAGCATTTCTAGGGCTTATGATAACAAGTACCACTAAAATGTCTTCTCAATTCTCATTTGTTTAGGTCAGATGCTAAGGAATAATCCAAGCAATGACAGAGGCTGACCAGATTGCCCTTCTTGTTGCCTTTAAAATCTCAGAATCTGCCAGCTGAACAGAAGCATCTGACCTATCTATGTGCCTTTTACAGATTTCTCAAAATGGTTAAACTTAAAAAATTCTGAAAATACCAATTATTGATGAGGTTGGACAACAACCAAACTCTTCCATAGGTGAACATCATGTGCACACTCCACTTGGGAAACTCTTTGTCAATATTTACTGCAAACAGAGGCATCTCCTATTCCTAATGATTCTTCTGGTATGGAAAATACCCAGCCAAAGTGTTTGCATGTGTTCTCCAAAAGACATTTACAGGAATGCACATAGCAGCATTATCCCTAATTCCCCAAAGCTGTAAATTATAAAACCCTTGTAACAGTAGACCATGTCAACACATTCTTGTGTATTTCAACAACTATATGCTCTATCTTAATAGGAAAGAATTATCCTCAAAGATACCCAGATATGAATGAATCTTACAAAATATAGATTGAATGAAGCCAGGCACAAGAGGAATCATGAGTCCCTTTATTTGCAAGTGGTTGACAGCAATGACTGTTGGAGTTGAAGTTCATGGTGGAAAAGAAACCTCAAGAACTTCTTGGGTGCTGGATTCCAGTCATGTGTCCCAAATTTTCTCTTTGGTTTTCAATCTAGAGGATGATTACACTGTTTGTAAAAATGCATTGAGTTATACAGGGAACAATTGGTAAGTGACTATCCTTCTAGCCCTCCAAAGAAACTGTAACTAAGATCTAAGATCTATAATGTACATGATAAGTTTTCTATCTGATTTAGACTAAGAAAAATCAAGAAAGCAATATTTCTATTTCAAATACAATCTTAACTTGGCATTAGATGAGGCTTCATCATTTACCCTGCCAACAGGCTATCTGGAAGACTGAACATTAAGTACACTGGTGGAATTTCTCATGCATTGCACTATTCCAGTTATGTAAGAGTAATTGTAATACATGTATTGGACATCAAGTTAATAACCAACTGATGCTGTGAGCCTTTGTCTCTTTCCATAACTTATGACTCTCATAGGACTTGAGCATTTCTAGGGCTTATGATAACAAGTACCACTAAAATGTCTTCTCAATTCTCATTTGTTTAGGTCAGATGCTAAGGAATAATCCAAGCAATGACAGAGGCTGACCAGATTGCCCTTCTTGTTGCCTTTAAAATCTCAGAATCTGCCAGCTGAACAGAAGCATCTGACCTATCTATGTGCCTTTTACAGATTTCTCAAAATGGTTAAACTTAAAAAATTCTGAAAATACCAATTATTGATGAGGTTGGACAACAACCAAACTCTTCCATAGGTGAACATCATGTGCACACTCCACTTGGGAAACTCTTTGTCAATATTTACTGCAAACAGAGGCATCTCCTATTCCTAATGATTCTTCTGGTATGGAAAATACCCAGCCAAAGTGTTTGCATGTGTTCTCCAAAAGACATTTACAGGAATGCACATAGCAGCATTATCCCTAATTCCCCAAAGCTGTAAATTATAAAACCCTTGTAACAGTAGACCATGTCAACACATTCTTGTGTATTTCAACAACTATATGCTCTATCTTAATAGGAAAGAATTATCCTCAAAGATACCCAGATATGAATGAATCTTACAAAATATAGATTGAATGAAGCCAGGCACAAGAGGAATCATGAGTCCCTTTATTTGCAAGTGGTTGACAGCAATGACTGTTGGAGTTGAAGTTCATGGTGGAAAAGAAACCTCAAGAACTTCTTGGGTGCTGGATTCCAGTCATGTGTCCCAAATTTTCTCTTTGGTTTTCAATCTAGAGGATGATTACACTGTTTGTAAAAATGCATTGAGTTATACAATGGTGATATGAAAGATTTTTTAACATTTATTTATTTATCTTTTTGGGGGGTGGGGTGGAGAAGGAGGGGGATGGGCAGACCACTTCTATTGGTCTTTTATTTCTCTATTTTCATCCGTCTTTGTTCTTCGGCTCCTGTGGGCCTGCTATAGTGGTGGCGTCTGTCATCGCAGAGCACTGGTTCTGGGTACATGCGCACCAGAGCTCTGGCTCGGTAATTGGACACATCAGTCCAGCCGCTCCACGGCACGTGGGATCTTCCCAGGCCAGGGATCGAACCGGCGCCCCTTGCACTGCAAGGCAGTGTCCTTACCCCCTGGACCACCAGGGGAAGCCCGAAAGACTTTTTAGTATGTATGTAATACTTCAGTTAAAAGTAAAAAATAAACAATAATATATGAAAATCTCAACAGTGATACACAGTTGCAGACAAGTATCACAAATCCCAGAATCACACCTTTCTGTTCAAGGGCAACAATTAACTCGGTACATTTAGAGTAAGAATTTGGCAGCCATAAAAGGTCCCAAACTGGTGCAGGAGCCTCCAACATGAACACCAAGTTATCCCCACAGCCAGTACCACTCAGAAGCAGCATTGTCTAGCACTCACTTCTGCATGAACCTCCGATACAGAAGGGAGAGCCTCTTAAACATACAAAGAGCACCAATCTTGGGGCTTAAAAAAAATATATATATGTGTGTGTGTGTATATATATATACACAGTGGATTTTATTTCTTTAACAACTCTTCTTACTCACCTGTGAGACCTTAATTTTCCATGATTTTGCCCACTTTTATTGAGCACATTGATAAGAGGATCCTAATTTCATTTTAGGACAACTATATGCTCAATCTGGAATAAGTGCTGACATGTGATCAAGTTTCTTAAGGACCCTGGTTAATTTAGTCTGCTTATAATACCAAGAACAAATAATTTGCTTTTTGCTTCTACATAAATATGTCCAAATATGAGCAAATAAACACACAAAATTTATGTTTAAAATTTCATACTGTCTATCCCACAGCAACAATAAAAGGAAGATAGAAGAATTAGAAATAGCTAAATGCAAGATGCAGATAGCTGGAAAGGATAGACCCCATGAATTTTCAAATAATAAATTAGAAATTCACCTGTATTCTTCCATCAAAGTAGACATCCAGTGGCTTGAAACTCTATAGCTGTTGGAAACATAACTATCTTAAAATATTTTAAAAAGTAAAACTAAAAATTTGTTCAAGGAATAATGGAACTACTAGAAGTGAAAAAAATATAAAACTAAAATTAAAAACTCAATTGAGGACTAAATAGATAAAAAAGGAACATAGAAATAGAAGTTAGATCTGGAAAATAGAAATTGGACACATCAGTCCAGCCGCTCCACGGCACGTGGGATCTTCCCAGGCCAGGGATCGAACCGGCGCCCCTTGCACTGCAAGGCAGTGTCCTTACCCCCTGGACCACCAGGGGAAGCCCGAAAGACTTTTTAGTATGTATGTAATACTTCAGTTAAAAGTAAAAAATAAACAATAATATATGAAAATCTCAACAGTGATACACAGTTGCAGACAAGTATCACAAATCCCAGAATCACACCTTTCTGTTCAAGGGCAACAATTAACTCGGTACATTTAGAGTAAGAATTTGGCAGCCATAAAAGGTCCCAAACTGGTGCAGGAGCCTCCAACATGAACACCAAGTTATCCCCACAGCCAGTACCACTCAGAAGCAGCATTGTCTAGCACTCACTTCTGCATGAACCTCCGATACAGAAGGGAGAGCCTCTTAAACATACAAAGAGCACCAATCTTGGGGCTTAAAAAAAATATATATATGTGTGTGTGTGTATATATATATACACAGTGGATTTTATTTCTTTAACAACTCTTCTTACTCACCTGTGAGACCTTAATTTTCCATGATTTTGCCCACTTTTATTGAGCACATTGATAAGAGGATCCTAATTTCATTTTAGGACAACTATATGCTCAATCTGGAATAAGTGCTGACATGTGATCAAGTTTCTTAAGGACCCTGGTTAATTTAGTCTGCTTATAATACCAAGAACAAATAATTTGCTTTTTGCTTCTACATAAATATGTCCAAATATGAGCAAATAAACACACAAAATTTATGTTTAAAATTTCATACTGTCTATCCCACAGCAACAATAAAAGGAAGATAGAAGAATTAGAAATAGCTAAATGCAAGATGCAGATAGCTGGAAAGGATAGACCCCATGAATTTTCAAATAATAAATTAGAAATTCACCTGTATTCTTCCATCAAAGTAGACATCCAGTGGCTTGAAACTCTATAGCTGTTGGAAACATAACTATCTTAAAATATTTTAAAAAGTAAAACTAAAAATTTGTTCAAGGAATAATGGAACTACTAGAAGTGAAAAAAATATAAAAACTAAAATTAAAAACTCAATGGGCTATTGCAGAGGACTAGAAATAGATAAAAAAAGGAACATAGAAATAGAAGTTAGATCTGGCATATTTTCCAAACTCAGATATTCAGATAAATGAAATACTCAAACAAGATTAAATATTATGAGACAAAACATGAGGCCTGATAATCATCTAAGTTTATTCCAAGGAGAAACTGAAGAGAATGGAAGATAGAAAACATTTCAAGTAATAACAGTGGAGCATGTCTCAGGTTTGATAAAACATAAGAATTCCCAGTTTTACAAAACAGGATGAAAACCATGATGTGTGAAAAAATAAAAAATCCAAATAGGATTGGCGGTCCTGGTGATCCAGTGGGTAAAGAGTCCGCCTTACAGTGCAGGGATCACTGCTTCAATCCCTGGCCTGGGAAGATCCCACATGCAGCTGACCGGCTGGACCTGTGTGTCTAATCAGGAGCCAGTGCTGTGGAGTGCACGTACCCAGAGCCGGTGCTCTGCAAGGAGAGAGGGTCACTGTAACAGGAGGCCCACACAGGCTGAAGAATAAGGATGGATGAAAATAAATAAATAAAAAAACAATAAAAGAGGCCAAAATTTAAAAAAAAAGTCTGCACAGAAGTATATTAAAGTTCATCTCAAGAAAAACAAGGGGAAAAGAGTGAGAAAGACATGCTATACTATTACAGCATAAGAATAATCAGTAAATGTAGAACCAAAATAAACTGAAATAAACTGAAAAACACCTTACTGTAATAAGATTTAAAAGAAGGTCTGTGTAGAATTATAGATGAAAGCTTTTATTCTAATAGCAGTAAAGGTAAAGATGATTTTTCAAGACAAACTGAGGTAGTTAAAGGGAGAATGATCTTAAAATAAAAACTTGCATTGTCAGAATGTTCAGCAAACACTCATGAATACTGGTAAACAAGAAAGAAAAAGTCACTAAATAAAATAAATAGTATTTCCAATTTGGGAGTTAAAAAAGTCTCTGAAAAGAGTCCATGCCATGGATGCCCACCTTTTTCTAGTGAGTCCAGTGAGTTATCACAACCCCTCCAAATCTTCTCTTTTTCTTATAAAAGCAAGTTCTCCTTTCTTGTTCTCTATATTTACCTATAGTCCACTATAGTTTGCATTTGCTGAAATGCAATTTTTCTACTATTTCTGGGTAAACTCACTTTTGCTGACTAATATATTATTAACATTGACAGGATTTATGGATTTATGCCCAAGTAAATGCTTTTAGAAGTTACTTTTGGTGGGGATAGACAGGGCAGACTTAAGTTCTCATTTTCCATCATTCTAGACTATAAACCTTTTGCTAATAAAACATTGTTTAGAATTTTTTTCCTCCTCCCTTTACCCCAGGGCTGCCTTGCCTCCCACAAGACTCCATGGAAGCAAGAAGCACAATTAGAAACGTTATTAGGCATGTACTGTCTGTGTCACAAAACTAGCTATGCAAACACATCTTCTTTCATTTTCCAGTAAATTTCATTAATTTCTATTTTGAGATTCTATTTCTGCTAACGACAGAAAAGTATTCTACTTAAACCCTAGGACTTCTCTTGCATATCATGTTTAAGAGGTATCTTCTACAATTACCCACCTTTCCACCTACCCTCCAGTCTGAAGCCCAGGACTCTAAGAAGGGCAGTTCTGTGTGGACAGTGGGAGTGGGATGTCCTCACTGCTGGACACAACTTACACTGACATGCCCACCAGTGATGAGTCTGTGCTACCACTGTATCTGCAATTAATAGAATATTCATTTAAAAATTGTCTTTTTCATCAACACATGGTTCTTTAGGGGCTTCACATGAACAAAAAGTGTTCTTTCCTGCAGATTGCAATGATCTTTAAATTTAATTTACTATTCTACATTCATGTGTATTCACTGTATCATGTTGTTGTTGTTCAATTGCTAAGTTGTGTCCAACTTCTTGTGAGCCCATGGATTGCAGCTCGTCAGGCTCCTCTGTTCTCCACTATCTCCCAGAGTTTGCTCAAACTCATGTCCATTGAATCAGTGGTGCCAACCAAACCAACCTTCTCATCCTCTGTCACACCCCCTCCTCCTCTTGCCCTCATTCTTTCCTAGAATCAAGGTCTTTTCTAATGAGCTGGCTCTTTGCATCAGGTGGCCAAAGTATTAGAGCTTCAGCTTTAGCATCAGTCCTTCCAGGGAATATTCAGGGCTAATTTTCATTAGGAGAGACTGGTTTGATCTCAGCCATCCAAGAGACTCTGAAGAGTCTTGCCAACACCACAATTCAAAAGCATCAATTCTTTGGCACTCAGTAATGTAGCAGTTTTAAAACCAAAAATACTCAACTCTTTGAAGAATTCTATTACTTTTCAATTCTCCCTGGTATGATTTATTGCAATGTCCATGCATCCGGTTATTTTGGAGGAGTTTACTGATAATGTTTGCTGCCTGAGTTCTGCAGTTCATACCCTGACATTCAGATTCAGTTCAGTTCAATCGCTCAGTCATGTCTGACTCTTGGCAACCCTTTGGACTGCAGTATGCCAGGCTTCCCTGTCCTCACCATCTCCGAGAGTTTACTCAGACTCATGTCCATTGACACAGTGATGACATCCAACCATCTTGACCTCTTTCGTCCTGTTCTCCTTTTGCCTTTTGTTTTCCCCAGTATCAGGGTCTTTTCCAGTGAGCTGTCTCTTCACGTCAGGTCACCAAAGTATTGGAGCTTCAGGTTCAGCATCAGTCCTTCCAATGAATATTCAGGGTTTATTTCATTCAGGATTGACTGGTTTGATCTTCCTGCATCCAAAGGGTTCTCAAGAGTCTTCTCCAACACCACAGTTCAAAGGTGTCAATTCTTTATGGTCAAACTCTTATATCCATATATGACTACTGGGAAAACCATTCAGATTAGACATTGTATTTATGCAGATGATATAGGGACAGGCTCCAGGTACAGATAGACCAGCCATCCTGCCTTCATAGGTCCTGGCACAACCCCTGCAGAGGCCTCCTCTTCTGCCCAAGGCTGTAACTGCTGCTGCCTCTGTTGCTATCATCTCTTATGGATCTGCTAACCCTAGACTGACCCCACCATGCACATGTGAACCTGAGGGCCAGGCCAGCTCCTCAGCTACATGCTACCTACTGCCTGCTGTGCCTACATGCTTGAGGTCACAGATGTATATTGTCATCCCTGCATTCAGTTAGTCTTTACTGAACAATTCAAGTATTAGTAGCCTGTACAGGGCTACAGGGGTCAGAGACCCTTGCCTTTTGTTAAAGAGAGATGTCATAGGAATATATTTCAGATGCATTGCTGAATCTGGTTCAATGTCCTTCATCAATGACAGTGCATGCTGTTGGGTGGCAGACTGTCCCTGGTATACAGGAAATCTAAAGTGAATTTCTGAAAACCTGAAATGTGATCCCATTTGTAGGAGAGAAAAGCATTTTGTTTTCAAGCAAAACAGTGCTTTGCTTGTACATGTTTATGTTTTCAAATTGATAACATTCATGACACTATAATGGAAAGCACGTTTTTATGTGTGGACTTACATTTTTAAAAACTAGTCAAGGAAATTGGAAAAAAAATTCTTTTTAGAAGTTATTTTTAAAACAGTGATTTAAAATAACCTGGTTATATATCTAAGGACTGTCCTCAGGTATCCTGTGGCATACACAAGGCACCATGGTGAGCCTGCTATACATACCTGTAAATAGCAAAAGCCATTTGCAGGTAGAACTGTGGTGGCCTAGTGAGAAATGACCTCTGCATGCACACATCTGGGATGTAAAGGATTATAAATAAAGGCTATTTACTAAATAAAAAACAGATCCCATAGCACAAACCAGGTTGTTCTGAAAATGGACCCATCTAAATATAAATATATTGAAAAATGATAATCTCTAAAACCAAATGACTCTAATATAAATACCAAAAAAACAAAGAAATGCCAAAGAAATGCCATGACTGAAATAAACCAGAAGAAACTAAAAATTAGTACTTGTAAGATAAAATACTGACAAAGATAAGTTAAATAAATAGTTCAGAAATTAAAGGTTTTAAAATATGTAATGGAAAATGACTTTATCATCCAAATGATTCTGAAAACACACATCCATTTAAAAAACATACCTCACTATAGATTTGGGGACACGTGGCTGTTGTTACCTTTGAAGAAAAGCCTTACAATAAGGATGAATAATTAGACTAGAGAAGGCCAATCGCAATAGAGGTGATGGGAGAGAAGACCAATAGGAGAGAATGGAAGATGAACAGAACCAGGAAATATCAGGAAATAAGGTACCATATTCATGAGAACATTCCAGAAACATCAGAGAGAGGTTTTTTCAAGTTGAAAAAGCTCTTCTGAATCATGCTGTATACTACAAATTAGAGATCACAAATGTCATGTAAAATACTAACTGAAAACTACTGCAGGGGAATATACCAATGTCAATACAAAGTTACTTACCACATAGGGGAGAGAAAGTAGAGAGTGCTGCCACTGCAAAGAAACATTTTGAAAATGTCCAAAACCTTTGTCCATTTGTGAGAGAAAAGCATTTTGTTTTCAAGCAAAACAGTGCTTTGCTTGTACATGTTTATGTTTTCAAATTGATAACATTCATGACACTATAATGGAAAGCACGTTTTTATGTGTGGACTTACATTTTTAAAAACTAGTCAAGGAAATTGGAAAAAAAATTCTTTTTAGAAGTTATTTTTAAAACAGTGATTTAAAATAACCTGGTTATATATCTAAGGACTGTCCTCAGGTATCCTGTGGCATACACAAGGCACCATGGTGAGCCTGCTATACATACCTGTAAATAGCAAAAGCCATTTGCAGGTAGAACTGTGGTGGCCTAGTGAGAAATGACCTCTGCATGCACACATCTGGGATGTAAAGGATTATAAATAAAGGCTATTTACTAAATAAAAAACAGATCCCATAGCACAAACCAGGTTGTTCTGAAAATGGACCCATCTAAATATAAATATATTGAAAAATGATAATCTCTAAAACCAAATGACTCTAATATAAATACCAAAAAAACAAAGAAATGCCAAAGAAATGCCATGACTGAAATAAACCAGAAGAAACTAAAAATTAGTACTTGTAAGATAAAATACTGACAAAGATAAGTTAAATAAATAGTTCAGAAATTAAAGGTTTTAAAATATGTAATGGAAAATGACTTTATCATCCAAATGATTCTGAAAACACACATCCATTTAAAAAACATACCTCACTATAGATTTGGGGACACGTGGCTGTTGTTACCTTTGAAGAAAAGCCTTACAATAAGGATGAATAATTAGACTAGAGAAGGCCAATCGCAATAGAGGTGATGGGAGAGAAGACCAATAGGAGAGAATGGAAGATGAACAGAACCAGGAAATATCAGGAAATAAGGTACCATATTCATGAGAACATTCCAGAAACATCAGAGAGAGGTTTTTTCAAGTTGAAAAAGCTCTTCTGAATCATGCTGTATACTACAAATTAGAGATCACAAATGTCATGTAAAATACTAACTGAAAACTACTGCAGGGGAATATACCAATGTCAATACAAAGTTACTTACCACATAGGGGAGAGAAAGTAGAGAGTGCTGCCACTGCAAAACATGAAGAGTATCCTTCTTGCTGTATTTTACCAGCTATGAAAGTGCATTTTCGAAAATGAGGTCAAAGAAATTATTATCATTAAGAAAATGATATATGAAAGCATATCATAAATCAGAATTAGAAAACTCAGAAATAAAGGGACAGAATTCAGGAAAGAAGGAGAAAAAAATTAAATAATCACTTCATAAATAAAACTAGAACTAGAAGAAATATGATGACAAATAATGCCTTCTAAGAAACAGTAAATTAAAAGGGAAAAACTCTTGAGAACTTTTGAAACAACTCTTGGGAAAGAAATTAAGGAAGAGATTGTAAAATATTTGATGAAAGTGTCAATAATCACAAGACATCTGACAGATGAATGACTGGGGCACTTGAAAGAGAAAAACCAAAGAAAAGACACACAAAAAACTAAACATCATATTTTATTTTTTAATGTAAATACAAAGGTTGGGAACTGTTTTTTAAAGAGAACACATAAGATTTCACTTAAAATGACTATGAGGAAGTGATATTCTAGTAAATTTAAGGTTACTGGGCTTTAAAGAAAAAAAAAATCTTTTAGGCATCTAGAATAAGAGAGAAAATGAGACAAAGGAAGTAAAATTTAGAATTTTATCAACTTTTTATGTTTTTTTTAAGAGAAATACTCTGTGCCAGAGCAATGTAGTGAAGACATAGAAAGAAACGATGAGTCATGGATTTTATAGCAGTCAGGCTATCTGGATAGCAACGACCCTGGACAAGTCATCATGAGAGGTCTAGGAGAATACTATCCCTTGATCGATGTGATAAACAGACTTTAAAAAAGATAAATCTTAGAAAGACACTGACAAAAGGACCAATACCAAGTACTAAGTTTTCAGCTCTCTTGCTAAGACCAAATAAGTGTTATGTGAGAGAGGGAGTGATCTTGATGGTGGTCACTGGGTGGCTGCCTTACAATAACTCAACAAGTTCTATCTCTGTTTAAGATGATTTTCTATACCTGTCTTTTCCATTGAAGTGTAGTTGGTTTACAATGTCTTTTTTTTTAATTTTAAAGCAACTAGAAGTGGATAAATATCATTTAATATAAATTCTTCCATATTAAATAAAGACCATATTAAATAAAGCTGTAACATATTGAACT
This sequence comes from Tragulus kanchil, assembly GCA_022376925.1. Lineage (NCBI taxonomy): Eukaryota > Metazoa > Chordata > Mammalia > Artiodactyla > Tragulidae > Tragulus > Tragulus kanchil. The sequence goes on from JAIOJX010000004.1 coordinate 216,282,644, forward strand.
ATAGTATATATATCATTACATATATTACACATAATATATAGAGCTATATCATATTAAACAATATTTTATATTAATATTAATTAATATTTCATATTAAATAAATACATAACTAATGTTAAATATATGCACTAAAAAAACTAAGTTTATACTGAATAAGGTGTCTTCTTGAGAACTGAGCAGTGAAGCTGTTCCTGTTCTTCCAGATGGAGCCTCCTGATACTGTATAAACTTCATCCCCTTTGAGGTCCAAGCTGAGGCATACAGGTCATGATATTCATAGGTTTTAGACAAGAATTTGCAACACAAACACTGGTTCTAGAACCACTGGGAAGGTGCAGAGTCAGAGCAAGGAAGCCTCCCTGGAACCAGGGGGCTGGTCCCCAGGGCACTGTGGTCTTTTGGCAGCTCTTTACTGAGGGTGTTGTCTCTTAGCAGAGAGTGTTTACAAATGTCTTACAAGAGCTATTTATCTGGGCATTTGGCCAGGCAGCCAACGGACTGGTCCCTGGATGGTGAAACTGATATAGTGAACGAGAAAGGTTCTGAGACTCCACGATGAAAAGACTGAGTTCTTTTCACCTGGATCAAGAAGTCCTACAAGGGGCAGGAAGTCTGATGACCCATTCTGAGAACTGCACAGTTAGAAATGGACAGAGATCTGGAGTGCCCCATTTTCTCCCTAATAAATGTGTTTCTTTTTAACACCTCAACCAAACTTGCCTGTACTTTTTAATTTTAAAAAAAATCATGCAGGGGTAATAAAATAATAAAATTTTGTTTTTTCAGTATATTCCTTCATGTAAAGTTTACAGAAGCACTGACAAAAGGACCAATACCAAGTACTAAGTTTTCAGCTCTCTTGCTAAGACCAAATAAGTGTTATGTGAGAGAGGGAGTGATCTTGATGGTGGTCACTGGGTGGCTGCCTTACAATAACTCAACAAGTTCTATCTCTGTTTAAGATGATTTTCTATACCTGTCTTTTCCATTGAAGTGTAGTTGGTTTACAATGTCTTTTTTTTTAATTTTAAAGCAACTAGAAGTGGATAAATATCATTTAATATAAATTCTTCCATATTAAATAAAGACCATATTAAATAAAGCTGTAACATATTGAACTATAGTATATATATCATTACATATATTACACATAATATATAGAGCTATATCATATTAAACAATATTTTATATTAATATTAATTAATATTTCATATTAAATAAATACATAACTAATGTTAAATATATGCACTAAAAAAACTAAGTTTATACTGAATAAGGTGTCTTCTTGAGAACTGAGCAGTGAAGCTGTTCCTGTTCTTCCAGATGGAGCCTCCTGATACTGTATAAACTTCATCCCCTTTGAGGTCCAAGCTGAGGCATACAGGTCATGATATTCATAGGTTTTAGACAAGAATTTGCAACACAAACACTGGTTCTAGAACCACTGGGAAGGTGCAGAGTCAGAGCAAGGAAGCCTCCCTGGAACCAGGGGTCTGGTCCCCAGGGCACTGTGGTCTTTTGGCAGCTCTTTACTGAGGGTGTTGTCTCTTAGCAGAGAGTGTTTACAAATGTCTTACAAGAGCTATTTATCTGGGCATTTGGCCAGGCAGCCAACGGACTGGTCCCTGGATGGTGAAACTGATATAGTGAACGAGAAAGGTTCTGAGACTCCACGATGAAAAGACTGAGTTCTTTTCACCTGGATCAAGAAGTCCTACAAGGGGCAGGAAGTCTGATGACCCATTCTGAGAACTGCACAGTTAGAAATGGACAGAGATCTGGAGTGCCCCATTTTCTCCCTAATAAATGTGTTTCTTTTTAACACCTCAACCAAACTTGCCTGTACTTTTTAATTTTAAAAAAAATCATGCAGGGGTAATAAAATAATAAAATTTTGTTTTTTCAGTATATTCCTTCATGTAAAGTTTACAGAAGACACTGAATTATAAAAGGCAACAAAACCAGCTATTTTTATGTTATTTACTGACAAAATTGGAAAATAAATGAAAGGGGCATAAGTAATTTGAATCCTGAAAGAAAAAGTGAAAGTGTTAGTGGCTCACTTGTGTCCAATTCTTGTGAACCCACCAGGCTCCTCTGTCCATGGAATTCTCCAGGCAAGAACACAAGTGGGTTGCAATTCCTTCCTGCATGGAATCTTCCTGATCCAGGGTTCAAATCCAGGTCTCCTGCTGCACTCATTTAAAGTATTTACATGGAACTGCCTCGAGGTGTTTGTTCTGTTTGAATTTGACATACATACCAAAGAATCTATAGGACCTCAAGCTTTGAGATAAGAAGCAGTGTTGTGAGGTGACCCTGGCCCTCACAGGCCTTCACGATGGCTGAAAGACTCCAAGGCTGCCCAGTTCTCAGTCAGACTAAAATCCTGTAGCATTCCTTACTTAACAAAGCATCCAGGGATGCAACATTGGCAAGGTGAGCTGTCCCTCCAGCATGAGTCCTGGAGAACACGGGTCTTCTTCACTCCTCTCTCATGAGTCCTGACAGAGGGGAGATCAGGGTCACTCCAGAGTCACCACCTAGTAATTTACTGTGGATGCTCCCTGGCGACTTGGGGGAGTTGGGAGACAGGGCGGGTTTTGTGAAGGGAGGTGTTGAACTCCTCCAGTGATGCTCTTCACAAAGAACACAATGTGAACAGTCCCTCTTGGAGTCAAGTACATAGTGGCCCTACTCGCTCCCCCTGCCTCCCCTCCAAAGGTAAGAGCAACTGCCTCCAGCAGCTAGTGACTCAGAGGCTTGTTAAGGAATGATATCTCTTCCCTGGGAAGATGTGCTCAGGGCATCCTCCACTTACCTGCGTGAATTTTTACCATCCTCTTGTCTGTACCTTTTTGGTCACATGCAACACCAACCACCCTAGTGTTTTGCTGGTTTTGCTGAAGTGTCAGCAAGTAAGTTGGGGGTGTTATGGAGAACATGAACACTAGTCTGCCTTACCTTTTCATCCCTAGCCCTTCATGTTAACCTTCCTTCTTCCAGGCCATCTTCAGCCCAGATGGCTTCTCTGACTCCTTCTCTCGGAAAGACTTTATATACAGCTGGAGGGAAGAGAATAATTGAATTGTGAATGTCCAGAGCCACCCAGGGAAAGAGACACCCATGTGGGAGAGTCTTGGAAAGACTGGGAGGGAGGCGACCTGGGTAAGCCTGATGAAAGGTCATTAGGAGGGACATGGGTAGGGTGTAGGGGAACGGGTCAGTGTTTATCTGGAGCAGTGGGTTCTGAATGGAGCAGTGACTCTCTGGTCCTGCTGCCCAGAATCTGTCCTGGCATCATCAGAGAGCTTAAGACAGAGGGGAGGGAGGGACACTGTCTTCATGAGCCCACCCTTCTCACCAGTTACTCTGAATAAGAAACTGTGGGAGGCAGTGGCAAAGGCCCCTAGGTGGGTGAAAGACTTGCACGCTGAAAACTACAAAATAGTGTCAAAAGAACTCAGGAAGACACAAACGATTGTGGTGACATGCTGTGTTCATGGGCCAGAAGACTTAATGTTGCTAGCATTTTCTTACTACCCAAAGTGATCTACAGATTGACTATGACATCTATGAAAATCTCAATGTGATTTTTATAAAAATGGGAAAAACAATCTTAAAATGCACATGGAACTGCAAAGGACCACAGATAACAAAAATAATCCTCAGAACAAAGGGCAAAGATAAAGACTTCATATTTTCTGACTTCCAAATACTTCCAAAGCTACAGGAATCAAAACAATATGGTATAACTGGTATAAAAACAGGACAATGGACTCATGTACCATAATAGAGAATCCCCAAATGAACTCACACATATCTGGCCAAATGACATTTGACAAGAGTATCAAGATTATGACTGCAATGGGAAATGATAGTTTCTTTAACAACTAACAGAGAGAAAGGGCAACCTACAGAATAGGAGAAAATATCTACAATGCTTAATCTGAAAAAAGACCAATATCCAAAAAACGTAAGAAAATTTTATAACTCAATTGCAATTAAAAAGCATATAATACAATTTAAAATGGACAAAAATACTTGAATAGACATTCCCTGAAAGAACTCGTACAGATAGTAAACAGACATATGGAAAAGATCAATATCACTAATCATCAGGGAAATGCAAATCAAATGCAATTTCACCTCACATCTGTCAGGATGTATGTTATCCAAAAAATTACAGGTGTTGGTGCGTAAATGGAGAATTGGAATCTTTGAACACTGTTGGTAGGAATGTAAAATGATGCAGCCAATATGGAAAATACCATCAAGATTTCTCAATAAATTGTGAAACAACTACTATATGGTTCAGGAATCACATTTCTGAGTATATATTAAAAGAAATAAAATCAGTATATTGAAGAGATATTTGTACTTGCATATCATTGTAACATATAATATCAATAGTCAAGATATGGATATTGCCACAAATGTCCATCAATAAATGAATTGATTAATGGAATCTAATTCAGTCTTTAAAAAAGAAAACACTGCCATTTGTAACAAAGGAATAAACTTGAAGATCATTATTAAAAGTGAAATAAGCCAGTCACAGAAGGACAAACACTGTATGTATGTTTCTCATTTATACGAGGTATTTAAAATTGGCAAACATATGGAAGCAGAGAGTAGAAGGGCAGTTGTTCAGAGACGTGCAAGAGGTGAAAATAGGATGTTGGTGTTCAAAAAAAATGCACATGGAACTGCAAAGGACCACAGATAACAAAAATAATCCTCAGAACAAAGGGCAAAGATAAAGACTTCATATTTTCTGACTTCCAAATACTTCCAAAGCTACAGGAATCAAAACAATATGGTATAACTGGTATAAAAACAGGACAATGGACTCATGTACCATAATAGAGAATCCCCAAATGAACTCACACATATCTGGCCAAATGACATTTGACAAGAGTATCAAGATTATGACTGCAATGGGAAATGATAGTTTCTTTAACAACTAACAGAGAGAAAGGGCAACCTACAGAATAGGAGAAAATATCTACAATGCTTAATCTGAAAAAAGACCAATATCCAAAAAACGTAAGAAAATTTTATAACTCAATTGCAATTAAAAAGCATATAATACAATTTAAAATGGACAAAAATACTTGAATAGACATTCCCTGAAAGAACTCGTACAGATAGTAAACAGACATATGGAAAAGATCAATATCACTAATCATCAGGGAAATGCAAATCAAATGCAATTTCACCTCACATCTGTCAGGATGTATGTTATCCAAAAAATTACAGGTGTTGGTGCGTAAATGGAGAATTGGAATCTTTGAACACTGTTGGTAGGAATGTAAAATGATGCAGCCAATATGGAAAATACCATCAAGATTTCTCAATAAATTGTGAAACAACTACTATATGGTTCAGGAATCACATTTCTGAGTATATATTAAAAGAAATAAAATCAGTATATTGAAGAGATATTTGTACTTGCATATCATTGTAACATATAATATCAATAGTCAAGATATGGATATTGCCACAAATGTCCATCAATAAATGAATTGATTAATGGAATCTAATTCAGTCTTTAAAAAAGAAAACACTGCCATTTGTAACAAAGGAATAAACTTGAAGATCATTATTAAAAGTGAAATAAGCCAGTCACAGAAGGACAAACACTGTATGTATGTTTCTCATTTATACGAGGTATTTAAAATTGGCAAACATATGGAAGCAGAGAGTAGAAGGGCAGTTGTTCAGAGACGTGCAAGAGGTGAAAATAGGATGTTGGTGTTCAATGGGTATGGAGTTTTTGTCATGCAAAATGAAACATTCTAGAGATAAGCTGTATAGCAAATGTGCATACAGTTAACTAACTGTACACCCTACTGTACCCTTAAAGACTCTTTAAGAGGTTAGATTTCACGTTATGTTTTTTTTGTTGTTTGTTTGTTTTTAAATCAGAATGAAAATAAGTAAAATAGAAAGCAAAAAAGTAAACAAGAAAAGAGGAAGGGAAGGGAGGAAGAGAGAGAGGAGGAAAGAGGAAGGAAGAAAGGATCTGGTGTATTGCATAGGGAGATGAAAATGAGGACAGAACTGGAGAAAGCTCCTCTCCTTAGGTTTAAATGAAGATGTCTACATGGGGTTCATTCCAGCAAATTGACTGTCCCTTCTTATCCTCACTCAAGAATAAGCGCTAATGTCATCCTAAGTGTGGACACAGATGGGCTCAACTGCTCTATGACTTCTCCTGACTTAAATCAACCACCACTGGATCACTGCATGGCATGAGTACCCTTCTTGTGTCTTCCCTCTGCTCCTCTATATGTTTCTCTCTGAAAGGCCACCTAAGGTTTGTGGTATTACTCTCAGGCACTGAGTCATGCTCATGTCTTTGAAATCTTACAGCCCTGCTGTTGGTGGCAGTCATTTTAACATTTAATGACACACACCAGGGTTCCCTTAAGCACCTTTGAAGAAGTGCCATGTCCAGAGGAGGGATTTCTAGGACAGCCTTCTCTTAGGTAGATGATTTCTGGGGTTAACAAGTGACATTTTAAAGTCAGACTGTCTCTGGTTTTGAAAATATTGACACCAACAAGGCAGTCAAATTCCACTAAAATACCTATTTCTCACAAGATTTATGATCCAAAAGAAAGCTCAAATTGTAATTGAATACTTTTATGTTTACATTGACTGAATCCATTCACTCATTATTGCAGACACCGTCTGAAGAAACAAAAATCCTATTTTCTCTGGCAGGTTCAACAGACACAAGTGGCTGCACTCCTGTCACAGTGCTGAATTTCTATTTCCTCACTGGGAAATGCAGTGTCCACCCCATTTCATGCTCCTAGAAGGGAGCCCAGCATCCGCCCTCATACTCAGTCCTTGAGAAAGCTTAGTTGTTCCCTTTTTCTTTGTAGGCAGTATTTTTTTCTTTTTAAATTTTTTTTTCTCCATCATGCCTCTTTTATTTATATTTATTTTCATCCATCTTTTTATTCTTTGGTGTGTGTTGGCCTCCCATTGCAGTGGCCTCTCTCACGCAGAGCACCGACTCTGGGCGTGTGTGCTCCAGAGCACTGGCTTATAATTGGACACACAGGTCCAGCCACTCCATGGCAGGTGGGATCTTCTAGGGCCAGGGATCAAACTTGGGCCCTCTGCACTGTCAGGCAGACTCTTTAACCACTGGACCACCAATAAAGCCCCTGTAGGCAGTATTTTTTGCCCAGTACACAGCAACCATAGCTGAGATAATTGACTGAAGACTTATCTTCCTTCTGAGACCAGTTTGTGTTCATAGCAACAGTGTCTGAAGGTGAACATTCAGCCCAAAGGAGAAAGTTGGAGTGAATTTCTCCCATCTCTTCCTGGAAGCCCTTCCTTTCTCATATTCCTCTGGAACTGAGCATGGCATGCAGATACAGTAGAGAATCCCTGCAAAAGGAAGGGGTCCGCCCCTAGTACTCAGTGCTTCAGATGAGGGGGGAGGATTTGTCCCAATACTTTTAATGGAAGAGTTGTGGGTGACCAAAGCAAGGAGAATTATGAATCACGACATTCAGAACAAGTGTGATGTGTGTACATGCGTGTTCAGTCACTTCAGTCCTGTCCAACCCTTTGTGACCACATGGACCCCATAGCCCACAAGGCTCCTCTGTCCATGGGATTCTTCAGGCAAGGATACTAGATTGAACTACTATGTCTTCTTCCTGAACAAGCTTACCTTGAGGGTAAGCCTGAAATCCATCCAGAAAGAAACTCAAATTGTAATTGAATATTTTATGTTACACTCCATTCACTCATTATTGCAGACACCGTCTGAAGAAACAAAAATCCTATTTTCTCTGGCAGGTTCAACAGACACAAGTGGCTGCACTCCTGTCACAGTGCTGAATTTCTATTTCCTCACTGGGAAATGCAGTGTCCACCCCATTTCATGCTCCTAGAAGGGAGCCCAGCATCCGCCCTCATACTCAGTCCTTGAGAAAGCTTAGTTGTTCCCTTTTTCTTTGTAGGCAGTATTTTTTTCTTTTTAAATTTTTTTTTCTCCATCATGCCTCTTTTATTTATATTTATTTTCATCCATCTTTTTATTCTTTGGTGTGTGTTGGCCTCCCATTGCAGTGGCCTCTCTCACGCAGAGCACCGACTCTGGGCGTGTGTGCTCCAGAGCACTGGCTTATAATTGGACACACAGGTCCAGCCACTCCATGGCAGGTGGGATCTTCTAGGGCCAGGGATCAAACTTGGGCCCTCTGCACTGTCAGGCAGACTCTTTAACCACTGGACCACCAATAAAGCCCCTGTAGGCAGTATTTTTTGCCCAGTACACAGCAACCATAGCTGAGATAATTGACTGAAGACTTATCTTCCTTCTGAGACCAGTTTGTGTTCATAGCAACAGTGTCTGAAGGTGAACATTCAGCCCAAAGGAGAAAGTTGGAGTGAATTTCTCCCATCTCTTCCTGGAAGCCCTTCCTTTCTCATATTCCTCTGGAACTGAGCATGGCATGCAGATACAGTAGAGAATCCCTGCAAAAGGAAGGGGTCCGCCCCTAGTACTCAGTGCTTCAGATGAGGGGGGAGGATTTGTCCCAATACTTTTAATGGAAGAGTTGTGGGTGACCAAAGCAAGGAGAATTATGAATCACGACATTCAGAACAAGTGTGATGTGTGTACATGCGTGTTCAGTCACTTCAGTCCTGTCCAACCCTTTGTGACCACATGGACCCCATAGCCCACAAGGCTCCTCTGTCCATGGGATTCTTCAGGCAAGGATACTAGATTGAACTACTATGTCTTCTTCCTGAACAAGTGAGCTTACCTTGAGGGTAAGCCTGTTATTAGGAAAGTCTTCCAACAGGTCCTCAACAGGAGATAAGATGACACAGAGTAACTGTGTCACTTGGTAGTGAGCTCAGGAATTACTCAAGGAGCTTTGTCTGAGGTGTATATAGGGGCAAGAGTGGATGGATGTGGGTGGTTAATAAGTATGGACTGAGCTGCTGCTGGGCCATCCTCCTTGGTGGATGAAGGAAGGCAAAGAAGAAGGGCAGGAAAGAAACAAGAAACTAAGTCTTTGGTTTTCTAGCCAAGGGGAACCTCAGGTTAGGAAAGAGTCAATCTGAAATTGGGTGAACAGTAATATGCTTACTGTGTTTCAATGATAGAGTTCCCTGATTTCTTCTGCCCATTGTCAGTCTCAGCCAAATGTCTAGTATTTGAAATGTTACAAGACCATTTTAGCTGCCATGCATTTGTATGTGTGACTACAGTAGTCATCATCTATTCTATTGGATTTTAAACTTTTTGTTATGATGAAATATACATGTTTAAAAATTTTAATAATTTGTAAGCATAAGACAATTTATAAGTATACAGTTAGGTGACATTAATTACATTCATAAGGCTGTGCATTCATCACTATTATCTATACCCAAATCTTTTTCATCAGATCCGAATAACTTCTTTGTCTATTAAGAAATAACTTCAACTCACTCCCTCCATCACAGGCCTCCAGCCCTTGTTAATCTCTACTTTTTGCTTCTATGAATTCAGATATTGTGAGATCTCTAATAAGTAGAATAACACAATATTTATCTTTCTGTGGCTGCTTTATTTCACTAATCATATTAATTTTTATTATTATGATCCATCCAGGTAGTGAAAAGTGAATTGAAAGTGTTAGTCACTCAGGTGTGTCATGAGCTTTCCCCAAGAAAATTTTGGAAGAGTTGTGGGTGACCAAAGCAAGGAGAATTATGAATCACGACATTCAGAACAAGTGTGATGTGTGTACATGCGTGTTCAGTCACTTCAGTCCTGTCCAACCCTTTGTGACCACATGGACCCCATAGCCCACAAGGCTCCTCTGTCCATGGGATTCTTCAGGCAAGGATACTAGATTGAACTACTATGTCTTCTTCCTGAACAAGTGAGCTTACCTTGAGGGTAAGCCTGTTATTAGGAAAGTCTTCCAACAGGTCCTCAACAGGAGATAAGATGACACAGAGTAACTGTGTCACTTGGTAGTGAGCTCAGGAATTACTCAAGGAGCTTTGTCTGAGGTGTATATAGGGGCAAGAGTGGATGGATGTGGGTGGTTAATAAGTATGGACTGAGCTGCTGCTGGGCCATCCTCCTTGGTGGATGAAGGAAGGCAAAGAAGAAGGGCAGGAAAGAAACAAGAAACTAAGTCTTTGGTTTTCTAGCCAAGGGGAACCTCAGGTTAGGAAAGAGTCAATCTGAAATTGGGTGAACAGTAATATGCTTACTGTGTTTCAATGATAGAGTTCCCTGATTTCTTCTGCCCATTGTCAGTCTCAGCCAAATGTCTAGTATTTGAAATGTTACAAGACCATTTTAGCTGCCATGCATTTGTATGTGTGACTACAGTAGTCATCATCTATTCTATTGGATTTTAAACTTTTTGTTATGATGAAATATACATGTTTAAAAATTTTAATAATTTGTAAGCATAAGACAATTTATAAGTATACAGTTAGGTGACATTAATTACATTCATAAGGCTGTGCATTCATCACTATTATCTATACCCAAATCTTTTTCATCAGATCCGAATAACTTCTTTGTCTATTAAGAAATAACTTCAACTCACTCCCTCCATCACAGGCCTCCAGCCCTTGTTAATCTCTACTTTTTGCTTCTATGAATTCAGATATTGTGAGATCTCTAATAAGTAGAATAACACAATATTTATCTTTCTGTGGCTGCTTTATTTCACTAATCATATTAATTTTTATTATTATGATCCATCCAGGTAGTGAAAAGTGAATTGAAAGTGTTAGTCACTCAGGTGTGTCTGACTTTTTGTGCCCCCATGGATTGTAGCTCACCAGGCTGCTCTGTCCAAGAAGTTCTCCAGGCAAGAATACCAGAGTGGATAGCTATTCCCTTATCCAGGGATCTTCCCAACCCAGGGGTCAAACCTAGATTTGCCACATTGTGGGCAGATTCTTTACTGTCTGAACCACCAGGGAAGCCCATGCAGGTAGTAGTGTATTTCAAATATTAATCCCCTTTTATGGCTGCATAGTATTCCACTGTGTGTATATATTACACTTTACTTATCCATTCATCACTTGGTGGACTTTGAAGTTTCCATTTTTTTTGGCTATGAACAGGCTTCCATATGATACTATAAAGATAAACAGTACACGCCATTATGCAGTTGTCAAAACTCATAGAATGTAACAACACAAGGGTGATTTTTTAATGTAAACTATGGACTTTTAATAAGTAAAAATGCATCAAAATTGTTTCCCTAATTATGAAAAATGTACCACACTAATGTAAAATTTTATTATTAGGAGAAACTGGATGGGGGACATGGTAACCTTATTATCTGCCCAACTTTTATGTTAATGTAAAGTTATTCTAAATAATACATAATAATTAGAAAAGCAAGGAACACTGTTTGAGGGAGAGATCTATTTCAGCTAATGTTCAAAAAACAGTTGATGTCTCTACATCATTCACAGTTAAATTTTGAGTTGTAAATTCACCTTTACTTCTGTAGTTATAGAACTGCCAATTTAATAAATTTATAAGTATACAGTTAGGTGACATTAATTACATTCATAAGGCTGTGCATTCATCACTATTATCTATACCCAAATCTTTTTCATCAGATCCGAATAACTTCTTTGTCTATTAAGAAATAACTTCAACTCACTCCCTCCATCACAGGCCTCCAGCCCTTGTTAATCTCTACTTTTTGCTTCTATGAATTCAGATATTGTGAGATCTCTAATAAGTAGAATAACACAATATTTATCTTTCTGTGGCTGCTTTATTTCACTAATCATATTAATTTTTATTATTATGATCCATCCAGGTAGTGAAAAGTGAATTGAAAGTGTTAGTCACTCAGGTGTGTCTGACTTTTTGTGCCCCCATGGATTGTAGCTCACCAGGCTGCTCTGTCCAAGAAGTTCTCCAGGCAAGAATACCAGAGTGGATAGCTATTCCCTTATCCAGGGATCTTCCCAACCCAGGGGTCAAACCTAGATTTGCCACATTGTGGGCAGATTCTTTACTGTCTGAACCACCAGGGAAGCCCATGCAGGTAGTAGTGTATTTCAAATATTAATCCCCTTTTATGGCTGCATAGTATTCCACTGTGTGTATATATTACACTTTACTTATCCATTCATCACTTGGTGGACTTTGAAGTTTCCATTTTTTTTGGCTATGAACAGGCTTCCATATGATACTATAAAGATAAACAGTACACGCCATTATGCAGTTGTCAAAACTCATAGAATGTAACAACACAAGGGTGATTTTTTAATGTAAACTATGGACTTTTAATAAGTAAAAATGCATCAAAATTGTTTCCCTAATTATGAAAAATGTACCACACTAATGTAAAATTTTATTATTAGGAGAAACTGGATGGGGGACATGGTAACCTTATTATCTGCCCAACTTTTATGTTAATGTAAAGTTATTCTAAATAATACATAATAATTAGAAAAGCAAGGAACACTGTTTGAGGGAGAGATCTATTTCAGCTAATGTTCAAAAAACAGTTGATGTCTCTACATCATTCACAGTTAAATTTTGAGTTGTAAATTCACCTTTACTTCTGTAGTTATAGAACTGCCAATTTAATAAATTTAAACTTTCATGCATGAAATAAAATAAGAATACAGCTTAGCAATTTTATAATTTTTTTTATATATGGGGCAGTGAATAAACTAGACTAATTATTCTTGAATCAACTTAATGAGTACATTTCCACAGCTCTTCTCGGTCTTGGTCTCCAGACGTCAATTCTTTTAACCTATTCTTTGGTGCCAACAATTGATAATCTTGACCTCAGATGAGCTTTCCTTCTTATCTTTGAAGCAAGTTCCTGGGAAATGCACTGCAATAAAGAGAAATTCTGACATTACTGGAATAAGGCAATAGGGAAATCAGTAATAATTTATTCACGTTTAATCTTTTGATCTCCTTATTCATCAGTAGCCCAGAAGAGACTCATGAATTAAAGTGGGAGTTAGTAAGATATTGGTTCAGTGTGCACTTAAAACACCCAAGAGACAAGTATTGCAGATAATTATGTTTTTTGAGCTTAGAAAATATAAAAACATACAAATAAAGCAAAGCACAGTGACCATGCTGCCTGATAGCCTGGGTTCACATCTCATTCAGAAGCACCTTGATGTCCTGAAAGAAGTGTCTGCATCAAGTTCAGCTCAGTTATGTCCGACTCTTTGCGACTCCATGGACTGCAGCACACCAGGCTTCCCTGTTCTTCAGCATCTCCTGGAGCTTACTCAAACTCATGTCCATTGATCCAGTGATGCCATCCAACCATCTGAGTCAAGAGAAGAACCCAAGTTCTTTTTCTTTTTTTTTTTAAATTTTGGCCTCTTTTAATTAATTAATTAATTAATTTTTCATCCATCTTTATTCTTTGGCCTGTGTGGATCTCCCCTTGCAGTGGCCTCTCTGGTTGCAGAGCACTGGCTCTTGGAGCATGCACTCCAGCGTGCTGGCTTGTTAATTGGACACACAGTTCCAGCTGCTCCATGCAACTTGGGATTTTCCCGGGCCAGGGATCAAACAGGCGTCCCTTGCACTTCGAGTTGGACTCTTTACCCACCAGACCACCAGGGAAGCCCAGAACTCAAATTCTAACCTAGTCTTTTGCCTCTGTGTTTCAATCTTTGATCCAAAATGCAATAGTTTCCTACAAAAGTTTCTGTCTGAAGGACCAGGGGAAGCCCAGGGTTGGCCAACTTTCTGTGCTGTCTTCACACCGTCAGCTTTCTTATGGTGATCTCACTGGATGGTCAGCTGATCACTTGAGTCACAAGTGATGTGTTTGGCCACGAGTGATGAGTGATGTGTCTGACTCCCAGGCTGGCTTACAGGTCACAATATTGTAAACCAATGGTCACATGACTGCCCTGCTAAGAGTTAGCTTCCCTTCAACTAACCAACCCAGATTGGGCAGTTAATATGAATTAACTGGGAAAATAATCATCTGGGCTGGTATTTTGGTGATTTAATAAAATCAGTTTGAGACGTTCAGTGTCCTACTTACTATTGAACTGAGCAACTGTTTTAGAGCTGGGAGCAAAACCTGACTGAGAATGGACAGGAACTCAAGTCTTCCTTATCCACATCCAGTCCTTTGTAGTCATATTCTGCAAACCCCTCATTCTTTTCTAGACTCTATGAAGGAATTGGATAGAATTCTACCTTCTCTCAGAGTCTCCATGTCATACCCACAGCCTGAAGACTCCATCCTAAGACCCTCCACAAGGCGGGAGGACCCTTCCTCCCTCTGATGAGAACTGTTCATTCCACTGCCCTGATAGCACTGACCCTTTTCACCACACTTACAGGCAACACCCAATTCTGTCCGCATTAGTCCAGGGAAATCCCACAAGGAAATGCTAGATTTTTACCTTTGGAAAAAATCTCTGAGAATTCCCTGGTGGTCTAGTAGTTAAGACTCTGTGCTCTCACTGCCTAGGGCCCAAGTTCAATCCCTTGTCAGGGTATTAAAATACTGCAAATCACATGGTGTGGCAAACAAACAAACAAAAAACCCTGTGGATTTATATGGCTAATATTTGGCTTCAGATTTTGGCATCTATTCCAGATGAGTTGAACTGTAATCCCATTTCCTGTCATGTCTGTTGCTGGAGTAGCATACAGAGATTCTCCTGATCCTTTGAAAGCAGTGTGGGTCTGTTTCCTGTGTCTGCTCTCCATAACAGAACATTAAAATCGGCATTAAAAACAGTACTTTATTCTAGGGTTTCCCTGGTGATCCAGTGGGTAAAGAGTCTGTCTTGCAGTGCAAAGGACATCAGTTTGATCCCTGGCTTGGGAAGGTTTCACATGCCAAGGAACGGCTGGGCCAGTGTGTCCAATTATGAGCCAGTGCTCTAGAGTGCGTGCATCCAGAGCTGGTGCTCTGCAACAAGAGAGGCCACTGTGATGGGAGGCCCACACATGCCAAATAATAAAAATCAATGAAAAATAAATGACGACTTAGAGGGAAAAAAACCCAGTACATTATTCTAAGTTAAAACATTACTTAAGGCAGCCAACTTGATAGAAGAATAAAAAAGGTAAGTAATACAGAAAACTGTAAATTACGTCTATAACTCTAGACAGACTAGAGTGGTAGGAATGAAAAAATGAAAGTGTTTTAAGTAAGAGTCAACCAGTCCATTTTAAGGAACAGCATTCAGAGGATCAATATGAACACATGTCTAGAAAAACAATTCCTATTTCCCATATTCAAATACTAAAAAGTGTGAAGCTGTGAGCTTCTCACCTGTTACCAAGTTTGAAACTCTCAGCTCACAGTGTGAATTGGAGCAGAAGGAAAGATGTGCATCATCACCTTGCCATAATGATGGATCACCACAGAACTTCCAGAGTAAACAGGACTCTATACACTATGGGTCCAGGTGCTGCTATCTAGACAGGTGTGTGTTTCCATGGATGAGTGTGGTATTTAAAAGTCCAGGGAAATCCCACAAGGAAATGCTAGATTTTTACCTTTGGAAAAAATCTCTGAGAATTCCCTGGTGGTCTAGTAGTTAAGACTCTGTGCTCTCACTGCCTAGGGCCCAAGTTCAATCCCTTGTCAGGGTATTAAAATACTGCAAATCACATGGTGTGGCAAACAAACAAACAAAAAACCCTGTGGATTTATATGGCTAATATTTGGCTTCAGATTTTGGCATCTATTCCAGATGAGTTGAACTGTAATCCCATTTCCTGTCATGTCTGTTGCTGGAGTAGCATACAGAGATTCTCCTGATCCTTTGAAAGCAGTGTGGGTCTGTTTCCTGTGTCTGCTCTCCATAACAGAACATTAAAATCGGCATTAAAAACAGTACTTTATTCTAGGGTTTCCCTGGTGATCCAGTGGGTAAAGAGTCTGTCTTGCAGTGCAAAGGACATCAGTTTGATCCCTGGCTTGGGAAGGTTTCACATGCCAAGGAACGGCTGGGCCAGTGTGTCCAATTATGAGCCAGTGCTCTAGAGTGCGTGCATCCAGAGCTGGTGCTCTGCAACAAGAGAGGCCACTGTGATGGGAGGCCCACACATGCCAAATAATAAAAATCAATGAAAAATAAATGACGACTTAGAGGGAAAAAAACCCAGTACATTATTCTAAGTTAAAACATTACTTAAGGCAGCCAACTTGATAGAAGAATAAAAAAGGTAAGTAATACAGAAAACTGTAAATTACGTCTATAACTCTAGACAGACTAGAGTGGTAGGAATGAAAAAAAATGAAAGTGTTTTAAGTAAGAGTCAACCAGTCCATTTTAAGGAACAGCATTCAGAGGATCAATATGAACACATGTCTAGAAAAACAATTCCTATTTCCCATATTCAAATACTAAAAAGTGTGAAGCTGTGAGCTTCTCACCTGTTACCAAGTTTGAAACTCTCAGCTCACAGTGTGAATTGGAGCAGAAGGAAAGATGTGCATCATCACCTTGCCATAATGATGGATCACCACAGAACTTCCAGAGTAAACAGGACTCTATACACTATGGGTCCAGGTGCTGCTATCTAGACAGGTGTGTGTTTCCATGGATGAGTGTGGTATTTCAAAGCACAGGTTTTGTTTCAAAATTTGGATCCTGGCCCCACACATTACTTTACCCTCCTTTAATGAAAACAATTTATATCAGAAAAAAATGGCCTGACTCAAAATACAGCTGATAGTAAAAATTTGAGTGAAGAGAGACAGAACTAGCATGCTAAAAAATGAAGAGGGTCCACTCTTGATCAAAATCCCATATTCACCCATTCCTATTATTCCTAAATAAGCAGATGTTTCAGATCAAACTATTCCACATGAAATAAAAAGCAGAATCAATAGAAATTTAATTTTAAATAGTCATATTTCTCTCTCTAAGTATATACTTATCAAATAATATAAACCCTTCTCTCATTCTCTGTGTACCTCTTTTTCTCTATATATGCAACTATATGTATATACTTAATTATTTCCCAGCCTCTTTGAATTTTCCCTGTCATTGTGTATGTAAAAGACTGGGTATTCACTGAGAAATTAAGAAGAGTATCACCAGTGTGTTGGGTGAAAACATATAATCAATGCTTTTCTAAATGAAGTTTAAATAATCCAAAAACTCTAGAATTAAATGTGTGTTCTGGTTCATAATTCAATACCTAATTACTCCCATTTTTATGATAATGTTATAAAGCTAGGTATTGGAAGGTAAGTAATCAAGT
This sequence comes from Tragulus kanchil, assembly GCA_022376925.1. Classification (NCBI taxonomy): domain Eukaryota; kingdom Metazoa; phylum Chordata; class Mammalia; order Artiodactyla; family Tragulidae; genus Tragulus; species Tragulus kanchil. The sequence continues at coordinate 216,299,892 of JAIOJX010000004.1, forward strand.
CTCTGAAGCATCAATAGTGAAATTTTAGGAGAAAGATGAAAGAGTTGCCATATTTAAAACAACAAATTTACCCTACAAGGTACAGGATACTATAATATGAATCTCTATCCCTGCTCTTTCACTTTAAATATCTAGAACTAATATACCAATTGGATTGTTAATAGGGCATAAAAATATAAATGGTGACATATTTTCTTCAAGGCTGAAGGGAGTGATGCAGTGAAGGTGGAAAAAGTCAGGTAATAGTACATTGCTTTTGGTAAAGAATTTGTAATGATTCCCAGCTTGATAGAAAAGGTATGTGTGTATGGACATAGAAATTGAGGGAGAAAAAGAAATTGGGGATATAATAAGAAAAATATTATCATCCAATTGAAGGAACAGCATTCAAAAGCCAGTAACAAAGAGCAACTCACAGCCATATTTATGAAGAACAGTCCAAATGAAGCAGAGGACTACCCTTCCTGCTGTCACCTGGGTATCCATGGTAAATAGGAATAAATGACTAAATATAAGTAAAGCCCCTACAATAATGCTTATCACAATATCAGCGCCATATGAAAGTTTAACTAACAAATCTGGAAGGAACACAGGAACTCAGCAATGTTTCCTCCTGGAGACAGAACCTGGAAGGCTGCGGAACAGGGAAGGTAGAAAATTCAGATGTTAATGTGGATTCTATTCTTCCTCTTAAACTTTGTACAAGTGTGTCGTTCTTGTTGTTCTTACTACACAATTTATTAAAAAAAAAAAAACAGCCATAATAGTCACATGAGACACCCACTTCATTTGATTCATGGTCACAGGGTGAGGAACTCAAAGAGGGCACATCTGCTCTATGATGGTAGGGCCTCAGCAGAGAGAATGCTCAGGTCGGACTAACTCCATATCAGGGATTGGAATCCTCTTCTGCAGTTGAAACTGGGTTTAACTCCATGAGACCTCCCCATGTAACCAGACTTCCACAGAGTAGGGCAGGCCCAGACATTCAGACCTCTACCATGGTGCCATGTTGAGGGCTCCCCAGGTGAGCGATCTGAGTGTCCAGGCAGAGGCTCATGGCCTTTTCTACCATAACCTTGGACAATAGATTGTGCTGTTATTTCCAGAATATCTGTCAGTGACATGTAAGCATCATGCCAGCTCTGGTTACAGGGATGGGGCTAAACTCCACTGCTCAATGGGAGGAATGTCCAAAAAATTTCAGGCTTAAAAATTTCCACATGCATATACCAGTTTTAAAACTACTCAGTTGCAGAGATATCACTCCAATACATGCTATACAGGAAATATTGCTGTGTGGAACAGGGCCAAGTGCCTTCACTATATCACCCTGAGGTGTTTGATGATAAACACAAACAGTAAGGGACTCTGGTAGAACAGTTATGATATAATAAAGCACAGTATTTGCCTTAAGTGTTGCTTTATCAAGAACTTCTTTCCTCCATTCCCATGTCAGGGTGTGTGACTTAAATTCCCCACAGCTTCCTGCATTTCTCTTTCAAAGCAATGAGAAAAAGAATACTTGTAACTATTCACGAATTTGTGTACCATTTGTATAGTGGTCACTTGCTCTTTCAGCTTTGAAGCCCTGTGATGAAGGAGGTCAAGGCTGTTTGGTTCCTACCAGTTCTTTGGCTCAGTGAAAGGTGATAGGATTGTACCGGATATAGCACATCACTTTCTTCAGGTACTAGTCCACAGACATTCTTCGCAATTCTAAATCCATAAAGTTCTTGCCAGTGAAAGTCTTTCTTCTCCAATTTGGCACCAAAACTGAAACGGCAGCAAACCTTACCTCGACTGAAGAGAATTCATTTACACTTTTTTATACTCTACTTTGACATGAATTTCTGCACAGTTTGCTACAGGACTATCAATGTGCTTGAATTGCAAAGTTGGCCTCAGACCTGGCTTGGGAATATTGTATGATGTAGGTGATGTGTGCCCTATTTTCTCTTCCCTATGGGAGAGAGGCATATGGACCAGACTGGGGTCTTTTTATCTGTTTCTGGAATATACACTTGTTTTTCAGGCAACAGCAAGTTCTGAGAAAACGTAAGTAGGAGAGTAGCCAGATGAGACTCAATGGGGCATATCTGGAGGTAGAGATGGGAGAGTGAGTCAGAGGTAGGCCCAATGAGAACACTGTTCTCAGAGTTTACGTGAAATACAATAAAGTTGTTGAGAAGAAGCATCAAGGTTCGAACAATGTTGAGGGGCTAGAAGAGAAGAAATCTGGATGGTTGGATAGGATGAGAAGGTTGAAATATGAGACTATAATGAGACCTCATGTCTCATTTTTAGATGCTCGGACTGAACCTCCTGACTCTTTACCTATTGCTAAAATTGAATGTATGCACTCCCATGGACTTAGTTACTCTGTTTCCTGTAGATTCACTGGCCCTCAAGATCTAAGATCTTGCACAATTGCAACTTTGTCTAAAACAAGAAATGTTGGGAAATAGACTAGATGCCTCTCAACAAGGAACTCAATGAGGAAATAAATAGAGGATAATCTCTCAGATGCAGGGAGTTGGAAAGCTGTCCAATATGCCTTGCAATTATTTTTGAAAATTAAAAATGCTTCAAAATAACACATTAAAAGAGCACACTGAACATTCAGCTTGGAATCACTAATGGGAGAACATATGCTACTGAAAATACTAGGCTTTCAAGAAAAAAAAAATTGTTTGGTCACCTAGGAAAACCAAGGCTGTTTGGTTCCTACCAGTTCTTTGGCTCAGTGAAAGGTGATAGGATTGTACCGGATATAGCACATCACTTTCTTCAGGTACTAGTCCACAGACATTCTTCGCAATTCTAAATCCATAAAGTTCTTGCCAGTGAAAGTCTTTCTTCTCCAATTTGGCACCAAAACTGAAACGGCAGCAAACCTTACCTCGACTGAAGAGAATTCATTTACACTTTTTTATACTCTACTTTGACATGAATTTCTGCACAGTTTGCTACAGGACTATCAATGTGCTTGAATTGCAAAGTTGGCCTCAGACCTGGCTTGGGAATATTGTATGATGTAGGTGATGTGTGCCCTATTTTCTCTTCCCTATGGGAGAGAGGCATATGGACCAGACTGGGGTCTTTTTATCTGTTTCTGGAATATACACTTGTTTTTCAGGCAACAGCAAGTTCTGAGAAAACGTAAGTAGGAGAGTAGCCAGATGAGACTCAATGGGGCATATCTGGAGGTAGAGATGGGAGAGTGAGTCAGAGGTAGGCCCAATGAGAACACTGTTCTCAGAGTTTACGTGAAATACAATAAAGTTGTTGAGAAGAAGCATCAAGGTTCGAACAATGTTGAGGGGCTAGAAGAGAAGAAATCTGGATGGTTGGATAGGATGAGAAGGTTGAAATATGAGACTATAATGAGACCTCATGTCTCATTTTTAGATGCTCGGACTGAACCTCCTGACTCTTTACCTATTGCTAAAATTGAATGTATGCACTCCCATGGACTTAGTTACTCTGTTTCCTGTAGATTCACTGGCCCTCAAGATCTAAGATCTTGCACAATTGCAACTTTGTCTAAAACAAGAAATGTTGGGAAATAGACTAGATGCCTCTCAACAAGGAACTCAATGAGGAAATAAATAGAGGATAATCTCTCAGATGCAGGGAGTTGGAAAGCTGTCCAATATGCCTTGCAATTATTTTTGAAAATTAAAAAAATGCTTCAAAATAACACATTAAAAGAGCACACTGAACATTCAGCTTGGAATCACTAATGGGAGAACATATGCTACTGAAAATACTAGGCTTTCAAGAAAAAAAAAATTGTTTGGTCACCTAGGAAAAAAACCAAGTGAGTACATTATTTACAGAAAGCAAGCAGTGTGAGTCATAAATTTGGTACTCAACAAAAATAACTGGCAGGGATAAATCTCATTAACATTCAAGTCATCATGCAAGACTTCAGATGCTATTCTTCCCATGACCCCCTTCCAGAGGAGTGGAAAAAACCTTCAGAAAATAAAATCCCTGAAAAGACATTGGTATAAGTACTAAAGTATTTTTTTTTTTTCATTTGAGACTCAGTGAAAATAACATAAGAGAATTAATGATCTTGGTGGTGACAATTAGGTTAACAGTCTATATAATAATTCAGTAAGATCTGTGAAATATATTTGGGAGACTTTTCTATATTATTTTATATAAAATAGTTAACAAATGAAGCATAGATAAATTGTTTTATGTAAAAATCTTCAACATAAAACATATCTAATTTTAATTCTGAATCTCTACAATGCAGAAACTAATCAGAATTAAAATGCTGGAATCACTGGGGAGATGGAAAGAGATAGAGGAGGGGCTCCAATGGTGGGGTCTGCAGAATCCAGGAGGCCCCTTATGTCCTGGAGAAGTAGCCACAGGTGTCAGGTTACAAATTACACAAGTCTTCTCCTGTAACTCACCTCAAGTGAGCTTTGCATTGAATTTCCTTCACGTTTTTGTGTTTGACTTGAATATCACCTACATGCAAAAGGATATCCCACATCATCTTGAGAAACAGTCCCACTAAGTAACCCAGGCCCTCTACAGGACACCGAGAGCCAAGGATACCTCAGAGTTTGGGTAAATCCCAAATATCCCCTACTTGATGTCAAGGTCTACTAAAAGCCCAGAAGAATGCAAAGCTGGACCAGGCAAGTTGCCCCCATTGTATGACGAGCTGCTCTACTGTGTCTCTGTACTCTTCACCTTTCTCTCAGGGAGTGTTAAAGGCTATCACAATTTTAAGATCAGCTCCCCACTGATCTTAAAAGAGCCAAGTGAGCAGAGTTAGATCCTGCAGGGAGAGATGTTGAAGAAATCCAGGTTAGTCTTCATAAAGAATACAGTGTGAACAATACCCACAGAAGTTATCCATGCTATGACCTTGCAAGAACAGACAGCCCTCTCCTCCAAATGAAGGTTCCTTTGGGAGATTTGGCAGATTAACCTAAGAAGCTAGTATGAAATGGGTCTCCACTCCCTGGGAAGATGTTGTAGGTATATTTTTCATTTTCCTGCCCCAATTTTAAACATCTTCTTGTTCCCCTTTCACTGTCATATGCAGAAGTGGCTCAGTTTTTTTGTTTTCACTGAAGTGCCCTAAATTTTTAGAGAAACAATAGGATATGTGCAAGCTTATTTGCTTTCCCTTCTTAAATGTTTCATGTGATATTTCCTTTTATTATTTCCTTTATCTCCTAGTACTTGCTGGATTTCTCTTGAAACCAAGACAAAAGAATTTCTGGAACCAGTTTCCTGCTGGAGTAGTCTCTACAGCTGAGGGAAGGGATCAATTGTTCATGTCCAAATCAGGGAGACACCTATGTGGGAGGTACCTGAACAGAACCAGTCTGTATTAGGTCTTGCTTCAGCAGGGTTGGCCCAGTATTTCTTAATCCCAACCTAGTTTCCTGTTCAGGTCATTCAGCATTGATCAACATGATTTTATGCTGTTGCAAAAAATAAATGAAAATCAACCAAATAATAAGTAATAGTGATTTATTCAGAGCTTGCTAGAGCAAGGAAGACAGCTACCATCATCTTCATAGGAGCAAGGACTCAAAGGCAGGCTCTGGAGTGGAGAAACTCTGTTGAAGTAAAAGAAAGGCTTCAACTCTGCTCTGATTTAGTTTATTGGCTTAACGAAACTATAAATGGGGTATCTATAATCAGGGAATTCTATGTGATTGATAAGGTGCTTTTTTGCAAATTTTAGAATAAACATTGCAGACCAGGCAAGTTGCCCCATTGTATGACGAGCTGCTCTACTGTGTCTCTGTACTCTTCACCTTTCTCTCAGGGAGTGTTAAAGGCTATCACAATTTTAAGATCAGCTCCCCACTGATCTTAAAAGAGCCAAGTGAGCAGAGTTAGATCCTGCAGGAGAGATGTTGAAGAAATCCAGGTTAGTCTTCATAAAGAATACAGTGTGAACAATACCCACAGAAGTTATCCATGCTATGACCTTGCAGAACAGACAGCCCTCTCCTCCAAATGAAGGTTCCTTTGGGAGATTTGGCAGATTAACCTAAGAAGCTAGTATGAAATGGGTCTCCACTCCCTGGGAAGATGTTGTAGGTATATTTTTCATTTTCCTGCCCCAATTTTAAACATCTTCTTGTTCCCCTTTCACTGTCATATGCAGAAGTGGCTCAGTTTTTTTGTTTTCACTGAAGTGCCCTAAATTTTTAGAGAAACAATAGGATATGTGCAAGCTTATTTGCTTTCCCTTCTTAAATGTTTCATGTGATATTTCCTTTTATTATTTCCTTTATCTCCTAGTACTTGCTGGATTTCTCTTGAAACCAAGACAAAAGAATTTCTGGAACCAGTTTCCTGCTGGAGTAGTCTCTACAGCTGAGGGAAGGGATCAATTGTTCATGTCCAAATCAGGGAGACACCTATGTGGGAGGTACCTGAACAGAACCAGTCTGTATTAGGTCTTGCTTCAGCAGGGTTGGCCCAGTATTTCTTAATCCCAACCTAGTTTCCTGTTCAGGTCATTCAGCATTGATCAACATGATTTTATGCTGTTGCAAAAAATAAATGAAAATCAACCAAATAATAAGTAATAGTGATTTATTCAGAGCTTGCTAGAGCAAGGAAGACAGCTACCATCATCTTCATAGGAGCAAGGACTCAAAGGCAGGCTCTGGAGTGGAGAAACTCTGTTGAAGTAAAAAGAAAGGCTTCAACTCTGCTCTGATTTAGTTTATTGGCTTAACGAAACTATAAATGGGGTATCTATAATCAGGGAATTCTATGTGATTGATAAGGGTGCATATTTTTCTTTATCTGTTGGTGCTAAGTTGAAATTGAGAATAAACATTGCAGAGTCTCAATTATATATTAAGCCATGACCATTTGAGACCTATTGTCATGTCTGCATAGAAGTATTTAAGACTCTGGATAGAACACAATAGACTATCATTACCTGTTGGGCTAGTTACTCAGGAACTTAATAACCTCTGTAACAATAAGTCCAAAACTATTTCCTGCAAATGTGATTTGTCGATACTAGTCTGAAAACTGTAGATAATGGATTGGTTTCCTTGGCTTGTTGCTACAGATTGCTAGTCACAGTCTTTCCTTTATATAAACTCTGACTTCTGTCCATTTGTGTTTTCTATTTTCAGTTCCCCATTTTGGTTATTGTCTCACATGTGAGAGGATGACAAATTCATAGCAAACTAAAGATTCTGAACTTCACTGCCAGATACTGTCTAGTTGTCTTCATAGTCCACTGTGTTGAAAGGTCTTCCCAACCTTTTCTTTGTCTTCATGGCAATCAGATAATGAGAGAGCATCTGCACAGAACCATGCAGGTCTCTGGGTAGAACACAATAGACTATCATTATAGCCACTGTAAACAAGAGACAATTGTTCATGCGGCGTGCTTCAAAATCCCATTGTCCAACCCAGATTAAAAATAAATGCTGTGAGGATCAACCTTAGGAAGCTGAACAGCTTTTTCCTTAAGGTAGTCTTTGGTCTTTCTCACCTAGTCTGCTTTATTGACCCAAGAAAAGTATTAGCAGTCATACAGATGCCACCATGACTAGCCAACAAGAAATCCAGAGCAATGTGGTTGTCCATCACTGCTCCTGCCAGAGAATTGATAAAGACGTATATGCCACCTAGGACAGAGGTTGTATTATTAATAATTTTCGTCAAAGTTAGAGATAGGTTTCTTTCACTGTCTAGAGCAAGGAAGACAGCTACCATCATCTTCATAGGAGCAAGGACTCAAAGGCAGGCTCTGGAGTGGAGAAACTCTGTTGAAGTAAAAAGAAAGGCTTCAACTCTGCTCTGATTTAGTTTATTGGCTTAACGAAACTATAAATGGGGTATCTATAATCAGGGAATTCTATGTGATTGATAAGGGTGCATATTTTTCTTTATCTGTTGGTGCTAAGTTGAAATTGAGAATAAACATTGCAGAGTCTCAATTATATATTAAGCCATGACCATTTGAGACCTATTGTCATGTCTGCATAGAAGTATTTAAGACTCTGGATAGAACACAATAGACTATCATTACCTGTTGGGCTAGTTACTCAGGAACTTAATAACCTCTGTAACAATAAGTCCAAAACTATTTCCTGCAAATGTGATTTGTCGATACTAGTCTGAAAACTGTAGATAATGGATTGGTTTCCTTGGCTTGTTGCTACAGATTGCTAGTCACAGTCTTTCCTTTATATAAACTCTGACTTCTGTCCATTTGTGTTTTCTATTTTCAGTTCCCCATTTTGGTTATTGTCTCACATGTGAGAGGATGACAAATTCATAGCAAACTAAAGATTCTGAACTTCACTGCCAGATACTGTCTAGTTGTCTTCATAGTCCACTGTGTTGAAAGGTCTTCCCAACCTTTTCTTTGTCTTCATGGCAATCAGATAATGAGAGAGCATCTGCACAGAACCATGCAGGTCTCTGGGTAGAACACAATAGACTATCATTATAGCCACTGTAAACAAGAGACAATTGTTCATGCGGCGTGCTTCAAAATCCCATTGTCCAACCCAGATTAAAAATAAATGCTGTGAGGATCAACCTTAGGAAGCTGAACAGCTTTTTCCTTAAGGTAGTCTTTGGTCTTTCTCACCTAGTCTGCTTTATTGACCCAAGAAAAGTATTAGCAGTCATACAGATGCCACCATGACTAGCCAACAAGAAATCCAGAGCAATGTGGTTGTCCATCACTGCTCCTGCCAGAGAATTGATAAAGACGTATATTCCACCTAGGACAGAGGTTGTATTATTAATAATTTTCGTCAAAGTTAGAGATAGGTTTCTTTCACCCTTTTTAGTCACATGATTCCTGCCAAAGAAAACATTGCTCCAATTGTTTGCATAAATGAGCCAATTATTCCTTTAAGAAGTGTATCTGAATAATCGAGTGTTCATTGATTTTAGAGCTCACATATAAGTTAGAATTTCCAACCTTTGGGATTTCTAGAAATAGGGTCTCTGTGTATTGGCAAATCTTTGAACCGCTGTTCCTAAACTGCTTGACTGTTAGTTGCAGGGGAACGGACCGTGAACTCTAGGCACAGTAGAGGTAGTACCTAGTACACACATGTGGAAATCTGAGGGAAAAGAAATTGTTTACAAGACAAGGCAAAAAACAAGGATCTACACTAAGTGAATCAAGTATTTGGATCTCTATTAGTTTCTCCTTGGTGATAAGCACTTGACCCACTTCCCTGCAAAGACTGTGAATTTAAATTTATAATTACCTAGAGTCTTATCAATAGATTGTGATAATTGGATTTTTCTTTTTTCTGGGAGAAGGGGACAGTAGAAAAGTCAAAGATTGACTTGTTTAGAGTCAACTAAACATGTAGGTGAAAGAGGAAATGTTACTGTCTATGATTGCCTATGATCTCATTTGATGAAACCAGAATTTCCCAAAGGCTTTTTATTAGAGTCAGTTGAACATGTAGGTGAAAGCGGAAGTGCTATTGTCTATGATTGCCTATGATCTCATTTGATGAAACCAGAATTTCCCAGAGGTCTGTTGATAGTTGGCTTATCCAGCAGATAGTAAAACTGAGGGAAGCAGCAACTGTTTGAGCATGTTCTGACCTAACACTTTTAATAAGTAGGGTAGAAACGAACAAAAGGGATACTGTGGGTGGATGGTAACAACGAGTCTATAGAAAATGAGAAAAATGATCATAAATAAGCAGATAAGAAATTAGGTGGGTTGCTTGATCCACTGTTTTGGGTGAAAGTCTATCCTCTATTATCACTTGCTTGTTTTAGAAGTATTAGCAGTCATACAGATGCCACCATGACTAGCCAACAAGAAATCCAGAGCAATGTGGTTGTCCATCACTGCTCCTGCCAGAGAATTGATAAAGACGTATATTCCACCTAGGACAGAGGTTGTATTATTAATAATTTTCGTCAAAGTTAGAGATAGGTTTCTTTCACCCTTTTTAGTCACATGATTCCTGCCAAAGAAAACATTGCTCCAATTGTTTGCATAAATGAGCCAATTATTCCTTTAAGAAGTGTATCTGAATAATCGAGTGTTCATTGATTTTAGAGCTCACATATAAGTTAGAATTTCCAACCTTTGGGATTTCTAGAAATAGGGTCTCTGTGTATTGGCAAATCTTTGAACCGCTGTTCCTAAACTGCTTGACTGTTAGTTGCAGGGGAACGGACCGTGAACTCTAGGCACAGTAGAGGTAGTACCTAGTACACACATGTGGAAATCTGAGGGAAAAGAAATTGTTTACAAGACAAGGCAAAAAACAAGGATCTACACTAAGTGAATCAAGTATTTGGATCTCTATTAGTTTCTCCTTGGTGATAAGCACTTGACCCACTTCCCTGCAAAGACTGTGAATTTAAATTTATAATTACCTAGAGTCTTATCAATAGATTGTGATAATTGGATTTTTCTTTTTTCTGGGAGAAGGGGACAGTAGAAAAGTCAAAGATTGACTTGTTTAGAGTCAACTAAACATGTAGGTGAAAGAGGAAATGTTACTGTCTATGATTGCCTATGATCTCATTTGATGAAACCAGAATTTCCCAAAGGCTTTTTATTAGAGTCAGTTGAACATGTAGGTGAAAGCGGAAGTGCTATTGTCTATGATTGCCTATGATCTCATTTGATGAAACCAGAATTTCCCAGAGGTCTGTTGATAGTTGGCTTATCCAGCAGATAGTAAAACTGAGGGAAGCAGCAACTGTTTGAGCATGTTCTGACCTAACACTTTTAATAAGTAGGGTAGAAACGAACAAAAGGGATACTGTGGGTGGATGGTAACAACGAGTCTATAGAAAATGAGAAAAATGATCATAAATAAGCAGATAAGAAATTAGGTGGGTTGCTTGATCCACTGTTTTGGGTGAAAGTCTATCCTCTATTATCACTTGCTTGTTTTGAAGGCAGGGTCAGCTGTTTGCTTCTGAAGAGTGGTCACTTCTGGAGTATCTTTGAAAATCCTCCTTTTGAAGTGTTCTAATTTGAGTTACTTTCCAGTTATGTGGAATTCTGATTTGTTTTTTTAAAAAACATTTTTATTTTATTTATTTATTTTCATCTGTCTTTATTCTTTGGCCTGTGTGGGCCTCCCATTGCAGTGGTCTCTCTCATTGCAGAGTATCAGCTCTGGGTGCATGTGCTCCAGAGTGCTGACTTGTAACTGGACACACCAGCCCAGCAGCTCCATAGCACTTGGGATCTTCCTCAGCCAGGTATTGAACCAGTGCCCCTTGCATTGCAAGGTAGACTCCTTACTCACTGGACCACCAGGGAAGTCCCTGATTGCTTTTTTAGTTCTGAAATATCAAAATGAGGATTAAATCTGAAGAGTCTCACCACTTTGTTTTTAACAGTACCTGATAAAGCCTCTTTCAATGAGGTTTAAAAGTAGTTTTTCTTGGGTGTATCTTCCAGCAGACAAAATCTTCAGTTGAGAATCATGAAGAAGTTTCTTAGGAGATGTTGAGAAAAGACACCTCTAGCCTATTGGTGAAAGGGTTGGGTATACAGTACAAGAGTCTTTTGTAATATTTTGGCAGGTTTGTATGCAGTAAGAAGAATCTAGAATATCTAGATACTTGGTTGTTCTAGCTACTAACTTATAGAGGGAGAAGCAATGTGTCCCTGAGGGAATTTACTGCATGGCCACAGTTGCTAGTGTGTACTCAGACCAAGAGAGATCATGGGTTTCTGAAAGTTTTGATAATTTAAATTTAAGGATGAAAGTGTTTTGGTTTCTTTCATCAGGTTATGAAAAATAATGAACAGTGTCTGGCAAAATTGTAATTTCTTTTGGAATGTTATACTCCTATTTTTTTTTTTAAGCTAAGGTTGAGAATAAGTAAATGCAATCCTTCCTATGGGTTTTTGTTCTCTGAACAAAAGTAGGAGATAATTTACATATTGTGTTAGAATTAAATTGTTAGAGAAATTTAGAATTTTTTAAAGTCTTTATAGAGCACCTTGGAAAAGTAGAAGCTTCAGTGAACTCCAAGTGGGTGATTGTCCAGGTATACTATTTTTCTATCCAAGTGAAGGCAAAAGGTATTTACCCTTCTGGTCTAGAGGCACATTGAAGAAGGTAGAGCAAAGATCAATTATAATAAAACAAGTAGTTTTTAATGGAATTGATAACAGGGTGGTATTTAGATTAATTGCTGCAAGGAAGTAAGGATTAAGAATTTTGTTGATAATGCTGAAATCTTAAAAAAATTCTTATCCCTCTGGTCTTCACTGAAAGATAGGAATGTTACCAGGGCTAGTGTAGGTGTGTGAAGACTTTGGAATGTAAGGCTTTTAGCTACAGGTTTGATTCTTTCCTTTGCTTCTGGCTTGAGGATATTGGGGAAATTAGTATAGTGGTTTGGTAGGCTGTATCTGACATTTTAAAGATTCTTATCAGCCAGTCATGCAGGGTGCACTTGGGATCTTCCTCAGCCAGGTATTGAACCAGTGCTTGCATTGCAAGGTAGACTCCTTACTCACTGGACCACCAGGGAAGTCCCTGATTGCTTTTTTAGTTCTGAAATATCAAAATGAGGATTAAATCTGAAGAGTCTCACCACTTTGTTTTTAACAGTACCTGATAAAGCCTCTTTCAATGAGGTTTAAAAGTAGTTTTTCTTGGGTGTATCTTCCAGCAGACAAAATCTTCAGTTGAGAATCATGAAGAAGTTTCTTAGGAGATGTTGAGAAAAGACACCTCTAGCCTATTGGTGAAAGGGTTGGGTATACAGTACAAGAGTCTTTTGTAATATTTTGGCAGGTTTGTATGCAGTAAGAAGAATCTAGAATATCTAGATACTTGGTTGTTCTAGCTACTAACTTATAGAGGGAGAAGCAATGTGTCCCTGAGGGAATTTACTGCATGGCCACAGTTGCTAGTGTGTACTCAGACCAAGAGAGATCATGGGTTTCTGAAAGTTTTGATAATTTAAATTTAAGGATGAAAGTGTTTTGGTTTCTTTCATCAGGTTATGAAAAATAATGAACAGTGTCTGGCAAAATTGTAATTTCTTTTGGAATGTTATACTCCTATATTTTTTTAAGCTAAGGTTGAGAATAAGTAAATGCAATCCTTCCTATGGGTTTTTGTTCTCTGAACAAAAGTAGGAGATAATTTACATATTGTGTTAGAATTAAATTGTTAGAGAAATTTAGAATTTTTTAAAGTCTTTATAGAGCACCTTGGAAAAGTAGAAGCTTCAGTGAACTCCAAGTGGGTGATTGTCCAGGTATACTATTTTTCTATCCAAGTGAAGGCAAAAGGTATTTACCCTTCTGGTCTAGAGGCACATTGAAGAAGGTAGAGCAAAGATCAATTATAATAAAACAAGTAGTTTTTAATGGAATTGATAACAGGGTGGTATTTAGATTAATTGCTGCAAGGAAGTAAGGATTAAGAATTTTGTTGATAATGCTGAAATCTTAAAAAAAAAAAATTCTTATCCCTCTGGTCTTCACTGAAAGATAGGAATGTTACCAGGGCTAGTGTAGGGTGTGTGAAGACTTTGGAATGTAAGGCTTTTAGCTACAGGTTTGATTCTTTCCTTTGCTTCTGGCTTGAGGATATTGGGGAAATTAGTATAGTGGTTTGGTAGGCTGTATCTGACATTTTAAAGATTCTTATCCAATTGTTCTGTCTCTCTCAGTGGAATTTTCATTAATAATAATTTATACAGTATCAGGTATAGTGTCAAGATCCTTATGTGGAATGTGCATTAAATTTAATGAAAGAGGAAAAGGTATATCCAGAGACAATACAACTTAATTATGATAGAAGAGTCCTTTGGAATACTCAAGAAATAGTTTCTCACTGTGCATTCAATACTACATTTTTTTTTTTTTTGGCTATGTAAGGTTCTTCCAATTAAATCTGAAGGGTGGTATCACAGCAAACCAAAGATAATCCTTTTCAGTCAAAGACTCAAATGTTGTAGTCAAGAGCTGAGAGACAGGGAAAACTTATGGTTATTTGACATACCTATCACATATATGACATGTCTACTCTAAGGAAGAGGATGAGCAAAGGTGGCAGCACATAATGTAGAAGTAGTAGCATCAATATACATCAGGATTTGATGAGGATGATTGTCAATAGTTATAATTAATTTATATTGACTCCTTAAGGCAAGGCAAGATACTGGTTGTTTTTTATATTCCTCAGAGCACCCTCATTAATCTGAATTGAGAAATTTTTCAATTAATGTTTTTTGGTAGTATGATTATCATTCTTAGCTAACAAAAGTAGGAGATAATTTACATATTGTGTTAGAATTAAATTGTTAGAGAAATTTAGAATTTTTTAAAGTCTTTATAGAGCACCTTGGAAAAGTAGAAGCTTCAGTGAACTCCAAGTGGGTGATTGTCCAGGTATACTATTTTTCTATCCAAGTGAAGGCAAAAGGTATTTACCCTTCTGGTCTAGAGGCACATTGAAGAAGGTAGAGCAAAGATCAATTATAATAAAACAAGTAGTTTTTAATGGAATTGATAACAGGGTGGTATTTAGATTAATTGCTGCAAGGAAGTAAGGATTAAGAATTTTGTTGATAATGCTGAAATCTTAAAAAAAAAAAATTCTTATCCCTCTGGTCTTCACTGAAAGATAGGAATGTTACCAGGGCTAGTGTAGGGTGTGTGAAGACTTTGGAATGTAAGGCTTTTAGCTACAGGTTTGATTCTTTCCTTTGCTTCTGGCTTGAGGATATTGGGGAAATTAGTATAGTGGTTTGGTAGGCTGTATCTGACATTTTAAAGATTCTTATCCAATTGTTCTGTCTCTCTCAGTGGAATTTTCATTAATAATAATTTATACAGTATCAGGTATAGTGTCAAGATCCTTATGTGGAATGTGCATTAAATTTAATGAAAGAGGAAAAGGTATATCCAGAGACAATACAACTTAATTATGATAGAAGAGTCCTTTGGAATACTCAAGAAATAGTTTCTCACTGTGCATTCAATACTACATTTTTTTTTTTGGCTATGTAAGGTTCTTCCAATTAAATCTGAAGGGTGGTATCACAGCAAACCAAAGATAATCCTTTTCAGTCAAAGACTCAAATGTTGTAGTCAAGAGCTGAGAGACAGGGAAAACTTATGGTTATTTGACATACCTATCACATATATGACATGTCTACTCTAAGGAAGAGGATGAGCAAAGGTGGCAGCACATAATGTAGAAGTAGTAGCATCAATATACATCAGGATTTGATGAGGATGATTGTCAATAGTTATAATTAATTTATATTGACTCCTTAAGGCAAGGCAAGATACTGGTTGTTTTTTATATTCCTCAGAGCACCCTCATTAATCTGAATTGAGAAATTTTTCTTGGTAGATGATTTCCATTTATAAGAAAATACTTTCTTTTTTCCAGTGTCTCTTCTACTTAAAATATAAGAAAATGAACTTCCTGGTAAATAGCAATAGAACATTGGTTGGAGGAATAGGTCGGCCACCTAGCTGTTTGATATGCAGGGCCAATTTTGGATCCTGCCTCACTTTTGTTCTAAAGCCCTTCTACAAGATCCTGCCATGTCTTGTATTTCTGCTAAAGGGGCTATTTTCCATTTCACTTTTATTTTCAAATTGGAACTCCAGTTCCAGTGTGACTCCACTGACAAAATGAGATGGAAGGGGTGTTTCTGCATCAGCACATTTTTGATGCACATTTTAAAACTCATGAATGTTGTCAGAAAGTATTTTCTAGTCTGTCTGGAATTTTTTCTGTTTGCATGATTGATGGTACCAATTTTTATTAGGAACTTTCTAGTTAAGGTTTTTAGGAGCCTTTTATTTTTATAGCTCACCTCTTTTTGTTGTTGTTGTTGTTGTTCATTCTTTGCTTTCTCGTGGAAGGAAGGAAACTGCAGGTCCCTTCCCAGTTCAGTCCAGTTGGCATTTGCCATCAGGATTCGGCATTTGCCATCAGGACCAAAATATATGCAAGCTGGTATGGTCAGGTAACCTTGGGTCATGTGCACTTAAAGGAATTCTAATTATATACATGAATATTTTCTAACTTTCTTGGGTTAGGGAAGTCATTCATTATAGCTCTTAATTAAGCTTGGTTTCAAGGCTTCAGTTCTATGGTTACCCGAACATCTGGCCATGAGAGAGATGAATATTTAGAGGCAATTGGTACTTTGGTGTTTTAGAGTAATTTTGTTGCAAAGGTAAGAAATATGGACAAGGGAAAGAAGAGGGTTGAGGCTCAGAAGGAGAGAGATCAGAAGGATAAAGAGGAAAAACTGGATACAGGAACCCAATTGGAATGTAAGTTGTGGAAAATCTAGTAAGGAAATGAGTCTAGTTTGTTTTTGCTTAAGTTTGACCTTTCATTCATTAACTTTGGCCAAAGAATCTTTTAGGAAGCAATTTTTTTGTTTTTTAAAATATAAGAAAATGAACTTCCTGGTAAATAGCAATAGAACATTGGTTGGAGGAATAGGTCGGCCACCTAGCTGTTTGATATGCAGGGCCAATTTTGGATCCTGCCTCACTTTTGTTCTAAAGCCCTTCTACAAGATCCTGCCATGTCTTGTATTTCTGCTAAAGGGGCTATTTTCCATTTCACTTTTATTTTCAAATTGGAACTCCAGTTCCAGTGTGACTCCACTGACAAAATGAGATGGAAGGGGTGTTTCTGCATCAGCACATTTTTGATGCACATTTTAAAACTCATGAATGTTGTCAGAAAGTATTTTCTAGTCTGTCTGGAATTTTTTCTGTTTGCATGATTGATGGTACCAATTTTTATTAGGAACTTTCTAGTTAAGGTTTTTAGGAGACTTTTACTTTTATAGCTCACCTCTTTTTTTGTTGTTGTTGTTGTTGTTCATTCTTTGCTTTCTCGTGGAAGGAAGGAAACTGCAGGTCCCTTCCCAGTTCAGTCCAGTTGGCATTTGCCATCAGGATTCGGCATTTGCCATCAGGACCAAAATATATGCAAGCTGGTATGGTCAGGTAACCTTGGGTCATGTGCACTTAAAGGAATTCTAATTATATACATGAATATTTTCTAACTTTCTTGGGTTAGGGAAGTCATTCATTATAGCTCTTAATTAAGCTTGGTTTCAAGGCTTCAGTTCTATGGTTACCCGAACATCTGGCCATGAGAGAGATGAATATTTAGAGGCAATTGGTACTTTGGTGTTTTAGAGTAATTTTGTTGCAAAGGTAAGAAATATGGACAAGGGAAAGAAGAGGGTTGAGGCTCAGAAGGAGAGAGATCAGAAGGATAAAGAGGAAAAACTGGATACAGGAACCCAATTGGAATGTAAGTTGTGGAAAATCTAGTAAGGAAATGAGTCTAGTTTGTTTTTGCTTAAGTTTGACCTTTCATTCATTAACTTTGGCCAAAGAATCTTTTAGGAAGCAATTTTCTTTTCTTTTGATATTAAATAACTTATTTAATCTTATTTTTACCTGTAAACAATTTATGCTTAAATGTACTTTTATTAGTAAAGGAGCAAACAATACTTCTATAGCTTACATGTTTCCTTTTGTAGGTAGTGAGGTCTAGAAAAAAACAAAATGACTGCTGTTACTCTTTAGGAAAATTTAGGAGTTTGGTTTTTAAATTTAATTTTATTAGAGTACAATTGCTTTACTATGTTATGTTGATTTCTACTGAACAACAAAGTAAGTCAGCTATATGTATACATATATCCCCTCTATTTGGATGGATTTCCTTCCCATTTAGTCATCCCAGAGCAATTGGTAGAGTTAGGAAGCAATTTTCAATTCAGGATTTTGTTTGCAGGTCTCATCAAATCAATCAGAAAGTGCATCCCATTGGGCTTGTGAAATCTTACTTCCTTCATTTTCTAAGGCTCATCTTAAATGAACATTTTCGTTCTAATTAAGTCTTCTTCAGGGCAGGCACTGAAGACTCAAATCTTCCTTGCTGATGTAATACCATTTAGAAAAGAAAACAAAATCAGGATTTTAATGAGATTGCATACATGAATCAGAAATTTTTTTCTGGTAGGGGAGAGAGGGGAGACTTGAGTATGCCAAGTTGACAATTGGTATACATACCACATGCCTTGGGTCCCCACAATGATAGCTACCTCTGAACACAGTCTAAACTGTCTAAACCTTTTGTACTGCCAGCTGGTGGAAAACCAGAGAAAATATTCTTTTAGGAAATAAGAACACAGACAGAACGAGAATTTCATCTGGTGCAATTTGTGGACTTCAGTAAAGTTCCTCCAGGTGGATGCCAGTCCTACAGAAGCATCAGACTCTCTCTGTGAGACTGGCTCAAAGAAGATTCATAAGACCGTATTCTTGGTTTTATCCTCTGATTTCACTTCTTTTATTATTCCTTTCTTTCCTTCTTTTCCTTCTGTTCTGATTTTCCACAACACTCTTCTACAGTACAAAACAGTAGCACAAAGACAACAAAAGGGGATGAGAGGGAATGGACTGATTCCACCAAGGAGTCTAAACAAAGGGTCACAAAGCTGTGAATAAGTAGGAACTCACAGAAAGAGTGAAGTTCAGGTCCAGAGGACTTTTCATGGTTACTGTAAACAATTTATGCTTAAATGTACTTTTATTAGTAAAGGAGCAAACAATACTTCTATAGCTTACATGTTTCCTTTTGTAGGTAGTGAGGTCTAGAAAAACAAAATGACTGCTGTTACTCTTTAGGAAAATTTAGGAGTTTGGTTTTTAAATTTAATTTTATTAGAGTACAATTGCTTTACTATGTTATGTTGATTTCTACTGAACAACAAAGTAAGTCAGCTATATGTATACATATATCCCCTCTATTTGGATGGATTTCCTTCCCATTTAGTCATCCCAGAGCAATTGGTAGAGTTAGGAAGCAATTTTCAATTCAGGATTTTGTTTGCAGGTCTCATCAAATCAATCAGAAAGTGCATCCCATTGGGCTTGTGAAATCTTACTTCCTTCATTTTCTAAGGCTCATCTTAAATGAACATTTTCGTTCTAATTAAGTCTTCTTCAGGGCAGGCACTGAAGACTCAAATCTTCCTTGCTGATGTAATACCATTTAGAAAAGAAAACAAAATCAGGATTTTAATGAGATTGCATACATGAATCAGAAATTTTTTTCTGGTAGGGGAGAGAGGGGAGACTTGAGTATGCCAAGTTGACAATTGGTATACATACCACATGCCTTGGGTCCCCACAATGATAGCTACCTCTGAACACAGTCTAAACTGTCTAAACCTTTTGTACTGCCAGCTGGTGGAAAACCAGAGAAAATATTCTTTTAGGAAATAAGAACACAGACAGAACGAGAATTTCATCTGGTGCAATTTGTGGACTTCAGTAAAGTTCCTCCAGGTGGATGCCAGTCCTACAGAAGCATCAGACTCTCTCTGTGAGACTGGCTCAAAGAAGATTCATAAGACCGTATTCTTGGTTTTATCCTCTGATTTCACTTCTTTTATTATTCCTTTCTTTCCTTCTTTTCCTTCTGTTCTGATTTTCCACAACACTCTTCTACAGTACAAAACAGTAGCACAAAGACAACAAAAGGGGATGAGAGGGAATGGACTGATTCCACCAAGGAGTCTAAACAAAGGGTCACAAAGCTGTGAATAAGTAGGAACTCACAGAAAAAGAGTGAAGTTCAGGTCCAGAGGACTTATCATATCATCATGGACTCTTCGAGCTGCAAGCTGCAAGGCACCCTGCCTCAGCTGGGGTCTGGAGCAACAGGGTGCTCATACTGGGTCTCAGAGGAATCTCCCCAATTAACTGTCCAAGAAATAAAGGCCAATTAAATAAGAAGAAATGAAAAATATTTATTCAGAGTTTTTTAGAGAAAGAAAGTCAGTCACCGTCACTTGCAGTGTGACAGAGTCTCAGAATCAGGCAGAGGAGTGGGATAAGGGAAGGCTTTATACTGGGAGAAGGGAAGACTTTGCCTATGCTCTGATTAGAGACTGTAGGCACTAGAAACTTGTACGAAACTATCTAGAATTAGGACATATTTGGCTTTATCTGGTTGGTATTAAGTTGGAGCTAAGTACAATAATTAGGAAAACTCAGTTATTAAAATGGCCGAGGCCCATTGCTATAGTGTTATTGTTTAGATTCCTGAGCTGGTTGCTAGCTACAATGGTCAAGCTTCCTACAGGTCTGACCTTTACATGGTAGGCCTACTTTCTAGACTGAAAACTGTAGATAATGTGTTGGTTCCTGAGTTGGCTGCTGAATATTGCCAGTCAGAGTCCTAGTCTAACACATGGTCAGTTATGGTCCATTTGTATATTCAGTGTTTCATATGGAGTCATAAATAGGGTCAATGTTAAGAAAATAGGTGATCAGGGCTGGAGAGGGATTTCTAGACACTGAAGATCCAATGGCTTCATCTTGCTTGGAAAAAAAGAGGAAAAGAGAAAGAACAGCATATGGACATGAAGAGAGATAAAAGGATAAAGGTGGAAAAAAAGTATCCCGCATGAGTAATTCCTTTCTTCCCTCTGTGAGACTGGCTCAAAGAAGATTCATAAGACCGTATTCTTGGTTTTATCCTCTGATTTCACTTCTTTTATTATTCCTTTCTTTCCTTCTTTTCCTTCTGTTCTGATTTTCCACAACACTCTTCTACAGTACAAAACAGTAGCACAAAGACAACAAAAGGGGATGAGAGGGAATGGACTGATTCCACCAAGGAGTCTAAACAAAGGGTCACAAAGCTGTGAATAAGTAGGAACTCACAGAAAAGAGTGAAGTTCAGGTCCAGAGGACTTATCATATCATCATGGACTCTTCGAGCTGCAAGCTGCAAGGCACCCTGCCTCAGCTGGGGTCTGGAGCAACAGGGTGCTCATACTGGGTCTCAGAGGAATCTCCCCAATTAACTGTCCAAGAAATAAAGGCCAATTAAATAAGAAGAAATGAAAAATATTTATTCAGAGTTTTTTAGAGAAAGAAAGTCAGTCACCGTCACTTGCAGTGTGACAGAGTCTCAGAATCAGGCAGAGGAGTGGGATAAGGGAAGGCTTTATACTGGGAGAAGGGAAGACTTTGCCTATGCTCTGATTAGAGACTGTAGGCACTAGAAACTTGTACGAAACTATCTAGAATTAGGACATATTTGGCTTTATCTGGTTGGTATTAAGTTGGAGCTAAGTACAATAATTAGGAAAACTCAGTTATTAAAATGGCCGAGGCCCATTGCTATAGTGTTATTGTTTAGATTCCTGAGCTGGTTGCTAGCTACAATGGTCAAGCTTCCTACAGGTCTGACCTTTACATGGTAGGCCTACTTTCTAGACTGAAAACTGTAGATAATGTGTTGGTTCCTGAGTTGGCTGCTGAATATTGCCAGTCAGAGTCCTAGTCTAACACATGGTCAGTTATGGTCCATTTGTATATTCAGTGTTTCATATGGAGTCATAAATAGGGTCAATGTTAAGAAAATAGGTGATCAGGGCTGGAGAGGGATTTCTAGACACTGAAGATCCAATGGCTTCATCTGCTTGGATAAGAACAAGACCTTCAGCATGAGAACCATAAAAAAGAGGAAAAGAGAAAGAACAGCATATGGACATGAAAGAGAGAGAATAAAAAGGATAAAGGTGGAAATACATTATATACACATTGTTATGTACATATCTACCACACAGAATCTTCAAAATCTGTGAAGTAATCTTCCATATGTACAAGGACAGGAATTGAAACAGAGTGGCACTGGAATGGAAAGGAGAATTCAGGCCTGAGGTGACAGTTTGGTTTCCTACTGGGATTCTATACCCCATCCCAGATCCCAGTTCTGTTTCTATCTCTACAGTCCTCTTCCTGGGTTTTGATTGCCTTCTCTGCAATGAGAAAGTAGGTCTAGGATCTCCAGGGTTGCTTTTCAACCCTCAGACACTGTAATTGTGACCAGAATGCAATGTTATCCTCTTCCTTTAAGAAGGCAGTCACTGTATGCATGCATTTCTGTGCATGACATTGTCTTATCTCCCTCAGTACTTCCCTCAAATTGCTGCTCATTCCTTTCTCTTTGTCAACCTGCATCAATCATATTATTCTCTAATATAAGAGCACTGAAGGAATGATCATGGCTCTACTGCCACCATCTCCCATCAATCAACTGAACAATTAACCAATCCATCCTACCCAGGAATACCTGGCATGGACCTGATACTGTGTTGGATCCTGTGAGAGGTAACTCCATGGATCAAGTAACTGTTCTATGCCTGGAATGATCTTAGTTACTTGGGAGATATTTAATTTTCACAATAGCCCTGTAAGTTTCCTAGCTATTAGAGAAAATAAATGCAAATTTAGAGGTACTTTAAAGTGCGCAATGTCTGTTAGTGTGCTAGTAGACTGAAAACTGTAGATAATGTGTTGGTTCCTGAGTTGGCTGCTGAATATTGCCAGTCAGAGTCCTAGTCTAACACATGGTCAGTTATGGTCCATTTGTATATTCAGTGTTTCATATGGAGTCATAAATAGGGTCAATGTTAAGAAAATAGGTGATCAGGGCTGGAGAGGGATTTCTAGACACTGAAGATCCAATGGCTTCATCTGCTTGGATAAGAACAAGACCTTCAGCATGAGAACCATAAAAAAGAGGAAAAGAGAAAGAACAGCATATGGACATGAAAGAGAGAGAATAAAAAGGATAAAGGTGGAAATACATTATATACACATTGTTATGTACATATCTACCACACAGAATCTTCAAAATCTGTGAAGTAATCTTCCATATGTACAAGGACAGGAATTGAAACAGAGTGGCACTGGAATGGAAAGGAGAATTCAGGCCTGAGGTGACAGTTTGGTTTCCTACTGGGATTCTATACCCCATCCCAGATCCCAGTTCTGTTTCTATCTCTACAGTCCTCTTCCTGGGTTTTGATTGCCTTCTCTGCAATGAGAAAGTAGGTCTAGGATCTCCAGGGTTGCTTTTCAACCCTCAGACACTGTAATTGTGACCAGAATGCAATGTTATCCTCTTCCTTTAAGAAGGCAGTCACTGTATGCATGCATTTCTGTGCATGACATTGTCTTATCTCCCTCAGTACTTCCCTCAAATTGCTGCTCATTCCTTTCTCTTTGTCAACCTGCATCAATCATATTATTCTCTAATATAAGAGCACTGAAGGAATGATCATGGCTCTACTGCCACCATCTCCCATCAATCAACTGAACAATTAACCAATCCATCCTACCCAGGAATACCTGGCATGGACCTGATACTGTGTTGGATCCTGTGAGAGGTAACTCCATGGATCAAGTAACTGTTCTATGCCTGGAATGATCTTAGTTACTTGGGAGATATTTAATTTTCACAATAGCCCTGTAAGTTTCCTAGCTATTAGAGAAAATAAATGCAAATTTAGAGGTAAATTAAACTGCCCAATTTCTGTTAGTCTGCTAGTAGAGTGAAAATGTTTCCACGGCACATAAATGCATGGTAAGCTTTAGGTTAAAGCCACTGAGAAGATAATTATGGGATCCCCCTTATCATTTTGTGCCTTGTGTGATACAAGCCATCCTGAATTCTCCTACTCTCCATTTCTCAATCAGCCTTCTTACCTCCTAGGAAGTCTTTTGGCTAACTGCTCCTCAGATGACTCTGTTACATCATAATAAGCTGAGCCAGGCCACTCTTCTCACCTTTGACAGCAGCACATTCCCTCATAACTCCTTAATGTTGACAGGTTATGTACTGACTCCTCATGGTGATATATTGGACATGTTTTTGGGTAATGCTGACTACTCATCATTCACTGATGGTTCCAGAAGACTGACAATGGCAAATACTGTGCTGGGTATGCTATTGCAACTCGTCTTTTTTCTTTTTCTAAAAATTTATTCATTTTTAATTGGAAGAAAATTGCTTTACAATGTGTTGGTTTTTGCCATACATCAACATGAATCAGCCACAGACATACATATGTCCCCTTCCTCTTAAACCCCCTTCCCATCTCACACCTCATTCCCATCCTTCTAGGCTATCAGAGAGCACAGGATTGAGTTCCCTGCAGCATACAGCATATAGCAAATTCCCATTGGTTATCTATTTTATGTATGGTAATGTACATTTTTCAATGTTACTCTCCCAATTAGTCCCACCCTCTCCTTCCCCCACAGTGTCTCCCAGTCAATCAACTGAACAATTAACCCTCAAATTGCTGCTCATTCCTTTCTCTTTGTCAACCTGCATCAATCATATTATTCTCTAATATAAGAGCACTGAAGGAATGATCATGGCTCTACTGCCACCATCTCCCATCAATCAACTGAACAATTAACCAATCCATCCTACCCAGGAATACCTGGCATGGACCTGATACTGTGTTGGATCCTGTGAGAGGTAACTCCATGGATCAAGTAACTGTTCTATGCCTGGAATGATCTTAGTTACTTGGGAGATATTTAATTTTCACAATAGCCCTGTAAGTTTCCTAGCTATTAGAGAAAATAAATGCAAATTTAGAGGTAAATTAAACTGCCCAATTTCTGTTAGTCTGCTAGTAGAGTGAAAATGTTTCCACGGCACATAAATGCATGGTAAGCTTTAGGTTAAAGCCACTGAGAAGATAATTATGGGATCCCCCTTATCATTTTGTGCCTTGTGTGATACAAGCCATCCTGAATTCTCCTACTCTCCATTTCTCAATCAGCCTTCTTACCT
The DNA here is from genome assembly GCA_022376925.1 of Tragulus kanchil. Classification (NCBI taxonomy): domain Eukaryota; kingdom Metazoa; phylum Chordata; class Mammalia; order Artiodactyla; family Tragulidae; genus Tragulus; species Tragulus kanchil. The sequence continues at coordinate 216,324,560 of JAIOJX010000004.1, forward strand.
CCTAGGAAGTCTTTTGGCTAACTGCTCCTCAGATGACTCTGTTACATCATAATAAGCTGAGCCAGGCCACTCTTCTCACCTTTGACAGCAGCACATTCCCTCATAACTCCTTAATGTTGACAGGTTATGTACTGACTCCTCATGGTGATATATTGGACATGTTTTTGGGTAATGCTGACTACTCATCATTCACTGATGGTTCCAGAAGACTGACAATGGCAAATACTGTGCTGGGTATGCTATTGCAACTCGTCTTTTTTCTTTTTCTAAAAATTTATTCATTTTTAATTGGAAGAAAATTGCTTTACAATGTGTTGGTTTTTGCCATACATCAACATGAATCAGCCACAGACATACATATGTCCCCTTCCTCTTAAACCCCCTTCCCATCTCACACCTCATTCCCATCCTTCTAGGCTATCAGAGAGCACAGGATTGAGTTCCCTGCAGCATACAGCATATAGCAAATTCCCATTGGTTATCTATTTTATGTATGGTAATGTACATTTTTCAATGTTACTCTCCCAATTAGTCCCACCCTCTCCTTCCCCCACAGTGTCTACGAGTCTATTCTCAATATCTGTGTCTCTATTTCTGCCTTACGAACAGGTTCATCAGTGCCATTTTTCTGGATTCCATTCTATATGCATTAATATAAGATATTTATTTTTCTCTTTCTGACTTACTTCACTCTGTATAACAGGTTCTAAGTTAATCCACCTCATTAGAATTGACTCAAATTCATTCCTTTTAATGACTGAGTAATATTCCATTGTGTGTATATATATATATATATATATATATATATATATATATACACACAATTTCTTTATTCATTCATTCATCAATGAACATCTAGGTTGCTTCCATGTCCTGATTATTGTAAATAGTGCTGCAATAAACACTGAGGCATACGTGTCTTTTGGAATTGTGATTTCCTCAGGGTATATCCCCAGTAGTGGGATTACTGTCACATGGTAGTTTTATCCTATTTTTTTTTTGAAGAAATCTCCACAGTATTCTCTGTAATGATCATATCAGTGTACATTCCCACCAACAATGCAAAAGGGTTCTCTTTTCTCCACATCTTCTCCAGCATTTATTGTTTGTAAATTTTTTGATGATAACTGTTCTGACCAGTGTGAGGTGATACTTCATTGCAGTTTTGACTTGCATTTCTCTAATAATAAGCAATGTTGAACATTTTATATTATTACTAGCCTTCTGTAAGTATTCTTTGGAGAAATGTTTGTTTAGGTATTTTGCTCACTTTTTTTCTTGGCATTGCTGATATTGAGTTTATTGCAACTCGTCTTTTTTCTTTTTCTAAAAATTTATTCATTTTTAATTGGAAGAAAATTGCTTTACAATGTGTTGGTTTTTGCCATACATCAACATGAATCAGCCACAGACATACATATGTCCCCTTCCTCTTAAACCCCCTTCCCATCTCACACCTCATTCCCATCCTTCTAGGCTATCAGAGAGCACAGGATTGAGTTCCCTGCAGCATACAGCATATAGCAAATTCCCATTGGTTATCTATTTTATGTATGGTAATGTACATTTTTCAATGTTACTCTCCCAATTAGTCCCACCCTCTCCTTCCCCCACAGTGTCTACGAGTCTATTCTCAATATCTGTGTCTCTATTTCTGCCTTACGAACAGGTTCATCAGTGCCATTTTTCTGGATTCCATTCTATATGCATTAATATAAGATATTTATTTTTCTCTTTCTGACTTACTTCACTCTGTATAACAGGTTCTAAGTTAATCCACCTCATTAGAATTGACTCAAATTCATTCCTTTTAATGACTGAGTAATATTCCATTGTGTGTATATATATATATATATATATATATATATATATATATATACACACAATTTCTTTATTCATTCATTCATCAATGAACATCTAGGTTGCTTCCATGTCCTGATTATTGTAAATAGTGCTGCAATAAACACTGAGGCATACGTGTCTTTTGGAATTGTGATTTCCTCAGGGTATATCCCCAGTAGTGGGATTACTGTCACATGGTAGTTTTATCCTATTTTTTTTTTTTTGAAGAAATCTCCACAGTATTCTCTGTAATGATCATATCAGTGTACATTCCCACCAACAATGCAAAAGGGTTCTCTTTTCTCCACATCTTCTCCAGCATTTATTGTTTGTAAATTTTTTGATGATAACTGTTCTGACCAGTGTGAGGTGATACTTCATTGCAGTTTTGACTTGCATTTCTCTAATAATAAGCAATGTTGAACATTTTATATTATTACTAGCCTTCTGTAAGTATTCTTTGGAGAAATGTTTGTTTAGGTATTTTGCTCACTTTTTTTATTGGACAGCTTGTTTTTCTGATATTGAGTTTATTGCAACTTTTTTTGATGTTGTTGGTATTTATCTATGATTACTTCAGCTCAACACGTTGAATTATATGCTCTTACACAGGCTCAAATGTTAAAGAATCTGCCTGCAATAGGGGAGACCTGGGTGTGATCCCTGGATCGGGAGGGTTCCTGGAAGAGGGAATGACTATCCACTGCAGTATTCTTGCCTGGAGAATCCCACAGACAGAGGAGACTGGCAGGTGACAGTCCGCAGTGTCGCAGAGTCAGACTGACTCAGCAACTAACTCTACTGCAACTACATAGGTTTGTACTTTAGCCACGGACAGAACTGCCAATATTTATACTGACATTTATGTTGCTTTTAGAACATTGTGGAAGTCGTGTGGCTTCCTTACTTCTGGTGTAAATAAAATTAAAAAAAAAAAAAAAACGACTTTATGTTCAGGACTTATTGAATGCAATTATTACCCGCTACTTTAGCTATTAAGATTCCAGGGAATGCTAAACTTGACTGTCAAAAGCTATGGGAAGTCACCTTGTTGACATTTCCACAGAGAATGATGCCCCTAAAGAAACCAAGAGCTGACAAACCTCTATCAGATCCAAATGGATATTTTTCCAATGATAATTTAGAAAAACTAGTTAGAGATGCCCAACAATTGGCCTCAAAGAAGGAAAGATGAAGTTGAAAATCCAATAATCATTGATCTGATAAACAGAAAACTCTAGCTTGCATCAAAGAACAATCCAGTCTTATTCAGGAGTCTAAAATCCTCACTCTTCACCACAGTACATAAAACAATTGGTATTCTGACATTAAACAATTGGTATTCTGACAAATTACACCATTAATGAATCAATATTGGGAGAAACATTAAGAAAACTGTAAAAAGTGCCCACTTCACTGTCCCACTTGCTTGAAATACAGCTAGGGAAGCCTGTTCATATTGCTACTGGGTATTTAAAATGGGTCTTTTGATATCCGGAAATTAGGATTCCTACAACTTCTTCCATTTTATGTTAAAAATATGCTTTAGCCATTGTATGTATGTTTTGACACTGAACTAAAGCCTTCCCTTGCAGACAAGCTACTGCTTCTTATGTGGCTAAAGTCCTTTTGGAAAAGATTATCCATACTCAAAGAACTCCTTTTAAAGTTTACAGTGATTGAGAAAACCATTTTACTGGTCAGATACTTTGGAAGGTTTTACAGAACTTCCACTGTGTTTACTGTCCTCAACCTTTTGGTTCAGTTGAATGCACTAACAGCAATATTAAATTCAATTGACAATATTTGTAGAGGCTGTCCTAATACTTTTGCCAAAAGCATTGCTGCTGGTCTTTCTAAATCATAGATCCACCTTGTTAGGAACTCATTAACTCTCATCTTTTGAAATAGTCACAGAATGCCCAGTGTACTGGGCTTCTGTTTCTTTTGACCACTGCTGATGAAAGAAGAGACACTGAAATATTGAAAAGATCTAACTGATTCAATTTAAAATAGCCATATTTTTGTACAGCAATCTTTTCACAGTGCACCATGAAGACTTTAAGCATCAAAACTTGCAAACTTGAGAATTCACCTATTGGAAAAGACATCTCCAGAATAACTGGAGGTGTCTCTCAATAATACATCTCTTCAACCTCACTGGAAAGGCCTCTATTAAGTATTGTTGACAATTGTGCTACCGATCTCCAGGGAACAGACTCTTGAATTCATATGACACACCTATACCTGCCTGGACTTATTTATCAGCTGGTCATCTGAAGGTAAAGATTTTCCAAAACTGAAGAAGAAAACATCTAATGAAACATATTTTCCCAAGATAGCCCAATCAGTCCTTTTAGAAGCTTATCTCCAAATCTCTGATGATGCCATAACATTTCAAATGAACTCCATTGTCTATGACATTGATAATATACAAACTTTATATAAAAAGTGCCTCAGAGTTCTCCCTTCTACTCCTCCTTGTTAATTGAATGTGATGTTAATAGGTTTCTAATATGTATGCTTTCTCTCTAATGTGAGACACTAGTCTCAAGAAAGTTTTTTCCTGGCAATGAGGGGAAAGAGTCCCTCAAAAGTGGTAAATCTGAATCTTGATCAACAATTTCAAAGAAAGGTCTTGAAAGATCAAAAGGGTTACTATTACCATTTCAACATTCTTTTCCCTTCAATAATTGAATTTTCTTTCTTTTCCATGTGGGGACTTGCATGTGGCTTATCATGGTTGTATAATAGACCCCAAATTGCTATTCACAGCTGATACTGAATGAACTCATTTTTTTTTTTCTGCTAGAGAAATGGCTGGTTGTCTATTTGTTTTAGGTCAACAAAATTCAATGAGTAGTTATAAAAATTATATTCTGGTTTATTATTTTTTCTACTTTTCTTTTAAAATTGTCTCTCCCTAATGACATGGATCCATTCGTATGGCAACCAAGAAAAGTAATCCATAAAATTAACAGGTTGAATTCAGATAATATAGAGTAGTATTTTTCTCTCATTCTTTTATCAGAAGTGTGCAATAAGCACAGATTGTATAGGTTGTGACTTGGGCTCCTTTTAGCTTTGAGTTTTTTTCAGAGAAGCAATTGTAGTGACTACAGTATCTTTTCTTTAGTGTTATTAAACTTGTGAAATCCCAATGAACAGATTAAAATGTCAGGGAAAGGAGAACAGTTAAATCAAAGGAATCTGAGAGACTGTATACATGGAACCTATACTTCAGTTGCAAATTTGCACTATCCCTTAAAAGGAACCATTTGTACACTCCGTTGTCAATTTCACATCTGTAGAGGAATTAGTTACCACACAGGTTGGTGCCAGAACAATTGTGAAAAATTCTAGAAAATATTAAGGCCAGTCAAATGCACATTTTATTGTCACTCTCAGCATTTAATTTATAGTGATACCTTTGAAATCTCTACAAAAAATTAAGCCCTTTAGGAAAAAATATTATACAAGTCTATTAATAGTTATATAAATCTGCTCCCAATCATCCTGTTTTTTTTTAAATTAAGGAATCAGAAATGAGATTTTTATGCTATATATTAGGTCCAAAGTTCCTTTTTGATTTTTTCTGGAAAGTCTGGATCAGGGGGTCAATTGAGCTTCTTCAGCTGATCAGCATTTCATTTGGGCTTTTCATCTAGGCTTTTTCTCTGTCTTATAAAATCCTATGAGTAAAAGAAGTATATATAAGAAGTATAAGAATATACTAGTAATATGTAGTTGTGTGTTTAGTCATTCAGTTTATCTGACTCTGTGATCTTCAATAATTGAATTTTCTTTCTTTTCCATGTGGGGACTTGCATGTGGCTTATCATGGTTGTATAATAGCCCCAACAAGCTGATACTGAATGAACTCATTTTTTTCTGCTAGAGAAATGGCTGGTTGTCTATTTGTTTTAGGTCAACAAAATTCAATGAGTAGTTATAAAAATTATATTCTGGTTTATTATTTTTTCTACTTTTCTTTTAAAATTGTCTCTCCCTAATGACATGGATCCATTCGTATGGCAACCAAGAAAAGTAATCCATAAAATTAACAGGTTGAATTCAGATAATATAGAGTAGTATTTTTCTCTCATTCTTTTATCAGAAGTGTGCAATAAGCACAGATTGTATAGGTTGTGACTTGGGCTCCTTTTAGCTTTGAGTTTTTTTCAGAGAAGCAATTGTAGTGACTACAGTATCTTTTCTTTAGTGTTATTAAACTTGTGAAATCCCAATGAACAGATTAAAATGTCAGGGAAAGGAGAACAGTTAAATCAAAGGAATCTGAGAGACTGTATACATGGAACCTATACTTCAGTTGCAAATTTGCACTATCCCTTAAAAGGAACCATTTGTACACTCCGTTGTCAATTTCACATCTGTAGAGGAATTAGTTACCACACAGGTTGGTGCCAGAACAATTGTGAAAAATTCTAGAAAATATTAAGGCCAGTCAAATGCACATTTTATTGTCACTCTCAGCATTTAATTTATAGTGATACCTTTGAAATCTCTACAAAAAATTAAGCCCTTTAGGAAAAAATATTATACAAGTCTATTAATAGTTATATAAATCTGCTCCCAATCATCCTGTTTTTTTTTAAATTAAGGAATCAGAAATGAGATTTTTATGCTATATATTAGGTCCAAAGTTCCTTTTTGATTTTTTCTGGAAAGTCTGGATCAGGGGGTCAATTGAGCTTCTTCAGCTGATCAGCATTTCATTTGGGCTTTTCATCTAGGCTTTTTCTCTGTCTTATAAAATCCTATGAGTAAAAGAAGTATATATAAGAAGTATAAGAATATACTAGTAATATGTAGTTGTGTGTTTAGTCATTCAGTTTATCTGACTCTGTGATCCCATGGGCTATCACATGCCAGGCTCCTTTGTTCATGGGATTCTCTAGGCAAGAGTACTGGAGTGGGTTGCTATTCCCTTCTCCAGGGGATCTTTCCAACCCTGGGATTGAATTCAGATCTCCTGTAGTGCAGGCGGATTCTTTACCATTTGAACCACCAGGGAAGCCTAGCGATAGGTAGTTACATAATTATATTTGTTTTTAGAATTATATTTGTTTTATATAATTATTTTGAGAGGAATCAGAAAATGACCAGGAGCATGTATGTTCTGTGCAAAGCTAAGAAAATACACCCTGGGGACTCTTACTGGCCATAAACTCCTCCAAGTTTTTTGTTTAAGAAAGTCTTTGATTACTGAGGTCAAGCTGGAGGCTTCAAGGGCAGTGTCTTAAATAAATTAATAATGCTGTAAAGCATTTTTATAGGGACCCTGAAAAAAAAAAAGACCAGTTCTAGTTGATCAAATGAAGATACCTGGTTCAGCTGGGGGAAATACAATGAACCTTGAAAATGGTTTAAAGTGCAAACTTTTGACATTTATAACAGTAGAAACAATGTTAAATAGAAGTATGGATTTATGAAAATTGGAATGTTAGAGGCCTTACTATAGATTCATGAGGATAAGGAGCCACCAAATATTTTTGAGATAGTTTCCTTTTTATTCAGTGAGACTCAATCTACTGTGATTTAAATCTCAACTCAAAATGCTTATAAATTGTTTGATCTTAGGATTTATCTAAGACTCAGTATCCTCAACAGAAAAATTCACGCAAGAGTCATTGCTTTTAAGAGTTGTGAGGCTTTAAATGGGCAAAGTGCATATGCCTGAAACATAGCACTTGTAAGTAATTATTACTCAGAGCTAGGATGTGATTAGAGATGCACCTCAGGAAGACTATGGTGGTATGAACAGACAATAGGCCGGGGTAGGGGCAAAAGAGGGCAGAATACCTGGAGAAGGAGTCAAGTTGAAACTCAAAAAGCAAGCTGGCTTCTTAAGCTGATCTGCATTTCATTTGGGCTTTTCATCTAGGCTGTTTCTCTGTCTTATAAAATCCTATGAGTAAAAGAAGTATATATAAGAAGTATAAGAATATACTAGTAATATGTAGTTGTGTGTTTAGTCATTCAGTTTATCTGACTCTGTGATCCCATGGGCTATCACATGCCAGGCTCCTTTGTTCATGGGATTCTCTAGGCAAGAGTACTGGAGTGGGTTGCTATTCCCTTCTCCAGGGGATCTTTCCAACCCTGGGATTGAATTCAGATCTCCTGTAGTGCAGGCGGATTCTTTACCATTTGAACCACCAGGGAAGCCTAGCGATAGGTAGTTACATAATTATATTTTTTTTTAGAATTATATTTGTTTTATATAATTATTTTGAGAGGAATCAGAAAATGACCAGGAGCATGTATGTTCTGTGCAAAGCTAAGAAAATACACCCTGGGGACTCTTACTGGCCATAAACTCCTCCAAGTTTTTTGTTTAAGAAAGTCTTTGATTACTGAGGTCAAGCTGGAGGCTTCAAGGGCAGTGTCTTAAATAAATTAATAATGCTGTAAAGCATTTTTATAGGGACCCTGAAAAAAAAAAAGACCAGTTCTAGTTGATCAAATGAAGATACCTGGTTCAGCTGGGGGAAATACAATGAACCTTGAAAATGGTTTAAAGTGCAAACTTTTGACATTTATAACAGTAGAAACAATGTTAAATAGAAGTATGGATTTATGAAAATTGGAATGTTAGAGGCCTTACTATAGATTCATGAGGATAAGGAGCCACCAAATATTTTTGAGATAGTTTCCTTTTTATTCAGTGAGACTCAATCTACTGTGATTTAAATCTCAACTCAAAATGCTTATAAATTGTTTGATCTTAGGATTTATCTAAGACTCAGTATCCTCAACAGAAAAATTCACGCAAGAGTCATTGCTTTTAAGAGTTGTGAGGCTTTAAATGGGCAAAGTGCATATGCCTGAAACATAGCACTTGTAAGTAATTATTACTCAGAGCTAGGATGTGATTAGAGATGCACCTCAGGAAGACTATGGTGGTATGAACAGACAATAGGCCGGGGTAGGGGCAAAAGAGGGCAGAATACCTGGAGAAGGAGTCAAGTTGAAACTCAAAAAGCAAGCTGGAGCCTATTAGACAAGAGGTCCAAGTGAGGTACAGTGAGGGCTTGACTTGGGTTATCAACTCTGGAAATGTCAGTGTTCAAGCATTTTAAAACCTTCAATAGGTGAGAAATAAAATGTGTGATTTTTAATTGTCTCCAAATTAAAGCTTCTCCCTGTTGAGTGGCTAGGTTTAAAAAGTTTTCTGACCAAATTTACAATGGTTTGTTCCAGTCAGAAAATTATATAAACACACCAGATAATTCTAGCCTTCACACCTGTTCAAACAGCAACAAAGATCAAATGAACTAACGGAAAGATCAACGCCTTCCTCTCCTTAATGAGGCTCCACTGATTTTTGCAAACAAATAAAAGACAATAAATTGCCCCAAATGTCCTTTTTTCAAAGCCAGGTTATACGACTGATTTGGGTGTTCCCAGTCAACTCAAGGGGACAAGGCCTCACAGCTGGACCATAAAATGCTTTAGCAGCTCTGAGGATTTTCACCAAGTTCCTTTGTTCCCACCAGAGCTTTGGGAATTTCAGATTATATCCTGCTGGTCCCAAGAGTAATATTTTTTATTTGTTTGTTTCACAGGTCAATGACCCACACCTCTAAAAGGTCACAAAGTAGCTCATGAGAAGGTCAGTGAATACCCCAAAGGCATTTGATTTCTGGCCTAGAAACTCAGTACAGACCTGAGATCAGGACTAGAGCAACTTGTAGCAACCTGCCATTACCTAAAAAAGCTGTGAGTTGGCTTCCTTCCAATGGCTTCTGTTTTGTATGTTCAATATTTCCCAGAAGACTGAGGTTTAGGGCTTCTCTGTTCAATGTAGGAGCCATGAGTCACATGTGGCTGCTGAGCCCTTGAAATGTGGCTGGACTGACATGTCCTGTGAATGTGAAACACACACTGGATTTCAGAGGCTTAGTATTGAAAATATGTCAATATTTTTGTATTGATTATATTTTGAAATGATAATATAAACTTGATTTCACTGGTTTCTTTTTATAATAGTTGACTTCTATTTGGTCTTCAATGAATGTAAAAGGACTAAATCAGAAGATGAACAAACAAAGGCAGATGGGAAAAAAAGAAAGGAAATAAAATGCTATATTGGAAAATTTCTACTTAAAACACCTCTATGAGATGAATGCTATTTTCTGCTAGAAGAACTGGGCTTGACTTGGGTTATCAACTCTGGAAATGTCAGTGTTCAAGCATTTTAAAACCTTCAATAGGTGAGAAATAAAATGTGTGATTTTAATTGTCTCCAAATTAAAGCTTCTCCCTGTTGAGTGGCTAGGTTTAAAAAGTTTTCTGACCAAATTTACAATGGTTTGTTCCAGTCAGAAAATTATATAAACACACCAGATAATTCTAGCCTTCACACCTGTTCAAACAGCAACAAAGATCAAATGAACTAACGGAAAGATCAACGCCTTCCTCTCCTTAATGAGGCTCCACTGATTTTTGCAAACAGATAAAAGACAATAAATTGCCCCAAATGTCCTTTTTTCAAAGCCAGGTTATACGACTGATTTGGGTGTTCCCAGTCAACTCAAGGGGACAAGGCCTCACAGCTGGACCATAAAATGCTTTAGCAGCTCTGAGGATTTTCACCAAGTTCCTTTGTTCCCACCAGAGCTTTGGGAATTTCAGATTATATCCTGCTGGTCCCAAGAGTAATATTTTTTATTTGTTTGTTTCACAGGTCAATGACCCACACCTCTAAAAGGTCACAAAGTAGCTCATGAGAAGGTCAGTGAATACCCCAAAGGCATTTGATTTCTGGCCTAGAAACTCAGTACAGACCTGAGATCAGGACTAGAGCAACTTGTAGCAACCTGCCATTACCTAAAAAAGCTGTGAGTTGGCTTCCTTCCAATGGCTTCTGTTTTGTATGTTCAATATTTCCCAGAAGACTGAGGTTTAGGGCTTCTCTGTTCAATGTAGGAGCCATGAGTCACATGTGGCTGCTGAGCCCTTGAAATGTGGCTGGACTGACATGTCCTGTGAATGTGAAACACACACTGGATTTCAGAGGCTTAGTATTGAAAATATGTCAATATTTTTGTATTGATTATATTTTGAAATGATAATATAAACTTGATTTCACTGGTTTCTTTTTATAATAGTTGACTTCTATTTGGTCTTCAATGAATGTAAAAGGACTAAATCAGAAGATGAACAAACAAAGGCAGATGGGAAAAAAAGAAAGGAAATAAAAATGCTATATTGGAAAATTTCTACTTAAAACACCTCTATGAGATGAATGCTATTTTCTGTTTTCATAGAAGAATCAGTAGCTCAGAGAGGTTAGGTAACTTTTCCAAAAGTGATCTAGTTCATGCCTATCAGAATTCAAAACAAACTCCGAAGCACATACTCTTTTTCCTCATTATAATGTTTTTCCTCTACTGATAACTTTTGAGAAAATCAATAGCAAATATTTATTTTGGAGATGCTTCTTTTATTAGGTGAAGCTGTCTTTATTTAAGACTTGTGCTTTTGCAAATGCTTACTTGTCAAATTATTTTAATATTGATTAAACTATCTAGAACAAGCTGTAGTCATAGGAGCTTTTGTTCATAAGAGGTCAAAATGTATACCCCATACCCTCTACTTTCTATTCTGGTTGTATAACCTTAAAGAGACACTTACGTAACCTGTATTTAATGATACAAGTCTCATAGTGCTGCTAAAGGGCTAGGAGAAAACTATTGGGAAACAGTACTTTATAAAAATATAAACTTGCTATACAGCCTTCCCAAACCCTCCTCCTATCCCTGGAATAGACATGACATAATAATTGTTACCCCTTGTTCTGCTACATTTATATTATACTGTCAGATTTTGAGGACACTTTTCCTTTCTGTAAATAAGATACAACATGAAAAAGTTAGAAGTTATAAGAACCTTATGGTCACCCACTTCATCCCTCTCCTAACACCGGTTGTTTTTCTAGAACAACAGACAAGACTCATTAAGACTCCTTTCGGTAATCCAGTCCAGCCCTTTGATCTTTTTACTTAAGAAGTCTTTCCTCCCTCCCTTTGCTAAGCTAAAATTTCCTCATTAATTACTTAGAATGAGAATAAAAAAAATACTGGAAGATTATCGTCACCTCATAACTTTCTCTTCTCTAGACTAAGTCATGCTGTGGCCTTTGACTTTTCTTTAACTCTCCTCTTTTTATTCACTGCTATCCCCTGAAATTCATTCACATGAATTTTCATTCATCAGGTTCTTCCTTATTAAGTATACAGCAGTTCTGATTACAGATAGAGTGATGCTGCTATTATTTTAAAAAGGCTTCCTCTAAAGTCAATATTTGTATTCTTACTTAGACTAAACTCCAAGAGAATGATTTAAGACATTCAGGGATAATAATCAGTGCTTTATTTGCTGCTGTTGACTTGGTTAGTTTCTCAGTTTAACATTTGAAACTATAAGTAAGATGAAGCATAGTGGAGCAGAAGGGTCAACGGAGAAGATGCCATTGGTCCGCCAGCACTTGACATGGAATCAGTGCAGTGTGCAGGTAGCAGCGGAGCCAAACTGAAGCAATGTGCTGCATGAGATCCCTCAGTCTTGGAGGGTCCCATCCAGAGAAATGTACTCTTACCAAATGGGTTGGAGGCACTGCTGAGATGAATGTGTTAATAACCCAAAAGATCAAAATATAGAAAAGATGAGTGACTCCTCTCAATGTGTATCTTACTGATTCATTGTCAAAACACTTTTCCTGTTCTTTAGTCACAATGTGTTTGCAGGTTTTAGTTCATAAGAGAGTGATTAGTCCCACCAGGGGATACTGCAGTGGGTCCATTGAACTAAGCTGAAACTGCAGCCTGGACTCTTAGGGTACTTCATGCCATTGAAACTGCAAGAAAAAAATGGGTATATTTTGACTGGAGATTAATCCCGACTATTATGAGGAAAGTGAGTTGGTCTGACACAATGGCACTGAAGATAAACATACTTGGAACTTGGAAGATTCTCTGAATGTGCCACTCAGTTTTTCTGAGTTCTGTGGTAAAATGATACAGGCATAACAGCTAATGACACAAACACTACAGGAGTAAATATATGCATTACCACATCAGGAAAAGAACCAAGACTACTTGGGCACTTGATGAAGTTAGAGAAAATTTAGAGCAGTAATGGAAGGAAGACATTATAAATACCAGTAATCCCTTGACTTAAGTTTTTTAAAATTTCCTCATTAATTACTTAGAATGAGAATAAAAAAAATACTGGAAGATTATCGTCACCTCATAACTTTCTCTTCTCTAGACTAAGTCATGCTGTGGCCTTTGACTTTTCTTTAACTCTCCTCTTTTTATTCACTGCTATCCCCTGAAATTCATTCACATGAATTTTCATTCATCAGGTTCTTCCTTATTAAGTATACAGCAGTTCTGATTACAGATAGAGTGATGCTGCTATTATTTTAAAAAGGCTTCCTCTAAAGTCAATATTTGTATTCTTACTTAGACTAAACTCCAAGAGAATGATTTAAGACATTCAGGGATAATAATCAGTGCTTTATTTGCTGCTGTTGACTTGGTTAGTTTCTCAGTTTAACATTTGAAACTATAAGTAAGATGAAGCATAGTGGAGCAGAAGGGTCAACGGAGAAGATGCCATTGGTCCGCCAGCACTTGACATGGAATCAGTGCAGTGTGCAGGTAGCAGCGGAGCCAAACTGAAGCAATGTGCTGCATGAGATCCCTCAGTCTTGGAGGGTCCCATCCAGAGAAATGTACTCTTACCAAATGGGTTGGAGGCACTGCTGAGATGAATGTGTTAATAACCCAAAAGATCAAAATATAGAAAAGATGAGTGACTCCTCTCAATGTGTATCTTACTGATTCATTGTCAAAACACTTTTCCTGTTCTTTAGTCACAATGTGTTTGCAGGTTTTAGTTCATAAGAGAGTGATTAGTCCCACCAGGGGATACTGCAGTGGGTCCATTGAACTAAGCTGAAACTGCAGCCTGGACTCTTAGGGTACTTCATGCCATTGAAACTGCAAGAAAAAAATGGGTATATTTTGACTGGAGATTAATCCCGACTATTATGAGGAAAGTGAGTTGGTCTGACACAATGGCACTGAAGATAAACATACTTGGAACTTGGAAGATTCTCTGAATGTGCCACTCAGTTTTTCTGAGTTCTGTGGTAAAATGATACAGGCATAACAGCTAATGACACAAACACTACAGGAGTAAATATATGCATTACCACATCAGGAAAAGAACCAAGACTACTTGGGCACTTGATGAAGTTAGAGAAAATTTAGAGCAGTAATGGAAGGAAGACATTATAAATACCAGTAATTGCTCTGTGTTTTCACAAACAAGAGCTACAGAAGTCATGTGATTTTTCCCCTTGCTTTGCTATTAATATGTTCCTTTACACTAATCTTTTCCTCTGCTCAATTCTCTTATAAGGTGTGTTAGAAATGATTAAACTCAATGTTAAACTACATGAAGAGGGAGTGTGAATAATCTCGAAAATAAAGGTCACCCAGAAATGCATAAGATGATGAGACTTTGTGTTTCATCTTTCATGGAAGTGAGCTTGTCTTCAACTAAAGAATAGTTTGCAGTATATTAGGTAGAAATATATTTGTTTTTATTTGGAAATTAAATATGGGTTAGGGAATGTTTATGGATGTTGAGTTGCCCCAACCAGCAAAACTTTTAATGATGATACTGTATTTCTAAGAATTTGCTTTCCTTTCTAAGAATTTGGAAATAAAGAAGTCACTAGTCTTGGGAGGATGCAGTGGAAGCATGTTGAGACAGATGTGGTAGCTCTCTGTGAGCCTCACTTCATAGCCAGACATGGAAGCATCACAGATCTTTCCATGAGTCCCTTCTCCACAGTCATGGTGGTTAGATGCAATGACTTCTTGACCTTCTTAGTGACTCTAAATTGGCCACTTTCTCTAGTGCCGTAGGCTGTAGTCATAAGTTATTGTTTCCTTGGTGTTCTACCTGCAGACTTTGAGGTGTTTGCTGTCCAGTTCTTCCTACATTCACAAAACCTCTAATTCCTATGCTGCTTGTCACTTTATTTGCAATACATGCTGTATTTCAGTTTCCTTAACTGAACCCAGGCAGAGATAATATGTGATCAAGTGATCATTATTATTTCCTTATTTTAATTCCTTCAACTTTAATTGCCATAAATGTTGGGACATAATATTTTATCATAATCATTATGCCTATAACCTATTGATGTCATATTTGTAAATAATAAGATAAACACAATTTTTGGTTGTTAGCATATTAACCTGGAAATATTTTGAAACAAACTGGTTAAAATGATGTTAAAATTTAACTTTTTATCCCTCTGAATGAGTTATAAAAAGCCCATAATGGGACGCATACAAATATTTTATATTAACAATTTGCTTCTAGATAAGATGATATTCAGTAGGAGATAATCCTGCTGATGACATCACAAAACCATCTAGATGAATGCTGAGGAAGTCAGTCATCACCTGATATTAGACTGCATAGTCTTTATCATTTTGATATTTTTAATATTTTAGATTCCTCTGCTCAACTCAAAAAATGTTAAACTACATGAAGAGGGAGTGAATAATCTCGAAAATAAAGGTCACCCAGAAATGCATAAGATGATGAGACTTTGTGTTTCATCTTTCATGGAAGTGAGCTTGTCTTCAACTAAAGAATAGTTTGCAGTATATTAGGTAGAAATATATTTGTTTTTATTTGGAAATTAAATATGGGTTAGGGAATGTTTATGGATGTTGAGTTGCCCCAACCAGCAAAACTTTTAATGATGATACTGTATTTCTAAGAATTTGCTTTCCTTTCTAAGAATTTGGAAATAAAGAAGTCACTAGTCTTGGGAGGATGCAGTGGAAGCATGTTGAGACAGATGTGGTAGCTCTCTGTGAGCCTCACTTCATAGCCAGACATGGAAGCATCACAGATCTTTCCATGAGTCCCTTCTCCACAGTCATGGTGGTTAGATGCAATGACTTCTTGACCTTCTTAGTGACTCTAAATTGGCCACTTTCTCTAGTGCCGTAGGCTGTAGTCATAAGTTATTGTTTCCTTGGTGTTCTACCTGCAGACTTTGAGGTGTTTGCTGTCCAGTTCTTCCTACATTCACAAAACCTCTAATTCCTATGCTGCTTGTCACTTTATTTGCAATACATGCTGTATTTCAGTTTCCTTAACTGAACCCAGGCAGAGATAATATGTGATCAAGTGATCATTATTATTTCCTTATTTTAATTCCTTCAACTTTAATTGCCATAAATGTTGGGACATAATATTTTATCATAATCATTATGCCTATAACCTATTGATGTCATATTTGTAAATAATAAGATAAACACAATTTTTGGTTGTTAGCATATTAACCTGGAAATATTTTGAAACAAACTGGTTAAAATGATGTTAAAATTTAACTTTTTATCCCTCTGAATGAGTTATAAAAAGCCCATAATGGGACGCATACAAATATTTTATATTAACAATTTGCTTCTAGATAAGATGATATTCAGTAGGAGATAATCCTGCTGATGACATCACAAAACCATCTAGATGAATGCTGAGGAAGTCAGTCATCACCTGATATTAGACTGCATAGTCTTTATCATTTTGATATTTTTAATATTTTAGAGTTTTGACATTAGTAGATAAAATGAAAAAATGATTCATGAAGCTTTTAACTTTTTATGCAGATGTATGTTATAGTGCTTTTAGAGTAGAATAAGAAAACCCTAAAATGTTATTTGTTTTAATTTTCACATTAAGGCAAAAGGAGTCTAATTAAATTGTCTAAATGCTGAGCCACTGAATCAAGCACTAGTTCTCTAATTCAGACAATTTCATCAAATGCTGCTAATGTTTCTGGACTCACATCATATCACTTGGTTTGGTGCCAGTTTCCTGAATTTCAATGGCAAGAGAATGACTACTTAAAATGTAACTAAACATGAGCTATTTCCCATTCCAGTTTTGTAAGCTAAAGCATATTTAGGTGTGAATTGGTAATAAAACATGAACAAATATGTTCTCAAACACGAACTCTTCTAAATCGACCAAGAAAACATTGAGTTTGCTAAATATGTCTACTGTGTCAGGATAATTTTAGATTCAAGTGTATATCTAATTGAACTTGGCTTAAACAATGAAGATAATTTAGTATTTCACAAAACATAGATTCCAAAATACCTAAGAATTATGGAATCTTGGTAACTATATGTCAACTTTTAGACTTTTAAAAAATGTGTTGGTAAAACCTCAATGACAAGCTTTTTTTTAACTATGTTTAACATAGTTTTTTTTTTTTAAATTTAAATTTAAATTTTTTTATTTTTGTACATATATGTTCCCAGATCATTCATATGCATATCCCTTGACCCTCCCCCCACCCAGTTCCCTCCCATCCCTCCAGACCATCGTATTGATGTCATATTTGTAAATAATAAGATAAACACAATTTTTGGTTGTTAGCATATTAACCTGGAAATATTTTGAAACAAACTGGTTAAAATGATGTTAAAATTTAACTTTTTATCCCTCTGAATGAGTTATAAAAAGCCCATAATGGGACGCATACAAATATTTTATATTAACAATTTGCTTCTAGATAAGATGATATTCAGTAGGAGATAATCCTGCTGATGACATCACAAACCATCTAGATGAATGCTGAGGAAGTCAGTCATCACCTGATATTAGACTGCATAGTCTTTATCATTTTGATATTTTTAATATTTTAGAGTTTTGACATTAGTAGATAAAATGAAAAAATGATTCATGAAGCTTTTAACTTTTTATGCAGATGTATGTTATAGTGCTTTTAGAGTAGAATAAGAAAACCCTAAAATGTTATTTGTTTTAATTTTCACATTAAGGCAAAAGGAGTCTAATTAAATTGTCTAAATGCTGAGCCACTGAATCAAGCACTAGTTCTCTAATTCAGACAATTTCATCAAATGCTGCTAATGTTTCTGGACTCACATCATATCACTTGGTTTGGTGCCAGTTTCCTGAATTTCAATGGCAAGAGAATGACTACTTAAAATGTAACTAAACATGAGCTATTTCCCATTCCAGTTTTGTAAGCTAAAGCATATTTAGGTGTGAATTGGTAATAAAACATGAACAAATATGTTCTCAAACACGAACTCTTCTAAATCGACCAAGAAAACATTGAGTTTGCTAAATATGTCTACTGTGTCAGGATAATTTTAGATTCAAGTGTATATCTAATTGAACTTGGCTTAAACAATGAAGATAATTTAGTATTTCACAAAACATAGATTCCAAAATACCTAAGAATTATGGAATCTTGGTAACTATATGTCAACTTTTAGACTTTTAAAAAATGTGTTGGTAAAACCTCAATGACAAGCTTTTTTTTAACTATGTTTAACATAGTTTTTTTTTTTAATTAATTAATTTATTTATTTTTGTACATATATGTTCCCAGATCATTCATATGCATATCCCTTGACCCTCCCCCCACCCAGTTCCCCCACTCCCAGCCCTCCAGACCATCGCCCAAGTGGTTGTAGGTACTCCTATTCCCCTAGCACAATGACAATAGCTATCTTTTCTACACATGACAGTATAGGTTTCCATGTTACTCCCTCCCACTGTTCGGTCTCCACAATGTCTTTATGTCTATTCTCTGTTTTTCATGAGTTCACTGCGTGTGTTATCATGACCATCTTACTAGATCCCATATATATGGGTTAGTATACTATACTTGTCTTTCTCTTTTTGACTTACTTCACTTTTTATGATAGGTTCTAGAGCCAGCCACCTCATTAGGACTGAGTCTTCTGCATTTCTTTTAACAGCTGAGTAGTATTCCATTGTATATATGTACCAGTGCTTCTGGATCCATTCATTCGTCGATGGACATCTAGGTTGCTTCCATGTTCTGGCTATTGTATAGAGAGCTGCAATGAACATTGGGGTACAGGTGCCTCTTTCAGTTTTGATTTCATCAGGATATAGGCCTAATAGTGGGATTGCTGGGTCATAGGGTGCTTCTATTTTTAGTTTTTTAAGGAATCTCCATATTGTCTTCCATAGAGGTTGTATTAATTTACATTCCCACCAGCAATGCAAGAGGGTTCCCTTTTCTCCACACCCTCTCCAGCATTTGTTGTCTGTCGATTTGTTGGTGATGGCCATTCTGACAGGTGTGAGGTGGTATCTCATTGTGGTTTTAATTTGCATTTCTCTGATAATAAGCGAGGTTGAGCATCGTTTCATGTATTTTTGGGCCATTTGTATGTCCTCTTTGGAGAGACGTCTCTTTAGATCTTTTTCCCATTTTTTGATTGGGCTGCTCATTTTCCCTGTGCTGAGTTGTCTGAGTTGCTTGTAGATTTTGGAGATTAATTCTTTGTCTGTTGTTTCATTTGCTATGATTTTATCCCACTCTGTGGGGTGTCTGTTGAACTTTTTTGTAATTTCTTTTGCTGTACAAAAGCTTTTAAGTTTCATAAGGTCCCATATGTTCATTTTTCTTTTCAGTTCTGCTATTTTAGTTGGTGGGTCAGAGAAGATCTTGCTTTGATTGATGTCCTTGAGGGTTTTGCCTATATTCTCCTCTAAGAGTTGGATGGTTTCTGGTCTTACATTGAGGTCTTTAATCCATTTTGAGTTGATCTTAGTGTATGGTGTCAGGGAGTGTTCCAATTTCATTTTTTTGCATGTAGCTGTCCAATTCTCCCAGTACCACTTGTTGAAGAGGCTGTCTTTGTCCCATTTTATAGTTTCTCCTCCTTTATCAAAAATCAGGTACCCATAGGTGCGTAGGTTGATCTCTGGGTTCTCAATCTTGTTCCATTGATCTATAGTTCTGTTTTTGTGCCAGTACCATACTGTCTTGATAACTGTTGCTTTGTAGTAGAGTCTGAAGTTAGGGAGGCTGATCCCTCCAACTCCATTTTTCTTCCTCAGGATTGCTTTGGCTATTCGAGGTCTTCTGTGTTTCCATATGAACTGTGTTATTCGTTGGTCTAGTTCTGTGAAAAATGTCAGTGGTAGTTGAATAGGTATTGCATTGAATCTGTAGATGATATTTGGAAGTATGGTCATTTTCACAATATTGATTGTTCCAATCCAGGAACATGGAATATCTCTCCATCTGTTTAAGTCTTCTTTAATGTCTCTCATGAGTGTCTTGTAATTTTCTGTGTACAATTCTTTTGTTTCTCTGGGTAGGTTTATTCCTAGATATTTGATTCTTTTGGTTGCAATGGTGAAGGGGATTGCCTCTTTGATTTCATTTTCTGATTTTTCATTGTTTGTGTATAGGAATGCCAGTGACTTCTGTGTGTTGACTTTGTATCCTGCGACTTTGCTGAATTCATTGATTAGTTCTAGTAGCTTTGTAACCGTGTCTTTGGGATTTTCTATGTATAATATCATGTCGTCTGCAAAAAGAGAGAGCTTGACTTCTTCCTTTCCAATCTGGATTCCTTTGATTTCTTTCTCTTCTCTTATTGCTGTTGCTAGGACTTCCAGGACTATGTTGAATAACAGTGGTGAAAGTGGGCACCCCTGTCTTGTTCCTGATCTTAGAGGGAATGCTTTCAGTTTTTCACCATTAACAATAATGTTCGCTGTAGGCTTCTCATAGATGGCTTTTATCATGTTGAGATAGGTTCCTTCTATGCCCATTTTCTAAACTATGCTAGAAGCATGATTTGACAAAGAATAGATCTGTTTGAGGGATCTGTGGCCTTTTTAAAAGCAAATCTTCACAATTTGCTTCTGTAAATTATCATGATTACTATGATTTCTAGAACTGTGCTCACATATATATTCAATAAAAACTTGATTTATACAGAAAGATCTCCTTTGGAATATTTGGAATATTCTGGTTAAATATAATTTAATATAATTACATATAGGAATAGAAGCATCATGTGACCCAGCAATTCCACTACTAGGTATATACTGTGAGGAAATCAAAATTGAAAAAGACACATGTACTCCATTGTTCACTGCAGCCCTATTTACAATAACTAGAATATGGAAGCAACTAAGATGTCCATCAACAGATGAATGGATAAAGAAGCTGTGGTACATATATACAATGGAATATTGCTCAGCCATTGAAGGAAATGCATTTGAGTCAGTCCCAATGAGATGGATGAACCTAGAACCTATTACATGGAGTGAAGTAAGTCAGAAAGAGAAAGATAAATATTATTTACTAACACATATATATGAACTCTAGAAAGATGGTACTGATAAATGTATATGCAGAGCAGCAATGGAGAAACTGATATAGAGAACAGACTTATGGTCATTGTGGGGAAGGGAGGAATGGAAGAGATGTATGGAATTTGTTTCTCTGGGTAGGTTTATTCCTAGATATTTGATTCTTTTGGTTGCAATGGTGAAGGGGATTGCCTCTTTGATTTCATTTTCTGATTTTTCATTGTTTGTGTATAGGAATGCCAGTGACTTCTGTGTGTTGACTTTGTATCCTGCGACTTTGCTGAATTCATTGATTAGTTCTAGTAGCTTTGTAACCGTGTCTTTGGGATTTTCTATGTATAATATCATGTCGTCTGCAAAAAGAGAGAGCTTGACTTCTTCCTTTCCAATCTGGATTCCTTTGATTTCTTTCTCTTCTCTTATTGCTGTTGCTAGGACTTCCAGGACTATGTTGAATAACAGTGGTGAAAGTGGGCACCCCTGTCTTGTTCCTGATCTTAGAGGGAATGCTTTCAGTTTTTCACCATTAACAATAATGTTCGCTGTAGGCTTCTCATAGATGGCTTTTATCATGTTGAGATAGGTTCCTTCTATGCCCATTTTCTAAACTATGCTAGAAGCATGATTTGACAAAGAATAGATCTGTTTGAGGGATCTGTGGCCTTTTTAAAAGCAAATCTTCACAATTTGCTTCTGTAAATTATCATGATTACTATGATTTCTAGAACTGTGCTCACATATATATTCAATAAAAACTTGATTTATACAGAAAGATCTCCTTTGGAATATTTGGAATATTCTGGTTAAATATAATTTAATATAATTACATATAGGAATAGAAGCATCATGTGACCCAGCAATTCCACTACTAGGTATATACTGTGAGGAAATCAAAATT
Organism: Tragulus kanchil; assembly: GCA_022376925.1. NCBI lineage: Eukaryota > Metazoa > Chordata > Mammalia > Artiodactyla > Tragulidae > Tragulus > Tragulus kanchil. Next base: position 216,346,545 of record JAIOJX010000004.1, read on the forward strand.
GAAAAAGACACATGTACTCCATTGTTCACTGCAGCCCTATTTACAATAACTAGAATATGGAAGCAACTAAGATGTCCATCAACAGATGAATGGATAAAGAAGCTGTGGTACATATATACAATGGAATATTGCTCAGCCATTGAAGGAAATGCATTTGAGTCAGTCCCAATGAGATGGATGAACCTAGAACCTATTACATGGAGTGAAGTAAGTCAGAAAGAGAAAGATAAATATTATTTACTAACACATATATATGAACTCTAGAAAGATGGTACTGATAAATGTATATGCAGAGCAGCAATGGAGAAACTGATATAGAGAACAGACTTATGGTCATTGTGGGGAAGGGAGGAATGGAAGAGATGTATGGAAAGAGTAGCATAGAAACTTACTTTACCATGTGTAAAATAGATAGCTAATGGGAATCTGCTGTAAGTCTAGGGGAACTCAAAGTGGGACTCTGTAACAACCTAGAGGGGTAGGATGGGGAGGGAGATTGGAGGAAAGTTCAAGAGGGAGGGGGCACATGTATACCTATACCTGATTCAGGTTGATGTGTGGCAGTAAATGGCAAAACTCTAAAAATATAAAAAAATGCACTGTATTAATTTTCATTGAAGTTAAACATATAACGTGTACAGGTATGACAACATATGATATCACAGTACAAAGAAGTTGTAACCACTATTTTAAGAAAAAATATTGATTTAACTGTAATAAAGAAGAGAGTTATAAGTGAAAATCAATCTCATAAAAATATTAAATCAAAATTAATTAATAAAATTAATCAATATTAAATTTAAGAGCAATCACAAATATTGTGAACATAAATCTAAATAAGATACAAATATTAATTTTAGTATATTTTCTTATATAGTTACTGATATTTAACAGTAAATATTATTATGCTCTCAATAAGTGAGACAATTTAAAAAATTTTGTTCACACAATTTTAATTTACCACCATTGTATAACTTATTTCTGTGTGCCAAAAATAATATTTGATATTTGCTAAGGACTTATTCACATACAGTAAAAATTTAAAATAAAAAATATCCGCTTTACAAAAGTTTCATGAAACATTTTTATTGTCCTGTTGTGCTTATTTTTTTTTCAACTTTTATTTATTTATTTTTGGCTATGCTGGCTCTTTGTTGATGTGTGGGTTTAGCTGCTCTGCGGTATGTGGAATCTTCCCAGATCAGGGATCAAACCTGTGTCTCCTGCATTGGCAGACGGGTTCTTATCCACTGAACCACAAGAGAAGCCCCTGTTGTGCTTATTTTTGCTTTCAATGTAAAAGATGATAATGATGATGATAATGATGATGATGATGATGATATGAGATCAAGTAACATTTTGAATTGTTATATAATAATATAAATCCTAATACAATTATTTTCATTTTTGCCAGTGACTTCTCTTTTTTATATGTACATACACATTTTATAATCATGCTGAAATTATCATTTTACATTATATTTTTTGAACATACCATATATTTTATTATGCTTTAGCACAGACTTCATTATTACAATTATAATTTTAAGAAAAACATATTTTCTATTATTTCATTGTATTGTAATATACACATATATTTGTTGCTGTTCAGCCAGTATGTCATGACCAACTTTTTGTGAACAAATAGACTGCAACATTCCAGGCTTCCTTGTCCTTCATTATCTCCCAGAGATTGCCCTAATTCATGTCCACTGAGTTGGTAATGCTATCTAACCATCTCATCCTCTGGTGTCTTCCTCTCCCTTAGCCTTCAGTATTTCCCATCACAAGGTCTTCACCAGTGTGTCTCTTCCTATCAGGTGGCCAAAGTATTGGAGCTTCAGCTTCAGCAACAGTCCTTCCAATGAATATTTAAGGTTGATTTTCTTTAGGACTTACTGATTTGATCTCCTTGCTTTCCAGAGGACTCTTAAGAATCTTCTCCAGCACCAGAATTCAGAAGCATCAGTTCTTCGGTATTCAGCCTTCCTTATGGTCCAGTTCTCATATCTGTACATTACTAGAAAAACCAAAGCTTTGACTATACATACCTTTTTGTTGGTAAAGTGATGTCTGCTTTTTAATATACTGTCTAGGTTTGTCATAGTTTTCCTTTCAAGGAGCAAACATCTTTTTATTTCATGGCTGCAGTCAGTGTCTACAGTGATTTTAGAGATCAAGAAAATAAAATCTGTCACTGTTTCCACTTTTTCCCTTTCTATTTGCCAAGAAGTAATGGAACTGGATGCCATGATTTTAGTTTCTTTCATGCTGAGGTTTATTTGTTTGTTTTTTTTGTTTTGTTTTTTCCACTTCTGTTGGTCTTTCGTTTATCTATTTTTCATCCATCTTTGTTCTTTGGCCTGTGTAGAGCTCCCATCACAGTGGCCTCTGTTGCTGCTGAGCACCGGCTCTGGGCGCATGTGCTCCAGAACTACAGCGCGGTAGTTGGACACATTGGTCCAGCCGCTCTGAGGCATGTGGGATCTTCCCAGGCCAGGGATCAAACTGGTGCCCCTTACACTGCAAGACAATGTCCTTACCCACTGGACCATCAGAGAAGCCCTCATGCTGAGTTTTAAGCCAACTTTTCCACTCTCCTCTTTCATTCTCATCAAGAGGCTCTTAAATAATTATATATAATTTTACTGTAATTTTTGCCATATGTAATTTTTAATATTATATACATTAAAAGAAATATATAAATTTGCTTATGTATATATCTATCTAACATCTAGCTAATTAGTTAAACATCTATCCAAAATCTAAAATAGTTTTTTCAGGCTATCTAAATGATATATAAAATTCTATTTTGTTGTAATATTTTTGTTTGATTTTGTTAGAGTTCTATAGAAAAATTAGATATGTTTTATTAGAAGGAAATGGACTAGTGATTTAGTAACATAAGAATTATAAGTAACGAAGAATTATAAGAAAAGCAGCTTGTAGCTAAGGTTCTATGTAGAAGGTTATTTAAAGCGACTATGTTTAGACATAAGATTAAGGTTGATTTTCTTTAGGACTTACTGATTTGATCTCCTTGCTTTCCAGAGGACTCTTAAGAATCTTCTCCAGCACCAGAATTCAGAAGCATCAGTTCTTCGGTATTCAGCCTTCCTTATGGTCCAGTTCTCATATCTGTACATTACTAGAAAAACCAAAGCTTTGACTATACATACCTTTTTGTTGGTAAAGTGATGTCTGCTTTTTAATATACTGTCTAGGTTTGTCATAGTTTTCCTTTCAAGGAGCAAACATCTTTTTATTTCATGGCTGCAGTCAGTGTCTACAGTGATTTTAGAGATCAAGAAAATAAAATCTGTCACTGTTTCCACTTTTTCCCTTTCTATTTGCCAAGAAGTAATGGAACTGGATGCCATGATTTTAGTTTCTTTCATGCTGAGGTTTATTTGTTTGTTTTTTTTGTTTTGTTTTTTCCACTTCTGTTGGTCTTTCGTTTATCTATTTTTCATCCATCTTTGTTCTTTGGCCTGTGTAGAGCTCCCATCACAGTGGCCTCTGTTGCTGCTGAGCACCGGCTCTGGGCGCATGTGCTCCAGAACTACAGCGCGGTAGTTGGACACATTGGTCCAGCCGCTCTGAGGCATGTGGGATCTTCCCAGGCCAGGGATCAAACTGGTGCCCCTTACACTGCAAGACAATGTCCTTACCCACTGGACCATCAGAGAAGCCCTCATGCTGAGTTTTAAGCCAACTTTTCCACTCTCCTCTTTCATTCTCATCAAGAGGCTCTTAAATAATTATATATAATTTTACTGTAATTTTTGCCATATGTAATTTTTAATATTATATACATTAAAAGAAATATATAAATTTGCTTATGTATATATCTATCTAACATCTAGCTAATTAGTTAAACATCTATCCAAAATCTAAAATAGTTTTTTCAGGCTATCTAAATGATATATAAAATTCTATTTTGTTGTAATATTTTTGTTTGATTTTGTTAGAGTTCTATAGAAAAATTAGATATGTTTTATTAGAAGGAAATGGACTAGTGATTTAGTAACATAAGAATTATAAGTAACGTAAGAATTATAAGAAAAGCAGCTTGTAGCTAAGGTCTTTTTTTTCCTCATATGAATAGAAGGCTTTATTTCCTTTAAAGCACATTTTTGAATGCTTACCATGTTTTAGACATTGTGATTTTGCTGAAATCACAGTGATGCACAAGATAGACATACTCATCAGCTATTAGAATTTATATTCCAGTGGAAAGAAGAAACTAAAAACAGATAAGTAACTAAATACATATTTATGAATCATAATACATTTAGGAAGGACTTTTTTTCTTAAGTATCACAGATTTAGAATGTCTGTTTAGAGTGAGAGGTTAGAGAAATCTTTATTGGTTCTCTGATTTCAAGGAAACAAATTATGTAGGGGAAGGTTTCAGGCAGTGGGAACACGTGAGACAAAACTTTGAGGTGGAGAACAGTTTATGTGAAAAACTAGGAATGGGGAGTCAGGAGGAGTGGGTCTCAGACAGTGAACAGAGGATAAACAGCATGAAAAGATGGAAGTGACAGCATCAGACTCAGGGACCAGATAAGGCAGATTTGTGGGCTTGGATTAGCAATGTGGGCATTGTTCTAGATGTAATGTGAAACCTTTGAATGATTAATCAACATGGTAACATGGCTCAACTTTCATGTTGAGAAACTTACTCTTCACCTAATGTGAAGAATGAATAGGGGGAGCAAGAATGGCAATGGAGACCACATAGAGACAGTTGAAATTGTCCAGTTCAGACATACTGGCCTTGTGAGTAGGGTGATGGCAGAGAAAATGGAGACTAGTGAGAGAAATGAGATGTGTCCTTTAGGTAGGAACGAATCTCTAAAGTGCTGCTTGGACATAGGGAGAAATAAAAGAAAAATCAAGAATGACTTAAATGCCTGAGTAGGCAACCAAGCTGCTGGTGGTAATGTTTCCTGCGAATTGGGAGACAAATGGCCTGGCCGGATGGGTAGTAGTGCTGGTGTCAAGTAGTCAGTTAAATCCAGTGGATCTGGGCTCTGAGAAGACAGTCTGGCTGGAGAGGCTGGTAGGCTCCTTATGGGGAAAGGTCCTATGACTGAGAACTTTCAGCAACGTGTGTGTTTTCATTTTAACCATGCCTTTAAATCTGAGGAAATGAATGAAATCATTTATCGAGAAGGAGTAGAGAAAGAGGAAAGGTCATTTTAAGATTAAGGTTAAGAATACAAACATTCAAAAGCTGAGTGGAGATGGAGAAGTTCACAAAGAGGATTTGACAATTGAAACTAGCTTTATCTGTACTATTTTATCTTTAAAATGTCTTAATCAAAATTTACAAAATACATTGACAAATGGGAATGATAGATACATCGATTTTGTTCTATTATATTCTATAGGTTTCTTTTTTTAAATTTTGGCCTCTTTTATTGGTTTTTTATTTGTTTATTTTCATCCATCTTTATTCTTTGGTCCATGTGGGCCTCCCATTGCAGCAGCCTCTCTTGTTGCAGAGCACCAGCTCTGGGTGCTTGTACTCCAGAGTGCTGGCTTGCAACTAGACACACTGGTGCAGCCTTTCCATGGCATGTGGGATATTCCCAGGCCAGGAATCAAACCGGTCTCCCCTGCACTGCAAGGCAGGCTCTTTACCCACTGGACCACCAGGAAAGCCCATATATTCTATAGTTTTTTCATATGTTTAAAATACTGCCCTACTTAAAGCATTTTAAATTATGCAATACTTTGCAAAAGTCATTCATAACATGATAACATTAGGCAATAACAAACTCCATAAATTCAATTATGTCTTTTCTAGCTAATGACTAATAAATTAAAACTTTAAATTTCGGAATTGACTAGGACACTGAGGATCTTGTAATAATAAGTGATAAGGATTGAAGCATCGTAAGTAGGTCGCCCAGGAGAGAAATTTTAAAGTGAGCTAAAAAGCCAAGTCTCTGAAATGAAACTGTCTTCAAGTCACATTTTCCATTTGTTATGAACCATTGATCCCAAGGCAGGACGGGATTGTAAAGACACCTAATTCATCACATAATTTTCTGATGGAGAAACCGACTCACAGAGATGCTGAAGGACTTGTTCACAGTCTCAGCCAGGTCCTCAAAATTAAGTCTGGCTGGAGAGGCTGGTAGGCTCCTTATGGGGAAAGGTCCTATGACTGAGAACTTTCAGCAACGTGTGTGTTTTCATTTTAACCATGCCTTTAAATCTGAGGAAATGAATGAAATCATTTATCGAGAAGGAGTAGAGAAAGAGGAAAGGTCATTTTAAGATTAAGGTTAAGAATACAAACATTCAAAAGCTGAGTGGAGATGGAGAAGTTCACAAAGAGGATTTGACAATTGAAACTAGCTTTATCTGTACTATTTTATCTTTAAAATGTCTTAATCAAAATTTACAAAATACATTGACAAATGGGAATGATAGATACATCGATTTTGTTCTATTATATTCTATAGGTTTCTTTTTTTAAATTTTGGCCTCTTTTATTGGTTTTTTATTTGTTTATTTTCATCCATCTTTATTCTTTGGTCCATGTGGGCCTCCCATTGCAGCAGCCTCTCTTGTTGCAGAGCACCAGCTCTGGGTGCTTGTACTCCAGAGTGCTGGCTTGCAACTAGACACACTGGTGCAGCCTTTCCATGGCATGTGGGATATTCCCAGGCCAGGAATCAAACCGTCTCCCCTGCACTGCAAGGCAGGCTCTTTACCCACTGGACCACCAGGAAAGCCCATATATTCTATAGTTTTTTCATATGTTTAAAATACTGCCCTACTTAAAGCATTTTAAATTATGCAATACTTTGCAAAAGTCATTCATAACATGATAACATTAGGCAATAACAAACTCCATAAATTCAATTATGTCTTTTCTAGCTAATGACTAATAAATTAAAACTTTAAATTTCGGAATTGACTAGGACACTGAGGATCTTGTAATAATAAGTGATAAGGATTGAAGCATCGTAAGTAGGTCGCCCAGGAGAGAAATTTTAAAGTGAGCTAAAAGCCAAGTCTCTGAAATGAAACTGTCTTCAAGTCACATTTTCCATTTGTTATGAACCATTGATCCCAAGGCAGGACGGGATTGTAAAGACACCTAATTCATCACATAATTTTCTGATGGAGAAACCGACTCACAGAGATGCTGAAGGACTTGTTCACAGTCTCAGCCAGGTCCTCAAAATTAAGACACATTTGGATGACATGTCTCCATGTCTTTATGCTACACTAGAAATAGAGATTGCAGACATCTGATTTGGCTTGAATGAAGTTTGGGAAAACTCAGGTAGACTGTTTTAAAATGTAAGTTTTTGGTATTTAAAGCATTTCTATGCTGTTTCTAATTGTTGATATGCTGTGAGAAACCTTTCTACGATACAAATGATAAAATGTTGTGATATACTTTGATTTAAGCAAGCTACTTAAATGACAAACTATAGCTAAATGTCAAAAGTGATTAAACATATTACAAAATGACTTTTTTTTTTACTTTATACAAGTATACATGCTATTTCCTTAAATGTTCAATCTCCTAGTGTAGAAATGGCAAATAGGTTTAATTATGTGTGTCATCTCTAATTGGTAGTGGCTGCCTGGAACAAGCATTGAGATAGACCAATTCAGACTCACTGGGTATATTATAGTTCTCCGAAAGCAATATGTGTATTGACCTATAGAAAGAGATTTGTTTTAACGAATTGGCTCTTGTGATTATGGAACCTGGCAAAGTGTAGCATCTATACTCCAGGTTATAAAGCTTAAATTTAGATAGCAATAGATGGGGCAATCTTGAAGCAGAATTGTTTCTTCTTTAAGAAACCTCAGTCTTTGCTCTTAGAGCCTTCAACTCATTGGGTAAACCTACTCTTATTATGGAGGGTAAGTGTACTGCTTGTAAATGTTAATCATTAGGCAATAACAAACTCCATAAATTCAATTATGTCTTTTCTAGCTAATGACTAATAAATTAAAACTTTAAATTTCGGAATTGACTAGGACACTGAGGATCTTGTAATAATAAGTGATAAGGATTGAAGCATCGTAAGTAGGTCGCCCAGGAGAGAAATTTTAAAGTGAGCTAAAAAGCCAAGTCTCTGAAATGAAACTGTCTTCAAGTCACATTTTCCATTTGTTATGAACCATTGATCCCAAGGCAGGACGGGATTGTAAAGACACCTAATTCATCACATAATTTTCTGATGGAGAAACCGACTCACAGAGATGCTGAAGGACTTGTTCACAGTCTCAGCCAGGTCCTCAAAATTAAGACACATTTGGATGACATGTCTCCATGTCTTTATGCTACACTAGAAATAGAGATTGCAGACATCTGATTTGGCTTGAATGAAGTTTGGGAAAACTCAGGTAGACTGTTTTAAAATGTAAGTTTTTGGTATTTAAAGCATTTCTATGCTGTTTCTAATTGTTGATATGCTGTGAGAAACCTTTCTACGATACAAATGATAAAATGTTGTGATATACTTTGATTTAAGCAAGCTACTTAAATGACAAACTATAGCTAAATGTCAAAAGTGATTAAACATATTACAAAATGACTTTTTTTTTTACTTTATACAAGTATACATGCTATTTCCTTAAATGTTCAATCTCCTAGTGTAGAAATGGCAAATAGGTTTAATTATGTGTGTCATCTCTAATTGGTAGTGGCTGCCTGGAACAAGCATTGAGATAGACCAATTCAGACTCACTGGGTATATTATAGTTCTCCGAAAGCAATATGTGTATTGACCTATAGAAAGAGATTTGTTTTAACGAATTGGCTCTTGTGATTATGGAACCTGGCAAAGTGTAGCATCTATACTCCAGGTTATAAAGCTTAAATTTAGATAGCAATAGATGGGGCAATCTTGAAGCAGAATTGTTTCTTCTTTAAGAAACCTCAGTCTTTGCTCTTAGAGCCTTCAACTCATTGGGTAAACCTACTCTTATTATGGAGGGTAAGTGTACTGCTTGTAAATGTTAATCATACGTAACCAATTAATTTCTTCACAAAGACATCCAGACTGTATGACCAAATAACTGGGTGGTATAGCCTCGCCAAGTGGACACATGAAATTAACTATCATGCTGAGAAAGAGGGCAACAAAGGTGTGCAGCATGCTAAGGGAGGGCAGAGAGGTATTATTTCTGCCATGTGTTTGCCATCCTTATTCTGGTTTTATTTAAATATTCCCTTAATGTATGAAAATCCCTTTTATTGGCAAAGTTTCAAGAACATTGCATAAAATGAAATTGCTTAAATCCTGAAATTTTACATCTCAAGAGGAGAGATTATAATAATTATATATTTTGCTTTATTGTTGTGTGGTTTTCTAAGAAGGTATTTAAAATCCTTCCTATCTTGTTCCATCCCATTATATAATTCAGAATTTCAGACCACATTCACTATGCATCCCTCATTTACCCATCTATGCTTTAGAGAGGTTTCAAGAGGTAATACTTTTTTACTCTTACTCAAAGACATACTGTTCGGATTTTTCAGAAGCTAACAACCACTAAAAGTCCCAAGATTAAAGTGTAACTGACAAAAAATATTTAATCATCATTTGATTGATTTCCTTCATATATTATGTTAGTTTTAATCTTTTAAGTGATGTGACACATCTTAAACTTCTGGTGACTTCGTCATTGTCTCATCTTATCTAAAGCGATGTGCTGCAGCCCAAACAATTGTATTATTGTGCTGAGTAATGCCCACAGCTTTAGACAATGGTGGGGCAAAGTTTCATTTGAGAAGTGGCTTCAGCTGCTCTTTTTAGTTAGAAGAGATTTGAAATAAGACTTAAAATAACAACCTCTGTTATAAAAACATCTTCATAGAAGAGCATTCAAAAAATCTCAGAAGAAATAAACTCTTAAAAGTAAAATGATGATTACCAAAGCACTGATACTTGGATAACATTGGAGTAAAACCAAATCCAACAAGTATTTTCATTAGTGTCCATTTTGTTCTTCTTAAAAATGTTTTATATTATTGAATATCACATGTCTCTCTGAATTTCTGTTTTCAGTCCCGTTTCCTGCTCAGAACATATGGAAAGGTTAAATGTCTGGAGTAAAATCTGAATGATATTACAAACCATGAAAGAGATCGCAAAGGATTATTGCAGTTAAAAGAGTTAAAACTGTGTCTGTGGTTAGATGTAGACAGCCATTTTTCTTATCCTATATTCTTTTTATAGAATATGAAAAAGAAAATGTAAAAATAAGATCTTATAAAATTCTGGAACGTGTTTATATTTTGATGTTTGTATCAACTTACTCTCTTACAGATGCTTAGTATTATTATGTTTTAAACACAGACTCTTCATGTGTATAAAATTTCAGAGACCTAGTGGTAGATGTTTGAATGGAAATTAGGAAAAAGATTCCAATTGCTTAAATCCTGAAATTCTACATATCAAGATGAGAGATTATAATAATTATATATTTTGCTTTATTGTTGTGTGGTTTTCTAAGAAGGTATTTAAAATCCTTCCTATCTTGTTCCATCCCATTATATAATTCAGAATTTCAGACCACATTCACTATGCATCCCTCATTTACCCATCTATGCTTTAGAGAGGTTTCAAGAGGTAATACTTTTTTACTCTTACTCAAAGACATACTGTTCGGATTTTTCAGAAGCTAACAACCACTAAAAGTCCCAAGATTAAAGTGTAACTGACAAAAAATATTTAATCATCATTTGATTGATTTCCTTCATATATTATGTTAGTTTTAATCTTTTAAGTGATGTGACACATCTTAAACTTCTGGTGACTTCGTCATTGTCTCATCTTATCTAAAGCGATGTGCTGCAGCCCAAACAATTGTATTATTGTGCTGAGTAATGCCCACAGCTTTAGACAATGGTGGGGCAAAGTTTCATTTGAGAAGTGGCTTCAGCTGCTCTTTTAGTTAGAAGAGATTTGAAATAAGACTTAAAATAACAACCTCTGTTATAAAAACATCTTCATAGAAGAGCATTCAAAAAATCTCAGAAGAAATAAACTCTTAAAAGTAAAATGATGATTACCAAAGCACTGATACTTGGATAACATTGGAGTAAAACCAAATCCAACAAGTATTTTCATTAGTGTCCATTTTGTTCTTCTTAAAAATGTTTTATATTATTGAATATCACATGTCTCTCTGAATTTCTGTTTTCAGTCCCGTTTCCTGCTCAGAACATATGGAAAGGTTAAATGTCTGGAGTAAAATCTGAATGATATTACAAACCATGAAAGAGATCGCAAAGGATTATTGCAGTTAAAAGAGTTAAAACTGTGTCTGTGGTTAGATGTAGACAGCCATTTTTCTTATCCTATATTCTTTTTATAGAATATGAAAAAGAAAATGTAAAAATAAGATCTTATAAAATTCTGGAACGTGTTTATATTTTGATGTTTGTATCAACTTACTCTCTTACAGATGCTTAGTATTATTATGTTTTAAACACAGACTCTTCATGTGTATAAAATTTCAGAGACCTAGTGGTAGATATTTATGAATTAGGAAATGATTCCATGAAGAACTTTCACTTAACTCAGTCCTGGTTCATGAAGTACCCTGTGTCCAGTGGATTTGCCCAGAGTACCCTGAACAAACTGAAGCATCGTGGCTCTTAGATATTAGAGACGAATTTGAGCCACAGTCAAAAGTAAGGGTAGATGTGCACTGTAACTTCAGTAAATCAGGCATAAAATGTGCTGTTAGTATTTGGCTCATTTAGTATTTCCTTGTCTACTTTGCTATAGTTGGAAAGACACGACTTTTCTTTCCTTTCACAGTTTTAAATGTAAACCTTCAGAGTACGAAACACCCTGATCCTTAGCCTTCTTGTGCCTACTCAGAACTGGCACTGAGGCACCACAAGTGAGTCAGTCCATGCTGAACTTAGAGGCAGGGCAAATAGATTGTATTGGGTGTGTTTGGGCAATGTTGGCTAACCTGGGGAGATAATGATATTACCTGAATTTTCGATCAAATGCCAGACCGTAGGACACATATACTCTCACTAGGCCTCCTGACAAATCTGCAAGGTAAGATTATTACTCCTATTTCACAATAAGACAATAAGTTTAAGAATTATTTTTCAAGACTTTTAAAGTTCTCACTTAGAGTTGGAATCTGGCTCTCTTTTCAAATTCTGCCTTGTTGCTGTTGTACTTTTGTTATTATATTCATTACTGAACTCAGTCTTGTACACTTTGAGCTAGGTTAAACCCAACTTGTTTGTGACTTGTTCCATAGAAAACATGACAAATTATATTTATCAATTCTAGGAGACATTTATTATTTCACTGGCTTTCAAAAGAGAGTCATCAGCACATTTGAATTCTTGTCATAGTGCCAGCTTTTACAAAGCTGAAATAAATAGAGTTTTCTGATAAGGGAGATGAGAGATACTTTAAGAACCCAGAATGCTCTGAATCAATTTGATTATCCTATAGGCCTGAAACTGGTAGTCATTCAAAATTCAGGGCAGATGGTCTACAGTGCTGTCATTTACTCCTGGGTATTTATCAATTAAAGTTTAGCAGCATTTTGCCTGTTCTCATTAGGTAATTGCATTTAAAATATTCCTTATCACAGGAAAGGAAAACCTAATTACTAAATCTTGATTAAACCTTGTGCTTGAGGTTAACCTCTTGACCAGCAACATATGATCATGATAAAAAAGAAGGAAAGGCAAGCCAGAAAATTGCTTAGGGGGTTGCTGACTATGACCAGCAACACACAGTGACTGCTCTTGGAAATGTGTTTGTTCTCTCTGTTTTGTTTTGTTTTGTTTTGTTTGTTTTAATTTTTATTTTAGTTTTTACTTTTACAGAGTTTTGCTGTTTATAGATATGTATGATCCCAGATTAGTCATATGTATATCACCCCCATCCCACCCCTCCAGGCCGTCGCACAGCGCCCCTGCAGGATCCTCTTTTCTCAGAGCGCAATGACAATAGCTATTTTTTTTCACATATGGTAGTATAGGTTTTCATGCTAGTTCCTTTACGCCTCCCACCCATTGTTCATTCCCCACAATGTCCATAAGTTTTGCTCTTTCCTAGTGTCAGTGATTGCAAATAGTATTAGCAGTGCTAAAGTCACATGTATTGTTGATAACCACAGCACCTTTTCCTACAAGTATATCTTGATTTTGCTATAATTCCAAAGTTCTTCAATATGTTCTTAAAGTTTTGACGACATTTCCTTTCTTCTGCTTCCTCTTCATAGGCAGAGAGCATAAGACTGCATTGATGGACAATAGGAATCTAACATATTTAAATTTCTATTGAGTCTTATGTGACAATAAACTAAACCTCTCTGAGATTTTTAGTCTTTGACACTTTTTGGGTGGGGGGGCACTTATATTGGTCTTTCATTTATTTATTTTCATCCATCTTTGTTCTTTGTCCAGTGTGGGCCTTCCATTGCAGTGGCCTCTGTCGCTGCAGAGCACCAGCTTGGTAGTTGGACACATGGGTCCAGCCACTCTGCGGCACATGGGATCTTCCCAGGCCAGGGATGGAACTGGCACCCCTTGCACAGCACAGTATATGAGGAGAGGAGAATATTCATTGATAAATTACTTGTAATTGTAATAGGGTAGAACAGATCTAACTCCATATTAGGTCTCTTTCTTTTTTTGTAACTTTGTACTCTGTTGCTCGTACTTAGTCATGCTGACTGTGCACCTTTCATAAAAGAATGTCGCCTATAATCTGAAATACACAAGATGGCCTGTCTCAGGGCTCTGCATTTTGAGTCCATTCATACAGAGATATAAAGTTAGAGGAAAGACAATGGCATTTGTCTTGTTGTAAGCTTATGGGAACACTCTGACCCAACCTATAATGACAGATGGAAGAAGAAAGAATTCCTGCACCAAGAGTTTGCAACAACAAATCACCCTTTTCCTTTTTTTAGTATAAAAGAAGCCTGAATTCTGACTGGGGCAAAATGGTTCCCTAGGACATTAGCCTGCCCTCTTTTTGGTTTGCTGGCTTTCTGAATGAAGTCCATTCCTTGCCTCAACACCTTGTCTTCTGATTTATTAGCTGATAGTGCAGTGAACAGAATGAGTTTGGACTCAGTAACATGATGAGAAGTAACTGTGCATAGATGGTGCTTGAAATGCCAGATAGAGTCACTTGGTCCCATCATATACAGAACTATAAGAACCAATTGGGTCCTAGGCCCTTTTCCACATGACAATAGCTATTTTTTTCATTGATTTTGCTTTTAATTCCCCACAATGTCCATAAGTTTTGCTCTTTCCTAGTGTCAGTGATTGCAAATAGTATTAGCAGTGCTAAAGTCACATGTATTGTTGATAACCACAGCACCTTTTCCTACAAGTATATCTTGATTTTGCTATAATTCCAAAGTTCTTCAATATGTTCTTAAAGTTTTGACGACATTTCCTTTCTTCTGCTTCCTCTTCATAGGCAGAGAGCATAAGACTGCATTGATGGACAATAGGAATCTAACATATTTAAATTTCTATTGAGTCTTATGTGACAATAAACTAAACCTCTCTGAGATTTTTAGTCTTTGACACTTTTTGGGTAGGGGCACTTATATTGGTCTTTCATTTATTTATTTTCATCCATCTTTGTTCTTTGTCCAGTGTGGGCCTTCCATTGCAGTGGCCTCTGTCGCTGCAGAGCACCAGCTTGGTAGTTGGACACATGGGTCCAGCCACTCTGCGGCACATGGGATCTTCCCAGGCCAGGGATGGAACTGGCACCCCTTGCACAGCACAGTATATGAGGAGAGGAGAATATTCATTGATAAATTACTTGTAATTGTAATAGGGTAGAACAGATCTAACTCCATATTAGGTCTCTTTCTTTTTTTGTAACTTTGTACTCTGTTGCTCGTACTTAGTCATGCTGACTGTGCACCTTTCATAAAAGAATGTCGCCTATAATCTGAAATACACAAGATGGCCTGTCTCAGGGCTCTGCATTTTGAGTCCATTCATACAGAGATATAAAGTTAGAGGAAAGACAATGGCATTTGTCTTGTTGTAAGCTTATGGGAACACTCTGACCCAACCTATAATGACAGATGGAAGAAGAAAGAATTCCTGCACCAAGAGTTTGCAACAACAAATCACCCTTTTCCTTTTTTTAGTATAAAAGAAGCCTGAATTCTGACTGGGGCAAAATGGTTCCCTAGGACATTAGCCTGCCCTCTTTTTGGTTTGCTGGCTTTCTGAATGAAGTCCATTCCTTGCCTCAACACCTTGTCTTCTGATTTATTAGCTGATAGTGCAGTGAACAGAATGAGTTTGGACTCAGTAACATGATGAGAAGTAACTGTGCATAGATGGTGCTTGAAATGCCAGATAGAGTCACTTGGTCCCATCATATACAGAACTATAAGAACCAATTGGGTCTTAGCTTGCAATTCTGAGACTTGGAATGCATTCATATATCTCTTCATCAAACAATATAAAGATAATAGATATATATAAATTGTACTATTTTTCATAGCTATTCACATCTGTTGGGAAACAGCAGATGAACCGGCATTTCTATATACTGAACTAACATATCCATAATTCTCTGCACTTGTCAGTTTGAAAGGATGTGGATAATGACACCAACACTAAGGGATGTATATTTCATCCTGCTATCAAAACCTATCTATAAATAATTGAAAACTTCTGAAACATTGAAATAAAAGTCATCCTCAAGGAAATAGAAGGAGTTCTTAAATAGCAGAAAGAGAGAGAGAAAAAAAAAAACATTATCACTTTGGGTGATAATGATGTGTCTATGTATATCTATCTCCTGTAACAAATGTACCACTGTGGTGGGGGATGTAGATGGCAGGGAGGATGCATGCATGTGGGAACAGGGAATATATGGATTTACACTGCTCACTTTTGCTATGAAGTTAAAACTGCTCTAAAATGCATTATATTAAAATATGAAGTATATTAAAAATATAAATATATAAGTTTTAAAAAATATCTTTACATGCAAAACTTAGGTTCAATTCAGTTCAGTTGCATAATCTGAAATACACAAGATGGCCTGTCTCAGGGCTCTGCATTTTGAGTCCAGTCATACAGAGATATAAAGTTAGAGGAAAGACAATGGCATTTGTCTTGTTGTAAGCTTATGGGAACACTCTGACCCAACCTATAATGACAGATGGAAGAAGAAAGAATTCCTGCACCAAGAGTTTGCAACAACAAATCACCCTTTTCCTTTTTTTAGTATAAAAGAAGCCTGAATTCTGACTGGGGCAAAATGGTTCCCTAGGACATTAGCCTGCCCTCTTTTTGGTTTGCTGGCTTTCTGAATGAAGTCCATTCCTTGCCTCAACACCTTGTCTTCTGATTTATTAGCTGATAGTGCAGTGAACAGAATGAGTTTGGACTCAGTAACATGATGAGAAGTAACTGTGCATAGATGGTGCTTGAAATGCCAGATAGAGTCACTTGGTCCCATCATATACAGAACTATAAGAACCAATTGGGTCTTAGCTTGCAATTCTGAGACTTGGAATGCATTCATATATCTCTTCATCAAACAATATAAAGATAATAGATATATATAAATTGTACTATTTTTCATAGCTATTCACATCTGTTGGGAAACAGCAGATGAACCGGCATTTCTATATACTGAACTAACATATCCATAATTCTCTGCACTTGTCAGTTTGAAAGGATGTGGATAATGACACCAACACTAAGGGATGTATATTTCATCCTGCTATCAAAACCTATCTATAAATAATTGAAAACTTCTGAAACATTGAAATAAAAGTCATCCTCAAGGAAATAGAAGGAGTTCTTAAATAGCAGAAAGAGAGAGAGAAAAAAAAAAACATTATCACTTTGGGTGATAATGATGTGTCTATGTATATCTATCTCCTGTAACAAATGTACCACTGTGGTGGGGGATGTAGATGGCAGGGAGGATGCATGCATGTGGGAACAGGGAATATATGGATTTACACTGCTCACTTTTGCTATGAAGTTAAAACTGCTCTAAAATGCATTATATTAAAATATGAAGTATATTAAAAATATAAATATATAAGTTTTAAAAAATATCTTTACATGCAAAACTTAGGTTCAATTCAGTTCAGTTGCTCAATCACTCCATGCACTGCAGCACACCAGGCTTCCCTGTCCTTCACCATCTCCGAGAGCTTGGACAAACTAATGTCATTGATTCAGTGATGGCATCCAACCATCTCGTCCTCTGTCATACCCCTCTCCTTTTGCCTTCTATTTTTTTCCCAACATCAGGGTGTTTTCCAAGACTTAGGAAATTACATCCAAATTAATGGTCACACACTGAATGGGGATACCTGAACTTTCAGGTTATATCTGCCTCTTTCTCACGGGTTTCTCCCTCAAAAGGTAGCGACTTCTCTAAGTATTCTTACATACAAAATTTCATTTTGCTTTCATATATGAAAATATACTGACAGAAGTCTGACAAAACTTGAGAGCTCTGAATGAATTCCTCCCAAGTTAAAAAAAAGAAAAAATTCACTCTGAAGATCCAAAGGTATAAAGATCACCGTGAAACCAAAGCTAAGAGGCTGAACCTCCCCAGATAGGGAAGTTTGCTTGTAAACCCTTGGAAGTTCAGATCTAGGGTTCCCATAAATTATGAGATAGTCTCACCATTTAGGGAGATCCTCCCTCCATAATCTGTACTTTCTAAGCCAGACAACCTTGGTTCCACAGAACCTAAAGTTTAAGCTTATATTTGTTATATTAACTTGTGAAATTCTTGCTTTGCTAGAGCTTTCTCTGAATAAAAGTGTATTTAGTAAGATGAGAAAACTCACGGTCTCCTTGTCACCTGATTTTAACACTTATCTTGTGTTTAACACTTATCTCTGTCTTATAAATAGTGCTTCCTCTTCTCTATAAGCTCTATATTCTAAACTTGCCATGTAGAATCTACTTCCATGTCTATATTCATTGTCATTAGAATGAGGTTAATGAGATGTTAAAATTGCAAACCAGGAACTGCAATTTTTCACCCTTTTCAATTGACCATATTTGCTGGGAAAGGGTATGTACCACAAATGGCTAGAACACAAAACAATGAAAACATGTGATTTTGAAAATGAAACAGAAAGGAAGAAGACCAATGCATGTGTACTATTCTGTGGAAACTATCCAAATCTTTCTGTGGAAATTTTGCTGTACAGCTCTTTACGTGGATTCAGAAAGCCAGTTACTGTAGATATTTTGTTAAATAATTCCATTCCTTGTGTTTTTAAGAATTAAAAGCATTTAACTTAAGCATTTATCAGTGAATACTTTCAGATATAGTAGGATACCTTTTGTGATGATCTATTCTAAAATAATTAACTTTCTCTTTGAGAATTTCAAAATCACACTTTAGCCTATTGAATACATTCATTTTCATTAGTAAATTATGTTAGAATTGCTTTGGGTACTGTTTCCTAGACATCAGGAAAGATCAGTGTCACAATAAAAAGCAAACTCTGTCCAAAGGTACTGATTAATACAGTTTTTTTGTTGTTGTTTTATTCCATTAACTACTGCATGTTTATTGGGCTTCAGAAACAAGTTCATAAAAATGGAAAATAACAATTAAATCTCCTGAGGGTTATTAATTACCAACTGACTTTCTTGAACCCATTATATTACATAAAAAAGTCATGTTCCTACACAGTATATTTCTCTGTAATCTGTGTGAATGCACACACAAGCACAATTATCTTTTTGAAGGGTTTTTTTCTGCCATTATTGCTCAAGAGCAAGAAACTTCCATTTAGGAGATCCTCCCTCCATAATCTGTACTTTCTAAGCCAGACAACCTTGGTTCCACAGAACCTAAAGTTTAAGCTTATATTTGTTATATTAACTTGTGAAATTCTTGCTTTGCTAGAGCTTTCTCTGAATAAAAGTGTATTTAGTAAGATGAGAAAACTCACGGTCTCCTTGTCACCTGATTTTAACACTTATCTTGTGTTTAACACTTATCTCTGTCTTATAAATAGTGCTTCCTCTTCTCTATAAGCTCTATATTCTAAACTTGCCATGTAGAATCTACTTCCATGTCTATATTCATTGTCATTAGAATGAGGTTAATGAGATGTTAAAATTGCAAACCAGGAACTGCAATTTTTCACCCTTTTCAATTGACCATATTTGCTGGGAAAGGGTATGTACCACAAATGGCTAGAACACAAAACAATGAAAACATGTGATTTTGAAAATGAAACAGAAAGGAAGAAGACCAATGCATGTGTACTATTCTGTGGAAACTATCCAAATCTTTCTGTGGAAATTTTGCTGTACAGCTCTTTACGTGGATTCAGAAAGCCAGTTACTGTAGATATTTTGTTAAATAATTCCATTCCTTGTGTTTTTAAGAATTAAAAGCATTTAACTTAAGCATTTATCAGTGAATACTTTCAGATATAGTAGGATACCTTTTGTGATGATCTATTCTAAAATAATTAACTTTCTCTTTGAGAATTTCAAAATCACACTTTAGCCTATTGAATACATTCATTTTCATTAGTAAATTATGTTAGAATTGCTTTGGGTACTGTTTCCTAGACATCAGGAAAGATCAGTGTCACAATAAAAAGCAAACTCTGTCCAAAGGTACTGATTAATACAGTTTTTTTGTTGTTGTTTTTATTCCATTAACTACTGCATGTTTATTGGGCTTCAGAAACAAGTTCATAAAAATGGAAAATAACAATTAAATCTCCTGAGGGTTATTAATTACCAACTGACTTTCTTGAACCCATTATATTACATAAAAAAAGTCATGTTCCTACACAGTATATTTCTCTGTAATCTGTGTGAATGCACACACAAGCACAATTATCTTTTCTAAGTAATGGCCTCTTGTTATGTTTTTATTCTGCCATTATTCTGAAAAGCAGAATCAAGAGCAAGAAACTTCCATTTTAAATCCAGTATTATGTTAAGCCATTTGTAAGCCTCATTTAGTTAATGCTATTTAATTACTAAATCTTTATTTCCTCTGGAAAGTACCAAGTAAATATTATAACATTTCTTGAGATTATTTTGCTATCCTTATTTTTGCATTAAATCTTTGTAAAGCAGCCTTTTCAGCATAATTTCTAGAGGGATATATATATATATATATATATAAATATAAATGCATATAGTTTTTTCAACACAGTGAGACATGCAGAAAATTTTCTTACTATAATGTTTATCCATTCTCGTGCATGCATCTCGCATTTCTTTCTATTCTTGTACTTAAAATATTTTATTCCTTGTCTTATTTGGAAAATATTATGAGAAGTTTCTATCTTATTATAATTCTTTTGTTCAGCAACAATAAAAACTCCCTGAAATAAAACCTGCTATTCATGAAATGAGTATAGAAAGACATATATTGGAACCTAGAATATTTATTACTAAAGCTTTCATTGAAGTCCTTTTTCTTAAACAGATAACATCTAGATGGCAGATTATTTTCAGTTACAATGAGACCCCTTACTTAGACTGAATAATCTATAATAGTCTAAATAAACAATCTATTTAGGTAGATAATCAAGTAAGTTAATTTTGTGTCCAGTATCAACTCTTTTCCCACTTAACTTCATAAAAATAGTATAAGACAGTGTTGCTCAGTATGTCTAAAACCATCCTTCACACAAATTATCTGAGGCTCTTGTTAAAGATGCAGATTCCTGGGCTTCCCTGGTGGTCCACTGGGTAAGGACACCGCCTTGCAGTGCAAGGAGCACAGGTTCGATCCCTGGCCTGGGAAGATCCCACATGCCGCGGAGTGGTTGGACAGATGTGTCCAACTACTGAGCCCATGCTCTGGAGCACATGTGCCCAGAGCCGGTCCTATGCAGTGAGAGAGGCCACTGTGATGGGAGGCCCACATGCACCAAAGAACAAAGATGGATGAAAATAGATAAATGAAAGACCAATACAAGTGTCCCGCCCACCCCCCTCCCTTCCCCTCCCCCCCAAAAAGATGCAGGTTCCCTGAATGTAGCACTGCATTGATATAGCTCTCACTAAAATCTGAAATGGTTTCTATCTTGTCAAGCATAATTATCTTTTGATTGCTCACTAACACTTGCCACAGTTGCCAATCTATTCTCTTGATGTTCTTTCTACCTACGAATTAATGAAAAGGTCTTCACTCTTATCTCATTTCAATGACTCAGTCTCCTTGCCTATTTTCCCTCTTCTGAAAATCTGCTGCTAATAACAAGCATTCCATATTACCCCCCCATGAAGATATGGCACAATAAACACTTTTATTTCTTTCTTATCTTGAGTACTTATTATTAGAACTTTTCAACCTCTACTTGAGATTATATGAAGAAAGAAATGGCAACCCACTCCAGTATACTTGCCTGGAAAATCCCACAGACAGAGGAGCCTGTCAGGCTACAGTGCTTGGTGTTGCAAAGACTGAGGTACCAAGCATATTCAGATCATTTAACATTAATACAATTTATTATTTCAATGAAATCTATTATGTGTAAATGTTTAAAGAAGCAAAATACACAGTCACTGTTTTCCAGAGAGAAAGTCAGAGAGAGCGAGAGAGGGAGTGAGAGAGAGCACCTTGTGAAAAGTTAAATAATCAGAGGGAACACTTCCAAACACATTTATGAGGTCAGCATGACCTTGATACCAAAAACACACAGGTATGCCATAGAAGGAGAAAATTACAGGCCAATATTCTTGATGATATTGGTGAGAAAATCCTCTACAAAATAGTGACTGAATTCAACAATATATTAAAAGAATCATCCATCTTGATCAAGTGGATTTATTCTAGAGATACAAGGATGGTTAAATATTTGCAAATCAGTCAATGTAACAGAATTCAGCATTCCTTTATGTCAAAAAAAACTCTCAGCAAGGAAAACACATCAACATAATAAGGTCAAATGTAACAAGCCCACAGCTAATAACATATTCAACAGTGAAAAGCTGAAAACATTTACTCTAAAATCAGGAAGAAGATAAGGATGTCCTCTGTCATCACTTTTATTCAACATAGTATTGAAATTCTAACCAGAGCAGTTAGGTTAAAAAAAAAAAAAGAAAAAGAAATAAAGGACATCCAAATTGGAAACGAATAAGCAAAATTTTCAGTATTTAGATGACAAGATACAATATATAGAAAATCCTACTAAATATTCCATCCAAAAAAACTATTAAAACTAGTAAATGGGGCTTCCCCGGTGGTCCAATGGGTAAGGACACCACTTTTCAGTGCAAGGGCCGCCGGTTCCAACCCTTGACTGGGAAGATCCCACATGCCACAGAGCAGCTGGACAGATGTGTCCAATTACTGAACAAGAACTCTGGCGTGCTGGTGCTCTGCAGCAAGAGAGGCCACTGCAATGGGAACCCCACAAAGGCCAAAGGACAAAGATGGATGAAAACAAATAAGTGAAAGACCAATAGAAGTGCCCCCCCCCCCAAAAGAAACCCAACAAAACAAACTAATAACTGAATTCAGCAAATTTCCAGGATATAAAATCAACTAATAAAAACCTATTTCATTTCTTTAAACTTTTATTAAAAGTAATGAACAGTCAAAAAGAAAAATTAAGGAAATAATTCCATATACAATTAAAAAATAAAATACCTAGGAAAAAACCTAACCAAGGTGATAAAAAAACTGTATAATAAAACCTATACAACAGTAATGGAAAAAGTTGAAGACGATGCAAATTAGTAAAAAAATACTCTTTGCTTATGAATTGGAAAAAATTATATTATTTAAGTGTTTAAATTCCCAAAGAAATCTACAGATTCAGTGCAATCCCTATCTCAATGATATTTTTCACAGAAACAGAACAAACAATCCTGAAATTTTCAGGGAACCACAATAGATCCTGCATGGTCAAAGCAATAAAGAAAAGAACAATGTCAGAGGCATCAAATGAATTGTCATCCATCTTGATCAAGTGGATTTATTCTAGAGATACAAGGATGGTTAAATATTTGCAAATCAGTCAATGTAACAGAATTCAGCATTCCTTTATGTCAAAAAAAACTCTCAGCAAGGAAAACACATCAACATAATAAGGTCAAATGTAACAAGCCCACAGCTAATAACATATTCAACAGTGAAAAGCTGAAAACATTTACTCTAAAATCAGGAAGAAGATAAGGATGTCCTCTGTCATCACTTTTATTCAACATAGTATTGAAATTCTAACCAGAGCAGTTAGGTTAAAAAAAAAAAAAGAAAAAGAAATAAAGGACATCCAAATTGGAAACGAATAAGCAAAATTTTCAGTATTTAGATGACAAGATACAATATATAGAAAATCCTACTAAATATTCCATCCAAAAAAACTATTAAAACTAGTAAATGGGGCTTCCCCGGTGGTCCAATGGGTAAGGACACCACTTTTCAGTGCAAGGGCCGCCGGTTCCAACCCTTGACTGGGAAGATCCCACATGCCACAGAGCAGCTGGACAGATGTGTCCAATTACTGAACAAGAACTCTGGCGTGCTGGTGCTCTGCAGCAAGAGAGGCCACTGCAATGGGAACCCCACAAAGGCCAAAGGACAAAGATGGATGAAAACAAATAAGTGAAAGACCAATAGAAGTGCCCCCCCCCCCAAAAGAAACCCAACAAAACAAACTAATAACTGAATTCAGCAAATTTCCAGGATATAAAATCAACTAATAAAAACCTATTTCATTTCTTTAAACTTTTATTAAAAGTAATGAACAGTCAAAAAGAAAAATTAAGGAAATAATTCCATATACAATTAAAAAATAAAATACCTAGGAAAAAACCTAACCAAGGTGATAAAAAAACTGTATAATAAAACCTATACAACAGTAATGGAAAAAGTTGAAGACGATGCAAATTAGTAAAAAAATACTCTTTGCTTATGAATTGGAAAAAATTATATTATTTAAGTGTTTAAATTCCCAAAGAAATCTACAGATTCAGTGCAATCCCTATCTCAATGATATTTTTCACAGAAACAGAACAAACAATCCTGAAATTTTCAGGGAACCACAATAGATCCTGCATGGTCAAAGCAATAAAGAAAAGAACAATGTCAGAGGCATCACCTGCCTTGATTTCAAAGTATGTTACAAAGCTGTAGTAATTAAAACAGTATGATGTAAAAGCAGATTCAGAGATTAATGGAATAGAGTACAGAAATAAACTAACATTCATTTGCTCAATTAATTTATAATAAAGGAGCAAATGATATACAATAGAAGAAGAGACAGCCTCTTTAATAAATGATATAGGAAAATATGACAGTCATATGCAAACATTTGAAACTGAATGCTACCTGACACCATACACAAAAAATTAACTCGAATTAAAGACTTGAATGTAAGATCCAAGTCCATAAAATTAGGGAACTAAATGTGTGATGGTAATAGGTGATAAGCTCTATGACATAAATCTTGGCCAAAATTTTTTGAATCTCACACCAGAAGCAAAAAAAATAAATAAATAAGTGAGATTATGTTAAACTGAAAGACTTCTGCACAGTATAGGTTGCCATTACCTAATGAAACAAAAAAAGGCAACCTACTGAATAGCAAAAAATAACATGAAATCGTATATTTGACAAAAGATCACTATCCAAAATAACCAAAGAATTCACACAATGCAACAGCAGAAAAATGAACGATATGATAAAAAATGGGCAGAAGATGTGAATTTTCCAAAGAAGAAATACAAATGGCCAGTAGGCCGTGCAAAGATGCTCTGCTTCATTAATCAGCAGGAAGTGCAAATCAAAACCACACTGGTAGCACCTCACATCTGTAGTAATGATAAAGTTATTATCAGAGAAAACAATTGTGTTGGTGAGAGGGAATGAACCCATGGTGAGCAAATTTAGCCAGTAGGCCGTGATCCGAACAGTCAAAAAGAAAAATTAAGGAAATAATTCCATATACAATTAAAAAATAAAATACCTAGGAAAAAACCTAACCAAGGTGATAAAAAAACTGTATAATAAAACCTATACAACAGTAATGGAAAAAGTTGAAGACGATGCAAATTAGTAAAAAAATACTCTTTGCTTATGAATTGGAAAAAATTATATTATTTAAGTGTTTAAATTCCCAAAGAAATCTACAGATTCAGTGCAATCCCTATCTCAATGATATTTTTCACAGAAACAGAACAAACAATCCTGAAATTTTCAGGGAACCACAATAGATCCTGCATGGTCAAAGCAATAAAGAAAAGAACAATGTCAGAGGCATCACCTGCCTTGATTTCAAAGTATGTTACAAAGCTGTAGTAATTAAAACAGTATGATGTAAAAGCAGATTCAGAGATTAATGGAATAGAGTACAGAAATAAACTAACATTCATTTGCTCAATTAATTTATAATAAAGGAGCAAATGATATACAATAGAAGAAGAGACAGCCTCTTTAATAAATGATATAGGAAAATATGACAGTCATATGCAAACATTTGAAACTGAATGCTACCTGACACCATACACAAAAAATTAACTCGAATTAAAGACTTGAATGTAAGATCCAAGTCCATAAAATTAGGGAACTAAATGTGTGATGGTAATAGGTGATAAGCTCTATGACATAAATCTTGGCCAAAATTTTTTGAATCTCACACCAGAAGCAAAAAAAATAAATAAATAAGTGAGATTATGTTAAACTGAAAGACTTCTGCACAGTATAGGTTGCCATTACCTAATGAAACAAAAAAAGGCAACCTACTGAATAGCAAAAAATAACATGAAATCGTATATTTGACAAAAGATCACTATCCAAAATAACCAAAGAATTCACACAATGCAACAGCAGAAAAATGAACGATATGATAAAAAATGGGCAGAAGATGTGAATTTTCCAAAGAAGAAATACAAATGGCCAGTAGGCCGTGCAAAGATGCTCTGCTTCATTAATCAGCAGGGAAGTGCAAATCAAAACCACACTGGTAGCACCTCACATCTGTAGTAATGATAAAGTTATTATCAGAGAGAAAACAATTGTGTTGGTGAGAGTGTGGAAAAAGTGAACCCTTGTGCTCTGATGGTGGGAATGCAAATTGGTGCAGACACTATGGAAACAGTAATGAAGCTCCTCCAAAATTTAAAAAAAAAAAGGACTACCACATGATCCAGAAATTCCACCTCTGAGTATTTATCCAAAGAGAATGAGAACACTAATTTGAAAACACACATGTATATCCTCCCCCACACTCATATTTATTGCAGCATTACTTGCAATAGCCAAGATATGGAAACAATCTAAGTTTCCACTGGTGATGAATGAATAAGGAAGATGTTTATATACATATACCATATGGAAAGTGAAATCGCAGAGTTTGGATTAAGTATAGAAAT
Source organism: Tragulus kanchil (assembly GCA_022376925.1). Taxonomy (NCBI): domain Eukaryota; kingdom Metazoa; phylum Chordata; class Mammalia; order Artiodactyla; family Tragulidae; genus Tragulus; species Tragulus kanchil. The sequence continues at coordinate 216,372,925 of JAIOJX010000004.1, forward strand.
ATAGTATTATATTTTGATTTATAACTATTAAGTGAGTAGGCAAGATTGGATTTAGATAGTACATTGAATCTGAGGATTTAGATGTATTAGTAAATTATTTTTCAAATGAATTCCTGTTCTAAAGTAATAGTCCTATGAAGTTATCAATTTAGGAAAGTAAATGTAAAGCTCTAAACAAACTTGCAAAAGCCATCAAGGCAAAAGCAAATAGCAAACCACTGGGGAAGCCATTAACAATTTAATGAAAGGAAAAGGGATTTCTCCCACCCAAGAGAATAATGTATTATAGTTATGATTGACATAGTATACAAATGTCACAGAAAAGGGGGTTGGATGGCTCCATAGGGCTTTTATGATTCTTTAATCTCTGTACATTCATCACAAGTGTTTCTTTTTGAAGTAGTTCATATTGGAGTTTATTGTAATTATGATGGTGATGCCTATTGTCTAGTATAGGGGAGAAAACTGAGTGAGAATGTGAAAAAGAAGAGAAGAAAATTATGGAGCACAAAGAAAACTGATAGTCTTAGAACCACAATCTGTCTTTCCAGGAAACAATATGCACTGAAATAACCAAAGAATTCACACAATGCAACAGCAGAAAAATGAACGATATGATAAAAAATGGGCAGAAGATGTGAATTTTCCAAAGAAGAAATACAAATGGCCAGTAGGCCGTGCAAAGATGCTCTGCTTCATTAATCAGCAGGGAAGTGCAAATCAAAACCACACTGGTAGCACCTCACATCTGTAGTAATGATAAAGTTATTATCAGAGAGAAAACAATTGTGTTGGTGAGAGTGTGGAAAAAGTGAACCCTTGTGCTCTGATGGTGGGAATGCAAATTGGTGCAGACACTATGGAAACAGTAATGAAGCTCCTCCAAAATTTAAAAAAAAGGACTACCACATGATCCAGAAATTCCACCTCTGAGTATTTATCCAAAGAGAATGAGAACACTAATTTGAAAACACACATGTATATCCTCCCCCACACTCATATTTATTGCAGCATTACTTGCAATAGCCAAGATATGGAAACAATCTAAGTTTCCACTGGTGATGAATGAATAAGGAAGATGTTTATATACATATACCATATGGAAAGTGAAATCGCAGAGTTTGGATTAAGTATAGAAATATAGTATTATATTTTGATTTATAACTATTAAGTGAGTAGGCAAGATTGGATTTAGATAGTACATTGAATCTGAGGATTTAGATGTATTAGTAAATTATTTTTCAAATGAATTCCTGTTCTAAAGTAATAGTCCTATGAAGTTATCAATTTAGGAAAGTAAATGTAAAGCTCTAAACAAACTTGCAAAAGCCATCAAGGCAAAAGCAAATAGCAAACCACTGGGGAAGCCATTAACAATTTAATGAAAGGAAAAGGGATTTCTCCCACCCAAGAGAATAATGTATTATAGTTATGATTGACATAGTATACAAATGTCACAGAAAAGGGGGTTGGATGGCTCCATAGGGCTTTTATGATTCTTTAATCTCTGTACATTCATCACAAGTGTTTCTTTTTGAAGTAGTTCATATTGGAGTTTATTGTAATTATGATGGTGATGCCTATTGTCTAGTATAGGGGAGAAAACTGAGTGAGAATGTGAAAAAGAAGAGAAGAAAATTATGGAGCACAAAGAAAACTGATAGTCTTAGAACCACAATCTGTCTTTCCAGGAAACAATATGCACTGAAATAAACAAAAATTCTGGGATTGGAAGACTTCTTACGACATGCAAAAAACATTTCTCAACACTTATCTTATACACAGAAGGTAGACACTTGAATATTCCTAAATAATTTCTGCAAATGCAAATTAGACCTCGACTCTGCCTCTTAGAGACTGGCAGGGGAAATCTGGCAACAATACCTGTGCATATAACTCTGATCTAGTTAGATATCAATACTATGGTGTTCAGAGGAGAAAAGTTGTCTATATCATCAGGAAATAAATGACCCTTTTAGCAAATGACTGTGGTTAAGACTCTCCCCTCTCAATAAAAAATGATATTTTTCAACAAAACAGTCTTTTCTGTTACAAAACTTTTTACAACAAATTCAATAATAACCACCTTCCTAGAGGAAGACACTGGAATATAGGAAGGTGGTTATATATAAATTTTATATATTTCTTCTCTTCCACCAATCCAAACTCCTTTAAAGAAAAAAAGAGTCTTAGTCTCTTTCCCCAACTCCTTGTCCCAAACCAATCCACTTCAAAATTATCCACAAACTGACTTCTACATCCACCATCTCACTTTTAATATCTAAATTAATACTATTAATATCAAATACAACTAATTATTTTGTGTCCCTCTATTACTTTTCACATCTTCTAAATATAGATCTTCAATTTCTTTTTCCTTGAAACTGTTCTACTTAGTATGCTAGATTTTGATTTCTGGTTGTTTAGTTTTTCTAAGTCTTCTTCCCAATCGTCTCTTCTTTCATCTGTCTCTTAAATGTAGGTGTCCTCCCGAAATTCATCTTTGACTCTTTCAGTGATTTTCTCATAGTATTTCTTTGGGATGAAATCTTCCATCCTATGACTCTTATATAAATAACTTAGGGCTTTTATGATTCTTTAATCTCTGTACATTCATCACAAGTGTTTCTTTTTGAAGTAGTTCATATTGGAGTTTATTGTAATTATGATGGTGATGCCTATTGTCTAGTATAGGGGAGAAAACTGAGTGAGAATGTGAAAAAGAAGAGAAGAAAATTATGGAGCACAAAGAAAACTGATAGTCTTAGAACCACAATCTGTCTTTCCAGGAAACAATATGCACTGAAATAAACAAAAATTCTGGGATTGGAAGACTTCTTACGACATGCAAAAAACATTTCTCAACACTTATCTTATACACAGAAGGTAGACACTTGAATATTCCTAAATAATTTCTGCAAATGCAAATTAGACCTCGACTCTGCCTCTTAGAGACTGGCAGGGGAAATCTGGCAACAATACCTGTGCATATAACTCTGATCTAGTTAGATATCAATACTATGGTGTTCAGAGGAGAAAAGTTGTCTATATCATCAGGAAATAAATGACCCTTTTAGCAAATGACTGTGGTTAAGACTCTCCCCTCTCAATAAAAAATGATATTTTTCAACAAAACAGTCTTTTCTGTTACAAAACTTTTTACAACAAATTCAATAATAACCACCTTCCTAGAGGAAGACACTGGAATATAGGAAGGTGGTTATATATAAATTTTATATATTTCTTCTCTTCCACCAATCCAAACTCCTTTAAAGAAAAAAAGAGTCTTAGTCTCTTTCCCCAACTCCTTGTCCCAAACCAATCCACTTCAAAATTATCCACAAACTGACTTCTACATCCACCATCTCACTTTTAATATCTAAATTAATACTATTAATATCAAATACAACTAATTATTTTGTGTCCCTCTATTACTTTTCACATCTTCTAAATATAGATCTTCAATTTCTTTTTCCTTGAAACTGTTCTACTTAGTATGCTAGATTTTGATTTCTGGTTGTTTAGTTTTTCTAAGTCTTCTTCCCAATCGTCTCTTCTTTCATCTGTCTCTTAAATGTAGGTGTCCTCCCGAAATTCATCTTTGACTCTTTCAGTGATTTTTCTCATAGTATTTCTTTGGGATGAAATCTTCCATCCTATGACTCTTATATAAATAACTTATTAATATGTCTCTACAAAATATTTATATTCTCTCCACTATAATACACAGAAAATTTCCATTTAAGAATTGTATTTCTCAGACCAAGTCCTCTTGGATCCAGGAGAGGTCAAAAGACCAATTCATGACAATAGACTATGAGGAAAGAAATGTCATTTTTAGGCCAAGGAACTTAAAACAAGCAAAAGTCTTTGACTTTTTCTGCTTCTATGGGAGAAAGTGTAACCACATAGTAAAAGAACATGGAATTCTTAATCTGCATGTAACTAACCGCCAGACAAGAACATTTATAACTGTCATTTCCACTTCATGGAAAATAGATGGGGAGGAAAAGTGGAAAGAGTGACATATTTTATTTTCTTGGGCTCCAAAATCACTGTTGGTTCAGACTGCTGCCATGAAATTAGGGCCCTTGCTCCTTGAAATAAGAGCTATGGAAAACCTAAACACCATATTGAAAAAAAGAGACATCACTTTGCCAACAAAGGTCTGTATAGTCAAAGTTATAGCTTTTCCAGTAGCCATGTACAGATGTGAGAATTGGACCATAAAGAAGGCTGAGCACCTAAGAATTGATGCTTTTCAACTGCGGTGTTGGAGAAAATTCTTGAGAGTCCTTTGGACAGCAAGGAGATCAAATTAGTTAGCCTTCTTTATGGTGCAACTCACATCTGTACATGACTACTGGAAAACCATAGCTTTGACTATGTGGACCTTTGTCAGCAAAGTTATGGCTCTGCTTTTTGATACACTGTCCAGGTTTGTCATAACTTTCCTTCCAAGGACCAAGCTTTCTCCAGAGTAATTGTACCCATTTACATTCCCACCAATAGTATAGGAAGTTTCTTTTTTCTTCACGTTCTGTTTAGCATTTATTCTTTTTTCATCATACTATTAATATCAAATACAACTAATTATTTTGTGTCCCTCTATTACTTTTCACATCTTCTAAATATAGATCTTCAATTTCTTTTCCTTGAAACTGTTCTACTTAGTATGCTAGATTTTGATTTCTGGTTGTTTAGTTTTTCTAAGTCTTCTTCCCAATCGTCTCTTCTTTCATCTGTCTCTTAAATGTAGGTGTCCTCCCGAAATTCATCTTTGACTCTTTCAGTGATTTTTCTCATAGTATTTCTTTGGGATGAAATCTTCCATCCTATGACTCTTATATAAATAACTTATTAATATGTCTCTACAAAATATTTATATTCTCTCCACTATAATACACAGAAAATTTCCATTTAAGAATTGTATTTCTCAGACCAAGTCCTCTTGGATCCAGGAGAGGTCAAAAGACCAATTCATGACAATAGACTATGAGGAAAGAAATGTCATTTTTAGGCCAAGGAACTTAAAACAAGCAAAAGTCTTTTGACTTTTTCTGCTTTTATGGGAGAAAGTGTAACCACATAGTAAAAGAACATGGAATTCTTAATCTGCATGTAACTAACCGCCAGACAAGAACATTTATAACTGTCATTTCCACTTCATGGAAAATAGATGGGGAGGAAAAGTGGAAAGAGTGACATATTTTATTTTCTTGGGCTCCAAAATCACTGTTGGTTCAGACTGCTGCCATGAAATTAGGGCCCTTGCTCCTTGAAATAAGAGCTATGGAAAACCTAAACACCATATTGAAAAAAAGAGACATCACTTTGCCAACAAAGGTCTGTATAGTCAAAGTTATAGCTTTTCCAGTAGCCATGTACAGATGTGAGAATTGGACCATAAAGAAGGCTGAGCACCTAAGAATTGATGCTTTTCAACTGCGGTGTTGGAGAAAATTCTTGAGAGTCCTTTGGACAGCAAGGAGATCAAATTAGTTAGCCTTCTTTATGGTGCAACTCACATCTGTACATGACTACTGGAAAAACCATAGCTTTGACTATGTGGACCTTTGTCAGCAAAGTTATGGCTCTGCTTTTTGATACACTGTCCAGGTTTGTCATAACTTTCCTTCCAAGGACCAAGCTTTCTCCAGAGTAATTGTACCCATTTACATTCCCACCAATAGTATAGGAAGTTTCTTTTTTCTTCACGTTCTGTTTAGCATTTATTCTTTGTAGACTTTTTAATGGTGGCCATTCTGACCAGTATGAGGTGATAATTCATTGTAGTTTGGATATTTATTTTTCTGATAATTAGTGATGGTAAACTTCATTTACCTGTATGTCTTCTTTGGAGAAATGTCTATTTAGTTCTACCCATTTTAAAAAATTTATTATTTTTCATTTACAGAGTTTTGCTGTTTACAGCTTTATATAATTCCAGATTCATCATAGGCATACCTTTGACCCCTCCCACCTAAACCCCCTCTCACTCCCCCTCATCCTGCCTTTCCAGGTTGTGGCCTAGTCCCCATGTAAGATCCCTTAGTTCCACAGTACATTCACAATGGTTATCTCTTTTACATATGATAATGCAGGTTTCCATGTTACTTCTTTCAAACCTCTTATTTACTCTTCCCTCCTTGCAATGTCCATAGGTCTGTTCTCTATGTCTGTTTCTACATTGCTGTTCTGCATGTGTATTTAATGGTACCACTTTACTAGATTCCATATATATGTGTTAGTAAACAACATTTATCCTTCTCTTTCTGACTTACTTCACTTTGTACAATAGGTTCTAAGTTCTAATAGGTTCATCCATCTCATTAGGACTGATTCTTCTGTGTTCTTTATTACAGCTGAGAAATATTCCATTCTTTATGTGTACCATAGCTTCTTTATCTATTCATTCGTCAATGGACATCTAGGTTGTTTCCATGTTCTAGCTATTGTATAGAGGGTTGCAATGAACATTGGGGTACAGGTGTCTCTTTAGATTTTAATTTCATCAAGGTATAAGCCTGATACTGGGATTGCCAGGTCATATAGTGCTTCTATTCTTGGTTTTTTAAGGAATCTCCATACTGTCTTCCATAGTGGTTGTATCAATTTACATTCCCACCAATAACACAAGAGTTATTTCTCTGCATTCTCTCCAGCATTTATTATCTGTAGATTTTTTGATGATGGCCACTCTGACTGGTATAAGATGATATCTCATTGTAGTTTTGATTTGCATTTCTGTGATAATATGGGATGTTGAGCATCTTTTCATGTGTCTCTTAGCCATCTGTATGTCTTCTTTGGATAGATGTCTCTTTAGGTGTTTTTCCCATTTTTTGATTGGGCTGTTTCTTTTCGGTGTTCAGTTGTCTGAGCTGCTTGTATATTTTGGAAATTAATTCTTCGTTGTTTCATTTGCTATGATTTTCTCCAGTGCTGTGGGCTGTCTGTTCTCCTTGCTTGCAGTTTCTTTTGCTATGCAAAAGCTTTTAAGTTTCATTAGGTCCCATTTTTTTTCCTATTTCCATTATTCTAGAGGGCAGATCATAGAAGATCTTGCTTTGATTTATGTCATTGAGTGTTTTGCCTATATTCTCCTCTAAGAGTTCTATGGTTTCCGGTCTTACATTTAGGTCTTTAATCCATTTTGAGTTTATCTTTGTGTATGGTGTTAGATAATGTTCCAATTTCATTTTTTTGCTTGTACCTGTCCAATTTTCCCAGCACCATTTGTTGAAGAGGCTGTCTTTGTTCCATTTTATATTATCGCCTCCTTTGTCAAAAATAAGGTACCCATATGTGCATGGGTTTATCTCTAGGTTCTCTGTCTTGTTCCATTGGTCTATATTTCTGTTGTTGTGCCAGTACCATACTGTCTTGATGACTGTTACCTTATAGTATAGTCTGAAGTTAGGTAGGCTGATCCCTCCAGCTCCATTCTTTTTTCTCAGGACTGCTTTGGCTATCCAGTGTCTTTTGTGTTTCCATATGAACTGTGCTGTTTTTTTGATCTAGTTCTGTGAAGAATGCCTTTGATAATTTGATAGGGATCACATTGAATCTTTTTGGGAGTTTCAATTCTTCCAACCAAGGAACACAGAGTTTCTTTCTAGCTATTGTATAGAGGGTTGCAATGAACATTGGGGTACAGGTGTCTCTTTAGATTTTAATTTCATCAAGGTATAAGCCTGATACTGGGATTGCCAGGTCATATAGTGCTTCTATTCTTGGTTTTTTAAGGAATCTCCATACTGTCTTCCATAGTGGTTGTATCAATTTACATTCCCACCAATAACACAAGAGTTATTTCTCTGCATTCTCTCCAGCATTTATTATCTGTAGATTTTTTGATGATGGCCACTCTGACTGGTATAAGATGATATCTCATTGTAGTTTTGATTTGCATTTCTGTGATAATATGGGATGTTGAGCATCTTTTCATGTGTCTCTTAGCCATCTGTATGTCTTCTTTGGATAGATGTCTCTTTAGGTGTTTTTCCCATTTTTTGATTGGGCTGTTTCTTTTCGGTGTTCAGTTGTCTGAGCTGCTTGTATATTTTGGAAATTAATTCTTCGTTGTTTCATTTGCTATGATTTTCTCCAGTGCTGTGGGCTGTCTGTTCTCCTTGCTTGCAGTTTCTTTTGCTATGCAAAAGCTTTTAAGTTTCATTAGGTCCCATTTTTTTTCCTATTTCCATTATTCTAGAGGGCAGATCATAGAAGATCTTGCTTTGATTTATGTCATTGAGTGTTTTGCCTATATTCTCCTCTAAGAGTTCTATGGTTTCCGGTCTTACATTTAGGTCTTTAATCCATTTTGAGTTTATCTTTGTGTATGGTGTTAGATAATGTTCCAATTTCATTTTTTTGCTTGTACCTGTCCAATTTTCCCAGCACCATTTGTTGAAGAGGCTGTCTTTGTTCCATTTTATATTATCGCCTCCTTTGTCAAAAATAAGGTACCCATATGTGCATGGGTTTATCTCTAGGTTCTCTGTCTTGTTCCATTGGTCTATATTTCTGTTGTTGTGCCAGTACCATACTGTCTTGATGACTGTTACCTTATAGTATAGTCTGAAGTTAGGTAGGCTGATCCCTCCAGCTCCATTCTTTTTTCTCAGGACTGCTTTGGCTATCCAGTGTCTTTTGTGTTTCCATATGAACTGTGCTGTTTTTTTGATCTAGTTCTGTGAAGAATGCCTTTGATAATTTGATAGGGATCACATTGAATCTGTAGATGATATTTGGTAGTATGGTCATTTTCACGATATTGATTCTTCCAACCAAGGAACACAGAGTTTCTTTCTATCTATTTACGCTATCTTTGATTTCTTTCATTAGTGCCTTGTAATTTTCTGTGTACAGTTCTTTTGTCTCTTTAGGTAGGTTTATTCCTAGATATTTTATTCTTTTAGTTGCAGTGGTGAATGGGGTTGCATCCTTGATTTCTCTTTCTGATTTTTCATTATTTCTATATATGAATGTGAGTGATTTATGTATATTGGTTTGGTATCCTGTGACTTGCTGAATTTGTTAATTAGCTTTAGTAGTTTTCTAATCATGTCTTTGGGGGGTTCTATGTATAGTATCATGTTTTCCACAAATCGAGTTTTACTTCTTCTTTTCCAATCTGGATTTCTTTTATTTCTTTTACTTCTCTTATTGCTGTAGCTAGAACTTCCAGGACAATGTTGAATAATAGTGGTGAATGTGGACACCCCTGTCTTGTTGATGGCTGTAGCTTTTAGTAAAACCTGACGTCAGTTCATTCTAGTCACTCATTTGTGTCCGACTTTTGCAAACCCATGACTTGAGGCACACCAGGCTTCCCTGTCCTTCACCATATCCTGGAGCTTGCTCAAACTCATGTCTATTGACTCAGTGATGCCATCCAACCATATTGTCCTCTGCTGACCCCTTCTTCTTCTATTTTTCCCAGCATCTGGATCTTTCCCAATGAGTTGTCTCTTTGAATCAGGTGGCCAAAGTATTGGAACTTCAGCTTCAGCATCAGTACTTCCAATGAATATACGGTCTTGGTTTCCTTTAGAATTGACTGATTTGATCTCCTTACAGTCCAAAGGACTCTCTAGAGTTCTTCAACACCACAGTTCAAAGGCATCAATTCTTCAGTGCTCAGCCTTCTTTATGGTCAAGCTCTCATATCCACACATGATGACTACTGGGGAGACTAAAGCTCTGGCTATACAGACCTTTGTCAGCAAAGTGATGTTTTGCTTTTGAATATGCTATCTGTAGTCATGTCTTTCTTCCAAAGAGCAAGCGTTCTTTAATTTCACTGCTGTAGTCACCATCCACAGTGATTTTGGAGCCCAAGAAAATAAAGTCTGTCACTGTCTCCATTGTTTGTCCATCTGTTTGCCATGAAGTGATGAGACTGTATGCCATGATCTTAGTTTTTTGAATGTTGAGTTTTAGGCCACCTTTCTCACTCTCTTCTTTTACCTTCATCAAGAGGCTCCTTAGTTCTCCTTGGAGTTTGATTCCTGCAGTTTCATTTTTATTTCTCAGAATTGCTTTGGCTATTTAGGAGTCTTTTGTGTTTCTATATAAATTTTTAAAAAATATCCTAGCTCTGTGATAAATGCAATTGATAATTTGATACAGATTACAGTATTGTCTTTTTCACAATATTTATTCTTGTAATACAAAAACTGCTTTCCATCTGTTGTGTCATCTTTGATTTTTTTCTTTAACACCTTATTTATTTTATTATTTTTGATGAAATGGTGAATTCAATTTTTTCTTTAGTTTCTACTTCTGATCTTTTGTTGTTAGTGTATAGAAGTCCAAGAGATTTCTGTATAGTAATTTTGTATTCTGCAACTTTATGGAATTCATTGGCAAGCTCTAGTGATACTCTGGTAGCATCCTTAGCATTTTGTGTGCATATTATCTGGAGAAAGAAATGACAACCCACTCCAGTATTCTTCCTTGGAGAATCCCATGTACAGAGGCACCTGTTGGCCTATGGTTCAACTGGTCAAAAAGAGTCAGGCACAACTGAATCAACACACCTATATACGTTGTCATGTAATCTGCAAATGGTGACAGTTTTACATATTTTCCAATTTGGATTCCATTTATTTCTTTTTCTTTGCTGATATCCATGGCTAAGAATTCAAAAAACACAGATTCTTTCCAACAAGGACTCTCTAGAGTTCTTCAACACCACAGTTCAAAGGCATCAATTCTTCAGTGCTCAGCCTTCTTTATGGTCAAGCTCTCATATCCACACATGATGACTACTGGGGAGACTAAAGCTCTGGCTATACAGACCTTTGTCAGCAAAGTGATGTTTTGCTTTTGAATATGCTATCTGTAGTCATGTCTTTCTTCCAAAGAGCAAGCGTTCTTTAATTTCACTGCTGTAGTCACCATCCACAGTGATTTTGGAGCCCAAGAAAATAAAGTCTGTCACTGTCTCCATTGTTTGTCCATCTGTTTGCCATGAAGTGATGAGACTGTATGCCATGATCTTAGTTTTTTGAATGTTGAGTTTTAGGCCACCTTTCTCACTCTCTTCTTTTACCTTCATCAAGAGGCTCCTTAGTTCTCCTTGGAGTTTGATTCCTGCAGTTTCATTTTTATTTCTCAGAATTGCTTTGGCTATTTAGGAGTCTTTTGTGTTTCTATATAAATTTTTAAAAAATATCCTAGCTCTGTGATAAATGCAATTGATAATTTGATACAGATTACAGTATTGTCTTTTTCACAATATTTATTCTTGTAATACAAAAACTGCTTTCCATCTGTTGTGTCATCTTTGATTTTTTTCTTTAACACCTTATTTATTTTATTATTTTTGATGAAATGGTGAATTCAATTTTTTCTTTAGTTTCTACTTCTGATCTTTTGTTGTTAGTGTATAGAAGTCCAAGAGATTTCTGTATAGTAATTTTGTATTCTGCAACTTTATGGAATTCATTGGCAAGCTCTAGTGATACTCTGGTAGCATCCTTAGCATTTTGTGTGCATATTATCTGGAGAAAGAAATGACAACCCACTCCAGTATTCTTCCTTGGAGAATCCCATGTACAGAGGCACCTGTTGGCCTATGGTTCAACTGGTCAAAAAGAGTCAGGCACAACTGAATCAACACACCTATATACGTTGTCATGTAATCTGCAAATGGTGACAGTTTTACATATTTTCCAATTTGGATTCCATTTATTTCTTTTTCTTTGCTGATATCCATGGCTAAGATTACCAATGCTCTGTTGAATAAAAGATGAAAATGGACATCCTCACCTTGCTCTAGATATGAGAGGGAATTTTTCCGATTTTTACCATTGAAAATACTGTTAGCTGTGGGTTGTCATACCTGGCCTTTATTAATGGTGAAGCATGTTCCCCATTTTCCCATTTTCTGGAGAGTATTTTTATCATAAATGCATGTTGAATTTTGTCACAGGGCTTTTTTTTTTTTTACCTTCAGTTCATTATTGTGGCGTATCACACTAATTGATTTGTGGTTATTGAAGAATCAGTACATCCTACATCATTGCATCCACTGAATCCCACTTGATCATATGATATGATTTTAAAAAGTGATACAAATGAGCTGATTTACAAAACAAAAACTGACGTAGATAATGAAAACAAACTTATGAATACCAAAGGGGAAATGTGGGAGTAGGGGTAGGGATAAATCAGGACCTTTGAATGAGCATATGCACACTACTATACATAAAATAGCTAATCAACCATGGCGTGCTGTATATTGCAGGTGACTCTATTCAATATTCTGTGATAGTGTATATAAGCAAAGAGTTTAAAATGAAATGAATATATGTATATGTATAACTGAATAACTTTGCTATACACATGAAACTAACACAACATTGTAAATGAACTGCACTCCAGTAATTTTTTTAAAAAATTAAAAATGATATGATATCACTACACATATATTAAAATGGCGTAAGTCCAAAATGTTGACACCCCCAAATGCTGATGGGAGTGTGAAGCAATAGGAACCCTCCTTAATTTCTGGTGGAAATGAAAAATAAGACAGTTAGGAGAAGCCGCGGGAGCCGGAACCCAGAGCAAGAAGCTGCGGGAGCCGGAACCTGGAGTGAGAAGCCGCGGCAACCTGCTGCGAGAAGCCGCGGCAGCCCGCCGCGAGAAGCGCTGGGTTGCATGTAAGTTCAACCACTCCAACTGGAGGGCTTGCTGAATGGAGAGGGGAAGTCGCCCACGGGTTGCTGACCAGGGACTGGGCACGAGCTGGATGGGAAAGCTCACACCCACCTTTGGGATTTAGACACATAACCGGCAGTGCACGTGTGCCAACTACGGAGGAGCCCGTGCACCCCTAGAGCTGCAGCAGTAGCGGAGGAAGCCGGGGAAAGAGCAGGAATTGGAGACTACTGGCGGGTGCGCGGTAGAGCTGGAGCGCCCCCCCTCCAACACGGGGCTGCGTGCGCCGGGGCCCCCACCCGACGGACAGGGATCAGCCCACCTTCCCGGCCAGCACCCAGTATGGCAGCAAAGCCCTCATTTTGCTGAATACAAAAACAGAAACCATAGCAACTGGCGCTATAAGGGAAAAACTATGCCATCAACACACCACCATCAAGAGCAGATTGGTTTCCAACAGGCAGATGAGAAGATAAAAACCAGGGACAGTATTTAGCTTTTTTTTTTTTTTTTGCTTGTTAATTTGTGGTGGACTATTTTGCTTATTCAATTGATTGGTCTGGTTTGGGGTTTATTGGTTTATTTATTCTGTTTATTGTGTGTGTGTTTTTTTTTTTTTTTGGTTTTCGTTTATTGTGTTTTTTGTTTGTTTTTTGGTCTCTTATTCATTTTTTCTGACCTTTTAAATTTTTAATTTCTTTTTTGACTTTTATTTTTATTGTATTTTTAATGTTAATTTTAATTTTAATTCGTGGAAACCTCTAATTCTTTTTCCTCTTCCCCACTGCTTTCTTCCTCTATGTTCTAAATGTAAAACATTTTCCTATCTACCAATATCCTCTAGATAAATTATTTCCTATCTTCCTGTCTCCACTATTCTCTTCCTGCTGCACTAAACAATACAACACACTAATATTTGCTACCTAATCCTATAAAATCCTTCCAAGACGAATCTATTCCTTCTCATTACCTATACACTCTCCTCCTCATCACCCCCAACACATGTACTAGTTAAAAATTGCTCTCATTGTAATTATCCAATCCAGGACCTTGCGCTGGATCTATTTATTCAGGCACTATTTTGATTAATTCAAAGTTTAACGGGCAAGTATCATCTATGATTGCGTGATTTGCCAGAAAGATTTCCTGTGCCTTACCTCTGTAAAACTGGTCAGTTGTGGGGATTGCTGTGTATGTATGTGTATCTTACGATTATGCTAGAAAACATCTGCATGCTTTTATGACTGTCACCCATCAGGGATGCACCTCTTGTTCCTCAGATGCTAGTATGTGAACTAATATCACAGAACACCATAGCAAACCAGACATAGAGCCTACACCTCCTGACCAATCATCAAACCAAGGATCCTCGGAGCGGAAGCCCTGATTCCAAGACCTCACACTACCAAAGAACATACAACACTGAAGATTATTCATCTGTAAACAAGACCATCCAAGTCAAAAACCACTGAACCCTTCTAGAAGGACAGAAACCCAAAGGAAGGAAGAATTCAACCAAGAAGCCTAGTGAGGGAAAAAGAACTCCACACATGCAGACACACACAAAGAAACAAAAATTAACCTAATAATGAAACGTCAGAGAAACACTGCACAAATGAAGGACCAAGCTAGAGAAACACCGCTTCAAATGACAGAGGAGGAGATAGACAAACTATCTGAAAGAGAATTCAGAAAAGCTATACTAATGAGGATGCAAAACACTGAAAACAGAATATTAGAGGAAATTAGTGCATTGAGAAGAGACATGCAAGAAATGAAAAATAAGCAAATGGAGACAACCAACTCAATTGCTGAACTGAAAAATACTATAGAAGGCCTCAACAGTAGAGTATCAGAGGCTGAAGAACGGATAAGTGAGCTGGAAGACAAAATGGTGGAAATAAGTGCTGAAGAACAGAACAAAACTGAATTAAAAGAACTGAGGATAGCCTCAGAGACCTATGGGACAATATCAAATGCACCAACATTAGAATTATAGGAGTTCCAGAAGAAGAAGAGGGGAAGAAAGGCTATGAAAAAATTCTTGAAGAGCTTATAAGGCACATTCTAATCAAACTAACGCAGACTAAATATAAAGACAGATTACTAAAAGCAGCTAGGAGTCTATAAAGGAGACCCCATATGTTTAACGGATCTTTAACAGAAACCCTAAAAAAGCTTAACGAGGCAAGTATCATCTATGATTGCGTGATTTGCCAGAAAGATTTCCTGTGCCTTACCTCTGTAAAACTGGTCAGTTGTGGGATTGCTGTATGTATGTGTATCTTACGATTATGCTAGAAAACATCTGCATGCTTTTATGACTGTCACCCATCAGGGATGCACCTCTTGTTCCTCAGATGCTAGTATGTGAACTAATATCACAGAACACCATAGCAAACCAGACATAGAGCCTACACCTCCTGACCAATCATCAAACCAAGGATCCTCGGAGCGGAAGCCCTGATTCCAAGACCTCACACTACCAAAGAACATACAACACTGAAGATTATTCATCTGTAAACAAGACCATCCAAGTCAAAAACCACTGAACCCTTCTAGAAGGACAGAAACCCAAAGGAAGGAAGAATTCAACCAAGAAGCCTAGTGAGGGAAAAAGAACTCCACACATGCAGACACACACAAAGAAACAAAAATTAACCTAATAATGAAACGTCAGAGAAACACTGCACAAATGAAGGACCAAGCTAGAGAAACACCGCTTCAAATGACAGAGGAGGAGATAGACAAACTATCTGAAAGAGAATTCAGAAAAGCTATACTAATGAGGATGCAAAACACTGAAAACAGAATATTAGAGGAAATTAGTGCATTGAGAAGAGACATGCAAGAAATGAAAAATAAGCAAATGGAGACAACCAACTCAATTGCTGAACTGAAAAATACTATAGAAGGCCTCAACAGTAGAGTATCAGAGGCTGAAGAACGGATAAGTGAGCTGGAAGACAAAATGGTGGAAATAAGTGCTGAAGAACAGAACAAAACTGAATTAAAAGAACTGAGGATAGCCTCAGAGACCTATGGGACAATATCAAATGCACCAACATTAGAATTATAGGAGTTCCAGAAGAAGAAGAGGGGAAGAAAGGCTATGAAAAAATTCTTGAAGAGGTTATAAGGCACATTCTAATCAAACTAACGCAGACTAAATATAAAGACAGATTACTAAAAGCAGCTAGGAGCAAACAACAAATAACATATAAAGGAGACCCCATATGTTTAACTGCGGATCTTTCAACAGAAACCCTGCAGGCCAGAAGAGAATGGCAAGACACATTTAAACGGCTAAAAGAGAATAACCTCCAACTAAGAATTCTCTACTCAGCAAGAATCTCATTCAGAATAGATGGTGAAGTCAAAAGCTTCACAGACAAGCAAAAACTAAAAGAATTCTGTACCACAAAACCAGCCCTACAACAACTGTTAAACGGCCTGATATAGCCAATAAATACAAGAGTAGGAGAAGCCTTACAAATCAAACCCCAAATTTCTAAGAAGATGACAATAGGAACATTCGTATCAATAATTACTTTGAACATAAATGGACTAAATGCTCCAACCAAACGACACAGGCTGGCTGAATGGATCCAGAAGCAAGACCCATATATATGCTGTTTACAAGAGACCCACTTCAGACCTAGAGACACTCATAGACTGAAAGTGAAAGGCTGGAAAAAGATATTCCATGCAAATGGAAATCAAAAGAAAGCTGGAGTAGCAATCCTTATATCAGACAAAATAGACTTTAAAGTAAAGAAGATTCTAAGAGACAAGGCAGGTCACTACATCATGATTAAGGGATCTATCCAAGAGGAAGGCATAACAGTCATGAATATCTACGCACCCAACACAGGGGCACCTCAATACATAAAACAGGTACTTTCAGACATAAAAGAAGAAATCAACAATAACACAGTAATAGTAGGAGACTTTAACACAGCTGTCACTCCAATGGACAGATCATCCAAACAGAAAATTAATAAAGAAACACAAGCCTTAAATGCCACACTGGAAAAGATGAACCTCATCAATACCTTTAGGATGTTCCATCCAATAGCAGAAGAATACACTTTCTTCTCAAGTGCTCACGGAACATTGTCAAGGATAGACCACATCTTGGGCCACAAATCAAACCTGAGTCAGTTCAAGAAAACTGAAATTATATCAACCATCTTCTCGGACCACAATGCAATGAGACTAGAGATCAACTACCGGAAAAAAAACCCTAAAAACACAAACACATGGAGATTAAACAATACTTACCTAAAAAACCAACTGATCATTGAGGAAATCAAAGGAGAAATTAAACAATTCCTGGAAAAAAATGACAATGAACACACGACAGTGCAAAACCTATGGGATACTGCAAAAGCAGTTCTAAGAGGGAAATTTATAGCAATACAATCCCACCTCAAGAAACTAGGAAAATATGAAGCAGATGACCTAACCCTCCACTTAAAACAATTGGAGAAAGAAGAACAGAAACACCCCAAAGCCAGCAGAAGAAATCATAAGGATCAGAGCAGAAATAAATGAGAAAGAAACAAAAGAAACAATAGTAAAGATAAATAAAACAAAAAGCTGGTTCTTTGAAAAGGTAAACAAAATTGACAAGCCACTGCCAGGCTCATTAAGAAAAAGAGAGAGAAGAACCAGATCAACAAAATCAAAAACGGAAAAAGAGAGATTACAACAGATAATGCAGAAATCCGAACGATTCTAAGAGACTATTATGAACAGCTATATGGCAACAAACTGGACAACCTAGAAGAAATGGACAGTTTCTTGGGGAAGATCAATCTCCCAAGACTGAGCCAGGAAGAAACAGAAATTTTGAACAACCCAATCACAAGCTCAGAAATCGAATTTGTGATAAAAAATTTACCCAAAAATAAAGGCCCAGGGCCAGATGGCTTCACAGCCGAATTCTACCAAACATTTAAAGAAGAGCTAATGCCTGTCCTTCTAAAACTCTTCCAAAAAATTGCACAGGAAGGAAAACTTCCAAACACATTCTACGAGGCCACCATCACCCTGATACCCAAACCAGGCAAAGACAACACAAAAAAAGGAAAACTATAGATCAATTTCACTGATGAACTTAGATGCCAAGATCCTCAACAAAATCCTAGCAAACAGAATTCAACGACACATCAAAAAACTCATACATCATGATCAAGTCGGGTTCATCCCAGGCATGCAAGGATTCTTCAACATCCGCAAATCAATCAATGTGATACACCATATCAACAAACTGAGAGACAAAAACCACATGATCATCTCAATAGATGCAGAAAAAGCCTTTGACAAAGTACAGCACCCATTTATGATAAAAACTCTCCAGAAAATGGGCATAGAAGGAACCTATCTCAACATAGTGAAAGCCATATATGAGAAGCCCACAGCGAACATTGTCCTCAACGGTGAAAAACTGAAAGCATTCCCTCTAAGATCAGGAACAAGACAGGGGTGTCCACTTTTACCACTACTATTCAACATAGTGCTAGTGCATAGTGCTGGAAGTGCTAGCAACAGCAATAAGAGAAGATAAAGAAATCAAAGGAATCCAGATTGGAAAGGAAGAAGTCAAGCTCTCTCTTTTTGCAGATGACATGATATTATACATAGAAAATCCCAAAGACACTATTACAAAACTACTAGAGCTAATCAAGGAATTCAGCAAAGTCGCAGGATACAAAGTCAACACACAGAAGTCACTGGCATTCCTATACACAAACAATGAAAAATCAGAAAATGAAATCAAAGAGGCAATCCCCTTCACCATTGCAACCAAAAGAATCAAATATCTAGGAATAAACCTACCCAAAGAAACAAAAGAACTGTACACAAAAAATTACAAGACACTCATGAAAGAAATTAAAGAAGATTTAAACAAATGGAGAGATATTCCATGTTCCTGGATTGGAACAATCAATATTGTGAAAATGACCATACTACCAAATATCATCTACAGATTCAATGCAATACCTATTCAACTTCCATTGACATTTTCCACAGAACTAGACCAAAGAATACCACAGTTCATATGGAAACACAAAAGACCTCGAATAGCCAAAGCAATTCTGAGAAAGAAAAACGGAGCTGGAGAGATCAGCCTCCCTAACTTCAGACTCTACTACAAAGCAACAGTCATCAAGACAGTATGGTACTGGCACAAAAACAGAACTATAGACCAATGGAACAAGATAGAGAACCCAGAGATAAACCCATGCACCTATGGGTACCTTATTTTTGATAAAGGAGGAGAAACTATGAAATGGGACAAAGACAGCCTCTTCAACAAGTGTTGCTGGGAGAATTGGACAGCTACATGCAAAAAAATGAAATTGGAACATTCCCTGACACCATACACTAAGATCAACTCAAAATGGATTAAAGACCTCAATGTAAGACCAGAAACCATCCAACTCTTAGAGGAGAATATAGGCAAAACCCTCAAGGACATCAATCAAAGCAAGATCTTCTCTGACCCACCTACTAAAATAGCAGAACTGAAAAGAAAAGTGAACATATGGGACCTCATGAAACTTAAGAGCTTTTGTACAGCAAAAGAAATCACCAAAAAGTTGAACAGACACCCCACAGAGTGGGAGAAAATCATAGCAAATGAAACAACAGACAAAGAATTAATCTCCAAAATCTACAAGCAACTCAGACAACTCAGCACCGGGAAAACGAACAACCCAATGAAAAAATGGGAAAAGATCTAAAGAGACGTCTCTCCAAAGAGGACATACAGATGGCCCAAAAGCACATGAAACGATGCTCAACCTCACTTATTATTAGAGAAATGCAAATTAAAACCACAATGAGATATCACCTCACACCCGTCAGAATGGCCATCTTCAAAAAATCTGCAGACAATAAATGCTGGAGGGTGGAGAAAGAACCCTCTTGCATTGCTGGTGGAATGTCAATTGATACAGCCTCTATGGAAGACTATGAGAAAGAACTGTACACAAAAAATTACAAGACACTCATGAAAGAAATTAAAGAAGATTTAAACAAATGGAGAGATATTCCATGTTCCTGGATTGGAACAATCAATATTGTGAAAATGACCATACTACCAAATATCATCTACAGATTCAATGCAATACCTATTCAACTTCCATTGACATTTTCCACAGAACTAGACCAAAGAATACCACAGTTCATATGGAAACACAAAAGACCTCGAATAGCCAAAGCAATTCTGAGAAAGAAAAACGGAGCTGGAGAGATCAGCCTCCCTAACTTCAGACTCTACTACAAAGCAACAGTCATCAAGACAGTATGGTACTGGCACAAAAACAGAACTATAGACCAATGGAACAAGATAGAGAACCCAGAGATAAACCCATGCACCTATGGGTACCTTATTTTTGATAAAGGAGGAGAAACTATGAAATGGGACAAAGACAGCCTCTTCAACAAGTGTTGCTGGGAGAATTGGACAGCTACATGCAAAAAAATGAAATTGGAACATTCCCTGACACCATACACTAAGATCAACTCAAAATGGATTAAAGACCTCAATGTAAGACCAGAAACCATCCAACTCTTAGAGGAGAATATAGGCAAAACCCTCAAGGACATCAATCAAAGCAAGATCTTCTCTGACCCACCTACTAAAATAGCAGAACTGAAAAGAAAAGTGAACATATGGGACCTCATGAAACTTAAGAGCTTTTGTACAGCAAAAGAAATCACCAAAAAGTTGAACAGACACCCCACAGAGTGGGAGAAAATCATAGCAAATGAAACAACAGACAAAGAATTAATCTCCAAAATCTACAAGCAACTCAGACAACTCAGCACCGGGAAAACGAACAACCCAATGAAAAAATGGGAAAAGATCTAAAGAGACGTCTCTCCAAAGAGGACATACAGATGGCCCAAAAGCACATGAAACGATGCTCAACCTCACTTATTATTAGAGAAATGCAAATTAAAACCACAATGAGATATCACCTCACACCCGTCAGAATGGCCATCTTCAAAAAATCTGCAGACAATAAATGCTGGAGAGGGTGTGGAGAAAAGGGAACCCTCTTGCATTGCTGGTGGGAATGTCAATTGATACAGCCTCTATGGAAGACAGTATGGAGATTCCTTAAAAAACTAAAAATAGAAGCACCCTATGACCCAGCAATCCCACTATTAGGCTTATATTCTGATGAAATCAAAACGGAAAGAAGCACCTGTACCCCAATGTTCATTGCAGCTCTCTATACAATAGCTAGAACATGGAAGCAACCTAGATGTCCATCGATGAATGAATGGATCCAGAAGCTCTGGTACATATATACAATGGAATACTACTCAGCTGTTAAAAGAAATGCAGAAGACTTAGTCCTAATGAGATGGCTGGCTCTAGAACCTATCATAAAAAATGAAGTAAGTCAAAAAGAGAAAGACAAGTACAGTATACTAACTCATATATATGGTATCTAGTAAGAGGGTCATGATAACACACGCAGTGAACTCATGGAAAAATAGAAAATAGACATAAGGACATTGTGGAGACCGAACAGTGAGAGGGAGGCATAGAGGAAATAACATCGAAACCTATACTGGCACGTGTGGAAAAGATAGCTATGGCCATTGTGCTAAGGGAATAGGAGTACCTACAATCATTTGGGGCGATGGTCTGGAGGGGAGGAGGGGGGAACTGGGTGGGGGGAGGGTCCAGGGATATCCATATGAATGATCTGGGAACATACATGTTGGTGAACAACAAAACTCTGTAAAATCTTTAAGATAAAGAATAATAAAAAAAATGAGAGACAGTTACTTTGGAAGACAGCTTGGCAGTCTCTAACAAAACTGTATATACTCTTATCATAAAATCCAGTAATATTGCTCCTTGGTATTTACACAAATATGTTAAAAACTTATGTCTACAAAAATTCCTGCATATAGATGCTTACAATAACTTCCTTTATAATTGCTCATATTTCAAGGCAAACAAGATGTCTCATTCCTGTCACACATTTGGACTTAAAAGACACTCTAAATCTGTATTAAGCAAAATAGAATGGTATTGGCATAAAAAACAGACCAAAGCCCAGAAATAAATCCATATAAATGGTCAACTAATCTTTGATGAATTTGCCAAAAATATACAGTGAGGGTAAGGATAGTCTCTTCAATAAGTAGTGTTGTGAAAACTAGATATTCACATACAAAATAAAGCAATTGGACCCTTATCTTACACCATAAATTAAAAAATTAACTCAAAATGGACTAATGACTTAAATCCAATACCCAAAACTATAAATCTCTGATAGAAAACAGCAAAAACCCTTCTTGACGCTTCTAGAAAGAGGTGTTTTTAAATATGACATCAAAAGCACAGGCTATAAAAACAAAAGAAAACAAAAATACACAAATGGGGATATATAAAAACTAAAAAGCTCCTGAACAGTTAAGAAATAATCAACAAAATGAAAAGATAACTTATAGAATGGGAGAGGGAATTTCTGGGTGGTTCAGTGGTAAAGACTATGGACTTTCACTGAAAAAGGCACAAGTTTGATTCCTGGTCAGAGTACTAAGACCCTGCAAGCCAGTGCAGGAGGGATAGGTTTGATTCTTGGTCAGAGAACTGAGAATCCATATGCCTCAGGGCCAGAGACCCAAAACATAAAATAGAAGTGATATTGCGACAAATTTGGTAAAGATTTTTTAAAAATTAAGTTAAAAAGTAATACTGTATTGAAAACTTGAATTTTGTTAAGAGAATAGACCTTAAGTCCTTCTCACCACATATATAACAGAAAGATAGCTATGCGAAGTGTTGAACGAGTAGGGTTTGATTAACTCAATTGTGGCAACTGTTTCCCAATGTATTTGTGTATTAAATTATCATTGTAGAACCTAAATAGTACTATTTTTGTCAGTCATGCCTCAGGAAAGCTGAGAGAAAAAAGAAATGGGGAATATATTAATATATGCATATAAGTGAACAAGGCTAATTTGAAAATCTACATACTGTATTATTCCAACTATGGAACATTCTAGAAAAGGTGATGGAAACAATAAAAAGGTCAGTGATTACACAGGGGACTTTTAGGGTAATAAAACTATTCTGTATAATTCTATAGTGGTGGATATGTTTATAATTATTTGTTGTTGTTTTTCTGTTTCTAACTTGTATTGGACTTTTTGTGGCCTCATGATCTGCAGCATGTTCTCTCTCCTTCACTATCTCCCAGAATTTGCTCAGATTCCTGTCAATATATAGCATTATGTTGTTGCTATTCAGTTGCCCAGTTGTGTCTGACTGTTTGTGACTTTATAGACTGCAGTATGCCAGGTCTCCCTGTCCCTCACCCTCTCCTGCCCAAATTCATTGCCACTGCATCAGTGATACCATACAACCATCTCATTCTCTGACATCCTCTCCTCCTGCCCTCAATCTTTCCCATCATCAGGAATTTTTTCAATGAGTTGGCTGTTCGCATCAGATGACCAAAATATTGGAGATTCAGTTTCAGCATCAGTCTCCTTCCAAGAATATTGGAAGTACTTCTCTTAGGATTGACTGGTTTGATCCCCTTGCTGTTCAAGAGACTCTCAGGAATTTTCTCCAACACCACAGTTTAAAAGCATCGATTCTTTGGCACTCTGCCTGCTTTAGGGTTCAGCTCTCACAACCATATGTGACCACTGGGAAGGCCATAGCTTTGAGTATGTGGACCTTTCCTGGCAGAGTGATGTTTCTTCTTTTCAACACTGTCTAGGTTTCTCATAGATATCCCAAAAGAAGCAATTGCCTTCTGATTTCATGGCTGCAATCACCATAACGAGTGACTTTAGAGACCAAGAAGAGGAAATCTGTCACTACTCCCACCTTTCCCCTTTTATTTGCCATGAATAATGCGGCCAGATGCCTTGATCTTAGGGTTTTTTTTTAATATTTAGTTTTAAGTTGGCCTTTTCACTCTCCTCCTTCACCCTCATCAAGAGGGTCTTTTAATTCCTCTTCACTTTCTGCCTTAGAGTGATATCATCTGCTTATCTGAGGTTACTAATATTTCTCCTGCTTGTCTTGACTCCAGCTTGTAGCTCACCCAGACTAGTATTTCTCATAATGTGCTCAGCATGTAGGTTAAACAAACAGGATGACAGTGGACAGTCCTGTCACACTTCTTTCTCAATCTTGAACCAATCAGTTCCATACAGGATTCTAACTGTTGCTTCTTGACCTACATACAGGTTGCCCAGGAGACAGATGCAATGGTCTGGTGTTCCCATCTCTTTAAGAGCTTTCCACAGTTTGCTATGATCCACACAGTCAAAGGATTTAGTGTAGTCTGTGAAAGAGAGGTCAATGATTTTCTGGAAATGTATCACCATACCTTTGTGGAAAATCAAAGGATGCACAACACTAAGAATGAACTATGTATTGACTTTAGTTGAAAATAATGTGTCAGTGTATCAATATACCAGCAAACTTGGAAAACTCAGCAGTGGCCTTAGACCTGGAATTGGTCAGTTTTCATTCTGGTCCCAAAGAAGAGCAATGCCAAAGAATGTTCAAACTATTGCAATAGTGCAAGCTATTGCACTCATTTCACATGCTAGGAAAGTAGTGTTAAAATCCTACAAGTTAGGATTCCAAAGTATGTGAACAAAGAACTTCCTTATGTACAGCTGGATTTAGAAAAGGCAGAGGAACCAGAGATCAAATTACCAACACCCATTGGGTCATAGAAAGAGGAATGGAATTCCAGAAAAATATCTACTTCTGCTTCATAAACTGTGCTAAAGTAGTTTTTCTACAGTTTGTGTGGATCACAGCAAACTGTGGAAAATTCTGAAAGAGGTAGGGACACTAGACCACCTCACCTGCCTCCTACAAAATCTGTATGCAGGACAAGAAGCAACAGTTAGAACTTGACAAGAAAAACAAATGTGTTCTAAATTGGGAAAGGAGTAAGTCAAGGCTGTATATTGTCACCCTTTTATTTGACTTATATGCAGAGTACATCATGAGAAATGCCGGTCTGCAGGAAGCAGAGGCTACAATCAAGAGTACCATGAGAAATATCAGCAACCTCATATATGCAGGTGACACCACCCTAATGGAAGAAAGTGAAGAGGAACTAAAGTGCCTCTTGATAAAGGTGAAAGAGGAGAGTAAAAGAGCTGGCTTAAAACTCAACAGGCAAAAATGAAATGAAAAGGCACTTGCTTCTTGGAAGAAAGGGTATGATAAACCTAGACAGTGTGTTCAAAAGCAGAGACCCCACTTCTCTAGCATAAGACCATATAGTCAAACCTATGGTTTTCCCAGTAGTCATGTATGGATGAGACAGTTGGACAATAAACAGCACTGAATGCTGCAGAATTGATGCCTTTGAACTGTGGTGTTGGATAAGGCTCTTGAGAGTTCCAGTCAAAGCTAAAGAAATCAAGCCTGAATATTTATTGGAAGGAATGATGCTGAAGCTGAAGGTCTAATACTTTGGCCATCTAATGCAAGGAGATGACTCATTGGAAAAGAACCTGATGTTGAGAAGAATAAAAGGCCAAAAGAGAAGGGAATGACAGAGGATGAGATGGTTGGATGGCATCACTGAGACAATGGACATGAATGAGTTTGAGCAAGCTGCAGGAGATAGTAAAGGACAAAGAAGACTTGCATTTTCATTCTCCAAGGAATGCTTCAAACTATTGCAATAGTGCAAGCTATTGCACTCATTTCACATGCTAGGAAAGTAGTGTTAAAATCCTACAAGTTAGGATTCCAAAGTATGTGAACAAAGAACTTCCTTATGTACAGCTGGATTTAGAAAAGGCAGAGGAACCAGAGATCAAATTACCAACACCCATTGGGTCATAGAAAGAGGAATGGAATTCCAGAAAAATATCTACTTCTGCTTCATAAACTGTGCTAAAGTAGTTTTTCTACAGTTTGTGTGGATCACAGCAAACTGTGGAAAATTCTGAAAGAGGTAGGGACACTAGACCACCTCACCTGCCTCCTACAAAATCTGTATGCAGGACAAGAAGCAACAGTTAGAACTTGACAAGAAAAACAAATGTGTTCTAAATTGGGAAAGGAGTAAGTCAAGGCTGTATATTGTCACCCTTTTATTTGACTTATATGCAGAGTACATCATGAGAAATGCCGGTCTGCAGGAAGCAGAGGCTACAATCAAGAGTACCATGAGAAATATCAGCAACCTCATATATGCAGGTGACACCACCCTAATGGAAGAAAGTGAAGAGGAACTAAAGTGCCTCTTGATAAAGGTGAAAGAGGAGAGTAAAAGAGCTGGCTTAAAACTCAACAGGCAAAAATGAAATGAAAAGGCACTTGCTTCTTGGAAGAAAGGGTATGATAAACCTAGACAGTGTGTTCAAAAGCAGAGACCCCACTTCTCTAGCATAAGACCATATAGTCAAACCTATGGTTTTCCCAGTAGTCATGTATGGATGAGACAGTTGGACAATAAACAGCACTGAATGCTGCAGAATTGATGCCTTTGAACTGTGGTGTTGGATAAGGCTCTTGAGAGTTCCAGTCAAAGCTAAAGAAATCAAGCCTGAATATTTATTGGAAGGAATGATGCTGAAGCTGAAGGTCTAATACTTTGGCCATCTAATGCAAGGAGATGACTCATTGGAAAAGAACCTGATGTTGAGAAGAATAAAAGGCCAAAAGAGAAGGGAATGACAGAGGATGAGATGGTTGGATGGCATCACTGAGACAATGGACATGAATGAGTTTGAGCAAGCTGCAGGAGATAGTAAAGGACAAAGAAGACTGGCATGTCACGGTCCATGGGGTCACAAAGACTCAGATACGACTGAGCGACTAAACTGAACTGAATGTAGGTCAATGTAGGTTCATCCACTGTTACAAACATACCAGTCTAGGGTGGATATTGTTATTGGATGATGCTATATGAGCATGATTAGAGCTATATGGATGCTTTGCATTACCTGCTCAATTTTACTGTGACCCTAAAGCTGCTATAAATCAGCATCTAATGAAGGAATTCCTTCTCTGCCAGGGAATTTCCATGCAGGAAAGTATGGCTATGGAGCAATGAATGTTGTGTGTCTCTAATCCTTTTTTCTAAATGAAGGCTTTTGTGATAGACTTCTGGTCTCTGTGCCAATATTTCCCATTGGATTAGGGCAAGGGAGAGAGGGAGTAATTTTTCTTCAAGTTCCTTTTTTGCTGGACCATAAGAACAATATTTGAACTTGTTGGAGAAGGCTGAATGTCACTCAGAGATCCTTGAGCTAGATGAAATAACTGTGTTGGACCATGCAGTGTCTTCTTTGAAGAGACATGTGGCACATAAGATCTGCCCATGAACTTGGTGGCTGGAAATGTGGGCTTTGGCTCTCCATCAAGATTCATGCTCCACTTCCATACTTGTACTAGTCAGTGTTTTTCAGAGAAACAGAACCAATAGGATGTATATATAGAAAGAAATTTTTGTGAGGAACTGTCTCCTGTAATTATGGAGACTGTTAAGACCAAACCTGCAGGGTAAGCTGGAAGGCTAGAAGCTCAGGAGAGCTGACAGTGCAGAAGAAATCTGAAGGCATATTCAAGAGAGGACTTTCTTGCTCACATTCAGTTGCTCAGGTTAGAATTTGGGTGTGTCCCCTTACCACTGATTTTTCCTCATCTATGTCATGGAGTTATGACTAATTCCTGGTCATTTTGCCTCCTTAACCATCTTACCTCAGCTACTATCATCTAATGTGATGGATCATCTCTTTCTATTTTCCTAGTTTTCTACTTCGCATCTTGGTCCCCTTTACAGTTTGTTGTAAATGCTTGGTCTACAAAACCTCTGTAATGTCACTACTTCAGGATTAAATCCATACTCCTTATCATGAATACAATGCTATCTCTAATCTGCTCCTTTTAGAACTATTCAGTTTTTCCTCCAGTTGCTCCCTACTTCAAATTTGACATTGAATCAGCAGTTCCACTGCTCACTGTTCTATGTTTCACTTTACATCTTCTTTGTCCTTCCCTGCCTCTCCTTCTTTCAATTGACCAGCTTAATGATTTATTATTGTGCCTTATCTTAACTATCACTTTTCAGTCTTCCATTCTTTCCATTTGTTCCCTCATGTGTTAGGGATTTTATTCCTGGGCCAAGAAACATTCAAAATCTACTCAAAATCATTGTGCTTCATTTATGGCTTTATGAGTATCTGTTGTTGTATGCTTGTTCTCAGTATTTGAATTTTTTAGGAACAGGGACTATGTTTCTGTTCAAACACTTATTCACTACTATTATGGAACAGGAAACAAATTTAAGTGATAGAATTACTGACAGACATGATTCCTGGTCTCAAGTTCATTCATTTCATAGAAGTGAGGTATAAAAATTAATAGGAAACATAATTCAGGTAGTTTTAGAGATTGACAAAGACTGTGAAATAGATATGCTGTTATAAACAGACAGGGAAGAATATGCACTAAGTAGAATGATCAAGAAAGACATTTGCGAAGAGTGATACGTAAGACTCAAAATATGAGAAGAAATGTGGCATATGAAAGAGTTGGGGGTAGACTAGAGTGTAATGAAGAAGAGTGAGATTGTTAACAATCGAGAGAAGAGACTGAAACTTTTCGATTTGAGAGATTTGAAATCCTTCATTGAGTTGTGGGCTTCTCTGGTGGCTTAGTGGTAAAGAATCTGACTGCCATTGCAAGAGATATGGGTTTGATTCCTGAATTGGGAAGATTCCCTGGAGAAGGTAATGGCAACCCAGTATTCTTGCCTGGGAAATCCCTGGAGGTCTATCATCCATGGATTCATGAAAGAGTTATACATGACTCAACCACTGAACAATAGTAGCAACAACATATTTCATCATAAATGACAAATATTTAGCTTAAAATATTACTGCTTTTAAATGAAACTAGAAAAACAAAGCACTTTCTTCTCCTTTCTCAAATATTATGTTATCTATCCCAACTCAGCTATTCCTTCCAACACCCCTGGATTTAGGAAGGCAGATGGCATCTCCTCATGTCTTTGATCTTCATTTATTTCATTTGATTGCACTTCTGCAACACAAAAGCCCTCTGTGACCCAGGTCACCAGTAACTTTCACAGTACTCATGGGGAGGCCTCATGAGAGTGTTTTCTGTTGATTTGAGTGTTTGTGTATATATGTATCTGTTGTTGATGAGTATAAAGAAAAGAATCAGCTTTGGGGAATGGTTGAGAGTTAGAGAGTAGAAAATAAGAAGTCAATGAAAACTAGATGAGGCAGCCAAAAGATTCCATGAGACTTCCCATTGTTTCCCTCCCACTTTATAAATTTGGGTTCCATGTTACTATCAGTGCTATAACCATTCATTACCTTTGAACTATGGGCAAAATTATATTATCTTCATTAGAAGGCAAAGAAGATTTGGAAAGTTTGATTCTAAGCTAACTGAAGGCAAGGACTATATATATTTGTAGATTTATACTTTATTAGTTAAAAGTTTTAAAAAATAGAAGATATAATTTGATGTTTAAAAATTAGAAAAAAATTAAAACAAAACATTAGGTCTGCCTCTAAGATATGGATAAAAATACTTAAATTGAATCCTTGAATAAAGCCTAATTTTTTTATTATTAATGAGCATGTTGTTAAAATGTACTTCTCAAATTTAAAACCACCCACTTTGTGCAAAGATCTTGATGTCAGCAGTTCCTGTCAAAACCACAGGGATGGCCCAAAAGAACATATCTACTGTCTATTTCATTGGACACTGTGGACTGCCTATGTTTTAGGTTCTGTAGTTAGTTTTAAGGGCATTTGAACACACAAGGTTCATTTTAAATCCTTTAACACATTTTCCTCATATGGATGTTACTCTTATAGTCCCTTGTGAGAACATGTGTTGGTTATGTTAGAATAAGTCTAAAGTAACGAATGTACTTACTTTCTAACACTTTAGAAAACTTTAACCCTCAGGAATAAATCCCTAATTAGGTGAATGAAAATAGAGATCTGGATAAGTCTTAAGGAGTAAGTGAAAATAGATCAGGGGAAGTTTTCCAGCAGAGAAAACTCCTCTAGAGACCTATCCTAGGGAGGTGGGAATCAGGGTGAGGGGAGGGGTGTTGTCAGGAAACCACCATTCTCCTGTTACACTCTTCTGAGTTACCTGCTGCCATGTGCAGGCTGTGCTTAGATAAAGCAATTCTTAGATGGAGAATGACAGGAAGTGGGCACTGAGCCAGTAATTCTGGGAAGCAGAACATTGAAATAAATGTAGGATTGCCTGTTTGTAAGGAGAGATTTAGAGAAGGATATAACTCTATGGCTATTGCGAATAAGGGCAAAGACTGAGCTCATTCAAAATACATTTTATTTCCTAGGTCTGAAAGATACTATTAAATCAGACTCTTCTATGTTTGTTTTGTCCCTCTCCAAACTGTATTCCCCTTGACCTACTCCAATGCATGCTTCCATATTCATAGTGTAATTTTATATGTACAACTTCTCATGCATTATCTCATCCTATCCTTAAAACAGCAGTACGATGTAGGTGGTATCATCAGTTTATAAATCAGGAAAGACTCAGAAGGCATATGTGTATATTTCAATGTCTCAAGTTTGGTAAGTAAGTCTCAAGTTCGACGAGTAACTCTCAAGTTTAGGTCTCTGTTCCTAAACCTCATGATTGATTCATCATATGTGCTTTGGTAGTCTATATTTCTCTTCATGGTCAGGATCTTCTTTCCTTCTCAAGTCTTACATCCTATCACCTTGTTATTTTATGATCTGTATTTCCGTCATGCTGGACTGTTCCAGGTCCTCAATTTTGCCTCAGCTCCTCTCACTTTTGAGTATTTATTTCTGAGTGCTCTTTGCGTCTGCCTGTAACATTTTGGATGCCATTTTGTACAGCTGACTCCTAGTTAATTTTCACATTGCATTCCATGTGTCATCATGTCCAGAGAACTTTAATAGCCAATTCCCTCTGTGGTCCCCTCCATGGGGTCTTGCTTGCCCTCCATCCTTATTATGTTCTGTACTGTAATTTTATAACCCTCTGGTCTGTGAAATATAAGAGAACAGAAGAGCCTGCCTATTTCTTCAGTGTCTGGTTCATAGTAGGTGCTAAATATTTATTCTTTGATGGATGAATTGAAAGAATGAATGAATGGTGAATTTATTCAAATATATTATTTGAATACACTCCAACCAGTTTTCAAGTCACCCTTATAATTTTCTTAAATATTTTAGCATACTAAGAATGACAGTTAATCTAACTTAAAGGTGAGTCCTACCTTTATAAATATGAAGTCTTTTTAGTCACTCTGTAATCCTCTGAGAGTAGTGGGAAGACCAGACACTACTTCGAGTGAAAAGAAAGAGTAAATGTTAAAGATCTTGTTTTGAAAAAAACCTAGGTTTCTCGCAAAAATTTTTGGAATACTATTAAATCAGACTCTTCTATGTTTGTTTTGTCCCTCTCCAAACTGTATTCCCCTTGACCTACTCCAATGCATGCTTCCATATTCATAGTGTAATTTTATATGTACAACTTCTCATGCATTATCTCATCCTATCCTTAAAACAGCAGTACGATGTAGGTGGTATCATCAGTTTATAAATCAGGAAAGACTCAGAAGGCATATGTGTATATTTCAATGTCTCAAGTTTGGTAAGTAAGTCTCAAGTTCGACGAGTAACTCTCAAGTTTAGGTCTCTGTTCCTAAACCTCATGATTGATTCATCATATGTGCTTTGGTAGTCTATATTTCTCTTCATGGTCAGGATCTTCTTTCCTTCTCAAGTCTTACATCCTATCACCTTGTTATTTTATGATCTGTATTTCCGTCATGCTGGACTGTTCCAGGTCCTCAATTTTGCCTCAGCTCCTCTCACTTTTGAGTATTTATTTCTGAGTGCTCTTTGCGTCTGCCTGTAACATTTTGGATGCCATTTTGTACAGCTGACTCCTAGTTAATTTTCACATTGCATTCCATGTGTCATCATGTCCAGAGAACTTTAATAGCCAATTCCCTCTGTGGTCCCCTCCATGGGGTCTTGCTTGCCCTCCATCCTTATTATGTTCTGTACTGTAATTTTATAACCCTCTGGTCTGTGAAATATAAGAGAACAGAAGAGCCTGCCTATTTCTTCAGTGTCTGGTTCATAGTAGGTGCTAAATATTTATTCTTTGATGGATGAATTGAAAGAATGAATGAATGGTGAATTTATTCAAATATATTATTTGAATACACTCCAACCAGTTTTCAAGTCACCCTTATAATTTTCTTAAATATTTTAGCATACTAAGAATGACAGTTAATCTAACTTAAAGGTGAGTCCTACCTTTATAAATATGAAGTCTTTTTAGTCACTCTGTAATCCTCTGAGAGTAGTGGGAAGACCAGACACTACTTCGAGTGAAAAGACAGAGTAAATTTTTAAAGATCTTGTTTTGCTACTTTTCTCCTTCTACTTTTTCCCACCACCTGCTTTTGGCTTTTGGATTCCAATAGGTTCTATTTTTAGTCTATCCATCAAGATTTGTGAATATTTCCTGTGAATGATTTGTTACCTATACAGAAGTAACTCAGAGGTCAAAATAACAATAAAAATGCAAATTTATAGGAGTTTCCCATTATGCAGAAAAGATTATTTGAATTCTTGGTCCAAACATATTGAAATCTTAGACCTTGCTGAAATCAATTCCCTTGAGATTTTCCATCCATATGATTAGTAATGTCTTTCTAGATTTTGCAGTCCCAACAAGCAACTTTGAAAGCTTGAGTATATGCTAGTAGGAATATTTTAATCCAAAAGAAGAAAAGCCTCTCAAGGCTTCTCTTTCTTGAATTATGTCCCAATTTTCCATGAGCTACATAAAATCTTGCCATATGTTCCTCTTCATATTGGTATATCTGAATAGAATAAGATATTTATAAAAATGACCTAGGTGTATTTACCGACTGATGAAAGACATTAGTTTCTGAATACTCAGATAACTCACTCTCTGGCATTGTTTGATTTACCTAGACAAGTGAAATGTCATTTAAACAAACCTATAGGGTCTTACACCATGAGGCCTTTAAAAATAACTTTTTTGTCATGGAAAAGGTCTGGAGAGCAGCTGGCTACCAGTTGGAGCTTCGTACTGCTTTATTGAAGTGGAACTGGGGCTTTAACAAGCTTAATTATAACAAGACTTCACCTGCATCACAGAACCTGTTACATTGCCCTCACCCCCCTTTATAACACATTTCTGTGTGTTTTGAAGCCTGTTTTCAATACTTTCACCCAGACCACATTAGATTTGAAAGCTGTACTCTTGATTTAGTTGCCATGGCATAAAAGGGCATGATTTAAATTAAATCTAACAGCTTTTGTGTAGGTCAGATCAGAAGTGGGGTGAGGGAACTTGGAGATGATGGTGTTAAGTGTAAACCTGATTTAAGTGATAGTTTTGGTTAGATCTTCTTTCTCAAGGAAATGATGAGAGAACCATGTGTTCATTCATACCATTACTCCATATACCCTGAGGATTTATCTTTATTTTGCTTTGTGATTCTCTTAAAATATTATAAAGTGGAAGCGTCACATTTGATTAGAAGCACTTCTAAGTGCTTCCTAATGTAGCTGATGTAATTCCCAACACAAAACTGACACCTTGAAGATATCATCAAAATGACTTATTCAACGCCTATATTGATTTGCAGGAAATGATTACCAATCACATATTTAAATATTATATTATAACCTCTTGATTTTTCTTTTAGTATGAATTGCTAAATGATGATTAAAGACTATTTTTACTTGTAAACAAATGACTGTTAGTGTTTTTAAGATGAGGACTTGGGGAAAGGTTTAAAGAGAGATTTAAAATTCCATTTCAAACATAAAGAGAAAAAAGTGATGAGAACCTCTAATTGGTGACAATATAAAAATATAATGTGAAAATGTTGGTAAAAAGTAATAATCCCTTGTTGTTTTTGTGCTAAAAGATTTTTAAATCTTGTGCATCCTAAAATGACCTAGGTGTATTTACCGACTGATGAAAGACATTAGTTTCTGAATACTCAGATAACTCACTCTCTGGCATTGTTTGATTTACCTAGACAAGTGAAATGTCATTTAAACAAACCTATAGGGTCTTACACCATGAGGCCTTTAAAAATAACTTTTTTGTCATGGAAAAGGTCTGGAGAGCAGCTGGCTACCAGTTGGAGCTTCGTACTGCTTTATTGAAGTGGAACTGGGGCTTTAACAAGCTTAATTATAACAAGACTTCACCTGCATCACAGAACCTGTTACATTGCCCTCACCCCCCTTTATAACACATTTCTGTGTGTTTTGAAGCCTGTTTTCAATACTTTCACCCAGACCACATTAGATTTGAAAGCTGTACTCTTGATTTAGTTGCCATGGCATAAAAGGGCATGATTTAAATTAAATCTAACAGCTTTTGTGTAGGTCAGATCAGAAGTGGGGTGAGGGAACTTGGAGATGATGGTGTTAAGTGTAAACCTGATTTAAGTGATAGTTTTGGTTAGATCTTCTTTCTCAAGGAAATGATGAGAGAACCATGTGTTCATTCATACCATTACTCCATATACCCTGAGGATTTATCTTTATTTTGCTTTGTGATTCTCTTAAAATATTATAAAGTGGAAGCGTCACATTTGATTAGAAGCACTTCTAAGTGCTTCCTAATGTAGCTGATGTAATTCCCAACACAAAACTGACACCTTGAAGATATCATCAAAATGACTTATTCAACGCCTATATTGATTTGCAGGAAATGATTACCAATCACATATTTAAATATTATATTATAACCTCTTGATTTTTCTTTTAGTATGAATTGCTAAATGATGATTAAAGACTATTTTTACTTGTAAACAAATGACTGTTAGTGTTTTTAAGATGAGGACTTGGGGAAAGGTTTAAAGAGAGATTTAAAATTCCATTTCAAACATAAAGAGAAAAAAGTGATGAGAACCTCTAATTGGTGACAATATAAAAATATAATGTGAAAATGTTGGTAAAAAGTAATAATCCCTTGTTGTTTTTGTGCTAAAAGATTTTTAAATCTTGTGCATCCTAGAAAGGCATAAGGTCTACATGAATAAATTAGTTGTTAGCATGAATGAGTTGACCCTTTGTGGTTTATATTTATAGCTTTTTTGTCCTCAGTAAAGTAATTACACTTCTATTTGCCTGTAAATCTTGAGATCGGATATATTTATAGGTGTTGGAAAAGGAAGTGACTCAATCTTGCAACAATATTGCAATAGACAGGGTTTTCTAAACTGAAAATTGGATGAAAGCATCACCCATGCTATTTACTATGTACCCAATTTTAGAAGGTTTAGCTAATGCATGATATTAAGTGAAAGACATGTAAATGCCGCATTTCCCTGGACATTTTTGTGAGAAACATGGTCCTGTTATAAGAAGAATGCTTCTTATAGTTATTCTATGTATTATATTATAAAGTCTGTCTGAAATATTTTAATGATTACATTCAGTTTCTCTCAAGCACCGAGGTTCAGACTCAAACATTGTTTCTCCTTTGGAACTTCCTCTGACTTTTCTTCCTTATACCCTCCTTCTCCCTGCCTGCCTCCAGGAAGATTACATCTCCTTCATCTCTTCTCACATCTCTTAGCAGTGCATTCCTCTTATAGCACTTCTCACATTGCATTGTAACTATTTGTTTACGTGCCTGTCTCCCTCACCAGACTGTGGGCTCTTCAAAAACAGAGACAACATTTCATTTAATTCACTTGGTATACCCATAGCCTGTCAATGTCTGCCACATGATAGGCAAATAATAAATGCTGAAAGAAAAAAATGGGGGATTAATGAACGGATGTAAATTATTGTTATCTCTGATTTATTTGGAAGTCATATCACTGAATGCAAAAAAAACCACCCATCTTATTACTCCTTCAATGTCATATAATCTTTTCTCAAAAACTGTAGTGTTTAGCAGTCTCCTCAACTCATCTTGCACAATTTCAGGGTAGTGATAATAGCACTATAATCAAAGTTTGAGCACTTTCAAATTGTTGCAAATCATGTTGTAATGTGATCCTGGAGTCTGCACATATAGTTCTTGGTTTCAATTGTAAAACTCATTTAAAAAAAGGAAAGAGTTGATGACTGATTGATTGTATAAAGCACTATCTAATGGTTAGACTTTTAAAATTCATTTTGTTTACAGATAGTTTAAATTAGAATTAATTCTTAGGGGAAAAAGACAGTTGAGTAACTTAGGTGCTCAGATATGCTTATTGGTAAGTGATATACTTGCTCAAATACCAAGATTAGCACTCACAGTGGGTAAGTAGGATGGTAGCTGAAAAGCCTGCTGAGTATGAAGTTCATCTTTTGAACAAATGATTTAGTTTCATTAAAAATGAAAATGCATCCCACTCAGAATTTCCTGTCACTATGTAAATGTATGTATATTTAAGAGAAATTTAATTAGTCTATTTTATCCACTTATACTTGAGTCATTAAAGGTTTAGCTAATGCATGATATTAAGTGAAAGACATGTAAATGCCGCATTTCCCTGGACATTTTTGTGAGAAACATGGTCCTGTTATAAGAAGAATGCTTCTTATAGTTATTCTATGTATTATATTATAAAGTCTGTCTGAAATATTTTAATGATTACATTCAGTTTCTCTCAAGCACCGAGGTTCAGACTCAAACATTGTTTCTCCTTTGGAACTTCCTCTGACTTTTCTTCCTTATACCCTCCTTCTCCCTGCCTGCCTCCAGGAAGATTACATCTCCTTCATCTCTTCTCACATCTCTTAGCAGTGCATTCCTCTTATAGCACTTCTCACATTGCATTGTAACTATTTGTTTACGTGCCTGTCTCCCTCACCAGACTGTGGGCTCTTCAAAAACAGAGACAACATTTCATTTAATTCACTTGGTATACCCATAGCCTGTCAATGTCTGCCACATGATAGGCAAATAATAAATGCTGAAAGAAAAAAATGGGGGATTAATGAACGGATGTAAATTATTGTTATCTCTGATTTATTTGGAAGTCATATCACTGAATGCAAAAAAAACCACCCATCTTATTACTCCTTCAATGTCATATAATCTTTTCTCAAAAACTGTAGTGTTTAGCAGTCTCCTCAACTCATCTTGCACAATTTCAGGGTAGTGATAATAGCACTATAATCAAAGTTTGAGCACTTTCAAATTGTTGCAAATCATGTTGTAATGTGATCCTGGAGTCTGCACATATAGTTCTTGGTTTCAATTGTAAAACTCATTTAAAAAAAGGAAAGAGTTGATGACTGATTGATTGTATAAAGCACTATCTAATGGTTAGACTTTTAAAATTCATTTTGTTTACAGATAGTTTAAATTAGAATTAATTCTTAGGGGAAAAAGACAGTTGAGTAACTTAGGTGCTCAGATATGCTTATTGGTAAGTGATATACTTGCTCAAATACCAAGATTAGCACTCACAGTGGGTAAGTAGGATGGTAGCTGAAAAGCCTGCTGAGTATGAAGTTCATCTTTTGAACAAATGATTTAGTTTCATTAAAAATGAAAATGCATCCCACTCAGAATTTCCTGTCACTATGTAAATGTATGTATATTTAAGAGAAATTTAATTAGTCTATTTTATCCACTTATACTTGAGTCATTAAAGGATATTTGGTAATGGATAAAGGGACATCTTTCTTGTCTTTATTCTTTATCATTTCAAACTCCCTAAGACATTCCTTTCCTGACTTCAACAAACTCAACCAATTATATGGTCTGACAGTAGTGTGATCGTCACAAATACCAATTTTGGCTGCAGAAATGAAAAAATTTCATTCACTTATCTTGGGTAAATTATGTCTGTTATGTTGTACTATTTTATAAACAGACATAGGAAATTAAATAGTATATAAATTTGCAACATGAAATTTACAAATCTTTCAAGAACAGAAACCATGATTTCTTATTCATGGTTATATTATCAGGGCCTAGCAGAATGCCTCAGACAAAACAGACATTCAATGAATACTGAATACAGATTAATTGATGAATGTGTGAACAAATGTTATAGGATGACATAAAATTTGTTTAGTGATGAAATCAGCAAAGAGGCATGCAAAGGTCATTTTTGTATTTGAAGCATGTGAGGAATTTCAATAATTGTTCCAGGCTGCACAGAAAGAAACCTTGATTTACATGAAATACCTATTTTGTGCCATAGAGAGAAAACAGGAGGGTTGATTTTACTTAAATAGAAAGAAACCAGAGATTTAATTAAAATGACAGAGTTTCTAATTAGACAATTTTGGGACTGGGCTTCCCTGGTGGTATAATGGTAAAAATCTGCCTACCAGTACAGGAGATACAAGAAACATGGATTCAATCACTGAGTCAGGAAGATCCCCTGGAGTAGGAGATGGAAACCCACTCCAGTATTCTTGCCTGGAAGATTTCGTGGACAGAGGAGCCTTGGAATTTACAGTTTATGGGTTCTCAGAGTCGGACACAACTGAGTTACTGAGCACAATGGACTAGAAGCTCAGATATCTTAGGTAGTGTATACTTCTAAAAGATTAGCACTCACAGTGGGTAAGTAGGATGGTAGCTGAAAAGCCTGCTGAGTATGAAGTTCATCTTTTGAACAAATGATTTAGTTTCATTAAAAATGAAAATGCATCCCACTCAGAATTTCCTGTCACTATGTAAATGTATGTATATTTAAGAGAAATTTAATTAGTCTATTTTATCCACTTATACTTGAGTCATTAAAGGATATTTGGTAATGGATAAAGGGACATCTTTCTTGTCTTTATTCTTTATCATTTCAAACTCCCTAAGACATTCCTTTCCTGACTTCAACAAACTCAACCAATTATATGGTCTGACAGTAGTGTGATCGTCACAAATACCAATTTTGGCTGCAGAAATGAAAAAATTTCATTCACTTATCTTGGGTAAATTATGTCTGTTATGTTGTACTATTTTATAAACAGACATAGGAAATTAAATAGTATATAAATTTGCAACATGAAATTTACAAATCTTTCAAGAACAGAAACCATGATTTCTTATTCATGGTTATATTATCAGGGCCTAGCAGAATGCCTCAGACAAAACAGACATTCAATGAATACTGAATACAGATTAATTGATGAATGTGTGAACAAATGTTATAGGATGACATAAAATTTGTTTAGTGATGAAATCAGCAAAGAGGCATGCAAAGGTCATTTTTGTATTTGAAGCATGTGAGGAATTTCAATAATTGTTCCAGGCTGCACAGAAAGAAACCTTGATTTA
Source organism: Tragulus kanchil (assembly GCA_022376925.1). Classification (NCBI taxonomy): domain Eukaryota; kingdom Metazoa; phylum Chordata; class Mammalia; order Artiodactyla; family Tragulidae; genus Tragulus; species Tragulus kanchil. The sequence continues at coordinate 216,411,926 of JAIOJX010000004.1, forward strand.
CATGAAATACCTATTTTGTGCCATAGAGAGAAAACAGGAGGGTTGATTTTACTTAAATAGAAAGAAACCAGAGATTTAATTAAAATGACAGAGTTTCTAATTAGACAATTTTGGGACTGGGCTTCCCTGGTGGTATAATGGTAAAAATCTGCCTACCAGTACAGGAGATACAAGAAACATGGATTCAATCACTGAGTCAGGAAGATCCCCTGGAGTAGGAGATGGAAACCCACTCCAGTATTCTTGCCTGGAAGATTTCGTGGACAGAGGAGCCTTGGAATTTACAGTTTATGGGTTCTCAGAGTCGGACACAACTGAGTTACTGAGCACTCAATATTGGGACTAGAAGAAGTTTGGGATGGGAAAGTGAGAAAGCGTTTATTTTAAAGTGACAACAGTTTCCATATTCCCTGAATCAGCAAATTTTCTTCTCTGACCTAGAATTTTTAAACTTTAGAAGTATTGGCTGGGAGGGAGTATGGCTCCATAGCAGGCTTTAGACTGACTCATCACATCCCTGAATAAGCTGTGAAAAGGAACAACATTTTCATTTATTTTTATATAATTTTTTTTGAAAAATGAGTTAAGCTTTTCTCGTTCTTTGGAAGCTTTTTTTTTTCCTGTACATTTGTTGAGTATAACATACATGCAGAAAAGTGAACAATGATAGGTATGCAGTTGGATTTCATAAAGTGAACACACTCAGGTAAACAACATAGATCAAGACAAAGACAAAAGAAGAGCAGCAGCTGGAAGACCTACTTCACACCTCCTACCCAAGACTATCCCTTGACAAAAATCTCTATTCTGACTTCCAGTACCATATACTACTTTTGCCTTTTAAAAATTTGCATAAGGGGACAATTTTTGTGTAATATTACAAAATAATGTTTCTATTTATCAGTAGACTTAAGAGATTCATCTCTACTGTTACCTGTAAGTGTAGTGCATTCATTTTCAGTGTTGCCTATTACCTCAACATATGAATATATCACAATTTATCCATTCTACTGTTGGTGAACGCTTGGGTTTTGTTGTTGTCAATTTTTAGCTCTCACAAATAACGTTGCAATAAATAGATAAATAAATAAAACCTATCAAAATAATTTGGTTTTTTTGGATGAATCCACTATGAAAAACAGGAGGGTTGATTTTACTTAAATAGAAAGAAACCAGAGATTTAATTAAAATGACAGAGTTTCTAATTAGACAATTTTGGGACTGGGCTTCCCTGGTGGTATAATGGTAAAAATCTGCCTACCAGTACAGGAGATACAAGAAACATGGATTCAATCACTGAGTCAGGAAGATCCCCTGGAGTAGGAGATGGAAACCCACTCCAGTATTCTTGCCTGGAAGATTTCGTGGACAGAGGAGCCTTGGAATTTACAGTTTATGGGTTCTCAGAGTCGGACACAACTGAGTTACTGAGCACTCAATATTGGGACTAGAAGAAGTTTGGGATGGGAAAGTGAGAAACGTTTATTTTAAAGTGACAACAGTTTCCATATTCCCTGAATCAGCAAATTTTCTTCTCTGACCTAGAATTTTTAAACTTTAGAAGTATTGGCTGGGAGGGAGTATGGCTCCATAGCAGGCTTTAGACTGACTCATCACATCCCTGAATAAGCTGTGAAAAGGAACAACATTTTCATTTATTTTTATATAATTTTTTTTGAAAAATGAGTTAAGCTTTTCTCGTTCTTTGGAAGCTTTTTTTTTTCCTGTACATTTGTTGAGTATAACATACATGCAGAAAAGTGAACAATGATAGGTATGCAGTTGGATTTCATAAAGTGAACACACTCAGGTAAACAACATAGATCAAGACAAAGACAAAAGAAGAGCAGCAGCTGGAAGACCTACTTCACACCTCCTACCCAAGACTATCCCTTGACAAAAATCTCTATTCTGACTTCCAGTACCATATACTACTTTTGCCTTTTAAAAATTTGCATAAGGGGACAATTTTTGTGTAATATTACAAAATAATGTTTCTATTTATCAGTAGACTTAAGAGATTCATCTCTACTGTTACCTGTAAGTGTAGTGCATTCATTTTCAGTGTTGCCTATTACCTCAACATATGAATATATCACAATTTATCCATTCTACTGTTGGTGAACGCTTGGGTTTTGTTGTTGTCAATTTTTAGCTCTCACAAATAACGTTGCAATAAATAGATAAATAAATAAAACCTATCAATAATTTGGTTGGATGAATCCCTAGGAGTGGTATTCCTCTTTTTTTTAGGTTATGAAATATTAGGCTTTAGCAAATGGCACTGAGTAGTTTTCCAAAGTGATTGTACCAGTTTATACTCCCAATAGTCATTTTTTAAGAGTTCAGATTGCTCCAAACCTTTACTAACGTATGATCTAATTAATTTTTTTGCAATACTTCTTTCTTATGTGGTGACACTGTAGTATGGTTTTCAATGACTTTTAGCCTTTTAAAATGCTTAATGACCATTTAGATATTCTTTTCTTTTTCAAGTTTTGTTATTATTGTTGTTGGATTTTGTTTATTTTTTATTAGATCATTGGCTGCTCTTCTTAAGGATTTATAAGAGTTTTTTACACTGGTCTTTTACCGATACGTGTTTTAGATATCTTCTTCATCTCTGTGGCTTGTCTTTTCACTCTGTTAATAGTGAATCACTACTAATCTTTCTTATGAAAGTCATTCGCGTCTCATGCATATGGATGTCAGATGGTCACTTAGCATGTACAGGAAGTGTGTGTGTGGAGAAAGGATTGGGAGTGGTTGTTGAATGGCACCTTAACTGCAGTGCTTGAACCTTCCTTTCAACATATTGTCATGCCTTATTGTTTAATATGTGCATGATTAAATAAATTGAATGACTTATTATCCAGCTTTTAGTAATCCTCACAAAAATGAATAAATGTCTTTAAAATATTCTTGCAAAGCAAACTTAAATTGAAAATTATGTTGATAGAGTGAGCATTTGGGCACTACAAAAAATGTTTGATCTGATAATTCTTCCCCAAATGTGAATTATTTCTCAGGTAGATAAAGAAAGTGACAACTTGATAATACCCAAGAAGTTAATAAAAACAAAATTATCAGAAACTCTATTTAAAATAAAGATTTGTGTTCACATTCATTAACAGACAGTCTTGTCCTAATATAGTATTCCTTGACATACCAAGCTCTAAAGTCACCATGATTAGGAAAACATTGTTTCATATTTACCTCATTTTTAACATTGTATATGTGCATAGTACACATATAATTTATAAATAAATTAATATACCTATACTGAATTCATTATTGAAGTAGTTTGCAGCACTGTCCTAGAAAATTTTTAAAATACTGATTTAAAACTAGGCAAAAGCTTACCGTGCAAGCTTCTAGGAACTTTTGAAATGGAAATTTATAAAGCATTTAAAATTAAATCATCATTTAGACCTGACCATTTGAAAAGCATGGCACAGTTTACAGTGCATTAGTGGTGGGAGGTACCTAAAACAGAATTCTGATAAATCTGAAAGTAATAAAAGTTTTTGTTCTGAACACTGCTCAACAGAAACTGTCTCGAATAGCCTCCTATTCTCAGATGAGGGCTGGTACCCCAGAATAGAATATTCCTGGGAAGGATGGTAGATTTCACTTTGGAATGTGGGGTTCAGAGCCTGGGAATATCTAACCATGTTTTAAGGATGGCAGCAAACCAGCTACTAGAAGCAATTGCTATACAGCTATTTTATGAGAGTTCTAACTGCTCCATACCTTCACTAATATATGATCTAATTAATTTTGTACAATACTACTTTTGTGTGTAGTGACACTGCAGCTTCTCTAGGAAGATTCCAGATTCTCCAAAGCCACCATAAAGACTTAAGTCAGATTAGACAGACAAATGTTTCTTCTCTTCTGAAAATTCTAAATAAAAATGAATAACATAAAAAGAAATATGATGGATATAATTTTTTCCTTTTCATCAGATTCTACAGCTTCTGTAAGTTTTGGTAAAACTAACTGGGAAGGCAATTTTGTTGGTGGTTATTCATTACAAATGTTCCCTTTCATATAATGGATGAAAATAACCTCAAGAATCATCTAACACATCGCACTGATTGTTGGCAGGCCTGAGAGAAGCCACCCGTGGGTGGACGAGTCCTCAGGCTCTCTAGGAGAGGGTTTTCCAGATCGTGTCAACAACCCCCTGCAGTTGTTTTTGACTGCACATTTGGTGGATATTTTTCTTTCAGCTGAGCCTCACATCATTTACTTGGAAAGATATGTCCTCCACTCATTGCCATCCTAAATCCTCTGAACACTTGGAAAGAAAATGCTGTGGAAATGTGAAGCATTATTTTAGGAACGAAATGTCTAGCTTCTAAGCTTTTGCTAAGCACTGCATCTATAGGAGATGTATCTGCCACATCTGTTTTGTGTGTGGGAGGCACACTCTATTTATCACTGGGGATGAGTCACCTCTTAAAGGAGCATAATCTACTCAACCCTTTGTGTTTAAACTGCTCTCTGTAGAGTGTGCTGTGTTACTGAAGCTTTAAGTATTACATATCTAGACCCCTTGGTAGCACCCTGCCAAGAGCAACAATAGATACAGAGGAGGAAAAAAATCTCCTTCCTTTCATTTCCTTTCAGTCTCTTTTTAATGATATTACTGCTGAGGCAAAGGCAGTGAGGATCCTCAAGGGATGCTGCCATGAAAGTCCAAGCCATCCCACACCTGTTCTGGAATTAGAACAGCTGAATTTGGCAAGGTCAAGAGAAAAAAAAAAAACATAGAATGAAAAGAGATATGACAGAGATATGACAAAACATCAGTAAAATATCTCTAATCAATAAATAACAACAGAAGTTGAAATCACTGGGACTTCAGTATGTCGCAATTGATATACATTATGGATACCCTAAAGACTTTCCTTTAGTTTCCCCAAAGTCTAAACAAAAACAGTGACTTTTGCCCTTTTGAAGTTCTATTTTAGGGGATCTCAAAAAATCTTTTTCATTATAGTCCATTTGTACAAGTAATATTATTTTCTTTGATTCTGAAATATTTGTAAGATAGTTCAGTAGCTATTGTAAAGTATACCCATAAGGTAAAGCACATCTTTCAAAATATGCAGCTTGATAACTCTTATGTATAGTATATCTTCGATTTGTATACTACATCTCAATACATGGATAAAAATCCTCACCTGGATCAATATAACTGTATGACCCGAGTCGTGAATCAATTATCGCTTAGTCTATAAATGGAACAGAGCTCACAATATCTCACATATTAACTCATTCTTTTACCTCCCAGCTCCTACCTTTGCATCCTGCTCAAAAAGAGGAAGAGATGTAATCCAAATGATCATGTTTGCTGCTCTTTAGAGAGAGTTGTCCAGTCAGTTTATAGATCCAAGATTTAGTTGACATCTGCCTATAGTTGGCTTTTTTGTCATTAAAATTGAGTGTTAGGGTTGTCTGGATCATAGGTTCAATCCCCATTTACGTGCAGTTATTTTTTAGTCTGGAAACAACCTTTTCCATTGCTTAACTGGCTTTATGATGAGGTAATTGTGTGATTTGTGTTGATTACTTTGAGAGATACCAGTTCAGTTCAGTTTCTCAGTCATGTCTGACTCTTTGCCACCTCATGGACTGTGGCAAGACACCAGTCCCCTGGCCTTACTATCTCCCAGATAGTAAGCTCATGTCCATTGACTCAGTGATGCCATCCAACCACCTGGTCCTCTGTTGTTCTCTTCTCCTTCTGCCTTTTATTTTTCCCAGCATCAGAGGCTTTTCCAATGAGTCATCTCTTTGCATAAGGTAGCCCAAGTATTGGAGTTTCAGCTTCAGCATCATTCCTTCCAATGAATATTCAGGATTTATTTCCTTTGGGACTGACGGGTTTGATCTTCTTGCAATTCAAGGGATTCTCAAACGTCTTCTCCAACACCACAGTTCACAGGCATCAATTCTTGGCACTCAGCCCTCCTTATGATCCAACTCTCACATCCATACATGACTACTGGGAAAACCACAGCTTTGACTGTATAGACCTTTGTCGGCAGAGTGATATCTCTGCTTTTTAATATGCTGTCTAGGTTTGTCATAGTTTTTCTTCCAAGGAGCAAACATCTTTTAGTTTCATGGATGGCTACAGTTACCATCCACAGTGATTTTGAAGCCCAAGAAAATAAAACTTGTTACCATTTCCATTGTTTGCCCGTCTATTTGCTATGAAGTGATAGGACTGGAAACCATGATCTTAGTTTTCTGAATGTTGACTTTAGGTCAGCTTTTTTACTCTCCTCCTTCACCTTCACTTGAGAAGTATAGGAATGTTCTGTTTTAATTCCATTTCAATATGAAAGTATAGACAACTTTGTCATTATTTGTGTTCTTAATAGTCTAAACTGATTCTTTCTTTTGAGTTTAAGCAATACAATTCCTCCTATAGTGTAAAGATAATTTTGAAAAAAATCATGCATTAGGACACCACCAATCCTCAAATTTTTCCAAAAGATATTTTCCTATCATACAGAAATGTGAGGGACTGTGTCTCTGGAGAAGTAAGCTGTGGTGAAGATCTAGGAAGGAACAAATATAGTACAGCCTCTACAGAGGGAAATAGAAGCTATCTTACGGGTCCCAGAAAAGAAGTGGGGTCTTGGTTTTCCTAATTCCAGAAAGTTACAAACATTTTAAGATAGAGCACAGAAGAACATTAAGGGGATAATTGCCCAGCACTATTATCCTTTCATTTTATTTGTTATTCTTATCAATGGGGGCTGCTGGTTGGAAAGAGGACCAAGAAAGGAAGAGGGATCAGTGAAGACATACTGAAAGACCCTTGATTATGGGTCAAAAACCTAAAGATGAAAGTGTTTCAAAAACAGTATTATATGTATTATAGATTGTATAACATAACCATCCTTGTTTCTTCAGCATAATAATCTTTCAATGGAAGTCCATTTCTTCTTCTCACTTCCTCCTCCTCCTCCTACTCTTTCTCACTGTTTTTACTGTTATTATTGTTATTCTCGTTACTTCCTCCTGCCTTTGCTCCCCTCTGCCACTGTACAAGTCTTATCCAACCACTAAGGTCATTTCTCCAGTGTTTAAGTTCCGTCTTCTTCACTGAGCTTTCTCTAACCCTAACCCACACTGCCCTCCTCTCTGGAAATTAATACTTAGTTGCCTACTATCTTAAGTTGTTCCTTGTTATTTCGGATATTGTTCACTCTTGTTAGCTGAGCCAGGTGAGAGATACTTTAAACACTGAAACAATATTCCTATTTATTTCTCTGTATTCACCAGGATAATTATAACAATGCTGAGCATATAGAATTCCCAGATAACTCTTTTTCGAATAATTCTAGATATTTAAACAAATACTGTTTGATTGACTGTTTTCCCTCTGCATGATCAGAAAAGTATATATGCTACTATACTGTGATGAAAAGGAAGAGGTGGATTTAGTCATATTCACAACTTACTTGGCAAACTCATATCTGCATCCTGCCAAGTTGAAATATATCTCTTATTCATTCTTCTGGCCAAAAAACCCCCAAAACAAATGAACAAATGAAAGTACCCCAAAGAGGGAAAAATATAAGCAACAACAACAAAAAAGACCCCATAAGACATAATAAGAAAAACATACTAAAAATTCAAACATTTTGTGAAATGAATAAAAATACTGCATTTATAAGGTCAAAAAATATAACTGAGTACAGATTGTAATTGGGAAAGAATGACTTAGTCAAGATTGTGCTTACTGTCCTGGAATTCAAGCAAATATTTGAAATGAATTAATAATGGATACAGCTACATCTGATTTTTTTTCCCACATAATCTATTTTAGATCAAGAGTACTTTGTGGCAAGAACATGAAATCAGTTGAGACCAGATGACCTTTGCAAAGAATTGTGGCTGGTTAACTTCATAGTTGACTTCATATTGTATTTGAGACATGAAAGAAAAATCTTACAGTCCCCATCTGCTGAATTATCTCCCCTCCCCTCCTTCAAAAACCATGCAGAAAACCACCTCTACCACAAAGCCCTAGAGTGGAAGATGCATACAAATAGCCATTCTGTCATATTTGAACAATGAAACAGCCATTTTAATTCTTGATTAATTCAAACAAACAATACAGTTGTATATGATTAAATATGCAGCAGACTCTTTTTTATTTTTCCTTGAGACCAGAATATGTTCTTTTTCTGACTGCTCTCATAGTTTGTCATATCAGCTTCAAATTAATTTCATGATAAGGAGTGACTGATTTTTATTTTTGGTCTTCTTTAAGGCGTAACCTCCACAAGGCATCTGATAAGATATGCTAAAATATATCCAGCCAGATTCTTTTTAACTATAGCTTCTCTTTGGCTAAAACTAAGCTTCTTCTAAGAGCTTAATAGAAGATTTTTCCAAGCACTGGTATAGATAACTCTTTTTCGAATAATTCTAGATATTTAAACAAATACTGTTTGATTGACTGTTTTCCCTCTGCATGATCAGAAAAGTATATATGCTACTATACTGTGATGAAAAGGAAGAGGTGGATTTAGTCATATTCACAACTTACTTGGCAAACTCATATCTGCATCCTGCCAAGTTGAAATATATCTCTTATTCATTCTTCTGGCCAAAAAACCCCCAAAACAAATGAACAAATGAAAGTACCCCAAAGAGGGAAAAATATAAGCAACAACAACAAAAAAGACCCCATAAGACATAATAAGAAAAACATACTAAAAATTCAAACATTTTGTGAAATGAATAAAAATACTGCATTTATAAGGTCAAAAAATATAACTGAGTACAGATTGTAATTGGGAAAGAATGACTTAGTCAAGATTGTGCTTACTGTCCTGGAATTCAAGCAAATATTTGAAATGAATTAATAATGGATACAGCTACATCTGATTTTTTTTCCCACATAATCTATTTTAGATCAAGAGTACTTTGTGGCAAGAACATGAAATCAGTTGAGACCAGATGACCTTTGCAAAGAATTGTGGCTGGTTAACTTCATAGTTGACTTCATATTGTATTTGAGACATGAAAGAAAAATCTTACAGTCCCCATCTGCTGAATTATCTCCCCTCCCCTCCTTCAAAAACCATGCAGAAAACCACCTCTACCACAAAGCCCTAGAGTGGAAGATGCATACAAATAGCCATTCTGTCATATTTGAACAATGAAACAGCCATTTTAATTCTTGATTAATTCAAACAAACAATACAGTTGTATATGATTAAATATGCAGCAGACTCTTTTTTATTTTTCCTTGAGACCAGAATATGTTCTTTTTCTGACTGCTCTCATAGTTTGTCATATCAGCTTCAAATTAATTTCATGATAAGGAGTGACTGATTTTTTATTTTTGGTCTTCTTTAAGGACGTAACCTCCACAAGGCATCTGATAAGATATGCTAAAATATATCCAGCCAGATTCTTTTTAACTATAGCTTCTCTTTGGCTAAAACTAAGCTTCTTCTAAGAGCTTAATAGAAGATTTTTTTCCAAGCACTGGTATAGCCATTACTATTGCTTGTCGAGGAATACAGATATCTTCTACCCCGCCCCTCCTACCAATAAAAAAGGAGTGGTAAAAGAGCCCTTTCTTCCTCCATCTGGTCCTATTTCTTGATGCTTCCCAGGCAGGGCATAACTGGAAGGACATCAACACCACTGTATTCCAAATAGTTGGCTAAATGAGATAATGTATGGAAACTCTACCTCAAAGACATTTCCTTCACATGGTAGAGTTTGAACTTGGCATTGTGCTATGTGTTTTTATGTCTGCATCTGTGCCTACCTCTTTGCACTGTGAACTTGAACTATTCTTCCTCTAACAGTTTGTTCCATTGTACCTAGTGGAATGTGCCTACCTCTTGTCTCTGTAAGATCAAATTACCTTTTTTTTATGCTTATTTTCCATCAAAGATAAACACTGATCTCTCACCAAGGACCTTAGTTCCCATTATGATTTTCCCGGTAGGTTTTACCTCCCATTGGCCCTGATTAGGTGGGCTTGCATGATAACTGCCTTCCCTTTGTACACCATTTCTTGATCAATGAACCAGCTGTGTGAGCAAGTAAATTAAAAAGAGGATCATTTTATTTTATTTTACTTTACTTTTACATGTTTCTGCTTTCACATGAGAACATAACAGTTGGAGTTGAAAGACCTTGCACTTGAAGCTCCTCCCAATTTTATCACTTTAAAGCCAATATTTCCCTCTATGTGACCTTCCTTAAAATATCACTGCTCTTGTCTGCCACACCCTGTAATTTATTTCAGGTTATATAAATGGTTTGGCACAAAACTTCCCTTTCCATGTGCACTGCAGTCTTGCTCAATAACTTCAAAACTTATACTTTTGACCTTGAAGATTCCTTAATCTGAATCCTTTCCATTTCTGACTTCTCTCCATTCCTGAACTGGTAGCTCCTTTCTTCCTGAGATGTGCAGCCTGAACTTCATCTGCCTAAGTCAATATTTTGCTTTCTAACCTCTTTAATTCAGTACTTACCTGCTTCAACCAGTTTTTTATCTACCTCTTTTCCCCATTTAATTGAACACTTATTCTCTGTTGTCTTTGGCACAAGTGCATGTTCAAATGGTGAGTCTTGTCTCTCCTGAGTCAACCCTGATCTACAGCCAACTTTTTCAGTTGGCATCTCTGATTCTTCTTTTTGCCCAACTCATTACCTCTCAACCCTGGACAACCTCCACCAGTTGCTTTCTCTGCCTTTTAAATTTAATTTAATTTAATTTAATTTTTGAGTCTAAATAATGTTTCAATGTTCCTTAACATTGAAAATTTGCATCTTAACTCAGCTTTAGAAGCCAATTTAGAAATATTGTCTCCTTTAACCTCCCAAAACTCTCAGGAGACCCCACTACTTTAGAGTGAAAAACACATCAAATTTGCCTACTTCTGCCAACTCTTAATCTTTATTCTTCTGCCTCCCTTTCTCCGTCACTTTTCTCCAATTTAAACTTTGCCCTTTTTTCAATATTCTGGATTCCAAACATACTCAGGATTTTCAGGATATTACTATCACAAGTATTTACTTTTTCTCTAGTATCTTCAGTCTATACCAACATATAGGCACATGTATTTGAAATAAAAACAAAACCAGGGCTTCCCTGGTGGTCCAGTGGGTAAGGACACCGCCTTGCAGTGCAAGGGGCGCTGGTTCCAGCCCTGGCCTGGGAAGATCCTGCGTGCCCTGGAGCTGCTGGACCAATGGGTCCAACTATGGAGCCGGAGCTCTGGAGCGCATGCACCCAGAGCCAGTGCTCTGCAGCGAGAGAGGCCACTGTGATGGGAGGCCCACACAGGCCAAGGAACAAAGATAAATAAATGAAAGGCCAATAGAAGTGGCCAAAAAAAAAAAAAAAAACCTCATTCATTCATCAAATATTTATTGAACTGCTGTTCAATTTAGGTGGCTTTGTAGGTGTCTGGGATGCAAGGATAAAAGATTCAATGTTCAAAACTTTTGTGTGCTTTTATCTTTTTTATATATGAATTAAATTCTTTACTTTCTTCAAAAACTTTTCAAATATTCTAAATTACATTTATTGTGCTTAGGAACCTTCATCTGCCTAAGTCAATATTTTGCTTTCTAACCTCTTTAATTCAGTACTTACCTGCTTCAACCAGTTTTTTATCTACCTCTTTTCCCCATTTAATTGAACACTTATTCTCTGTTGTCTTTGGCACAAGTGCATGTTCAAATGGTGAGTCTTGTCTCTCCTGAGTCAACCCTGATCTACAGCCAACTTTTCAGTTGGCATCTCTGATTCTTCTTTTTGCCCAACTCATTACCTCTCAACCCTGGACAACCTCCACCAGTTGCTTTCTCTGCCTTTTAAATTTAATTTAATTTAATTTAATTTTTGAGTCTAAATAATGTTTCAATGTTCCTTAACATTGAAAATTTGCATCTTAACTCAGCTTTAGAAGCCAATTTAGAAATATTGTCTCCTTTAACCTCCCAAAACTCTCAGGAGACCCCACTACTTTAGAGTGAAAAACACATCAAATTTGCCTACTTCTGCCAACTCTTAATCTTTATTCTTCTGCCTCCCTTTCTCCGTCACTTTTCTCCAATTTAAACTTTGCCCTTTTTTCAATATTCTGGATTCCAAACATACTCAGGATTTTCAGGATATTACTATCACAAGTATTTACTTTTTCTCTAGTATCTTCAGTCTATACCAACATATAGGCACATGTATTTGAAATAAAAACAAAACCAGGGCTTCCCTGGTGGTCCAGTGGGTAAGGACACCGCCTTGCAGTGCAAGGGGCGCTGGTTCCAGCCCTGGCCTGGGAAGATCCTGCGTGCCCTGGAGCTGCTGGACCAATGGGTCCAACTATGGAGCCGGAGCTCTGGAGCGCATGCACCCAGAGCCAGTGCTCTGCAGCGAGAGAGGCCACTGTGGTGGGAGGCCCACACAGGCCAAGGAACAAAGATAAATAAATGAAAGGCCAATAGAAGTGGCCAAAAAAAAAAAAAAAAAAACCTCATTCATTCATCAAATATTTATTGAACTGCTGTTCAATTTAGGTGGCTTTGTAGGTGTCTGGGATGCAAGGATAAAAGATTCAATGTTCAAAACTTTTGTGTGCTTTTATCTTTTTTATATATGAATTAAATTCTTTACTTTCTTCAAAAACTTTTCAAATATTCTAAATTCGTTTTGTCTCCTTTTATTTTAACCATTCTCATAGAAATCGCTTACATCTAGTTTGCTTTCATTGATACCATTCTCTCAAGGATTAAGATAAAATAATGGCTTTTTTTTTTTTAGATCTTTGTTCTATTTTTTTTGTTGTTCGCTTCACATTGTCTTCTACTCTGTTTTCCATTTTTCTGGTTCTCTTTTCATGTCTCGTATTTCTTTTCTCCTCTCTCACTTTAAGTCTGATTGTCCTTTAAAGTGTCATAAATCCTACAATATTTTCTCTTTATTCACTCTATCAAGTGATGACAGTGAGAAATCTTAAAATTGATATATGTTAAAGATTTCTCATAGTCACTCCTTTGTCCCATTCCTAAAATTATATCTCAACTCCTAAAATTTTTGTCTTGTACCTCCTCTGCAGCCTATAATTGAAGTGGCCTATCCAGTATTTCTGACTGAATCCCCTCCACACCTCAAATCCAACATAAACACAGCTATGATATAGATCTTGGATATACTTATCTATGGAAGGACAGAAACTAACTGGGATGAAGACACACAGGAAGTTAGCTTTTATCTAGAGTCAGTCCCAGCAACATCAGTGGGAAATGTCTCAATGACCATGAGTCCAGTGGATATGGTCATTTTGGGGATAGTTTAGGTAAGACCAAACCAGTGGTTTTAAAATATTGTTAGCACCATTATGATAAAAGGGTATTATCTATTTATTAGGTAAAAGGGTAGAACTGTAGGAAGCTGTTTATATTTCATGAGCCCTCAATTCATAGTTGGATATATGGAAACTATAAGACAAACATACAGAATGAACAAACAAGAGACATGGAAGGCATTTTGGATGCATTTATTAGGTAGAATTCCTCAGTAAGTCCTAGAAGACCTAGAAAGTTACAGAACAGACTACATATAGACTGATGATCAAGGCAAAAGCCTAGTTGCATGGATGGTGACAAGCAGACTTCATGGTACTACAGAGAAAGGAGGGATCGGGATGACTTTTAGCTGAATGACAATATAGGGCATCAGGTTAACTTCTGATTCCTGTATGGGAAGACCCAAACTGTTGATAAACTTCCTGTGCTTTTTCAATTCCTGTTTTCTGAACATCGTTCCAATATTGACACTATCAACCACATGTTGAATCTTTAGTCTTTACTGTGTTAACATCAATGAGGGGGCTTTCTTAGGACGCCTCTGTATTTTCCTAAGTATTTCTTCTTAGTTGTCCTGTGTGCTATTCCTGGTTTTGTATTTTCAAATATTGGCTGTTTCCTTGGATTTTTGTCTTTGATCTGACATTTTCTCTTTCTTCACTTTCTTTGGGTTAAATTCATTCAGTTTCTTGATTTTAATTACCACCGTATCCTGTTTCTTTGTAATCAGATGTACAGTTTTGGCATCTCCCTTCATATATTTGACTACTTTCCAGTTAAATCCACTTAGATGTCTTACTCATCATGTCCAATTACAAGATGTTCAAAGAGGATCTGAATTTTCTCCCTCTCTCCAAACCCACTCTTTTTTCCGATGTTTCCTGTTTTTTTTCCCCAAGAGGACTATTTCTGAAATCCCCCACATAACGCTATGATCTAGATCTTGGATATACTTATCTATGGAAGGACAGAAACTAACTGGGATGAAGACACACAGGAAGTTAGCTTTTATCTAGAGTCAGTCCCAGCAACATCAGTGGGAAATGTCTCAATGACCATGAGTCCAGTGGATATGGTCATTTTGGGGATAGTTTAGGTAAGACCAAACCAGTGGTTTTAAAATATTGTTAGCACCATTATGATAAAAGGGTATTATCTATTTATTAGGTAAAAGGGTAGAACTGTAGGAAGCTGTTTATATTTCATGAGCCCTCAATTCATAGTTGGATATATGGAAACTATAAGACAAACATACAGAATGAACAAACAAGAGACATGGAAGGCATTTTGGATGCATTTATTAGGTAGAATTCCTCAGTAAGTCCTAGAAGACCTAGAAAGTTACAGAACAGACTACATATAGACTGATGATCAAGGCAAAAGCCTAGTTGCATGGATGGTGACAAGCAGACTTCATGGTACTACAGAGAAAGGAGGGATCGGGATGACTTTTAGCTGAATGACAATATAGGGCATCAGGTTAACTTCTGATTCCTGTATGGGAAGACCCAAACTGTTGATAAACTTCCTGTGCTTTTTCAATTCCTGTTTTCTGAACATCGTTCCAATATTGACACTATCAACCACATGTTGAATCTTTAGTCTTTACTGTGTTAACATCAATGAGGGGGCTTTCTTAGGACGCCTCTGTATTTTCCTAAGTATTTCTTCTTAGTTGTCCTGTGTGCTATTCCTGGTTTTGTATTTTCAAATATTGGCTGTTTCCTTGGATTTTTGTCTTTGATCTGACATTTTCTCTTTCTTCACTTTCTTTGGGTTAAATTCATTCAGTTTCTTGATTTTAATTACCACCGTATCCTGTTTCTTTGTAATCAGATGTACAGTTTTGGCATCTCCCTTCATATATTTGACTACTTTCCAGTTAAATCCACTTAGATGTCTTACTCATCATGTCCAATTACAAGATGTTCAAAGAGGATCTGAATTTTCTCCCTCTCTCCAAACCCACTCTTTTTTCCGATGTTTCCTGTATTAATTAATTACAACATTATTCACTTATTACACCAGCCAAAAGTTGAGTCACCATAAGCCACTTCCTCTGCCTTATCTCCCACATATAATTCACCAGCAAATCCTACCAATTTTAACTTATGATTATTTCTCAATCTTATATACCCTCCCAGTTCAGTCCATCATAATTGTGTACGTGAAATATTTTCCTAACCAAATCTCTGGTCTACCTGATAGCTAACTGACTTTTACACATTGCATTGGCCTTTAAAACAGTCTAGTTGCTGTATCTGAAACCTATATCTGGACAGGTCACTTTCCTACTATCTGGAGTCTTTGTATCGCCTCTTCTTGTATCTAACCTTAAAATACTTGCCCAAAACTGACTTCAAGATTTATTTTTATCCACCTCTCATTCCCAGAACATATAACTCCTCTTGAATTCATGATCCGTGTTTCTCTAACAATTAGCAATTGTTGAGCATCTTTCATGTGTTTGTTGACTATCTAGATGTCTTCTTTGGAGAGAGGGCTGTTTAGGCCTTTTTCCCATTGTCTGATTTTTTTTTTTTCTTCTTGGTGTTGAGTTGTAAGAGCTGCTTGCAGATTTTGGAAATTAATTCTTTGTTGGATGTTTAATTTGCTATTGTTGTTTCCCATTCTGAAGGTTGTCTTTTCACCTTGTTTATAGTTTCTTTTGCTGTGAAAAAGCTTTTAAGTTAAATTAGGTCCCACTTATCTATTTATTTTTTTATTTCCATTACTTTAGGAGGAAGGTCATAGAAGATCCTGCTTTGATTTATGTCATCGAGTGTTCTGCCTGTGTTTTCCTCTAAGAGTTTTATAGTTCCTGATCTTGCAGTTAGTTCTTTAATCCATTTTGAGTTTATCTTTGTTTATGGTATTAGGGAATGTTCCAGCTTCATTCTTTTATATGTAGCTGTCTGATTTTCTCAACATCACTTATTGAAGAGGCTGTCTTTGCCCCATTGTATATTTTTGCCTCCTTTGACAAAAATAAGGTACCCATAAGCACTTGGGGTTATCTCTGGGCTCTCTAACTCGTTCCATTGGCCGATATTTCTATTTTTGTACCAGTACCATACTGTCTTGATGACTGCCGCTTTGTAGTATAATCTGAAGTTAGGAAGATTGATTCCTCCAGCTCCATTCTTTCTCAAGACTACTTTGGCTATTTGGGGTCTTTTTTTGTGTTTCCATATGGATTGGGATATAATGAGGTGGATGAATCTAGAATCTATTATACAGAGTGAAGTAAGTCAGAAAGAGAAAAATATATTGTATACTGACACATATATATGGAATCTAGAAAAATGGTACTGATAAATGTATATGAAGAGCAGTAATGGAGAAACAGACATAGAGAACAGACTTGAAAGCATTGGGGTGAGGGAGGGAATGTGCTGTGGGACTAAGGGAACTCAAATGGGCTCTGTGGTGACCTTGAGGGGTAAGATGGGGAGGGAGATGGAGGGAGGCTCAGGAGCAGGTACATATGTATACCTATAGCGAATTCAGGTTGATGTGTGGCAGTAAACAACAAAACTTTATAAAAAACTAAAAAAAAAACAAACAAAATAAAAAATACAAAAAGATGAACACAAAACCACTATTAACTGCCAGCCTAGAAATGCTTTTTTCAAGTTGAAAAGTTATATTTTTTTAAATCGTAAAATTTCTACTACTATAATCTTTATGAGAGCAGAGAGAAAATCATACAATTTTGAATCCTCACAATATCCAATATTATTTATGCATATAATTGCAAATGATAATGATTTTTTTAGTGAAGGGACTTGCCTCTCCCATCCCGTGAACAAGCCTTTATCACACAGCACTTTGACCAAGCAAATGCCATAGTATCTGTAAACATGATGAAAAGCAATGAGGATAGTCCTTGTCCTATAGGCTAGTAGGAAAATATAGATAGAAGACTGATTTCTCAGTCTCTATTTTAGTGACTAGAAAAAGAATGTAATTAATTTAAAAAAACTTAAAATTCAAATCAAACTCATCTGGATTTGGCTGTGATTTGTGGTGACTCCTCTACCTCAATATTTGATTCTTTTCCATCCATCCTATAGTGAGTTGCTGTCTTTGCCCCATTGTATATTTTTGCCTCCTTTGACAAAAATAAGGTACCCATAAGCACTTGGGGTTATCTCTGGGCTCTCTAACTCGTTCCATTGGCCGATATTTCTATTTTTGTACCAGTACCATACTGTCTTGATGACTGCCGCTTTGTAGTATAATCTGAAGTTAGGAAGATTGATTCCTCCAGCTCCATTCTTTCTCAAGACTACTTTGGCTATTTGGGGTCTTTTTTTGTGTTTCCATATGGATTGGGATATAATGAGGTGGATGAATCTAGAATCTATTATACAGAGTGAAGTAAGTCAGAAAGAGAAAAATATATTGTATACTGACACATATATATGGAATCTAGAAAAATGGTACTGATAAATGTATATGAAGAGCAGTAATGGAGAAACAGACATAGAGAACAGACTTGAAAGCATTGGGGTGAGGGAGGGAATGTGCTGTGGGACTAAGGGAACTCAAATGGGCTCTGTGGTGACCTTGAGGGGTAAGATGGGGAGGGAGATGGAGGGAGGCTCAGGAGCAGGTACATATGTATACCTATAGCGAATTCAGGTTGATGTGTGGCAGTAAACAACAAAACTTTATAAAAAACTAAAAAAAAAAAAAAAAACAAAATAAAAAATACAAAAAGATGAACACAAAACCACTATTAACTGCCAGCCTAGAAATGCTTTTTTCAAGTTGAAAAGTTATATTTTTTTAAATCGTAAAATTTCTACTACTATAATCTTTATGAGAGCAGAGAGAAAATCATACAATTTTGAATCCTCACAATATCCAATATTATTTATGCATATAATTGCAAATGATAATGATTTTTTTAGTGAAGGGACTTGCCTCTCCCATCCCGTGAACAAGCCTTTATCACACAGCACTTTGACCAAGCAAATGCCATAGTATCTGTAAACATGATGAAAAGCAATGAGGATAGTCCTTGTCCTATAGGCTAGTAGGAAAATATAGATAGAAGACTGATTTCTCAGTCTCTATTTTAGTGACTAGAAAAAGAATGTAATTAATTTAAAAAAACTTAAAATTCAAATCAAACTCATCTGGATTTGGCTGTGATTTGTGGTGACTCCTCTACCTCAATATTGCTTGTGATTCTTTTCCATCCATCCTTATGCCCAGCCTCTGTTCAGTTGCTCAGGCCTTAGCTGGAGGAGGGCCCAGGAAAAGTTCCAGACAGCTAGAGGAAATAATCTTCTGGAAAATGAACAGGGTGGAAAAAGTGCTGGAAGGGATGGCCCAGGAGTCAAAATTGCTGCTTCTGTATCACTTTGTGTCATTGGGAAATGCTTGTTCCCTTTTCATGCCTGAGGTTTCCTCTTGTCAACTAACATAAATGGACTAGATAATGTATAATTTCCTGTGGAGACTGTTATTGAAACTCACAAGTAAATGCTAATTGAACTTTGAAAAAAAATCATGATCATTTTCTCGAATCTTCTAGGTAAACAAATACTCCTTTACTTTTTCTCACCAATAATTCAAAACAGTTACTCACCAAATTAGATTACTTTTCTGCCAGAAAGTATCTCTCAGATCTGGACCTTACATTCTATGCTTCTTTTAATATTTCTTCTCTTAATTACAAAAGCATCTTTGTATTATAGGGTTTAGCCGTTTCAGAATGGCCACATTCTGTGTTGTGACTTTGGTTTTTTCTGAAAATATTTCTAAAATTATTGAACATTTATGGAGAAAAAGAACATATTACAAGTATCTTTATATCAATCTTTTGAGAGATATATCATCACTGGGTTCAAAGTAAGTATTTGACTAATACATGATAATGAGAAGTCACATAGGTAGATAGATAAATAGATAGATTGTTGCTGTTGTTTTGTTGCTAAGTCATGTCCAACTATTTTGTAACCCCAGTCATGTCCAACTCATGTGCAACCACCAAGGATTCTCTGTCCATGGGATTTTCCAGGCAAACTGGAGTGGATTGCCATTTCCTTTGTCAGGGGATCTTCCTGATCCAGGGACTGAACCCACACGTCCTGAATTACAGGTGGATTCTTTACCATTGAGCCACCAGGAAAGCCCAGATAGATAGTTAGAGGTATATCTATACATGGTCAGAATCATTCTGCCAAAGTCATGGATATATAGTAGCACTTATTTCCCTATACATTATAAATAAATTTATTTTTCTATAGGTTTTTTGTGGCATAAGGGAGTAGTCTAATGTAAGGATGGAATATCATTTTCTTCCTTCTAACAAGGAGCCATGAAAATTTTATTATAAAATTTATTATCAGCTATTCATCTAAACAATCTCCATCCATCCTTATGCCCAGCCTCTGTTCAGTTGCTCAGGCCTTAGCTGGAGGAGGGCCCAGGAAAAGTTCCAGACAGCTAGAGGAAATAATCTTCTGGAAAATGAACAGGGTGGAAAAAGTGCTGGAAGGGATGGCCCAGGAGTCAAAATTGCTGCTTCTGTATCACTTTGTGTCATTGGGAAATGCTTGTTCCCTTTTCATGCCTGAGGTTTCCTCTTGTCAACTAACATAAATGGACTAGATAATGTATAATTTCCTGTGGAGACTGTTATTGAAACTCACAAGTAAATGCTAATTGAACTTTGAAAAAAAATCATGATCATTTTCTCGAATCTTCTAGGTAAACAAATACTCCTTTACTTTTTCTCACCAATAATTCAAAACAGTTACTCACCAAATTAGATTACTTTTCTGCCAGAAAGTATCTCTCAGATCTGGACCTTACATTCTATGCTTCTTTTAATATTTCTTCTCTTAATTACAAAAGCATCTTTGTATTATAGGGTTTAGCCGTTTCAGAATGGCCACATTCTGTGTTGTGACTTTGGTTTTTTCTGAAAATATTTCTAAAATTATTGAACATTTATGGAGAAAAAGAACATATTACAAGTATCTTTATATCAATCTTTTGAGAGATATATCATCACTGGGTTCAAAGTAAGTATTTGACTAATACATGATAATGAGAAGTCACATAGGTAGATAGATAAATAGATAGATTGTTGCTGTTGTTTTGTTGCTAAGTCATGTCCAACTATTTTGTAACCCCAGTCATGTCCAACTCATGTGCAACCACCAAGGATTCTCTGTCCATGGGATTTTCCAGGCAAACTGGAGTGGATTGCCATTTCCTTTGTCAGGGGATCTTCCTGATCCAGGGACTGAACCCACACGTCCTGAATTACAGGTGGATTCTTTACCATTGAGCCACCAGGAAAGCCCAGATAGATAGTTAGAGGTATATCTATACATGGTCAGAATCATTCTGCCAAAGTCATGGATATATAGTAGCACTTATTTCCCTATACATTATAAATAAATTTATTTTTCTATAGGTTTTTTGTGGCATAAGGGAGTAGTCTAATGTAAGGATGGAATATCATTTTCTTCCTTCTAACAAGGAGCCATGAAAATTTTATTATAAAATTTATTATCAGCTATTCATCTAAACAATCTCCATGTCATACACACTCACCTCCTTGCCCTCATTGCATTGAGAAGTGTTTTGAAGTTATCTAGGGTTTTATGAAACAGATAAGCAACTGACTGCACAAAATCTGGGAGAAAACTCAAGAGAATGTTTCTTTCTGGAGACTTGGTATTTCCCATTTTTGATGTGACTAAAAATGCTGTTAAAAAACAACTTTATGGGAAGTAGTTTCCATGAAAGTTTACTTATTTTCATTTTTCCTCTTGCCAATTCAGGAAAAAAACAATTGCTCTAAATTCAAATCTTAAATTGAAGCCCAATGAACAGCTACATGCTTTTAATAATTCAATATCTTCATAAATGGTCTCTCAAGGCATGAACCTAACTGCCATATATACTGTTAAAAATGATAATGGAAACTTGGAAAGAGTTGAGAAGTGAGCCTGCTTTATTATGCCCTCTGTTTCTCAATTTAAGTAGCAAATATAATAGTGACTACTTACAATGTTCAGAAGAAAGGTCTCTGCTTATTTTGCGGGAAGATACAGAGAGTTTTCATTTTTCATCAGTTCATTTTAGGGAGTCTGCTTGTCACCATACCTTTTATTGAACATTGACTCATGAAGACTCATATTTCACTTTTTACTATCCAAAGCTACTCATCTAGTGGCTTCCCCTCACATCCGACATCTCATGCATAATCCGGATGTAATACAAGACCTCCCAGCCTTGTCCTTGCAGCCATCCTCTGTAAGCTGCATTTGCAGCAAACACCACGTCTAAAAGAAGAGACTGCCTTTAATGTTGGCAAGCTGATGATGGGGAAGGAAAAAGTGTATGAGTTCTTAGAGAGGATAATCTTATCTTGAGTGTAAGGGAAGTCAATTGGTTCCTTGTTGGGATTTTAAAACGGGTGGCTTTTAAGGGAGTCCAGTGTTTTACCATGGAAAGCCCAGATAGATAGTTAGAGGTATATCTAGACCTGGTCAGAATCATTCTGCCAAAGTCATGGATATATAGTAGCACTTATTTCCCTATACATTATAAATAAATTTATTTTTCTATAGGTTTTTTGTGGCATAAGGGAGTAGTCTAATGTAAGGATGGAATATCATTTTCTTCCTTCTAACAAGGAGCCATGAAAATTTTATTATAAAATTTATTATCAGCTATTCATCTAAACAATCTCCATGTCATACACACTCACCTCCTTGCCCTCATTGCATTGAGAAGTGTTTTGAAGTTATCTAGGGTTTTATGAAACAGATAAGCAACTGACTGCACAAAATCTGGGAGAAAACTCAAGAGAATGTTTCTTTCTGGAGACTTGGTATTTCCCATTTTTGATGTGACTAAAAATGCTGTTAAAAAACAACTTTATGGGAAGTAGTTTCCATGAAAGTTTACTTATTTTCATTTTTCCTCTTGCCAATTCAGGAAAAAAACAATTGCTCTAAATTCAAATCTTAAATTGAAGCCCAATGAACAGCTACATGCTTTTAATAATTCAATATCTTCATAAATGGTCTCTCAAGGCATGAACCTAACTGCCATATATACTGTTAAAAATGATAATGGAAACTTGGAAAGAGTTGAGAAGTGAGCCTGCTTTATTATGCCCTCTGTTTCTCAATTTAAGTAGCAAATATAATAGTGACTACTTACAATGTTCAGAAGAAAGGTCTCTGCTTATTTTGCGGGAAGATACAGAGAGTTTTCATTTTTCATCAGTTCATTTTAGGGAGTCTGCTTGTCACCATACCTTTTATTGAACATTGACTCACGAAGACTCATATTTCACTTTTTACTATCCAAAGCTACTCATCTAGTGGCTTCCCCTCACATCCGACATCTCATGCATAATCCGGATGTAATACAAGACCTCCCAGCCTTGTCCTTGCAGCCATCCTCTGTAAGCTGCATTTGCAGCAAACACCACGTCTAAAAGAAGAGACTGCCTTTAATGTTGGCAAGCTGATGATGGGGAAGGAAAAAGTGTATGAGTTCTTAGAGAGGATAATCTTATCTTGAGTGTAAAGTTTGTTTGGAATGTCAGCAGCCAGTCTGAACAAAGGAGTTCCTTGTATGGTAAAAAATGTCTTTTGAATTTATTTTTTGATTGAAGAACTGTATTGAAAACAATGGTTTCTGGGGGAAGAAAATAGATTCAAATCACACTTTAGATCACTGGCATTGACAATTAATAGGATTTTTATTTTTCCTGATTACCCAAATCGAAAGTATATGCCATTTTGATTCAATTCTCTCCTTTCAACATTTTTCCCATACCACCTATTTTGGCAGTCTAGACAGTGTGGTCGCTCCCTGGTAAGTGGGTTTCTTTCTGGGAATTGACTTCTTTTGAATCATTGAAGAAGTCTCAGAGGACCTGGATAATTCTTCCCACACATTTATTTTGCCAATATATTTCAATATCTACAAGGCCATAATAAATTAATACATCTGTATCATATTAATACTACGTTAGAGCAAAGCAGTAGTAACATGATCCAACAGAAACATTGCTCACCCCCTAAGACTTTCACATGGCTCCACAGGACCAAAACCATTACTGTCAACTACAGCTCACAGACCTTATGTCTCTGTAAAGGCAAAATAGTGTTCTGGGTGCCTCTGAGTCATATAAACTGTCTTGTTATCAACACCAACACTGCTGTCCAGAGATAAGGAAAGCAGACACTTAGACCAGTTACTCTTTGAGCTCTATCTTTTTTATAACCCTAAGCACTCCCCTCTTTAGCATTATTAGTTTGTTGTTCTCTGGATAATTGTTCATAAATCGTTGCTTAAATTGCTCATGACTCCAACGTTTCTTGCCAAAAAGCCTTTCACTGAATATTAGGAGACTCATCCTTTATGAAAAGACAAAACTCATATTTCACTTTTTACTATCCAAAGCTACTCATCTAGTGGCTTCCCCTCACATCCGACATCTCATGCATAATCCGGATGTAATACAAGACCTCCCAGCCTTGTCCTTGCAGCCATCCTCTGTAAGCTGCATTTGCAGCAAACACCACGTCTAAAAGAAGAGACTGCCTTTAATGTTGGCAAGCTGATGATGGGGAAGGAAAAAGTGTATGAGTTCTTAGAGAGGATAATCTTATCTTGAGTGTAAAGTTTGTTTGGAATGTCAGCAGCCAGTCTGAACAAAGGAGTTCCTTGTATGGTAAAAAATGTCTTTTGAATTTATTTTTTGATTGAAGAACTGTATTGAAAACAATGGTTTCTGGGGGAAGAAAATAGATTCAAATCACACTTTAGATCACTGGCATTGACAATTAATAGGATTTTTATTTTTCCTGATTACCCAAATCGAAAGTATATGCCATTTTGATTCAATTCTCTCCTTTCAACATTTTTCCCATACCACCTATTTTGGCAGTCTAGACAGTGTGGTCGCTCCCTGGTAAGTGGGTTTCTTTCTGGGAATTGACTTCTTTTGAATCATTGAAGAAGTCTCAGAGGACCTGGATAATTCTTCCCACACATTTATTTTGCCAATATATTTCAATATCTACAAGGCCATAATAAATTAATACATCTGTATCATATTAATACTACGTTAGAGCAAAGCAGTAGTAACATGATCCAACAGAAACATTGCTCACCCCCTAAGACTTTCACATGGCTCCACAGGACCAAAACCATTACTGTCAACTACAGCTCACAGACCTTATGTCTCTGTAAAGGCAAAAT
This sequence comes from Tragulus kanchil, assembly GCA_022376925.1. Lineage (NCBI taxonomy): Eukaryota > Metazoa > Chordata > Mammalia > Artiodactyla > Tragulidae > Tragulus > Tragulus kanchil. The sequence goes on from JAIOJX010000004.1 coordinate 216,436,556, forward strand.
AGTGTTCTGGGTGCCTCTGAGTCATATAAACTGTCTTGTTATCAACACCAACACTGCTGTCCAGAGATAAGGAAAGCAGACACTTAGACCAGTTACTCTTTGAGCTCTATCTTTTTTATAACCCTAAGCACTCCCCTCTTTAGCATTATTAGTTTGTTGTTCTCTGGATAATTGTTCATAAATCGTTGCTTAAATTGCTCATGACTCCAACGTTTCTTGCCAAAAAGCCTTTCACTGAATATTAGATAGATTTTCCAAAATGGTTTGCTTGTAAGATACTTGGATTTCAAATTTTCAAAATCATAGGAAAAAACACAAAGGAAAAAATTAAAGCCTTGCATAACAGTGATGTTTGCTGGATAAGATTTTTATTTTCCAAGTGCATAATACACGTGCCTGAATCTTCACAGGGCCTTTTCTTTCTAACCACACTCCTACTAAACATCTATCTCTTCTATCTATTCTGGTCTAAGCACAACACATTTCTTTTCTATGGAATCTAGCTTTTCCCAAAAGTTTTCAAAGAAAGAAATGCCATAACTTTAGGGGTTAGTGAACTCAATTGTTTCCTAAAGACTTTATAAAGACTAACCTAAACTTTATGCTGCATTGGAAATCACTGTCCTGTACTTTTGCCATCTGAAAAATAAAAAGCAGCTGCTTACCTCTGCTTATTCCTTTTCACATCCTTGAAACATGTTGGTAGTCTTGCTCCTTCATTATTTCTGCACTAAAGAGACCCAGTTCCCCTGACCTTTTATCAGAGAGACAATTTTCCAAACATTTATTCATTTTCATTGCTCTTCTTTGGATCTGCTCCAAATTCTCCTTTCTTGGGTGGGCGCCCCACCCCCCACCCTGTGGACAGAGTATTGCAGTGTAGACTCCTGAGCAGTACTGACTAAACAGGAAGTTACTTCCTTGGAGGCACATAGCACGAGCCTGATGTCATTCTATCCTTGTGGCTACATCTAGATTTATGCAATCACACTATGTGACAATCAAGATAGAATTAAAAACAAAAAACTTGCAGTGAAATTCACCATAGGAGAACTTATTGAAAAATACTCTAATATATTTCAAATTAGACTTGTTTTTCAAAATCTATGTTTCTACAACTTTTGTGAACATGATGTGAGATAAGCACACATTACCGTCATTCATTCATTAACTCTTTCTTTTTTTTTTTTTTCCCCCCACTTGTGCTTGGTCTCATTTGCAATATACAGAATCTAGTTTCCAGCCAGGGATAAAACCCAGGCCCCCTGCATTGGTAGCAAGGCAATTTAACCACAGGAAAACCAGAATCTATTTTCCCCATGATAAAACCCAGGCCCCTGCATTGGTAGCAAGGCAATTTAACCACAGGAAAACCAAGGAAGTCCCCATTCATTCATTCTTTCATTTATTCGAGAACATTTGTCAAATGCTCCATGTATTCTGGGAGCCACTGAAGATATAAAATGAATAACGTATTTTCAAAATCATAGGAAAAAACACAAAGGAAAAAATTAAAGCCTTGCATAACAGTGATGTTTGCTGGATAAGATTTTTATTTTCCAAGTGCATAATACACGTGCCTGAATCTTCACAGGGCCTTTTCTTTCTAACCACACTCCTACTAAACATCTATCTCTTCTATCTATTCTGGTCTAAGCACAACACATTTCTTTTCTATGGAATCTAGCTTTTCCCAAAAGTTTTCAAAGAAAGAAATGCCATAACTTTAGGGGTTAGTGAACTCAATTGTTTCCTAAAGACTTTATAAAGACTAACCTAAACTTTATGCTGCATTGGAAATCACTGTCCTGTACTTTTGCCATCTGAAAAATAAAAAGCAGCTGCTTACCTCTGCTTATTCCTTTTCACATCCTTGAAACATGTTGGTAGTCTTGCTCCTTCATTATTTCTGCACTAAAGAGACCCAGTTCCCCTGACCTTTTATCAGAGAGACAATTTTCCAAACATTTATTCATTTTCATTGCTCTTCTTTGGATCTGCTCCAAATTCTCCTTTCTTGGGTGGGCGCCCCACCCCCCACCCTGTGGACAGAGTATTGCAGTGTAGACTCCTGAGCAGTACTGACTAAACAGGAAGTTACTTCCTTGGAGGCACATAGCACGAGCCTGATGTCATTCTATCCTTGTGGCTACATCTAGATTTATGCAATCACACTATGTGACAATCAAGATAGAATTAAAAACAAAAAACTTGCAGTGAAATTCACCATAGGAGAACTTATTGAAAAATACTCTAATATATTTCAAATTAGACTTGTTTTTCAAAATCTATGTTTCTACAACTTTTCGGTGAACATGATGTGAGATAAGCACACATTACCCGTCATTCATTCATTAACTCTTTCTTTTTTTTTTTTTTCCCCCCACTTGTGCTTGGTCTCATTTGCAATATACAGAATCTAGTTTCCAGCCAGGGATAAAACCCAGGCCCCCTGCATTGGTAGCAAGGCAATTTAACCACAGGAAAACCAGGGAAGTCCCCATTCATTCATTCTTTCATTTATTCGAGAACATTTGTCAAATGCTCCATGTATTCTGGGAGCCACTGAAGATATAAAAATGAATAACGTATCTCATCAAACTTGGCTTTGTACCTTAAAGAGTGTGCACCCCAGAGAAACAGAATAAATAGCTTGGTCTTTGGAATAAGTCAGATCTATGTGGAAATTGTGGTCCACCATTACTGGTTGCAAATCATTAGCACCTGCTTACTTTCTTTAAACCTTCATTTCTTCATCTTTAAAATGAACATCATTTCTATCTCACAGGAGACAGCAAAGTTTAAGTAAGAAATGCATAGGACTAGCATGATAATGCGTGTTCAGTCAATAAGTAGTGTGGATTCTCCGCGACTCCATGGAATGTGGCGTGCCAGGCTTGTCTGTCCTTGGAATTCTCCAGGCAACAATACTGGAGTGGGTTGTTATTTCCTCCTCCAGAGAGTATGATAGGAGCTTGCTTCTATTATGTTCTACAACCTTGCATATAGCAGGTAATTTTATTTATGACTCTATTAATAAATAAAAGAATAAAAAAATAGGTAACACATATTTTAAAACTAATTATTATTGGACAGTAAAATATAAGTGCTATAATAAAATTATGAACAAAATCTCATGGAAGAACAGAAGAGCAAACTGCTAACAAGCCTACTTCTGGAGACTGTAGGAAACATTCAGGAATTAACATTTAAATGGTGTAATTAAGGTAAGATTGACCTTAGTTTGTGTGCTAGGTGGAAAATGTGGAGAAAGGCAGTCCATACAGAAGAAAGAATATGTGTAAAGGCATTGAAACAGAAGCAAATATGTCAGGTTAGGGAATGTGAGAAACCACGTGTCTTCTGGATGGGAGGATTGGATGGAGGGTTGTTGGGAGTGATGGGGCTGGAGAAGTAGGCTAAGGTCAGAGATAAAGAGTCAGAGGTAAAGGTCAGAGATAAAGGTCATGGGTGCGATGTTAGAATCTAGAGAAAGTGAGAGTTCAATCAAAGGAATGAGGTTTGGAGAGAATTTGGAAAACATATGTAGGAGTATAACTGGGAAGCATGTAATGGAAAGAAGAGACTAGTACAGAGATACCTGTATGATATGAAGTCTATTGAAGTGAGCGAGGGATGAGATGAGGAAGGACTGAATTAACAGTGATGGTAGGATAAAATGTGAAGAACAGTAAATCATGAATGCAGCTTCAGTCAAGTAGTGTAAGGGTTGCTCAGTCAAGTTGGAAACGAGGATCTGTGGCTTGAAAGAAATGTTTGGAGCAGAAATAGACTTGGAAATTGTCAACCTACAGCTGGTAATTGAAGTTTGAGAATGGATGAAGTCTCTTATTGAGTTTGCGATCCTTCTGATTCCTATCTAATTGCCATTCCTAATCTATATCATACTTACAAAAAATGCTTTCCTGTCAAAACATAAATTACTTTAGAATAGTCTCTTTGGTATAATTAAATAATATTAATTTGTCCGTCTGTTATTAATTCATTTAAAATTTAATTGTTTCAAGATTTTAGCTTCTTTACTAAAGTGCGGCATACTTCTGTCTCCAAATCCACTTGCCTAAAGAAAATCTGGCCCAGAACGATAGGACTATATTGAGTGCAGTTTTTCTTTCTTAAAGCATGAATGACAGGAATATGTTAAGAATACTGTGCTCCATTACATAGGCAGGGAGCATCAACAAAAATGGGAAGAAATAATCATGTCTTGAGATGTCACTGGAAAGAAAATCACTTATTAAAGATTCATATGGAACTATTTATAGCACCCTATCACTCCATCAATTAATTCTATTGTTTCTCAAATCTGGATCTAGTCCAAACCCACCTTCTCTCTCTTCTAAGTCACAGTAAAGTTACCATGTCTGACCAGGGAGAACTGAATTGCTCTGTCAACATTGCCCTCCTCTACCTCAAATCCTTTGGATAAGCAGTCATATGAAGAAAAGAAAGAAACACAAAACCATCAAAGGACAGAAGCTCTTGGCATCAGTCAATCAGCTATAATTATGCATTGGATTCTTTCAAATGACATCATTTCTACATTATTCTTACAGAATATTTAGAGTATTAATTTTAAAAGACTATAAATTTCCTTGAATTTCTCTAATTAGAAAAAGTCTGCTTTCTAAGACTTTCTGGAATGCTAAGAAAAGTATTTCAGTTTTGATTGGAATCTTTTACAGAGTAAAAGATCTTCCTATTCTTTTCCTACTTCTATTTTTTTCCCTAGCATCTGGGTAAAGAACAGGGACAAAACTTTTCTGTATTTAAAGGGTAAAGTTCTAAGGGTGTGTCCAAAAATTATCACCTAAAAATAAGTTAAAGTAATAATATAATCAGGCAATACTATGAATAGGAATCTTTTCTATCATGAACTATCTTCCTAATGTCCTATTGTTCCCATACTCTAAACACCCACAATATTTAACATAGCAAGCTTTCTCTCATTGGAAAACATCCCCTCTCTTTAAGAATAGGTCTTTGCATAACTAAAAGCATGTGTCATTTGCCCCTTGACTGAAACTTGTTTGGAAATCACTTCCCACATTAAAATATATTTCTCTGGATATTCATCTCCTAGCAGCCTAGTGATTCATTTCTTTTAATCTCTTTCTCAGCAGGTAAGATCTAACCAAAATTATAAGTGAATTCCTGTGACTGTGTGTATGGATGCCAATGGACCAACATAGGGAAGAGAAAGGCTTCATGCAAAGGAAGAATTTTAAAAATGACGGTTTCACACCCCTTGGATCAGTTTTCAAAAAGCTAATTCATGAGACCACTTCTGAATCAGACCACAATGGTGTATGTACATGGACAGGTTGACTTGTTCATAGATCAGTGCTAGCTACCTGGAATTCAGGCTTGATGAGACTTCCAGCCTCCTCTCATAGCTGTTATGCTGTCTACCATTTTGCTCTAAAGTAACTCAATTTGGACAGTTTTCAGTGGAAGGATTCTTTTTATATGACCGTTTCAGAAATAAATATATAATGAGGCCCACAAAACTGAAAAGCAGGAAGGTTTTTGTCTGCCACAGATAAGATTCTGTCATTTTTCTTCTTACTAGACTCCTCATCACAAACAATCAACCAAATTTTTAAGACAAACTTAAGTATTCCTAATAAAGTGACAGATATTTTAAGATTTTACCTGAGTTGATTCCATCTCTTTTGGTAATTACATATCTACTTCTAATTAAAGATCTTTAATCTCTTAAAAATCTTTTCACAATTATTTAGTTATTAACTTTAAGTATATTCTTAGTGTGGAACACAGATGCCAAGTAGTCATTTCAGTTTTGATTGGTCACAAAAAAATCTTCCTATTCTTTTCCTACTTCTATTTTTTTCCCTAGCATCTGGGTAAAGAACAGGGACAAAACTTTTCTGTATTTAAAGGGTAAAGTTCTAAGGGTGTGTCCAAAAATTATCACCTAAAAATAAGTTAAAGTAATAATATAATCAGGCAATACTATGAATAGGAATCTTTTCTATCATGAACTATCTTCCTAATGTCCTATTGTTCCCATACTCTAAACACCCACAATATTTAACATAGCAAGCTTTCTCTCATTGGAAAACATCCCCTCTCTTTAAGAATAGGTCTTTGCATAACTAAAAGCATGTGTCATTTGCCCCTTGACTGAAACTTGTTTGGAAATCACTTCCCACATTAAAATATATTTCTCTGGATATTCATCTCCTAGCAGCCTAGTGATTCATTTCTTTTAATCTCTTTCTCAGCAGGTAAGATCTAACCAAAATTATAAGTGAATTCCTGTGACTGTGTGTATGGATGCCAATGGACCAACATAGGGAAGAGAAAGGCTTCATGCAAAGGAAGAATTTTAAAAATGACGGTTTCACACCCCTTGGATCAGTTTTCAAAAAGCTAATTCATGAGACCACTTCTGAATCAGACCACAATGGTGTATGTACATGGACAGGTTGACTTGTTCATAGATCAGTGCTAGCTACCTGGAATTCAGGCTTGATGAGACTTCCAGCCTCCTCTCATAGCTGTTATGCTGTCTACCATTTTGCTCTAAAGTAACTCAATTTGGACAGTTTTCAGTGGAAGGATTCTTTTATATGACCGTTTCAGAAATAAATATATAATGAGGCCCACAAAACTGAAAAGCAGGAAGGTTTTTGTCTGCCACAGATAAGATTCTGTCATTTTTCTTCTTACTAGACTCCTCATCACAAACAATCAACCAAATTTTTAAGACAAACTTAAGTATTCCTAATAAAGTGACAGATATTTTAAGATTTTACCTGAGTTGATTCCATCTCTTTTGGTAATTACATATCTACTTCTAATTAAAGATCTTTAATCTCTTAAAAATCTTTTCACAATTATTTAGTTATTAACTTTAAGTATATTCTTAGTGTGGAACACAGATGCCAAGTAGTCATTTCAGTTTTATGTTTATAATTTCTTGTACTTTGTCCAAGGATTTCAGCAATCAAGTGATTTAGCTCATGATGTTTCCATGTATTAGTCCACATCTGTTTCATAAATCTAGAAAGATTCCTGAGAATTGTCCAATATTTTTATGGGAATAATGGAGTAAGTCCAAACCTTTTCTTTTATATATATATATATATGTGTGTGTGTGTATATATATATATATATATATATATATATATATATATATCATATCATATCATATGTATATAAACTTTTTCTAGAGGGATCTTCTGTATCTAGCCAAAGGTTTATGATTAGGAATCTAAAAAAGGGTAATCAGGGAACTGAATAGTTAAATTTTACTAATAGCTAGTTACCCATTTAGTTTACCCCATGTCCAAATCAGTAAGATATAAGAAAAAAAATAAAAGATTTTTAAGTCAAAAATCTGGGTTAATATGATATCACTTATTTGGGGAATCTAAAATGTAACACAAAATAAACCTATGTACAAAACAGAAACTCACAGACATAGAGAACAGACTTGTGGTTGCAAAGAGGGAGATGGGGAGAGAGAAGGGTGGGTTGGAAATTTGGGGTTAATAGATAGAAACTATCATATATAGAATAGATAAACAACATGGTTTTGCTTGCTAGTACAGGAAACTATTCTATATTCTGTGATAAACCATAATCCAAAATAATATAAAAAGGAATGTATACACATATATAACTGAATCACTTTGCTGTATAGCAGAAACTAATATAACATTATAAATCAACAATACTCCAATAAAAAATAATATTAAGAACTGAGTTAAATAGTCCAGGTATGGTATTACTTGTATTCCTTCATCCATTATAAAGTATTTACTAAACATGTATTATATGTTGCAGTCTTATGCTTCTTATGTGGGTAGCAAGTTATTTTAACAGGGAGCTTCAACATTTTTATTACTATCTACTTTTCTAATTTAAAGTACAGATATTTTAAGATTTTACCTGAGTTGATTCCATCTCTTTTGGTAATTACATATCTACTTCTAATTAAAGATCTTTAATCTCTTAAAAATCTTTTCACAATTATTTAGTTATTAACTTTAAGTATATTCTTAGTGTGGAACACAGATGCCAAGTAGTCATTTCAGTTTTATGTTTATAATTTCTTGTACTTTGTCCAAGGATTTCAGCAATCAAGTGATTTAGCTCATGATGTTTCCATGTATTAGTCCACATCTGTTTCATAAATCTAGAAAGATTCCTGAGAATTGTCCAATATTTTTATGGGAATAATGGAGTAAGTCCAAACCTTTTCTTTTATATATATATATATATGTGTGTGTGTGTGTATATATATATATATATATATATATATATATATATATATCATATCATATCATATGTATATAAACTTTTTCTAGAGGGATCTTCTGTATCTAGCCAAAGGTTTATGATTAGGAATCTAAAAAAGGGTAATCAGGGAACTGAATAGTTAAATTTTACTAATAGCTAGTTACCCATTTAGTTTACCCCATGTCCAAATCAGTAAGATATAAGAAAAAAAATAAAAGATTTTTAAGTCAAAAATCTGGGTTAATATGATATCACTTATTTGGGGAATCTAAAATGTAACACAAAATAAACCTATGTACAAAACAGAAACTCACAGACATAGAGAACAGACTTGTGGTTGCAAAGAGGGAGATGGGGAGAGAGAAGGGTGGGTTGGAAATTTGGGGTTAATAGATAGAAACTATCATATATAGAATAGATAAACAACATGGTTTTGCTTGCTAGTACAGGAAACTATTCTATATTCTGTGATAAACCATAATCCAAAATAATATAAAAAGGAATGTATACACATATATAACTGAATCACTTTGCTGTATAGCAGAAACTAATATAACATTATAAATCAACAATACTCCAATAAAAAATAATATTAAGAACTGAGTTAAATAGTCCAGGTATGGTATTACTTGTATTCCTTCATCCATTATAAAGTATTTACTAAACATGTATTATATGTTGCAGTCTTATGCTTCTTATGTGGGTAGCAAGTTATTTAACAGGGAGCTTCAACTTTTGCATCTCAAAACAGGGAAAATAATTCTGTTGCAACAGGGTTGAGGGGAGACTGAATAAGACAGAGTAATACAGAGTCTGCCACAGTCTGTACATACATGAAACTGTTTCAGGTTCAAATATTAAATGGCTTATACTGGACTTTGGAGTCATGGTCAACCATATATACTTTCACAATAAAGAAAAGAAAGGTAGCATGAAGAAAGAGAACTGGATAGATTTGCATTCAAATCCTGGACCTGCCTGATTATTTTTTGAGTGACTGGATATTAAATACTGGGCATCTCCGAGACTCAATTGTCTCATGTGCTAAATAGAATGTCATTACTCCCTATATGATTGTTGAATTAAATGTGTTAATCCTTGTAAGAAATCTAACACAGTTGAATGCAGCAATTATTATTATTGTTTTTACTATTCTTATTAATAAGGATTCTTTGAAAATTCTACTAAGTCTGCCGTTTATGTTGCCATCTGGCCTTTTGCATCAATGTTTTTCCTAAGGTAATGATGGAATGACAAATGGAGTCATAAAATTGCATGGAAATTCCAGCAGTCCATCTCTAATGAAAATTATTTTCCAGAAAATTTTTTTTTAGATAACAAGCAGCTATAAGCATACTCCCTGAACAAAACTACTATCCATTGGACATTTAGGCAAGTTAATAGATAGAAACTATCATATATAGAATAGATAAACAACATGGTTTTGCTTGCTAGTACAGGAAACTATTCTATATTCTGTGATAAACCATAATCCAAAATAATATAAAAAGGAATGTATACACATATATAACTGAATCACTTTGCTGTATAGCAGAAACTAATATAACATTATAAATCAACAATACTCCAATAAAAAATAATATTAAGAACTGAGTTAAATAGTCCAGGTATGGTATTACTTGTATTCCTTCATCCATTATAAAGTATTTACTAAACATGTATTATATGTTGCAGTCTTATGCTTCTTATGTGGGTAGCAAGTTATTTAACAGGGAGCTTCAACTTTTGCATCTCAAAACAGGGAAAATAATCCTGTTGCAACAGGGTTGAGGGGAGACTGAATAAGACAGAGTAATACAGAGTCTGCCACAGTCTGTACATACATGAAACTGTTTCAGGTTCAAATATTAAATGGCTTATACTGGACTTTGGAGTCATGGTCAACCATATATACTTTCACAATAAAGAAAAGAAAGGTAGCATGAAGAAAGAGAACTGGATAGATTTGCATTCAAATCCTGGACCTGCCTGATTATTTTTTGAGTGACTGGATATTAAATACTGGGCATCTCCGAGACTCAATTGTCTCATGTGCTAAATAGAATGTCATTACTCCCTATATGATTGTTGAATTAAATGTGTTAATCCTTGTAAGAAATCTAACACAGTTGAATGCAGCAATTATTATTATTGTTTTTACTATTCTTATTAATAAGGATTCTTTGAAAATTCTACTAAGTCTGCCGTTTATGTTGCCATCTGGCCTTTTGCATCAATGTTTTTCCTAAGGTAATGATGGAATGACAAATGGAGTCATAAAATTGCATGGAAATTCCAGCAGTCCATCTCTAATGAAAATTATTTTCCAGAAAATTTTTTTTTAGATAACAAGCAGCTATAAGCATACTCCCTGAACAAAACTACTATCCATTGGACATTTAGGCAAGTTCATACATAGACTATAAAAGTTGGGCCTTTAGGTAGAAAAACAATCAACAGTTTTCTGCTTAAGATTTTATAGGCTTTCTTTGAATAAGTTCATAAACTAAAGGGAATGTTATTTCATTTGCATTAAAAAGAAACCAAGATGTCTTTCAACTTTATCTTCTTAATCATTACTTGTTCATCTATTCATATTTTAAACTCAATTTAGAAAAGGAATATTTATTTTCCTATGTCAGCATTCCACTCTTTCTCACGTTTGCATTGCTTATCCACAGAAAATGATAGAAAATCCTCCATGTGAAAGGTTTAGTGAAAGTAACAGCACCAACATTCTTTTATCTGTGATGATGGAAAGATAATCCACATGTGAAAGCACTTGGTGCTTCAGCTTATTTTGAGTGACAGAAGCATAATAGAATCTCCTAAGCATTAACAGTCTACAATAACACAGCACTGTCATCCTTTGTCTGATCCTGGCTCATACAAATCTCACTCAGTGTTTCAAATACCTAACGAAAACTAGAGAAGTACACCTCAAAGCTATTATGTAGAAACAGATTAGGTGTAGCTCTAAATCTTTAAACAAACCCCTAGTGATACAGAAGTCCTATTTATATACTTCTTAAGAGATATTCAGAGACAAGATGAAAATTATGAATCTAGATCTCACAAACAATTTGCATGCCTAAATCCTGGATATATTTTGCTTCTCGTAGCATTAATGCCTTTTCTGTCCTTTCTTGGCATTTGATGTTTTGGTTTCTTAATGTTAGTCTGCAAATTGTTTGGCTGAGAGGAAAATTCCATATCCATTTGAATTTAGAATTAAGGGCATTATGTAATCTTCCATTCTCTTCTGATTTTTAGTTTAAGAACAAAAACTATTACCTTTTGACCAGGTACGGTAATTCTTTAGCAGTTTTTGAGATAGGAGGAACTTGCCAGACATTTCCTCCGGCTTCTTTTTCCAGTGCCACCTTTTAGGAGTTGAGATCTCCTGTCCTGCTCCCTGACTGTCTTAAAGCCTGGTCAGAGGCACTAAATCTGTACTTACCTTTCTGTACTTACCTTTCTCGCCTTCAACATTATCTTTCTTTCTTTGTACCCACCAAATGTTAACCATCTTGGTTCTCATTTGCCCAACCTTCTACTCCTAGCCAGTGGTCAGTGGGCAAAATGGTAGGAGCAGAAGGAGCATTGGGCTGAAAATAAGCCTGGTGTCACAGCTTTGGTCAGACTTTGTATGATCACCTGTGCTAAGCACTATTTTAAGTATCTGTCATGGGATAACTCAGTTCTTAAACTAGGCCTATGTTTGTGTGTGTCTTATGAAAACAAACACAATAGGGTTAAACCACAGCTAGCAAGAAACAAGGATTCTAGTCCAAGCAGTCTGACTACAGAGTTTTCTGTTTAGTAATAATGCTACAGTGATAGTAATTCACCCTGTGGACTTCTCTTGCTTTTTCAAGTAGGGGAGTTTAGACAATAGCAAAGATCACTTTCCACTATAAAAGTATAGTTCTAAGGAGGAATTCAGTTGAATCAAACAGGTTACATTAGACTTACAGGTACTTTATGTTTGCTAACATTAAATACTGTTTATTATGGTCATGATCATCTCTTGTATTTCCATCAGAGGGTATGCAATTGATAGTTAATGTCTCGACATATATATAAGTAACTATACGTCTAAGATCATGCAATGTAATCTAATGTTAACTTACTACCCTCTTGTCACTCAATACCCATTTTGCCTCTTTATTTTCTTTTGCCTCTTTTATTTATATGTATTTTCAAGATGAAAATTATGAATCTAGATCTCACAAACAATTTGCATGCCTAAATCCTGGATATATTTTGCTTCTCGTAGCATTAATGCCTTTTCTGTCCTTTCTTGGCATTTGATGTTTTGGTTTCTTAATGTTAGTCTGCAAATTGTTTGGCTGAGAGGAAAATTCCATATCCATTTGAATTTAGAATTAAGGGCATTATGTAATCTTCCATTCTCTTCTGATTTTTAGTTTAAGAACAAAAACTATTACCTTTTGACCAGGTACGGTAATTCTTTAGCAGTTTTTGAGATAGGAGGAACTTGCCAGACATTTCCTCCGGCTTCTTTTTCCAGTGCCCCCTTTTTAGGAGTTGAGATCTCCTGTCCTGCTCCCTGACTGTCTTAAAGCCTGGTCAGAGGCACTAAATCTGTACTTACCTTTCTGTACTTACCTTTCTCGCCTTCAACATTATCTTTCTTTCTTTGTACCCACCAAATGTTAACCATCTTGGTTCTCATTTGCCCAACCTTCTACTCCTAGCCAGTGGTCAGTGGGCAAAATGGTAGGAGCAGAAGGAGCATTGAGCTGAAAATAAGCCTGGTGTCACAGCTTTGGTCAGACTTTGTATGATCACCTGTGCTAAGCACTATTTTAAGTATCTGTCATGGGATAACTCAGTTCTTAAACTAGGCCTATGTTTGTGTGTGTCTTATGAAAACAAACACAATAGGGTTAAACCACAGCTAGCAAGAAACAAGGATTCTAGTCCAAGCAGTCTGACTACAGAGTTTTCTGTTTAGTAATAATGCTACAGTGATAGTAATTCACCCTGTGGACTTCTCTTGCTTTTTCAAGTAGGGGAGTTTAGACAATAGCAAAGATCACTTTCCACTATAAAAGTATAGTTCTAAGGAGGAATTCAGTTGAATCAAACAGGTTACATTAGACTTACAGGTACTTTATGTTTGCTAACATTAAATACTGTTTATTATGGTCATGATCATCTCTTGTATTTCCATCAGAGGGTATGCAATTGATAGTTAATGTCTCGACATATATATAAGTAACTATACGTCTAAGATCATGCAATGTAATCTAATGTTAACTTACTACCCTCTTGTCACTCAATACCCATTTTGCCTCTTTATTTTTTTTTCTTTTTCCCCAACATGCCTCTTTTATTTATATGTATTTTCAGCCATCCTTTTTATTCTTTGGCATATGTGAGCCTGCCATTGCAGTGGCCACTTTCACTTCAGAATACATGCTCTGGGCTCATGTGCTCCAGAGCACTGGCTTGTAATTGGACGCACTGCTCCAGCCACTCTGTGGCACGCAGGATCTTCCCAGGCCAGGGATCAAATCGGTACCCCTGCACTGCAAGATTGACTCTTTATCCACTGAACTGCCAGGGAAGATCCCCTCTTCTTTATGTTTAAAAGACTGATGATTTTATTTTGGACTGCAAAGAACACAGTTAAAAGGTAATATGTCCCAGCCTTCTTTGGTCTAGTGCCCATATATTCTGACTAGAATGAGTATGTGGAGTGGAAGTACTTGATGCATCTTTAGTGAAAGGGTTTTTTTTTTTTTTTTTGGTCTTTATTTATTTATTTATTTATTTATTTTATTCTTTATTTTAAAGGTTTTATAGAGTTTTGTTGTTCACAGACATGTATGTTCCCAGATTAGTGAAAGGTGTTTAAAGATACTTGACATATGGGAGGACCACTTTTAGTCCTTGACTTTTTCTCTCTTTTTATGTATAAAAGGCAGCCATCTTGGACTTTGAGCTGATCACAAGAACAGAAATGTGAAATAGGATGATAGAATGGGAAAGAACCTAGATGATTAAAGTGCCTTAGCCTCTGGAACCTTTGTTTCCTAAATTAATTTGTATGAGGGAAGTAAATTTATGTTTTGGGCATGTCATTGACATTCTGACTTTTCACTATATGCAGCAAAATAGAATTTTAACTAATACAACAAGAGTTAGCTGTAGAACTCTACAAAAAAAAAATTAAAATAACAATTACATGAAGTCATATTTGGAAGGTATTGGGTTGGCCAAAAAATTCATTTTTTTTTCTCTAAGATGGCTCTAGTGTTTAGTTGTCCTTAACTTCACTCAAAAAAAGATTTTATTAGATTATAATGTGACAGCAGTTAATATCAGCAGTAATTTTTTAAACATATTAAACTTGGTGAAACTTAAACTTGGTGAATTTTTGTGTAGCTATTTTAATATTAAAGATGAAAGAAAAAAGCAACATGTTGGCATATTATGCTTTATTATTTCAAGAAAGATAAAAATGCAGCTGATAAGTAAAAAAAAAAAAGATACAGTATATCTTTGTATATCTTTACACAGTGTATGAAGAAAATTGCTGTGATTGATTGAATGTGTCAAAAGTGGTTTGCAAAGTTCCATGGTGGAGATTTCTCACTGAACAACGTTTCACTGCTAGGTAGACCACTTGAAGTTGATAGTGATCAAATCAAGATATTAACCGAGAACAAAACTTTATACCATGCGAGACAGAGTCGACATAATAAACATATACAAATCAAGCGTTGAAAATCACTTGTACCAGCTTAGTTATGTTAATCACTTTGATGTTTGGATTCCACATAAGTTAAATGAAAAAAACATTTGTGACTATATTTCCATATGTGATTCTCTACATAAATGTAATGAAATTGCATTTTTAAAACAAACTGATAGGCAATGAAAAGTGGGTATTGTACAATAATATGGCATGGAAGAGATTGTGAGGCAGTGAAATGAATCACCATCAACCACACCAAAGACTGGTCTTCATTCAAAGAAGGTGATGTTGTGTAGATGGTAGAATTAGAAAGTAATCCTCTATTACAAGCTCCTTCTGGTAAACCAAATGGTTAAGTATTGCTCCCAATTAGGTCAACTGAAACCAACACTTGATGAAAAGTGTCCAGAATTACTCAACAGAAAATGCATAATTTTCCATCAGGATAAGGCAAGACCACATGGTTCTTTGATAACCCAATAAAAACTATTAAAGCTTGGCTGGGAAGTTCTGATTCATCTGTCATATTTACCAGATATTGCACCTTTGGATGCCCATTTATTTCAGTCTTTATAAAATTCTCTTACCAGAAAATAGCTCAATTCCTTGGAAGACAATAAAAGACATCTGGAACAGTCATTTGGACAAAAAGATAAAAAGTTTTAGGAAGATGAAGTTATGAAATTGCCTGAGAAATGGCAGAAGGTAGTGGAACAAAAGGACTGCCCTGATGGTTCAGTGATAAAGAATACACCTGCAATGCAGGAGACAAGGGTTTGAGCTCTGGGTTGTGAAGACTCTCTGGAGAAAGAAATGACAACGCAGCCCGTATTCTTGCCTGGGAAATCCCAAGGACAGAGGAGCCTGGCAGGATACAGCCCATGGGGTCACAAAATGTTGGACAGGACTTAGCAACTAAACAACAAAGTGGAATAGAGCAGTGAATATTCTGTTCAATAAAGTTCTTGATGAGAATCAAAAACGTATCTTTGTTTTTACTTAAAAAATTGAAGGAAGTTTGTCCAACCCAATATTTAAAGCAGTGACAATGGGACTTGGTGATTGATTGGATGTGGTGGTCAAAGAAGAGAGTCAAAGTTAATGACTAAATCAAAGTAACAATGTGAATAGAGGCTCCATTCTCACATAAAGAACATAAAATGAAACTATTTCCATGGAGAAGATGATTGAATAAACTTTATATTTGTTGAAAATGCAGGTGTATGTAGAGGAATTAAAAGGAAATGCCAGGAGGGATATATATATATTCAGGACCAGGGTTCAGTAAATTAATCTGGGCTCATCATAAACAGATGAGCAGATGGGATTATAGTTAGTAACTGAAACTAAAAGTGGCTAGTTCACCTTGGAAAAACATGAAAAATAATAAGAGAAGAAAGAAGAGGACTTTGCTGCTGAGAAACAACTACATTTAATGGTGGAAATAGAAAGAAGAGTGAATACATTTACAGGGAAGGTAGAAGAGCCAGGAGAGCTGGGGTCATTCCAGCCATACTAAGAGTTTCAAATAGAAGGGGAGAGTTAAAGGTATTAAATGCTACAGTGTAAAGTAAAATAAGGACTAAAAAGACACTTTTAAAAGTTTATTTGAATGAAGTTCTTTATGGCCTTGAAGAGAGCAGATTTGTGGATTCATTGAAGAAACAAGAGAATAGTGAGATAAGAAGTGCCCAAAAGGCCAAGGAAATGGAGACAGTGTGAGTAGATCACTTTTTCTAAAAGTTGGTTGTGAAAAGGAGAAAAAGAGGACAGTGGCTGCAGAAAGTTATGGAATCAAGGGAAAAGGAAATCAATATGGTGAGGTTCTCCAAAGCAATTTCACAGGTATATTATTTTTGGATGGGAGGAAAGACATCTCATGCATTGTAAGAGGAAGGAAGGGAGACTTAGAACTGAGTCTTTTTACTTGTAAATAATAGAAATTTAAAAGAGTTTTAGCCTGATGACTTTATTTTCCCTATGAAATAGCAGTCAAACTCATCTGCTGAGAGAAAGGAGGGAGGGCTAAGAATTGTGAAATAGGTTGAAATGACTCTGGAGAGTCATAAATAAAACAATAAAATATAAGGATTCAGATAACAATCAAGGGCATGATTAAAGTCAAAGTCTTCAAAAGTACGGTGGGCCTCTTCATCTACTCTTTTTCCCTCTGCTTCTTAATGTATACATATTTCCATATTTCTTGTTAGATTTTCCTTATGAGAATCAAAAACGTATCTTTGTTTTTACTTAAAAAATTGAAGGAAGTTTGTCCAACCCAATATTTAAAGCAGTGACAATGGGACTTGGTGATTGATTGGATGTGGTGGTCAAAGAAGAGAGTCAAAGTTAATGACTAAATCAAAGTAACAATGTGAATAGAGGCTCCATTCTCACATAAAGAACATAAAATGAAACTATTTCCATGGAGAAGATGATTGAATAAACTTTATATTTGTTGAAAATGCAGGTGTATGTAGAGGAATTAAAAGGAAATGCCAGGAGGGATATATATATATTCAGGACCAGGGTTCAGTAAATTAATCTGGGCTCATCATAAACAGATGAGCAGATGGGATTATAGTTAGTAACTGAAACTAAAAGTGGCTAGTTCACCTTGGAAAAACATGAAAAATAATAAGAGAAGAAAGAAGAGGACTTTGCTGCTGAGAAACAACTACATTTAATGGTGGAAATAGAAAGAAGAGTGAATACATTTACAGGGAAGGTAGAAGAGCCAGGAGAGCTGGGGTCATTCCAGCCATACTAAGAGTTTCAAATAGAAGGGGAGAGTTAAAGGTATTAAATGCTACAGTGTAAAGTAAAATAAGGACTAAAAAGACACTTTTAAAAGTTTATTTGAATGAAGTTCTTTATGGCCTTGAAGAGAGCAGATTTGTGGATTCATTGAAGAAACAAGAGAATAGTGAGATAAGAAGTGCCCAAAAGGCCAAGGAAATGGAGACAGTGTGAGTAGATCACTTTTTCTAAAAGTTGGTTGTGAAAAGGAGAAAAAGAGGACAGTGGCTGCAGAAAGTTATGGAATCAAGGGAAAAGGAAATCAATATGGTGAGGTTCTCCAAAGCAATTTCACAGGTATATTATTTTTGGATGGGAGGAAAGACATCTCATGCATTGTAAGAGGAAGGAAGGGAGACTTAGAACTGAGTCTTTTTACTTGTAAATAATAGAAATTTAAAAGAGTTTTAGCCTGATGACTTTATTTTCCCTATGAAATAGCAGTCAAACTCATCTGCTGAGAGAAAGGAGGGAGGGCTAAGAATTGTGAAATAGGTTGAAATGACTCTGGAGAGTCATAAATAAAACAATAAAATATAAGGATTCAGATAACAATCAAGGGCATGATTAAAGTCAAAGTCTTCAAAAGTACGGTGGGCCTCTTCATCTACTCTTTTTCCCTCTGCTTCTTAATGTATACATATTTCCATATTTCTTGTTAGATTTTCCTTAGATATTTCTTTTATTTTTAGGATGTTTTTTCCATCATATTTTCCAATGAGTTTTCGGCAACATCAATTAGGTTTATTTAAATTTTCTATATTGGTTTTTGGGATCCATGCTAAAATTTGTTATCTGGAGTTGTTCAGATGAAAAAAATACCTCTACAAAAACAACCATCTCAACTGTTTTTAAACTTTGGCCTCTTTTATTGGCTTTTTTATTTATTTATTTTCATCCATCTGTATTCTTTGGCATGGGTAGGCCTCCCATTGCGGTGGTCTCTCTCATTGGAGAGCACTAGCTCTGGGCGCATGCGCTCTAGAGTGCTGGATTGTAATTGAACGCACCAGTCCAGCCATTCTGTGGCACGCAGGATCTTCCTGGGCCAGGGATCAGAACCAGTGCCCCTGGCACTGCAAGGTAGACTCTTTAGCCACTGGACCACCAGGGAAGCCTCTCATCTCTCTTTTTAAAAATACATTTCTTGTTCATTTCCCTCCTCTATTCGGTGACTACAACTTCTGAATTATAATGAGTAACAAAGGTTACAGAAATAATCATTTTCTTGTTCCTGAATTTAATAGGAATGCCTTTGGTATTTCACCATTTATTAGCATTCATTTATTCCATAGATATGTATTAAGCAACTATCACATGTAGTCATTGAGTTGGGTACTATGGTGAAATAATTTGGCACTATTCTAGATGTCATATAAAGTCAAGTGGAAAGATAAAAGATTTTTAAAGGTTATGAATGAATGGTCTCACAATAATAACTTGTGCTAAGAGTTAAGTGGGGGGTGCATGAAGAGGAAGGAAGGAGACTTTTTTTGGTAATAATAGAAATTTAAAAGAGTTTTAGCCTGATGACTTTATTTTCCCTATGAAATAGCAGTCAAACTCATCTGCTGAGAGAAAGGAGGGAGGGCTAAGAATTGTGAAATAGGTTGAAATGACTCTGGAGAGTCATAAATAAAACAATAAAATATAAGGATTCAGATAACAATCAAGGGCATGATTAAAGTCAAAGTCTTCAAAAGTACGGTGGGCCTCTTCATCTACTCTTTTTCCCTCTGCTTCTTAATGTATACATATTTCCATATTTCTTGTTAGATTTTCCTTAGATATTTCTTTTATTTTTAGGATGTTTTTTCCATCATATTTTCCAATGAGTTTTCGGCAACATCAATTAGGTTTATTTAAATTTTCTATATTGGTTTTTGGGATCCATGCTAAAATTTGTTATCTGGAGTTGTTCAGATGAAAAAAATACCTCTACAAAAACAACCATCTCAACTGTTTTTAAACTTTGGCCTCTTTTATTGGCTTTTTTATTTATTTATTTTCATCCATCTGTATTCTTTGGCATGGGTAGGCCTCCCATTGCGGTGGTCTCTCTCATTGGAGAGCACTAGCTCTGGGCGCATGCGCTCTAGAGTGCTGGATTGTAATTGAACGCACCAGTCCAGCCATTCTGTGGCACGCAGGATCTTCCTGGGCCAGGGATCAGAACCAGTGCCCCTGGCACTGCAAGGTAGACTCTTTAGCCACTGGACCACCAGGGAAGCCTCTCATCTCTCTTTTTAAAAATACATTTCTTGTTCATTTCCCTCCTCTATTCGGTGACTACAACTTCTGAATTATAATGAGTAACAAAGGTTACAGAAATAATCATTTTCTTGTTCCTGAATTTAATAGGAATGCCTTTGGTATTTCACCATTTATTAGCATTCATTTATTCCATAGATATGTATTAAGCAACTATCACATGTAGTCATTGAGTTGGGTACTATGGTGAAATAATTTGGCACTATTCTAGATGTCATATAAAGTCAAGTGGAAAGATAAAAGATTTTTAAAGGTTATGAATGAATGGTCTCACAATAATAACTTGTGCTAAGAGTTAGGAGTGAAAAAAGGAGGGTGCTATGAGAGAAAATAATTTGAGTTCTAATTTTGTTTGGAAGGTGAAATAATTCCTCTCTGAAAAAGTGACATTTAAGTTAAAAAGCAAAATGGAGTCCATATTATAGAAAAATCAAGGTGTAAATTCAAGGCGTATAGGTAGGGATGAGTAAGTGGAGTGGAGTTAGTTATTATAAGAACATTAAATGAGATGACATATTGAGATTTCTTTATACAATGAAAGACATACAGCATCTATGCTAAGTGCTTACTAAACATTAACTCTTCATATAATTTAAGATGATAATTTGAAACCTTTCTTATGTCAAGAAAGTAAACTTCTATGCTTAGTTTACTAAGGAGATTTTTAAAAATAGGAATAAATGAATTTCAAATTTTATGAAGAGGAACTGAAATCACATTTTGAGACAATCACATGGTTTTTCTTCTTTACCCAAGAGTGTGATAAATTATGTGAGCTATTCCAAAAGTAAATCTCGTGCAGTCATGATGTGCTTTTTTTTCCAATTTTTTTTCATTTAGCTGTCCTTTAATTTATTTGAGATTTTGCAAATATACTCATAAGTTCACTTTAAGGTATTTTTGTCATTATTTATTTGAGTATATTGATGTAAGTAATTATCAGATATGTCACTACCAAAGTTATTCTAATTTCATACAACTTAACTGGATTTTTTTTTTAATTCTTTGAAAATAGCTTCACCAGCAAGAAATCTCAAGCAACGTTCCTATAAAACCATTTGAATTTTGTGACTTGGGGAAGCACACATTCCTCAGCAATATCATTATTTCTGGTTATACTCTATTGAAGTCTTATGTTTTATTTTGTGTGAGTTTTGATAATTCATGTTATACTAGTTTAAGTGATCATTAATTTCCAGTGAGCTGTTTACAACTGATTTTTAACTGGTCTTGTTCAATTCCAATTTATTATTTTTATAGTATTGTCAGTATGTTCTCTCAAAGATGTAATTTCAATTAATTTACTTCTGTGAAAAAACCTCAACAATTTTCCATTTTTCTCAAAATAAAACAGGAACTCTTTACACAAGACATGAATATTCTCTTCATTATTTCTATAATCACATCAATTGCCTTTCTCTCCTTTAAAAACATTCTTCATTGAAATATTGAACTTTTTATTGAAGATTTATACTGTTGTGTTAGCTTCAGATGTACATCAAAGTGATTAAATTTGCTGAAAACAAAACAAAACAAAACAAAACATGTATCCTTCTCTCCTTTTAGCACAAGTCCCAGTACATGCTAGGTCACCCCCCCTCTGGGCATTAGCTAGCATTACTTTCTTTAGCTAAAATTTCCTTCTTCATCTGCTCCTCAACCTCTGAGTAACCCTTCTAGTTCTTCAGGTTTCTGCTCAGATATAACTTTATCCAGGAATCTTTCATTAACTCCGGAAATTGTATAGTGTATCCCTCCTACTGGGGACCTTTATCTGTGAAAGGAGGAAAAGAGAATATTTTGGTAACATGTTTGTCTGTCTCAAGTAAAGGACTATAAGCAAATTGAGAAGGAAAATGTTGCTTTATTCATCTTTGTATTTTCAATGTCTGGAATCAAGGCTGATGCATAGAAAGGACTCAATAAATATTCATTGAATGTTGAATGAATGACAGGTGTGAATGACTCCTAATTACACTGAAATTTTTAACAGCTCACATTTTTTTAGCCTTTCCAAAGTATTCAACTTAGTTACCAGAGAAATAACACTTTTTTTTTCCACTCGTGTATCATTGGTCTATATAATATTTAACTTAATTACAAGATGAGAAATATAAATGAAATAGGAATTAATAAGATTAAAACCCTGACTCTTGCTTGAAAATAGTTGAACCCATGAGAGCAGAAATAACTTGCTGTACATATACAGATGGGCAATATTTGCTCATCTGTGAGCTGGTTAAGTGGAAGTCTCCTAGGGTTTCTATGAGATCTAAAGATAGTTCACAATTTTAAAATAGTTGTTGAAGTTCATTTGTAAGTTTGTCAAATTGGATCCTAAAACATATTCTGTCAGGCAAGATAAGGGTAATAAAATTTTTCAAAAAGTCCTCACTCATATGGAAGTTGAACTTGCATCACATTATTGTAGTCTGAGTTTTAGGTCCAGAAAGCTGGAAACTGTGTAATACAGAAGGAAAGAGAAGAAATCATATAAAATGTACTTTCTTGGGCTTCCCCGGTGGTCCAGTGGGTAAGGACACCGCCTTGCAGTACAAGGGGCTCTAGTTCTATCCCTAGCATGGGAAGATCCCACGTGCCGCAGAGGGGCTGGACCGATGTGTCTAATTAACGAGCCAGAACTCTGGAGTACATGTGCCCAGTGCCAGTGCTCTGCAATGAGAGAGGCCACTATGATGGGAGGTCCACACAGGCCAAAGAACAAAGATAGACGAAAATAAGTAAATAAAAGACCAATAAAAGTGCCCCCCCCCCCCGACTGCCTGCCAAATTTTACTTTATTTCTAAATGGTGGGAAGACTTTTGGCAGTTTTCCATAACACTTAAAAAGGTTTTGTTAGCCGGATGGTTGTGCCTATTTCTCTTATCTCCTATTCAATCTCTTCCTTGGGTATTTCAAAATGTTTTCTTTACTAAAATTATTTGGAAGGTGCTTATTTTTATAAGTCACTTCTTTTTCCTGCTGTTTGTTTCTTAACTTATTCATAAGTTATTGTTTTATTGGTAAACCATCACTTAATCATTCCAATGGTGTATGTCAAATATCAATTTTTATACCTAAAAAGGGTATAAAACTTCTGTTTTAGAAAATATCTGACTTGCATATTTTGGGACTTATCTTTGGTATCATTCACTCTACTACAATTAATAATGTCACACACATTGTATTTAGAGGGTTCAGAACTCAGGTTGTCTGTCTAAGATATGAGGAAAACTGAGTGAAGCTGATTTATACAGTTCTATGAATCCCTTTTTATTTATCCATCTATCTTTGCAATATTAGTTTGCTAGAAATGCCTAATCAATATCTATGCTCACATACATTGCTTTAAGATAATTTATCTCCTATTAAATGTCTGCTGAAAAACTTAACCCTAGTAAGATTAAATTTGTTGTTGAAGTTCAAGGGATCCTAAAACATATTCTGTCAAGCAAGATAAGGGTAATAAAATTTTTCAAAAAGTCCTCACTCATATGGAAGTTGAACTTGCATCACATTATTGTAGTCTGAGTTTTAGGTCCAGAAAGCTGGAAACTGTGTAATACAGAAGGAAAGAGAAGAAATCATATAAAATGTACTTTCTTGGGCTTCCCCGGTGGTCCAGTGGGTAAGGACACCGCCTTGCAGTACAAGGGGCTCTAGTTCTATCCCTAGCATGGGAAGATCCCACGTGCCGCAGAGGGGCTGGACCGATGTGTCTAATTAACGAGCCAGAACTCTGGAGTACATGTGCCCAGTGCCAGTGCTCTGCAATGAGAGAGGCCACTATGATGGGAGGTCCACACAGGCCAAAGAACAAAGATAGACGAAAATAAGTAAATAAAAGACCAATAAAAGTGCCCCCCCCCCCCGACTGCCTGCCAAATTTTACTTTATTTCTAAATGGTGGGAAGACTTTTGGCAGTTTTCCATAACACTTAAAAAGGTTTTGTTAGCCGGATGGTTGTGCCTATTTCTCTTATCTCCTATTCAATCTCTTCCTTGGGTATTTCAAAATGTTTTCTTTACTAAAATTATTTGGAAGGTGCTTATTTTTATAAGTCACTTCTTTTTCCTGCTGTTTGTTTCTTAACTTATTCATAAGTTATTGTTTTATTGGTAAACCATCACTTAATCATTCCAATGGTGTATGTCAAATATCAATTTTATACCTAAAAAGGGTATAAAACTTCTGTTTTAGAAAATATCTGACTTGCATATTTTGGGACTTATCTTTGGTATCATTCACTCTACTACAATTAATAATGTCACACACATTGTATTTAGAGGGTTCAGAACTCAGGTTGTCTGTCTAAGATATGAGGAAAACTGAGTGAAGCTGATTTATACAGTTCTATGAATCCCTTTTTATTTATCCATCTATCTTTGCAATATTAGTTTGCTAGAAATGCCTAATCAATATCTATGCTCACATACATTGCTTTAAGATAATTTATCTCCTATTAAATGTCTGCTGAAAAACTTAACCCTAGTGGATAGATAAACACCAGGGAACTCTCTATTGGTCATTATAGGGTCTAAGGTAGCAACTTCATTCAAGTTGGGATCGCTCTGGCTCTATTACTCTCTCTCTTTTTGTGTGTAGGCATATCTCTGTGTGTGTCTCTCTCATAGGAATTGGGAATTAATATATTGAGTCAGTTTCTTTTGAATATTGTGCTAGACAATTACCTAGAGCTGAACTTTATAAATTTATAGCATTTATAGCAGAATTAAAGCTAAAGAGTGTTTTCCAGAAAACAGGTCAAGATCAAGGCGGACATGCAGGGAGAAGTACAGATAGGATGTGGCTAAGGTGGAAAGAGGCAAAGATGGCTGCCTGCAAGCTTCCAGATGAACTGAGCCCAGGCATCCTGCAAAGGCTTTATTTCCTTGAGATTCTCCCGTATCTTTTCAATAACTTCAATAATTGCATAATGTTAGTGGGTGTATGTTTCTTGCAACCAAATGATTCCTGGCTCATTCTTGGTACCGTATTGAGAATTTGAAAACAAATATGTAAACTTTCAGATGGAAAAATGTGACTCATTGAAGAGACAGGGTGACAAGCAAGAAGAACATCTCCTCCCTCCACCCCGACTCCTGCTTTTGCTAACCTTTTCCTTATAAATTATAGGACTCAAGCCCTCTACCAGGAAGACATCAAAATCAGAAGTTTGCCGTTAATGCTCTCCTTCTTTCCTTTTATCTGTTCTCTAACTTACAGGTGTACAATCTTATTTTTCTGGTGTGTAAATACTCATGCATTCATCTTTCTCTTTATTATAATCAATTTCAAAATTTTCTTTTAATTTTTTTTGTCAAATATCAATTTTATACCTAAAAGGGTATAAAACTTCTGTTTTAGAAAATATCTGACTTGCATATTTTGGGACTTATCTTTGGTATCATTCACTCTACTACAATTAATAATGTCACACACATTGTATTTAGAGGGTTCAGAACTCAGGTTGTCTGTCTAAGATATGAGGAAAACTGAGTGAAGCTGATTTATACAGTTCTATGAATCCCTTTTTATTTATCCATCTATCTTTGCAATATTAGTTTGCTAGAAATGCCTAATCAATATCTATGCTCACATACATTGCTTTAAGATAATTTATCTCCTATTAAATGTCTGCTGAAAAACTTAACCCTAGTGGATAGATAAACACCAGGGAACTCTCTATTGGTCATTATAGGGTCTAAGGTAGCAACTTCATTCAAGTTGGGATCGCTCTGGCTCTATTACTCTCTCTCTTTTTGTGTGTAGGCATATCTCTGTGTGTGTCTCTCTCATAGGAATTGGGAATTAATATATTGAGTCAGTTTCTTTTGAATATTGTGCTAGACAATTACCTAGAGCTGAACTTTATAAATTTATAGCATTTATAGCAGAATTAAAGCTAAAGAGTGTTTTCCAGAAAACAGGTCAAGATCAAGGCGGACATGCAGGGAGAAGTACAGATAGGATGTGGCTAAGGTGGAAAGAGGCAAAGATGGCTGCCTGCAAGCTTCCAGATGAACTGAGCCCAGGCATCCTGCAAAGGCTTTATTTCCTTGAGATTCTCCCGTATCTTTTCAATAACTTCAATAATTGCATAATGTTAGTGGGTGTATGTTTCTTGCAACCAAATGATTCCTGGCTCATTCTTGGTACCGTATTGAGAATTTGAAAACAAATATGTAAACTTTCAGATGGAAAAATGTGACTCATTGAAGAGACAGGGTGACAAGCAAGAAGAACATCTCCTCCCTCCACCCCGACTCCTGCTTTTGCTAACCTTTTCCTTATAAATTATAGGACTCAAGCCCTCTACCAGGAAGACATCAAAATCAGAAGTTTGCCGTTAATGCTCTCCTTCTTTCCTTTTATCTGTTCTCTAACTTACAGGTGTACAATCTTATTTTTCTGGTGTGTAAATACTCATGCATTCATCTTTCTCTTTATTATAATCAATTTCAAAAATGTGCCTTGTACATTTATTTACACAAAGGGAAAATAATTTTAAAGCTACTTCCCCTGTTTCATTACTCATTCATATATGTCAGAGAATTTTCCTTTTAACCGTATTCAGAATATTAAGGCACAAAATAAATCTTGAACTGGGAAATTTCAGCTGGTAAGGGAACATAACTTGGGGGCAACTGGGACATGTTTGAAATCACACTGCAGAGATGGCTGGCTGTCTCCTCTGTTTCCGTATTAAAGCTTGCTCTGATTTGAGTATGTCTGTGACAGGGTGTGGAATGTGAATATTTGAGAAGAGACCACCCTGCCTGTTTGGATTAGTGTCTGTATCTATTTTAACAAGTATGGTGCCTGGGAGTTCAGTCATTATGAGTTCAACTCAAGTTTGGGATTCCGCATACATTTCAAGGGTAAAGGGCAAAGTACTTGTAGTCTTTTCTCTATGCTTCGTAAGACTCTTTGAAATATAATATTTTCTCTTAAGTGGACATGTCTTCAAAATGAGCCAGTTACTTGACAGATAGCTTGCATATGCTTATGGAGAAGTACATTCATAACATACAACTATTCAAAAATGCCAGAATTGTTTTCCCAAATTCAACTTTGCATAATTCTGGTAATTAACTCACTGTCAAACTCTGCATAAATTTGAATTGGTTCAGTCTGCAGTTTCCAGGCTTCTAGAGCTTGAATGGAGATCAAACAATAACTCTCAACCTCACTAATGTCAATAACAATATAAGGCCAATTCCAAATTTTTTCCCCTCGCATAATCAATAAAGTCATACAAATTTGTAAACAGTTCTGTCAACTCTCTGGGCATATTTGGCCTCAGACTTGAGGTAGCCTGCAAGGTCACAGGAAAAAAAATGCCTGAGGAATTTTGATTTTCTCTTAAAATCATCCAGACTCAACTTCAACCTGGTATGCTTAGATTTGTTTATTTTAGGATATGATGTCGTAATTTCTTGCTGCTGAATAATGATGTCAAGAAAATTTTATTAGAATTTTTATTCTGAAAGAGAGTGCACAGTACAATTACAGAAATCCAAGTTGGAAAATTAGAGATATGGACTTTATTTCAGGGCAGTTCCTTGACTCGTAAGAAGCCATGCGTTTTATTCTTGAATCTTTCTATTTAAAAATAGGACAATACAATAACAATATCAATTCCCCAAGGAATTGAAATGTTGGGTGATCTGATGAGTGTCATTTTTAACCCAGGGATGTTGTTTTACCTAATGCTACTGCCTTCGTTCATTCAACTTCCTATAACAAAATACCACAGACTGGATGGTTTATAAATAACAGAAATATATTTATCACAGTCCTGGAGGCTGCAACATCCAAGATTAAAGGGCTGGTAGGTTCTCTTTTCAGTGAGAATCCATTTTCTTGTTTATAGATGGCTGTCTTTTCACTGTATCCTCACATTTAAGAAGGGTAAGTGATCTTTCTGGGGCCTCTTTTATAAGGACACTGATCCCATTCACAAGAGGATGACCCTTATGACCTAACCACCTCCTAAATACCATCTCTAAATACCTCCACACTGGTGATTAAGTTTCAACATGTGAATTTTGGAAGGACACATTCAGTTTATAGCAATTATTATTAAATCACTTTCTAACATGATGTCATTAATCTATTTATTTATCTCACCAATTTTTTCTGAGTTTCTACTAGACGGGTTTATTAGAAGTTAATTGCATAATTCTGGTAATTAACTCACTGAACTCTGCATAAATTTGAATTGGTTCAGTCTGCAGTTTCCAGGCTTCTAGAGCTTGAATGGAGATCAAACAATAACTCTCAACCTCACTAATGTCAATAACAATATAAGGCCAATTCCAAATTTTTTCCCCTCGCATAATCAATAAAGTCATACAAATTTGTAAACAGTTCTGTCAACTCTCTGGGCATATTTGGCCTCAGACTTGAGGTAGCCTGCAAGGTCACAGGAAAAAAAATGCCTGAGGAATTTTGATTTTCTCTTAAAATCATCCAGACTCAACTTCAACCTGGTATGCTTAGATTTGTTTATTTTAGGATATGATGTCGTAATTTCTTGCTGCTGAATAATGATGTCAAGAAAATTTTATTAGAATTTTTATTCTGAAAGAGAGTGCACAGTACAATTACAGAAATCCAAGTTGGAAAATTAGAGATATGGACTTTATTTCAGGGCAGTTCCTTGACTCGTAAGAAGCCATGCGTTTTATTCTTGAATCTTTCTATTTAAAAATAGGACAATACAATAACAATATCAATTCCCAAGGAATTGAAATGTTGGGTGATCTGATGAGTGTCATTTTTAACCCAGGGATGTTGTTTTACCTAATGCTACTGCCTTCGTTCATTCAACTTCCTATAACAAAATACCACAGACTGGATGGTTTATAAATAACAGAAATATATTTATCACAGTCCTGGAGGCTGCAACATCCAAGATTAAAGGGCTGGTAGGTTCTCTTTTCAGTGAGAATCCATTTTCTTGTTTATAGATGGCTGTCTTTTCACTGTATCCTCACATTTAAGAAGGGTAAGTGATCTTTCTGGGGCCTCTTTTATAAGGACACTGATCCCATTCACAAGAGGATGACCCTTATGACCTAACCACCTCCTAAATACCATCTCTAAATACCTCCACACTGGTGATTAAGTTTCAACATGTGAATTTTGGAAGGACACATTCAGTTTATAGCAATTATTATTAAATCACTTTCTAACATGATGTCATTAATCTATTTATTTATCTCACCAATTTTTTCTGAGTTTCTACTAGACGTTATATTCTGTGTTTTGAAGAAATTCAGAAGTGAGTAAGATACAGTCTAAAGGGTTTCCCTGGTGGCTCAGTGGTAAAGAGCGCGCCTGCCAATACAGGAGACACGAGTTCCATCCCTGATCAGGGCAGTTCCCACATGCTGTGGAGTAACTAAGCCCGTGAGCCACAACTATGGAGCCTGTGCTCTACAGTCTCGGAGCTGCAACTATGGAGCCCATGGGCCACGACTACTGAAGCCCGTGTGCCCTAGAACCCGAGGTCCACAATAAGAAAAGTCACCACACCAAGAAGCCTGCTCATCTAAAGTAGAGAGTAGACCCCACTCCCTGCAATTAGAGAAAAGCCTGCAGCAGCAGTGAAAACCCAGAAAAGCCAAATAAATAAATAAATATTAAAAAAAAAGATACTGTCTGAAGAGTTTACAGTGGTCAAACAATGTGAAATTACAGTAAAAGGAATAAACAAAAGTATTAAGTGAACCCCAAAGAGTTGTGTATAAGCCATTTTAGAGGAAGGTTATAGGATTGGCAAGGAGAAAAAAAGGAAAGATGAATTGAGGAGTTGATGACATTTGCATTGAGTCTTCAAGGATATCTAGATGAAAACCAGTCCTAGATATCAGCTTGAGCAAAGGAACCCATAAAAATAAGCCTTTGGTGCACTGGAGTGAAGGGTGAGGCAAAAACCCCAAGGTATTGCTGAGACTGGAGACACAGGCAGGGACCTGACAATGAAGGATGACTGATACCATCAAGTCTAACAAAATCCTTCATTCAAGCACCATTCACCAGATTGCGGGAAAATTTAGCCAAAAAATTCATTTAAGAAGGGTAAGTGATCTTTCTGGGGCCTCTTTTATAAGGACACTGATCCCATTCACAAGAGGATGACCCTTATGACCTAACCACCTCCTAAATACCATCTCTAAATACCTCCACACTGGTGATTAAGTTTCAACATGTGAATTTTGGAAGGACACATTCAGTTTATAGCAATTATTATTAAATCACTTTCTAACATGATGTCATTAATCTATTTATTTATCTCACCAATTTTTTCTGAGTTTCTACTAGACGTTATATTCTGTGTTTTGAAGAAATTCAGAAGTGAGTAAGATACAGTCTAAAGGGTTTCCCTGGTGGCTCAGTGGTAAAGAGCTCGCCTGCCAATACAGGAGACACGAGTTCCATCCCTGATCAGGGGAGATCCCACATGCTGTGGAGTAACTAAGCCCGTGAGCCACAACTATGGAGCCTGTGCTCTACAGTCTCGGAGCTGCAACTATGGAGCCCATGGGCCACGACTACTGAAGCCCGTGTGCCCTAGAACCCGAGGTCCACAATAAGAAAAGTCACCACACCAAGAAGCCTGCTCATCTAAAGTAGAGAGTAGACCCCACTCCCTGCAATTAGAGAAAAGCCTGCAGCAGCAGTGAAAACCCAGAAAAGCCAAATAAATAAATAAATATTAAAAAAAAAGATACTGTCTGAAGAGTTTACAGTGGTCAAACAATGTGAAATTACAGTAAAAGGAATAAACAAAAGTATTAAGTGAACCCCAAAGAGTTGTGTATAAGCCATTTTAGAGGAAGGTTATAGGATTGGCAAGGAGAAAAAAAGGAAAGATGAATTGAGGAGTTGATGACATTTGCATTGAGTCTTCAAGGATATCTAGATGAAAACCAGTCCTAGATATCAGCTTGAGCAAAGGAACCCATAAAAATAAGCCTTTGGTGCACTGGAGTGAAGGGTGAGGCAAAAACCCCAAGGTATTGCTGAGACTGGAGACACAGGCAGGGACCTGACAATGAAGGATGACTGATACCATCAAGTCTAACAAAATCCTTCATTCAAGCACCATTCACCAGATTGCGGGATGATTAACCATTTCTTTATCATCTTTTCAGCACCCAGATATAACACAGACCTATCACTGGGGAAATTCTTAGTAAATATTGACTGGTAGATTCTCTAGCTCTTATCTTTTTGTTGCTATAAAAAAAAAAAGAGGCATTTTTTGATGTACATTTATTTATTTTAAGTTTATTTATTTATTAAATCTATCTTAATTAAAGGATAATTGTTTTATAATATTGGTTTGATTTCTGCCATATATTAACATGAATTAGTCATAGGTTTACATATGTCCCATCCATCTTAAAACTCTCTCCCACCTCCCACCCTATCCCATCCTTCTAGGCTGTTACAGAGCCCCAGTCTGAGTTCCCTAAGACATATAGCAAGCTTCCATTAGCTATCTGTTTTACATATGGTAGCGTATGTTTTCATGCTACACTCTCCACTCACCTCACTCTCTCCTTCCTCTCCCTGCCCTTGTCCATATGTCTGTTCTCTAAGTCTGCATCTTCTTTGCTGCTATGTGAGTAGGTCCAACAGTACCATTTTTCTAGATTCCATACATATGCATTAATATACAAGATTTGTTTTTCTAAAAAGAGGCATTTCAAGTTTTAGATAATATCACAGGTTTTGTATGTTAAGTTGCTTCAGTCATTTCTGATTCTGTGAGACACCATGGACTATAGCCCATCAGTTTCCTCTGTCCATGGGGATTCTCCAAGTAAGAATCCTGAAGTGAGTTGCCATGTCCTCCTCCAGGGGATCTTTCTGACCCAGGGATTGAACCCATGTCTCTTACATGTCCAGCACTGGGAGGTGGGTTCTTTACCACTAGCACTACCTGGAAAGCCCACCACAGGTTTTAACTAATCATTTAAAATGGATCAAAATTTTGAGTGTAGAAAATAATGTCAAACTTTTCCTCAGACTGAGTGACTCACTGAGTACATAAAGGGAAAATACTTCAGGCAAAACAAATCAGTTAAATAAGAACAATGAACAACCCTCACTTGACTGAGTGGTACCTAGGTGCTAAGCCCTATGTTACATCTTGACATGCATATTATTTAATATATACAGCAGCCTCATTAAGTAGGTTCTATTATCCCCACAGTGTTCTAACTTGTAGTTATATGTGGTTATAAAAGAATGGTGAGCACACATACATATTTTAGACACATATAACCTAAGTACAATTTTTGAACTTATCTGAGTATCTAATCATGATTTTGCAACATCATTTTGATCTAAGCTCCAAATTGCCTTGTTAGTAAATTTTCTGAGCAAAATTTGTGAGCTGGGCACATCCTTGGCCTAGATCTGTGCTTATAGAGTACTGAATGCATTTTTGTGGGAAAAGAAAAGGAACACAGGCCACATCTTCATTAAATACAGTGCAGGAGGGATAATTAGTATTACAAAAGATGCTATTTACAATCACTTACTCAGTAAAAGAATTTTTCTGCTTGGTATTTGGCATTTCTGTTTCTTTACAAACCATAAAATCACAGCCTTTATTTGTAATTTTCTTTGTATAGTATGCCAAATCAATATAGAAAAATTGAATTAGAGGGGAATAGAAGAAAGAGACTATCATCTATTTAACAAATGTTCAACTGTCAACTGCTTAGTAATAAAATAAAACTGCATAAAGTTGCTTTGGGGACTACATATACTCAAGTAAAAATAAGAAAACAAGAATGATTTTAAAAATTAAATTCATGATGAGCATGAAAATTTCCAGAAAAAATGGCTTTTAGCTGTGTCTATTTTGACTAGAGAATGAAGTCATTTGATAGCTCTATATAAACTCTTTGCCAATCACTAGCTGAGGTGATCCTTAATCATCTCCAAAGGGCAAGGTCCTGGAGAAACAAGATAGCAGACAGTAGGGCACAGTAGTGAATTTCTGGATATAGCTGAGAAAAGTATGTGTGTTTGTGTGTGTGTGTGTGAGAGAGAGAGAGAGAAAGAGAAGGCTATCACCATCACCATGCTTCACAGAGCATCACAGTTGGCAGGGCTGAGCTGATCTGGGTTGGCACATACACCAACATCAATAAATGCGTCAGACAATCTCTACTCTTCAACTGTGCATAGCTACCACCAACATCTAACATTTATTTGCTGCTTACTATATTCCAGGTTTTAAGAATTTGATTTATGCTGTCTCTTCTAATGATCAAATAAAGACCGCTAAGAAAGGCACTCTTTTCATTTCTATTTTATAGATAAGTGAGCTGAAGCAAAGAGGGTGTAGATAAAGTTGAGTGAGGCTGCACAATAAATCTTCATCACAAAATTTCTAGGCCTTTAATATACCAAAGTCTGTGAGACCAAATGCATTCCACTGAACAAGGAATATATTTAAATTTTATTACTTTTCAAATAGTTGACTCAATTTCAGGTTCATAATAACATTATGGATAACAGTTTATAAACACAATTTTCAGTTGAATAGCTTTTTTAAAAAATTAAACTTTTTATCTTAAGATGACTATAGATTCACTTGTAGTTCTAAATACAGTGCAGGATAATTAGTATTACAAAAGATGCTATTTACAATCACTTACTCAGTAAAAGAATTTTTCTGCTTGGTATTTGGCATTTCTGTTTCTTTACAAACCATAAAATCACAGCCTTTATTTGTAATTTTCTTTGTATAGTATGCCAAATCAATATAGAAAAATTGAATTAGAGGGGAATAGAAGAAAGAGACTATCATCTATTTAACAAATGTTCAACTGTCAACTGCTTAGTAATAAAATAAAACTGCATAAAGTTGCTTTGGGGACTACATATACTCAAGTAAAAATAAGAAAACAAGAATGATTTTAAAAATTAAATTCATGATGAGCATGAAAATTTCCAGAAAAAATGGCTTTTAGCTGTGTCTATTTTGACTAGAGAATGAAGTCATTTGATAGCTCTATATAAACTCTTTGCCAATCACTAGCTGAGGTGATCCTTAATCATCTCCAAAGGGCAAGGTCCTGGAGAAACAAGATAGCAGACAGTAGGGCACAGTAGTGAATTTCTGGATATAGCTGAGAAAAGTATGTGTGTTTGTGTGTGTGTGTGTGAGAGAGAGAGAGAGAGAAAGAGAAGGCTATCACCATCACCATGCTTCACAGAGCATCACAGTTGGCAGGGCTGAGCTGATCTGGGTTGGCACATACACCAACATCAATAAATGCGTCAGACAATCTCTACTCTTCAACTGTGCATAGCTACCACCAACATCTAACATTTATTTGCTGCTTACTATATTCCAGGTTTTAAGAATTTGATTTATGCTGTCTCTTCTAATGATCAAATAAAGACCGCTAAGAAAGGCACTCTTTTCATTTCTATTTTATAGATAAGTGAGCTGAAGCAAAGAGGGTGTAGATAAAGTTGAGTGAGGCTGCACAATAAATCTTCATCACAAAATTTCTAGGCCTTTAATATACCAAAGTCTGTGAGACCAAATGCATTCCACTGAACAAGGAATATATTTAAATTTTATTACTTTTCAAATAGTTGACTCAATTTCAGGTTCATAATAACATTATGGATAACAGTTTATAAACACAATTTTCAGTTGAATAGCTTTTTTAAAAAATTAAACTTTTTATCTTAAGATGACTATAGATTCACTTGTAGTTCTAAAACACAATTCAGAGCTATCCAGTTTCCTCTCATGGCAACATTACACAAAACTTGAGTGTAATATCACAACCAGAGGATAGCCTTGATACTGTCATAATATAGAGCATTCTATCACCACCAGATCCCTTCCACTGGCTTTTTACAGCTGGGTTCTTATCCACCCACCACCTGGCAATCATTGTTCAGTTCTCTGTTTCTATAATTTTGCCCAAATGGGTGTTTAGGAAGTGTTTCATTTTCCTTGACCAGAGCCTTTGATATTTACTCTTCTCTTCAAATATCTTCCTTTTGAGGATTTTACTGTAAATTAACATCTCCTTCAGAATAAAAAAGGAAAAGAGCAAAGAAATTCAGTAAGCTTATCAGATTCAGTACTATCAGATTCCCAAAATGGTTGGATGCGATGATAGCTTAAATAATAATATGTTTGGGAAATCTAAAATATTTATTTAGTGATCATCATCCATTGTCACTAAATAATTTAGTGTGGATAATATAAATGGGTCCTTGAGTAGGATGAATTTAAGAGAAATACTCAAAAGTTACTGCACTCAGATCATTCATTAGTAACTTTTAAAGCAAGGAAGTATCGTAGATGACTTAACAATCAACTTTAAAAATGACATGAGCAGAGCCATTTATTTTATCATCATTCAATTGATGAATAAATTGGATGTGAACTTGGTTTTGTGATTAATAATAGGTCACTTGGTTATAAGTTTTGTGCATATATAGACCTTGAGAGAAAAGAGAGTCTTATAACTTGTGTGGTAGTCTTAATGCAATTATTACCATCTGGGCTTTCCATTGATTCCCTTCCATCCTCATTTCTAATACTGTTAGCAGCAATATCCTTGATTCTGTTATTGAGGATCTCTTGGAATAATAGTGGCCTCAGGCTGCACAATAAATCTTCATTTAGGCCTTTAATATACCAAAGTCTGTGAGACCAAATGCATTCCACTGAACAAGGAATATATTTAAATTTTATTACTTTTCAAATAGTTGACTCAATTTCAGGTTCATAATAACATTATGGATAACAGTTTATAAACACAATTTTCAGTTGAATAGCTTTTTTAAAAAATTAAACTTTTTATCTTAAGATGACTATAGATTCACTTGTAGTTCTAAAACACAATTCAGAGCTATCCAGTTTCCTCTCATGGCAACATTACACAAAACTTGAGTGTAATATCACAACCAGAGGATAGCCTTGATACTGTCATAATATAGAGCATTCTATCACCACCAGATCCCTTCCACTGGCTTTTTACAGCTGGGTTCTTATCCACCCACCACCTGGCAATCATTGTTCAGTTCTCTGTT
The DNA here is from genome assembly GCA_022376925.1 of Tragulus kanchil. Lineage (NCBI taxonomy): Eukaryota > Metazoa > Chordata > Mammalia > Artiodactyla > Tragulidae > Tragulus > Tragulus kanchil. Next base: position 216,472,748 of record JAIOJX010000004.1, read on the forward strand.
TCTATAATTTTGCCCAAATGGGTGTTTAGGAAGTGTTTCATTTTCCTTGACCAGAGCCTTTGATATTTACTCTTCTCTTCAAATATCTTCCTTTTGAGGATTTTACTGTAAATTAACATCTCCTTCAGAATAAAAAAGGAAAAGAGCAAAGAAATTCAGTAAGCTTATCAGATTCAGTACTATCAGATTCCCAAAATGGTTGGATGCGATGATAGCTTAAATAATAATATGTTTGGGAAATCTAAAATATTTATTTAGTGATCATCATCCATTGTCACTAAATAATTTAGTGTGGATAATATAAATGGGTCCTTGAGTAGGATGAATTTAAGAGAAATACTCAAAAGTTACTGCACTCAGATCATTCATTAGTAACTTTTAAAGCAAGGAAGTATCGTAGATGACTTAACAATCAACTTTAAAAATGACATGAGCAGAGCCATTTATTTTATCATCATTCAATTGATGAATAAATTGGATGTGAACTTGGTTTTGTGATTAATAATAGGTCACTTGGTTATAAGTTTTGTGCATATATAGACCTTGAGAGAAAAGAGAGTCTTATAACTTGTGTGGTAGTCTTAATGCAATTATTACCATCTGGGCTTTCCATTGATTCCCTTCCATCCTCATTTCTAATACTGTTAGCAGCAATATCCTTGATTCTGTTATTGAGGATCTCTTGGAATAATAGTGGCCTCACAGGAATGATTAATGACTCAAAATCAGAGAATTGGGGGACAGGCTTCCCAGCACCAATTCAAATACTGAATATAATTAGCATATTTCCTTTTCAGAAGCCAGTCACTTTTTATTATAGTTTGTGCTGTAGTTCTTTGACTGAAACTTGTAAGTAATTATTTTACATCCCTTTATTTATTGCAGTAACCTCTAATGCTAAGCATGCTTCTAATTTGGGGAGAAGACTGCCTGTTGCGTGACTTCTTAGGGTCTAGGCTTTTGATGTTGGATAGTTTGTCCTTGGTAATAGTCTAATTATCCCTCTGGAGGAGATGTTTTGTTTTCAAAGGGGATTATTCATGGCTTAAATCGGATACCCAAAAGCTGCCAAGTAATAAAAGAGACGGTTAACATTCTAAATCATCTTGCCTAACTACTAACTAAAAGCAAGAAGTGCTGGTGTTATTCCGGTGACCACAGTATTGCATTCTTCTTGCAAAACTGCATAATTGAAGGGGTGGAGTCTGGTTTACATTCCATCTCAAATGACTTTTATAGCCCTTAGAGAGCTGGAAATGTGCTTCATATTTAACATCTCTTTCCATAGCATATGAGGTTCATCCTTTCTTCACTAAAGTCATTGAAAACTTTAACATTCAGTTTTGCTCAAGTCTCAGTGTAATGAAGATCCCCAGTATTCTTTTATGTTGAAACACATTCCTCTTTTGTTGATCTATTACTTTTATATTCAGTCTTAATGTGCTAACTCAGATCATTCATTAGTAACTTTTAAAGCAAGGAAGTATCGTAGATGACTTAACAATCAACTTTAAAAATGACATGAGCAGAGCCATTTATTTTATCATCATTCAATTGATGAATAAATTGGATGTGAACTTGGTTTTGTGATTAATAATAGGTCACTTGGTTATAAGTTTTGTGCATATATAGACCTTGAGAGAAAAGAGAGTCTTATAACTTGTGTGGTAGTCTTAATGCAATTATTACCATCTGGGCTTTCCATTGATTCCCTTCCATCCTCATTTCTAATACTGTTAGCAGCAATATCCTTGATTCTGTTATTGAGGATCTCTTGGAATAATAGTGGCCTCACAGGAATGATTAATGACTCAAAATCAGAGAATTGGGGGACAGGCTTCCCAGCACCAATTCAAATACTGAATATAATTAGCATATTTCCTTTTCAGAAGCCAGTCACTTTTTATTATAGTTTGTGCTGTAGTTCTTTGACTGAAACTTGTAAGTAATTATTTTACATCCCTTTATTTATTGCAGTAACCTCTAATGCTAAGCATGCTTCTAATTTGGGGAGAAGACTGCCTGTTGCGTGACTTCTTAGGGTCTAGGCTTTTGATGTTGGATAGTTTGTCCTTGGTAATAGTCTAATTATCCCTCTGGAGGAGATGTTTTGTTTTCAAAGGGGATTATTCATGGCTTAAATCGGATACCCAAAAGCTGCCAAGTAATAAAAGAGACGGTTAACATTCTAAATCATCTTGCCTAACTACTAACTAAAAGCAAGAAGTGCTGGTGTTATTCCGGTGACCACAGTATTGCATTCTTCTTGCAAAACTGCATAATTGAAGGGGTGGAGTCTGGTTTACATTCCATCTCAAATGACTTTTATAGCCCTTAGAGAGCTGGAAATGTGCTTCATATTTAACATCTCTTTCCATAGCATATGAGGTTCATCCTTTCTTCACTAAAGTCATTGAAAACTTTAACATTCAGTTTTGCTCAAGTCTCAGTGTAATGAAGATCCCCAGTATTCTTTTTATGTTGAAACACATTCCTCTTTTGTTGATCTATTACTTTTATATTCAGTCTTAATGTGCTAAGTGATTTAGTTCCAACTTTATTTCTTAATAAGCAATGAATAACATTTCATCAGTAAGCAAATGCATAGCCAACATCTGCTTCGGTGAACTGGAAGTTTCCCAGCTTGAGGGAAACATTTCTCCTCACTATTCTGCACTTAGCCTGGAAGAACATTCTCAGTGCCAGGAGGCAGTTTCATCCCTTTTCTCTCCCTTCCTCCACTGAACGTTAACATAAGGTGGGAACAAAAGAAAAATCAAACAGTAAACTCAAAAGGACTGGAAGTAAGGCTTGGATCCAAAAAAATCTGACTCAGGGAAAGCAAATGAATAGGTAGAGCAAAAGAATGAGGAATTAAAAAGGAATAACGAATATGACCAAGTCCTCTAGACAGTCTGTCATGAAACTGTGCCTGAAAGTGCTGCCAGGGTCTCTAATGCTGTTACCTAAACCATTCTATATGCATGCCTAGCTTGTTCTCCAAAGAAACATTTTCATACGTACCTTAATGATGTTTCTGGGTCTCACTTATTTCCCTGTTCTCATTCAAACTCAGAGTCTACTGACACCATTGAAGGTTAGTTATTCTTTTCTTTCTCCAGGTGAAATGAAGAATAATAACCACAGTTTATGATATAATAGTTCTTTTGGGCCTAGAACAGTGACTAGGTTACTTCTCAAATAGCTTTTCAATAGTGCCATTTCCTCCTCTAGGAATAGAAGTGCCATTTCCTGACCCAGGGATAGAATCTGAGTCTTCTCTATCTCCCAAATTGTCGGTAAATTCTTTACTGCTGAGACATTGGGGAAACTCACTTTTCAATCAGGGTATACTATTTTCAAATATAATATTGCTAGATTTTATGGGCTGGGTCTCTGTACAGATAACATAACTACCATTAAGCAGCAAATTATAATGCAAAATTTTGAGTTAGGAAATGGCAACTCACTCCAGTTCTCCTGCCTGGAAAATCCAATGGATTGAGGAACCGTGTGGGCTGCAGTATCTTGATAGCACAGCAAACAATCAGACACGACTGAGTAAGCACATAATGTAAAATTAATATGACTTCCAATCTTAGTCAAACACAGATAAAAATCCTTAACGCATTGTACCATTTTCCCCTTTAGCAATATCTTTTTATCCCCTTTATTTATAAAATGTAGGAAAGTTCTTTCTTACGGTTATATTTTGAAATAGCTTCAGTATCTCTATCCAAATAAATATTTAATAATTCTAAACTTATTTTTATTACAATTTCCCCTCTTTTTAGAGCCTATTTGCCTTGCTTTTACTTTGTTTTGATTCATTTTTCATTGCCCTTTTACCTTCTAAAACTACTTTCAAAAACAAACTTTCTGTTTTAATTGTATGTCTTAATGGAATCTTAGCTGACTGTTGTTTCTTTCAGGCCCCTATGCAGTCAACATTCACTGAGTTCTAAAAACAAAGTCACTTTCCACTTTTAAATTAATATTTCATTCAAGTCTTGGAAGTTTTTCTTAAGTAGGTAATCATCGATTCTTAGACAAAAAGGGAAAAATCAAGTTGAAAATATGTGTCTACAGGTTTTCTTTTTTAAACTTTTATACAATGTAATAATTCTTTTTAGTCTTATAAGTTGCAATAAAATTAACCTTTCCCCACACAATCAGTTGCTTCATATTGGAAAAATCTCATGCATCAGGCATGTGGCTGTTAGGAATCCACCCAATTGCTGTGGCCAAGATTGAGTGTGGCTTCAGGAATAGTTGACAGAGGCTCCGAGAAATGAACAGGATAGATTTAATGTCCAGCTCCAAGGAGTTAACTCAAGATCCAAATGTCCTATTATCTACCAAATGTATGAAGGTACTTGTAATAAAATGTATAATTGCAAATTATTTTCCTTTTCTTTTGTAATAGTACTTTTTCAAATATAATATTGCTAGATTTTATGGGCTGGGTCTCTGTACAGATAACATAACTACCATTAAGCAGCAAATTATAATGCAAAATTTTGAGTTAGGAAATGGCAACTCACTCCAGTTCTCCTGCCTGGAAAATCCAATGGATTGAGGAACCGTGTGGGCTGCAGTATCTTGATAGCACAGCAAACAATCAGACACGACTGAGTAAGCACATAATGTAAAATTAATATGACTTCCAATCTTAGTCAAACACAGATAAAAATCCTTAACGCATTGTACCATTTTCCCCTTTAGCAATATCTTTTTATCCCCTTTATTTATAAAATGTAGGAAAGTTCTTTCTTACGGTTATATTTTGAAATAGCTTCAGTATCTCTATCCAAATAAATATTTAATAATTCTAAACTTATTTTTATTAAAATTTTCCCCCTCTTTTTAGAGCCTATTTGCCTTGCTTTTACTTTGTTTTGATTCATTTTTCATTGCCCTTTTACCTTCTAAAACTACTTTCAAAAACAAACTTTCTGTTTTAATTGTATGTCTTAATGGAATCTTAGCTGACTGTTGTTTCTTTCAGGCCCCTATGCAGTCAACATTCACTGAGTTCTAAAAACAAAGTCACTTTCCACTTTTAAATTAATATTTCATTCAAGTCTTGGAAGTTTTTCTTAAGTAGGTAATCATCGATTCTTAGACAAAAAGGGAAAAATCAAGTTGAAAATATGTGTCTACAGGTTTTCTTTTTTAAACTTTTATACAATGTAATAATTCTTTTTAGTCTTATAAGTTGCAATAAAATTAACCTTTCCCCACACAATCAGTTGCTTCATATTGGAAAAATCTCATGCATCAGGCATGTGGCTGTTAGGAATCCACCCAATTGCTGTGGCCAAGATTGAGTGTGGCTTCAGGAATAGTTGACAGAGGCTCCGAGAAATGAACAGGATAGATTTAATGTCCAGCTCCAAGGAGTTAACTCAAGATCCAAATGTCCTATTATCTACCAAATGTATGAAGGTACTTGTAATAAAAATGTATAATTGCAAATTATTTTCCTTTTCTTTTGTAATAGTACTTTATAATAATAATGATAAAAATTGCTATAATTACTGAACAGTTTGGTGTAATAGAAAAGGGTTTAGAACCACACAAACTTGGGTTTAAAACCCAGCTCCACCATTGTGCAACCTTGGACAAGTGACTTGGCCTCTTTAAATTTCAGTGTTTTTATCTGTAATACAGGAAAGAATGCCACCTACATATTGTGAGAATATAATTATATTTTTTCTATCTAACTAATTGACATATAATATAAGTATTATATCTACATGTAATATTAGCTCAAAAATATTGGTTTACCTATTTTCAAAATCCTTTCTACAAAATTATAATCAAAAATTATAATCAAAATTATAATCATCTACTAAATGTTTTAAGACATAAACACAGTGACAATGATTTAATAATATCAAATCAAAGTTTGAGAACTAGATAACTTTAAAAACAACTGATTCAAAGTTTCCCCCAGTTTTATGAGCAATAGAAATTGCCATTTTTGTCTTTAAAACTTGAGATTATCCTAAAGGCAAACATCTGAGAGATTTCTGTCAGCTTAGATATTATAAAGAAGACAACTCTTGAGGAAGGTATTGTGTGCTCTGTAAGGTTTATATCTAGTTGAACATTTCTACTCACCCAGTTCCTATGAGAGGCAAAGAAATCTAGGTCTCAGAGTTTGTGACAGCCAATTGGTAGTGCCACTGAGAAGTAAAAACTGGTGTGCTTCTCAGTTGAATGCACTTTCCTTGAGGAGTTATTTTGAGTCAAGCAAAACCTACAAGAACATGAAAACAATGTGTTTTTCAATTCTTAGACAAAAGGAAAAATCAAGTTGAAAATATGTGTCTACAGGTTTTCTTTTAAACTTTTATACAATGTAATAATTCTTTTTAGTCTTATAAGTTGCAATAAAATTAACCTTTCCCCACACAATCAGTTGCTTCATATTGGAAAAATCTCATGCATCAGGCATGTGGCTGTTAGGAATCCACCCAATTGCTGTGGCCAAGATTGAGTGTGGCTTCAGGAATAGTTGACAGAGGCTCCGAGAAATGAACAGGATAGATTTAATGTCCAGCTCCAAGGAGTTAACTCAAGATCCAAATGTCCTATTATCTACCAAATGTATGAAGGTACTTGTAATAAAAATGTATAATTGCAAATTATTTTCCTTTTCTTTTGTAATAGTACTTTATAATAATAATGAAAAAAATTGCTATAATTACTGAACAGTTTGGTGTAATAGAAAAGGGTTTAGAACCACACAAACTTGGGTTTAAAACCCAGCTCCACCATTGTGCAACCTTGGACAAGTGACTTGGCCTCTTTAAATTTCAGTGTTTTTATCTGTAATACAGGAAAGAATGCCACCTACATATTGTGAGAATATAATTATATTTTTTCTATCTAACTAATTGACATATAATATAAGTATTATATCTACATGTAATATTAGCTCAAAAATATTGGTTTACCTATTTTCAAAATCCTTTCTACAAAATTATAATCAAAAATTATAATCAAAATTATAATCATCTACTAAATGTTTTAAGACATAAACACAGTGACAATGATTTAATAATATCAAATCAAAGTTTGAGAACTAGATAACTTTAAAAACAACTGATTCAAAGTTTCCCCCAGTTTTATGAGCAATAGAAATTGCCATTTTTGTCTTTAAAACTTGAGATTATCCTAAAGGCAAACATCTGAGAGATTTCTGTCAGCTTAGATATTATAAAGAAGACAACTCTTGAGGAAGGTATTGTGTGCTCTGTAAGGTTTATATCTAGTTGAACATTTCTACTCACCCAGTTCCTATGAGAGGCAAAGAAATCTAGGTCTCAGAGTTTGTGACAGCCAATTGGTAGTGCCACTGAGAAGTAAAAACTGGTGTGCTTCTCAGTTGAATGCACTTTCCTTGAGGAGTTATTTTGAGTCAAGCAAAAACCTACAAGAACATGAAAACAATGTGTTTTTTTCTCCCTCTGACCTCAATAATAACTGGTTAAGGATTTAGAATGCTTTGGAGCAAATTCTCAAAGCAGCTGCAGGTCCTCAGTGTTCCAGAATAGATATTTTAAGTTCTTCATGCAAAAATTCCTGAAAAAGACTTTTGCACAGTAACTTAAAAGGCTTCCAGATCTCTTGTCATGAAGCACCTTTGGAGGCATCAAATGCAAGTTCCTCTCTGTTGAGGTGGCAGGAGAGGGAATACAGAACTCCAGAATGGACATCAAAAAACTTCTTGATCCTAGTTCTAATTCAGGTTTATCTTTTATGTGGTATGAGGTAAGCTATAGATATCTCTGAATTTGAAGTTATTTTTGACTCTTTCTTTTACACACTACATATCTAGTTCAACAGAAAAACTTGATGAGGTTATCTTTAAAATATATCCAGAATCTGACCATGCTCACCATTCACTCTGTTGCCTCCTTTATTTAAGCCATCATGACTTCTTCTCTGGACAGTTAAGGAGGTCTCCTAATGCGTCTGTCTGCTTCTACCATTTTCTTCTCCATACATTACTGAGAATAATCTAAGAGTTTGTCAGCCAGACTTCCATAATAGATCTATATCTTGTTTAACAACCAAAAGTTATAATATAAGAAAGCTTTTGATTAATTTTATTGGAAAATTATGATGAATTTCATCCCAATCCAGAATACCCAGAAATGTTTACAGATAGAAAAATCTTTTAGAGCAATAGAAATTGCCATTTTTGTCTTTAAAACTTGAGATTATCCTAAAGGCAAACATCTGAGAGATTTCTGTCAGCTTAGATATTATAAAGAAGACAACTCTTGAGGAAGGTATTGTGTGCTCTGTAAGGTTTATATCTAGTTGAACATTTCTACTCACCCAGTTCCTATGAGAGGCAAAGAAATCTAGGTCTCAGAGTTTGTGACAGCCAATTGGTAGTGCCACTGAGAAGTAAAAACTGGTGTGCTTCTCAGTTGAATGCACTTTCCTTGAGGAGTTATTTTGAGTCAAGCAAAAACCTACAAGAACATGAAAACAATGTGTTTTTTTCTCCCTCTGACCTCAATAATAACTGGTTAAGGATTTAGAATGCTTTGGAGCAAATTCTCAAAGCAGCTGCAGGTCCTCAGTGTTCCAGAATAGATATTTTAAGTTCTTCATGCAAAAATTCCTGAAAAAGACTTTTGCACAGTAACTTAAAAGGCTTCCAGATCTCTTGTCATGAAGCACCTTTGGAGGCATCAAATGCAAGTTCCTCTCTGTTGAGGTGGCAGGAGAGGGAATACAGAACTCCAGAATGGACATCAAAAAACTTCTTGATCCTAGTTCTAATTCAGGTTTATCTTTTATGTGGTATGAGGTAAGCTATAGATATCTCTGAATTTGAAGTTATTTTTGACTCTTTCTTTTACACACTACATATCTAGTTCAACAGAAAAACTTGATGAGGTTATCTTTAAAATATATCCAGAATCTGACCATGCTCACCATTCACTCTGTTGCCTCCTTTATTTAAGCCATCATGACTTCTTCTCTGGACAGTTAAGGAGGTCTCCTAATGCGTCTGTCTGCTTCTACCATTTTCTTCTCCATACATTACTGAGAATAATCTAAGAGTTTGTCAGCCAGACTTCCATAATAGATCTATATCTTGTTTAACAACCAAAAGTTATAATATAAGAAAGCTTTTTGATTAATTTTATTGGAAAATTATGATGAATTTCATCCCAATCCAGAATACCCCAGAAATGTTTACAGATAGAAAAATCTTTTAATTGAGCAATCAAAATATTCTTCAATTGTTTTGCCATTATGTAAGCAATTAATATGAAATTCAAGATAAATAAAATAGTTCTTCATAAAAATAATGACATGAAGATTTACTATACTCATCACAGCAGGAAAAAACATGATAAGCATTAGTTGGTGGTGGAGTGTTAAAGGTTGTTGTTCTTTGTAAGATACATTTTTCCATCTTAACAATTTTCTTTATTAATGTTTTTAACAATTTGGAGGGTCATGCTTATCTAGCACTCAAAGTGCACTTAAAATCTAATGTTTATAGCATAGAAACTTCCCTAGTGGCCCAGTGGTTAAGAATCTGCCTTCCGGGGCTTCCCCTGGTGGTCCAGTGGGTAGGGACGCCGCCTTGCAGTACAAGGGGTGAAGGGGCGCCGGTTTGATCCCTGGCTTGGGAAGATCCCACGTGCCACGGAGCAGCTGGCCCGATGTGTCCAATTGCCGGGCCGGAGCTCTGGAGTGCATGCGCCCAGAGCTGGCGCTCTGCAACGACAAATGCCACCGTGATGGGAGGCCCACAGGAGTCAGGGAACAAAGATGGACGAAAGTGGAGAAATGAAAGACCAACAGAAGTGGCCCGCCCGCTCTCCTCCCTCCCCAACCCGACCCCTGCCCAAAATAAATTAATAAATAAATCTTAAAACAAAACAAAACAAACAAAAAAGGAATCTGCCTTCCGATTCAGGGCACATGGGTTCAAACCCTGATCAGGGAACTAAAGATCCCACATGTTGTGTGGTAACTAAACCCATCCATCAGAACTACTTAGTGCCTGTGCTCCGGGCCCATGTGCCAACAGCAGGAGCCCACAGGTGCCAAAGATAGAGAAAGCCTACAAGCCACAGAGAGGAGCCCACCTGCCACAATGAAGACCCAGCACAGCCAAAAAATAAATAATCTACAGAATAATCTAAGAGTTTGTCAGCCAGACTTCCATAATAGATCTATATCTTGTTTAACAACCAAAAGTTATAATATAAGAAAGCTTTTGATTAATTTTATTGGAAAATTATGATGAATTTCATCCCAATCCAGAATACCCCAGAAATGTTTACAGATAGAAAAATCTTTTAATTGAGCAATCAAAATATTCTTCAATTGTTTTGCCATTATGTAAGCAATTAATATGAAATTCAAGATAAATAAAATAGTTCTTCATAAAAATAATGACATGAAGATTTACTATACTCATCACAGCAGGAAAAAACATGATAAGCATTAGTTGGTGGTGGAGTGTTAAAGGTTGTTGTTCTTTGTAAGATACATTTTTCCATCTTAACAATTTTCTTTATTAATGTTTTTAACAATTTGGAGGGTCATGCTTATCTAGCACTCAAAGTGCACTTAAAATCTAATGTTTATAGCATAGAAACTTCCCTAGTGGCCCAGTGGTTAAGAATCTGCCTTCCGGGGCTTCCCCTGGTGGTCCAGTGGGTAGGGACGCCGCCTTGCAGTACAAGGGGTGAAGGGGCGCCGGTTTGATCCCTGGCTTGGGAAGATCCCACGTGCCACGGAGCAGCTGGCCCGATGTGTCCAATTGCCGGGCCGGAGCTCTGGAGTGCATGCGCCCAGAGCTGGCGCTCTGCAACGACAAATGCCACCGTGATGGGAGGCCCACAGGAGTCAGGGAACAAAGATGGACGAAAGTGGAGAAATGAAAGACCAACAGAAGTGGCCCGCCCGCTCTCCTCCCTCCCCAACCCGACCCCTGCCCAAAATAAATTAATAAATAAATCTTAAAACAAAACAAAACAAACAAAAAAGGAATCTGCCTTCCGATTCAGGGCACATGGGTTCAAACCCTGATCAGGGAACTAAAGATCCCACATGTTGTGTGGTAACTAAACCCATCCATCAGAACTACTTAGTGCCTGTGCTCCGGAGCCCATGTGCCAACAGCAGGAGCCCACAGGTGCCAAAGATAGAGAAAGCCTACAAGCCACAGAGAGGAGCCCACCTGCCACAATGAAGACCCAGCACAGCCAAAAAATAAATAATCTACAGAATATAAAGATATCTTTCATCAAAATAATAGCTATAGATGCAAGCACTTGGAAAGATAATAAAGTTTACTTAGTACATAGAATAAAAAGTCACCAAAAGTACAACTTCTTTATCTTTTTGACCAGACATACTTAGACAAAATACTTTTAGTTTATTCAGGCATGACGTACACATCAAATTTATTCTATCTGATATTTGATGACTTATAAATGAGTCACATATAAAAGCCTGCTTTTATAAAAACTGCAAAGTGAAAATATCATTTTTATGCTCATTTGCTTTTTATGCTTTAGGAAATAAAGGTCACTGCATCAAAGTAGAGTTGTTTGGAAAGTGTCAGTGACTTTTCAAGAGCAGTTATGGCAAAGAGTTCGTAACTGAATAGGCATTGTGTGGTAAATCTGTGTTTACTAGTGTTTCTATAAAGGTGTGTAATTCCTTGTATGTCACTTTTGGCTTGTATAATCAAAACCATAGGGAATCCGTAGAACCTAACATGAACATATTTCATGATCAATTAATAAAAGATGCATTTTTAAAGTATAGGTTAATACTAAATAGTCAAAAAAAAAAATCCCATGTATGCCAAAGAAGGGGCTAAAATAAATGATGACTTAGAGGCAAAAGAAAAGACAAAGAAACCCTTGGAAGAGTTGCAGGTGGGAGGGTGGGAGTGGACAGATACATAAACTCTATGGTAACTTTATGAGTGCTACAATACACTCATGCATTGATACACTTATACATTCATACACTCATACAAATACAGAAAGCTTTGGAAACAGAGATGAGGGAGACACTGATTCTGTCTGGGATACTTTAGGGCAACACAGAAGGTGTAACATCTAAAGTAAACCTAGAAAGATTAGATGCTTAAAGGTAGAGATGGAGGTAGGATTGTGGGCAATGCAGGCAGAAAGTATTTACAATAGAATGGAATCATTGAGAAGAATTTTTTCTCCAAAGTGTAGCGTCTCTTCATTCATAAGCTTTCATTGATATTTATTATGCTTTGTTTCACACTGAGTGAAGCTGACAAAAAGATTTAATTAGAGAAAAAAGAATCACAATATCTAAAGCTATTGTGGGAATATAATTTACTGTTGGCATTTTCTATTGTGTGGATATGTCAGTCACTCAATTGTGTCTGACCATATTTATCAGGCCCAATAGAATAAAAAGTCACCAAAAGTACAACTTCTTTATCTTTATGACCAGACATACTTAGACAAAATACTTTTAGTTTATTCAGGCATGACGTACACATCAAATTTATTCTATCTGATATTTGATGACTTATAAATGAGTCACATATAAAAGCCTGCTTTTATAAAAACTGCAAAGTGAAAATCTCATTTTATGCTCATTTGCTTTTTATGCTTTAGGAAATAAAGGTCACTGCATCAAAGTAGAGTTGTTTGGAAAGTGTCAGTGACTTTTCAAGAGCAGTTATGGCAAAGAGTTCGTAACTGAATAGGCATTGTGTGGTAAATCTGTGTTTACTAGTGTTTCTATAAAGGTGTGTAATTCCTTGTATGTCACTTTTGGCTTGTATAATCAAAACCATAGGGAATCCGTAGAACCTAACATGAACATATTTCATGATCAATTAATAAAAGATGCATTTTTAAAGTATAGGTTAATACTAAATAGTCAAAAAAAAAAATCCCATGTATGCCAAAGAAGGGCTAAAATAAATGATGACTTAGAGGCAAAAGAAAAGACAAAGAAACCCTTGGAAGAGTTGCAGGTGGGAGGGTGGGAGTGGACAGATACATAAACTCTATGGTAACTTTATGAGTGCTACAATACACTCATGCATTGATACACTTATACATTCATACACTCATACAAATACAGAAAGCTTTGGAAACAGAGATGAGGGAGACACTGATTCTGTCTGGGATACTTTAGGGCAACACAGAAGGTGTAACATCTAAAGTAAACCTAGAAAGATTAGATGCTTAAAGGTAGAGATGGAGGTAGGATTGTGGGCAATGCAGGCAGAAAGTATTTACAATAGAATGGAATCATTGAGAAGAATTTTTTCTCCAAAGTGTAGCGTCTCTTCATTCATAAGCTTTCATTGATATTTATTATGCTTTGTTTCACACTGAGTGAAGCTGACAAAAAGATTTAATTAGAGAAAAAAGAATCACAATATCTAAAGCTATTGTGGGAATATAATTTACTGTTGGCATTTTCTATTGTGTGGATATGTCAGTCACTCAATTGTGTCTGACTCTTTGCGACTCCATGGTCTATAGCCCATCAGGTTCCTCTGTCCGTGGGATTCTCTAGGCAAGAATACTGGAGTGAGTTTTCATTTCCTTTTCATTTCCTTTTCCAAGAATCTTCACCACCAGAGGTCAAACCCAGGTCTCCTGCATTGCAGGCAGATTCTTTACCATCTGAGCCATCAAGGAAGCTTGGGATTTTCTATTGTTGCAAAACAATTCACTCCAAAGTTAAGCAACAACTATTTTATTATGCTTGTGAACGATGTAAGTCAGGAATTTGAACAAAGACTAATAGGGAGGGGTTAATTCAGCTTTATGAAAGTAGGTACTCACCTGGGAAGATTGGAACAGCTGTGGGTGCCTTAAATAGCTGGGAGTTGGAGTCATCTGGAGGTTCTTTCATTCACATCTGTACCATCTGGGTAGAGGTGGTTTTAAAGCTAGGTTCAGCCAGAGCCCCTACACAGTTGGCCTGTCATTTTTATGCCTACCTGGTCGGTTGATCCACAGATATGGATGGAACCTGGGGACATGGAGGGCCACTTTACTACCCATTTTATATAAGGGACTTGAACATCCATGGATTTGGGAATCATGCGGGTTCCTGGAACCCAATTCCCTTGCAGATACTGAGCAGGACTGTACGTGAATTCTCTAGGTTGTGTGGGCTTCTTTCTCACAGTAGAAAGGCTGGTTACTAGAAGGAAGGCCTCAGAGGAAAAGGCCCAAAAACAAGCCTCCCAAGAAACTGGATGGAAGCTGCCTAGTCTTTACTGAATTAGCCTCAAAAGTCACAGAATGTCACTTTGTTCATATTCTATTGATTCACATAGTCTTAATGGAAAGAAAAAGAATCTTAAACCTCATCTCTTCATACAAGAGTGTCAAAGAATGAGTAGCACTTTATCTAAATTCCCACATCCGACACATTACAAAACACTGAACAATCACACTATAGAATTTTCTATGTAGGTTATAATGGAAGAAATTGCTTTCTTTTATAACTGTCAGGTAAAATTTTTCTCCTTGTGCACAATTGGTATATTTTTCCTTATAGCAATAGAAATCAGATACATGACTGTATTTCCCTTAAGTTTGTGATCTTTAAGCATTTTATGTTGTTATTTAAAATACTTCACAAAGAAAACAAAGTAAATCTAAAACCTAGGTGACTCTCGTTTTAGTTCCACATGTATATGGACTAAGGGCAAGAGTTGAAGATGTGAAAATACTCAGGGGGGCCAGATCAGAAAAGCCATGTACGTTCTGCTAAAGACTGCACCACTTTGTTACTGTTCAGTCATGTTCAACTCTGTGACCCCATGGGCTGTAGCACACCAGGCTTCCCTGTCTTTCACTATCTCCTGAAGTTTGTGCAAACTCATATCCATTGAGTCAGCGATGCCATCCAAACATCTCATCCTCTGTTACCCCTTCTCCTGCCCTCAATCTTTCCCAGCATTAGGGTCATTTCCAATGAGTCAGCTCTTTGCATCAGTGTTGGAACTTCAGCTTCGGCATCAGTTCTTCCAATAATATTCAGGGCTGATTTCCTTTAGAACTGACTGGTTTTATCCTTGATATCCAAGGGATTTTCAAGCATCTTCTCCAGCACCACAATTTGAAAGTATCAGTTCTTCAGTGCTCAGCCTTCCTTGCAGTCCAACCCTTACATCTGTACATGACTCCTGGAAAAACTATAACTTTGACTATATGTACCTTTGTTGGCAAAGTGATGTCTCTGCTTTTTAATACACTGTCTAGGTTTGTCATAACTTTTTTTCCAAGGAGAACATCCATGGATTTGGGAATCATGCGGGTTCCTGGAACCCAATTCCCTTGCAGATACTGAGCAGGACTGTACGTGAATTCTCTAGGTTGTGTGGGCTTCTTTCTCACAGTAGAAAGGCTGGTTACTAGAAGGAAGGCCTCAGAGGAAAAGGCCCAAAAACAAGCCTCCCAAGAAACTGGATGGAAGCTGCCTAGTCTTTACTGAATTAGCCTCAAAAGTCACAGAATGTCACTTTGTTCATATTCTATTGATTCACATAGTCTTAATGGAAAGAAAAGAATGTTAAACCTCATCTCTTCATACAAGAGTGTCAAAGAATGAGTAGCACTTTATCTAAATTCCCACATCCGACACATTACAAAACACTGAACAATCACACTATAGAATTTTCTATGTAGGTTATAATGGAAGAAATTGCTTTCTTTTATAACTGTCAGGTAAAATTTTTCTCCTTGTGCACAATTGGTATATTTTTCCTTATAGCAATAGAAATCAGATACATGACTGTATTTCCCTTAAGTTTGTGATCTTTAAGCATTTTATGTTGTTATTTAAAATACTTCACAAAGAAAACAAAGTAAATCTAAAACCTAGGTGACTCTCGTTTTAGTTCCACATGTATATGGACTAAGGGCAAGAGTTGAAGATGTGAAAATACTCAGGGGGGCCAGATCAGAAAAGCCATGTACGTTCTGCTAAAGACTGCACCACTTTGTTACTGTTCAGTCATGTTCAACTCTGTGACCCCATGGGCTGTAGCACACCAGGCTTCCCTGTCTTTCACTATCTCCTGAAGTTTGTGCAAACTCATATCCATTGAGTCAGCGATGCCATCCAAACATCTCATCCTCTGTTACCCCTTCTCCTGCCCTCAATCTTTCCCAGCATTAGGGTCATTTCCAATGAGTCAGCTCTTTGCATCAGTGTTGGAACTTCAGCTTCGGCATCAGTTCTTCCAATAATATTCAGGGCTGATTTCCTTTAGAACTGACTGGTTTTATCCTTGATATCCAAGGGATTTTCAAGCATCTTCTCCAGCACCACAATTTGAAAGTATCAGTTCTTCAGTGCTCAGCCTTCCTTGCAGTCCAACCCTTACATCTGTACATGACTCCTGGAAAAACTATAACTTTGACTATATGTACCTTTGTTGGCAAAGTGATGTCTCTGCTTTTTAATACACTGTCTAGGTTTGTCATAACTTTTTTTCCAAGGAGAAAGCCTGTTTCCTCACTACTTTATGTTATCTAGTTTAATCTGGTATATCTACACTGTTTATGTTCATATGATACAGAATTTAAATCTAAATTTTGTAAAGAAAATGATTAGGATAAATAACTCTTTGTTTTTTTTTTACTTTAAAGTTCAAGAGCAGCGTGATGGATATGACTACGTATTTTAAATCTATCTTTCATTTAAACATTGTAGCTTAAACAAAATAATTTTACAAAATTTGCTTTTTAGGTAAACTATAGTAGTGCTTCTGGAAATGTCTATTGTGACAAAGGACCCTTTTTATTTTTTATTTTCAATCTGTTATTCACCAATGTTTTGGAAAATATAATTACAAGTAATTATAAGAAAATGAAATGAGAAAAACCATACAAAATACAAGCCAAATTTTTGTTATTAGATTTAACAGGTATAAGATTGTTTTTTCAAGTTTCTATAAAGTTTCTAAGTATTAACTTTCAATTTTTGTACTTCAAGTGGCAACAGTTATTAGACCACCATTTATCTACAGACCGAATTTGAAAAACAGTGACCTAGAAGATTATATTTATGTGGATAGATTATTTTTCATGCCTTGATCTCTCATGCAAATCACAGTCACTAGTCTAACTTGGGAGGCCCCCTAAGTCACGTCTCCCAGTTTGGCTTTTCTCAAACATTGCAAACAACTTTCTTCAGGTGATTTATGCAGAAGGGTCCACTCACTCCAAATTATCTGGGGAACTATTAGTACCTTGCCCATTGTTCAGCCTCAATTGTGACAGAGCAAGTCCTCTGGTGATCCATCCCGTTCCCCTTCCCCCATTTAATATTCAGGGTTTGATTTCCTTTAGAACTGACTTGGTTTTATCCTTGATATCCAAGGGATTTTCAAGCATCTTCTCCAGCACCACAATTTGAAAGTATCAGTTCTTCAGTGCTCAGCCTTCCTTGCAGTCCAACCCTTACATCTGTACATGACTCCTGGAAAAACTATAACTTTGACTATATGTACCTTTGTTGGCAAAGTGATGTCTCTGCTTTTTAATACACTGTCTAGGTTTGTCATAACTTTTTTTCCAAGGAGAAAGCCTGTTTCCTCACTACTTTATGTTATCTAGTTTAATCTGGTATATCTACACTGTTTATGTTCATATGATACAGAATTTAAATCTAAATTTTGTAAAGAAAATGATTAGGATAAATAACTCTTTGTTTTTTTTTTACTTTAAAGTTCAAGAGCAGCGTGATGGATATGACTACGTATTTTAAATCTATCTTTCATTTAAACATTGTAGCTTAAACAAAATAATTTTACAAAATTTGCTTTTTAGGTAAACTATAGTAGTGCTTCTGGAAATGTCTATTGTGACAAAGGACCCTTTTTTATTTTTATTTTCTATCTGTTATTCACCAATGTTTTGGAAAATATAATTACAAGTAATTATAAGAAAATGAAATGAGAAAAACCATACAAAATACAAGCCAAATTTTTGTTATTAGATTTAACAGGTATAAGATTGTTTTTTCAAGTTTCTATAAAGTTTCTAAGTATTAACTTTCAATTTTTGTACTTCAAGTGGCAACAGTTATTAGACCACCATTTATCTACAGACCGAATTTGAAAAACAGTGACCTAGAAGATTATATTTATGTGGATAGATTATTTTTCATGCCTTGATCTCTCATGCAAATCACAGTCACTAGTCTAACTTGGGAGGCCCCCTAAGTCACGTCTCCCAGTTTGGCTTTTCTCAAACATTGCAAACAACTTTCTTCAGGTGATTTATGCAGAAGGGTCCACTCACTCCAAATTATCTGGGGAACTATTAGTACCTTGCCCATTGTTCAGCCTCAATTGTGACAGAGCAAGTCCTCTGGTGATTAAGCAATAGTGTATACATAATATGCTCATAACTTATAGGCATTTAAGTCCATCACACAGAGTTTCTGATGCTATTGAAAGGTAGAGAATGGATCTATTTGGATGTCGTCAGTGTATTGAATGTAAAAATATGGCTGTGTGTTGATGCTGTGAATTTGCTTGGCAAAAGAGTAAAATATCTAAAAATATCTTGTATCTCCAGAAAATGTGGGTAGATTAAGAATTTTTCTTTGCATAGCTCGGTTGAATTTTTACTAGACTTTTGTGGTAAACTATATTCTACATGAGTACTTTCTAAGCTCCTTTTCCAAAAATGAGAAAAGAATGCAGTTTTAATTTAATATCAGAAGAATTTTCCAATCTTGGTGTCTCATGATGTTTGTTAACATCAGTCTGGCATAACATTTTCCAAAGTGAATTTCACAGTATTAGAGCTTTCTTTTCCTGATTCTCATCCTTTGTTAGATGATTTTTTTAAAAAAGACATTGTTGATAAAACTATGTAGACTGTCCCACTAAGACAAGTCGATTATCAACTTGGTTAATGGATAGTGTCCTTCAATGTAGTTGTCAACCCTTATTGCAC
Organism: Tragulus kanchil; assembly: GCA_022376925.1. NCBI lineage: Eukaryota > Metazoa > Chordata > Mammalia > Artiodactyla > Tragulidae > Tragulus > Tragulus kanchil. The sequence goes on from JAIOJX010000004.1 coordinate 216,491,743, forward strand.
ATTGAAAATATTTGTGAAGCTTTTTAAAATTACTGGTGATCGTATCTCATCTCAAGGTCTGAATTTACTATTCTGGTGTATTCTAAATTTATTATTCTTAGTCATGGACACTTTTTAAAAGCTCACCTAAAGTTGAGAATCTCTGCTCTCACCTAAAAGATGCAAAAATAGAAATCAATATAATGGTTGTCAAACTCTATTCTCTTTATGTTGCAGGACAAATTTAATTCAATAGTTGAGGAAAATAATATATGTGTTTAATATATAATAATATATGTGTTTAATATCTTTATTGTTGATTGTAAAAATATCAATTTGAGAAAAATATTACATATAAATAGCTAAAAATAAATTACTGAGCATGATTCTAGACTACATCATCCCATTTTAACCTCACAGTGTTGAAAAAGTTAACTGTTCTGGCTTTAGAATTGCAGACACTGAAGTACATATAATCTATAAGAATTTTCTCTGGTCATAAGTAAAAAAAGTAGAGCAGAACATCACATTTTGGGCTTAATTGGAAATCTACTGTCTTTTTATTTATCAGATGTTTAGCATTCTAAAGTGAGTGTCTTTTCCTCACTGTTACTTTTGGTCCCAAATATGTCCTAACTCTTCCATAGGCCAACATCTGAATTAAAATTTAAGATTGATCCCTTGCCATCTTTTGAATTATCTCTAATCTACTCTTTGTCCATTTTCTAGCATTAAGTTCTCTTCAATGTTCCCATTTGAATTTGGCATTTTTAGGTTATCTGTTAGTTTGGAAACGTAACTTCAGGGTTGAACTTTCTGGTTCTTGAACTTGCTTTGTCTTTGGACTGTCTTCTTGCTTTGGGAGAACAAGCCTGTAACATACATGAGGCCGACCTATAACCTCCTGTTTCCCAAGTAAACACAAGGATAAGGCAGTCAAAATATTAACACTTAGATGAGCTTATTCTATATTCTAAACCAGATTCCCATTTTATACACGGAGAAATTCAAATAAAATAGAATGAGATAACTATCAATGACAAAGCTGAGAATATAAATGCCGGGCTTATGTTTGCATTACTTTTCTTCTCCTGCATTGGGTACATGCAGATGCTGAAAATAGAGCATTTCTGACTTCTACTTTTTATTTTAAGTAGGGGTATTATGTGTTGGTTGACTCAGTTGGTAAAACATGGTATTTATGAGATCCATATAGCAGGTTAAAACTGCCTTAAGAGCTAGCTATCATCTCAAGAAGCAAACATCTTCCATAGATGCTAAATAGTACAATAGATCTGCCTCACAAATAAACCAACGACTGTGGTTGCTTCCATCACTAGAAAAGCACGACCATAATCAAGAAACAATTATTTACCAACATACTTTACCAAAAGACAAATATTTGGTTGGAGAAAATATCTCCTGCAAGTTGAAAATCCTCTCTTACCAATAATTATCATGCAAATCACTGTTAGTGATTATTTTTGAATGACACATATTAATCTGAAGTCAAATTTTTATTATATTAAATGTGGATATTTGAAATGAAAATATTTTAAATTATTTGATAAATATATACAACTAGTCTGGGTAGAGAGAAATCAATTCAGATTTGAGAGAGTCAGCAATTTTCTACTCAGTCTAAATTCACAGAATAATTGCATACTTACATATTAAATGGTGCCACAAGTTTGTGGAGAATGTACAAATCTGCTTCTCAAACTTGTGATATGATTTAGACAATCAAGTCATTAAAACCTCAATTGTTATGCATAAAAGAGCTTCTACAATTTGTGAAGATTGAATGAAAATCAGGATAAAGGTTTCATTAAAGTCTATTTTCACTAACAAAATCAGAGCTGAGCCTCATAGGTAGTTAATACAACTATTGGTGTCAGTAGTTCAAGGACTGCCAAAACAATTAGTCAATTTGTTCATAATTTTAGCTCACTATTTAGGATACTATAAACAGAATTGGTTGTCTTCCTGTTTTCAAACAGATGTTATTGACATGGATTAAACATAGAGAAGAGTGAATCAATTTAGACAAATACCAAGAAAATGCAATTAGGAAAAACTGCCTTTATTTAGAGAATCACTAATTTCATATTTCCATAGTGTTGAAAATAATTGCCCAGAAAAAAAATTTTGTTGTAATTGGTTATAGGATGTAGTAACAAAATTAATTTCAAAGTCATTATAAATATTTATTATTGATTTTGAATTTCCCAGTCATGTTTCCATAAGATCATTTTCTTCAGAAACTGGATTATTTATGAAGCTTATGTTTACCTTTAAAATTATAATTCATTATTCAGACAATATTTAATTTGAGGAGCATATATTTCATTCTTAGTACTATATGATAAGTTTCTCTGGCTCACTGATCAATATGATGCAAATATTCCTCAGTTTAGTATAGGGTTTATATACTGCTATGCCCACTGTAGGTTGAAAATGCCATAAGTTGAAAATATTGTAAGATGAAATGTTTTTACTGTGACTAGTCTACTGAACATCATTGGTTAGCCTACCTCAAATGTGCTAAGAACTATTAAAGTAGCCTACTGTTGGATACAAGTCCTATTTTATATTCGAGTATTGATTATCTCACGCAATTTACTGAATACTGTAAAAGTGAAGAACAGAAGTGTATCATTGTTGTGAGTGTATCAGTTGTTTGTCCTTGTGATTGCGGGGCTGACTGAGAGCTGTAGCTGCTGCCTTGACCAACATTACAAGAAGGGATCATACTGCATATTGTTAGCCCAGGAAAAATAAAATCAAAATTCAAAATTTGAAGTATGGTTTCTATGTGCAAGAAAAGTCACTTCCGTAGTGCCCAACTGTTTGTGACCCTAAAGACTATAGCCAATCTCCTCTGTCTATGAGATATTCCAAGCAAGATTCTCCAGGGTTGCCACACCCTATGTATCATGTTCACACCATGGTATAATTAAAAAAAAAATCATTAAGTCAAAGAAAGGATCAAGAATTAAGGACTATCTTGTCTGTGACTTGTTAATAATGGTTGTATCTAAATACCAAGAAAATGCAATTTTTTAAAGGAAAAACATAGAGAAGAGTGAATCAATTTAGACAAATACCAAGAAAATGCAATTAGGAAAACTGCCTTTATTTAGAGAATCACTAATTTCATATTTCCATAGTGTTGAAAATAATTGCCCAGAAAAAATTTTGTTGTAATTGGTTATAGGATGTAGTAACAAAATTAATTTCAAAGTCATTATAAATATTTATTATTGATTTTGAATTTCCCAGTCATGTTTCCATAAGATCATTTTCTTCAGAAACTGGATTATTTATGAAGCTTATGTTTACCTTTAAAATTATAATTCATTATTCAGACAATATTTAATTTGAGGAGCATATATTTCATTCTTAGTACTATATGATAAGTTTCTCTGGCTCACTGATCAATATGATGCAAATATTCCTCAGTTTAGTATAGGGTTTATATACTGCTATGCCCACTGTAGGTTGAAAATGCCATAAGTTGAAAATATTGTAAGATGAAATGTTTTTACTGTGACTAGTCTACTGAACATCATTGGTTAGCCTACCTCAAATGTGCTAAGAACTATTAAAGTAGCCTACTGTTGGATACAAGTCCTATTTTATATTCGAGTATTGATTATCTCACGCAATTTACTGAATACTGTAAAAGTGAAGAACAGAAGTGTATCATTGTTGTGAGTGTATCAGTTGTTTGTCCTTGTGATTGCGGGGCTGACTGAGAGCTGTAGCTGCTGCCTTGACCAACATTACAAGAAGGGATCATACTGCATATTGTTAGCCCAGGAAAAATAAAATCAAAATTCAAAATTTGAAGTATGGTTTCTATGTGCAAGAAAAGTCACTTCCGTAGTGCCCAACTGTTTGTGACCCTAAAGACTATAGCCAATCTCCTCTGTCTATGAGATATTCCAAGCAAGATTCTCCAGGGTTGCCACACCCTATGTATCATGTTCACACCATGGTATAATTAAAAAAAAAATCATTAAGTCAAAGAAAGGATCAAGAATTAAGGACTATCTTGTCTGTGACTTGTTAATAATGGTTGTATCTAAATACTGCCTTAATTTCTTTTCCTAGCAATGGGCTAATTCATTTAAATCCAGACAGAGTCCAATTTATTATACACATTCACCATGAAAGTTCATATTTTAGGCTTAACATAAAACAGCAGTAGCATTCTAAAAGCAGAGATATACAACTATAAATATAGAAGCCTCAAAATATGTCTTATGGAAGATGCCTGGCAGTATGGCAAACTAAGCTAATCAAATGCTCGACTTTCTATCAGTACACATTTTTAAAATCAATAGAATAAAACTTTCAAATTTTGTAAGTTAATTCAAAAAAAAGAAGCCAATTAAAAAATCCAAACCAAAAGAATAAGCACATTTACATTTTAGCTGCTTCCAGAAGAGTTGGTACCTATTCTAGGTTTTAGGGTACTAGAGTTTTAGCATTTACAAGGATGTAGAAAATGACTCTTCTTACACATCGAGGCAGAAGCTGAAAATGAATCCCTTTCAGTACACCTAGAGTGTTATAGAGCTGTCTTTATCCTAACAGGAGAGTAGGGAAATGCCGCACAACACTCTGGGTAAGGAGGAATATACTTTGTCTCTGTGAAGTTCTTTTTGTGAAAGAAGGAAGAATAAGGTTCCTAGGAGAAATTAAAATTCCAGTTAGAATATGTAAGCCTAGGGGATGAGAGGGAGATTGGAACTGACATATACACACTACTATATATAAAATGATAATTAACAAAAACCTACTATATAGCACAGTGAAGTCTACTAATACTCTGTAATAATCTATATGGGGATGCAATCTAAAAAAGACTGGATATATGGATAACTGATTCACTTTGCTGTACATCTGAAACTAACATGACATTTTTAAATGAAATAAAACTCCAATAAAAAAATTACTTAAAAAAATGGTGTGAGCCTAGGGTTGTATTATTCCAAAGCCCTTGTTCTTTGGTTTATGCTAGCTGCCATTTCTCAGGATTATCTTTATATTTATGTAGAACAAAAAAGAGGTTTTTTTCTTGAATCCAGAACCTAATTTTAGTATTATATATGTCGAGACAACTTCTACAACATTTTTATGCATGACACCCTGCCAGCCTTGGTAAACTCTTTTTCAGTAAGGTTGTCTTCTTTCTCTTATTTTTTTCTGCAAAAGCTATTTCTCTTTAGTACATGTCTCAAAGATATAGAAACCAGTGAACATTGCAGTGAAGCAGTGCAAACTTCAGCCCCAGGCCTCGAAGCATAAATCATGTCAGAAATTGAATTCCATTCTGCCATTGTGTTTGCTCCAGAGCAGAATTTTTTTGATTCTCCCCTAAATTTGCACTTGAGTTAAAAAGCATAATTGCAATAACAGAGGTTTCCAGCCTGAAGAGAACTGCATTTTGACAAAAGATGCCAGTGGGTATGAAATACTGGATTTGGTTATAGAAGTTAACCTTAAGAAGAATCTTGTATTTCATTTTTTAAAAAATAGGCAGTTGGAGACCAATTTGTTGCTCATGAGGGGGCTTTGAAGTGCTTCAACACTGCACGAAATAAGCAGTCACCTGTAAAACTGTATACTCAGACAGCCTACATGTACTAAAAGTAAGGAGATCACTCATTCTTTAATTATGCACACATTTTCATGAGTTGCAAATATGAGAACATGATACCTGCTTAGAGCAGAAGGGCTGAGCTGAGGACAACACCCATGCTTAATACCCTGCCTCCATCCAGAGAAGAGGGCAGAGTCAGCCCTGGTTTGAGTGCCAGGGACACTGCAGCCAGGGCTGGAGCACGAAGACTCCCAGAAATTGTTCAGCCACTGGCTTCCGGAAGGAAATGCCCTATGTCTCTTCAGGAGGGACCTCAAAGATGCTAGAAGTCTTCCCGTAGAGGTTCATCCAGCTCCAAGATGGCTGCCTCAAACCCACAGCAGTGGCAGTAGTTTGGTGACAACCCAACAGTGAGTGCAGTCTCATTGAAGTGCCACTTGTAGCCTATTACCAGCTGGGGGGCTCAGATCATGTCAGTGTCCTTGGCTGCACTGAACTGGGCTACCATGTCACTGCCAAATAGGTGGCCATCCCACATGGGGCTAGTTATGTCTTGAGGGTCTGACCAAAGCAGGGTCACACACAGGCCATCAAGGGCACATCTTGATTTTGTTCAGTCATCTGGATCTGACCCAGGGTCTGAGTGAATGGGGAGAGGCCGAGTCCCATGAGGAAATAGTTAGTCTCAGAGATGTGGCCACCCTCTCTGAACAGCTGCCTGAAGTCATGAAATTATCCAGGGCTGCAGCTGTGATTAGCCAGTCCTGGCTCTGAGTGTTGCTTGCCAGCCTTACCACGTGGGTCATTGACTCCTCGCTTATTAATGATCTCACAGCGTGGCAGCTTCAGGTCTGCTATTCCAGATTGAAGACCTTCACAGTGGTCCGCCCCTTCCCCACCTCCCCACTCCAGGGTCAGTGAGAACTGCGGTGCACAGAAGTCTGTGCCCCTTCCTCTCTGACTCCAACTTGGGCTCCCTTCCTTTCTCCTTCCCTCCCACGTGGCTCCTTACCCTGCTACTCACACTTTCATCCTGGATCTTTTTTGTTAGCTTTTCTCCTTTTCTCGTCTATAGTCTTCCCCACCTCTCTTGATTTCCATTTATTTCTTCTTAAGATTTAGTTTGCTGATTTCTTTTTTTCCTTTCTGTTTTTTTTTTTTTTTTTTTCTGTTTTTAGTCCACATTCATACAGACATAGATAACAAATGTATAGATACCAAGTAGGTTAAGGGGAGAGTAAGGAAAATTGGGATATTGGGATTGACACATATACACAGTTGATACTGCATGTAAAACGGGAACATTACATTCAGTAAAAATGTAATGTTATTTATAAATAATAAAAATGCAAGTAACATTTACTGAGAACTTTACTATATGCTAAGTACTTTCTATGTGCTTTTCACGAATGAATTCATTTAATTCTCTTAAAAAAATACTCACATCTAGATAGTGCTTTGTCTTGTTTATAAAAAGGAAATGGAAGCCCAAAGACATTAATTATATTGTCCTAAGTTTATATAGCTGAGAAGTATTGAAGCCAAGATTCAAACTTTATTTTTACTTCAGAACTTATGCTCTTAACTTTACAATATAATGCAGCCCAAATATGCAAAAACTTCCTCATTAAATTTTGAGACTAAAAATAGAAGCACCCTATGATCCAGCAATCCCACTATTAGGCTTATATTCTGATGAAATCAAAACTGAAAGAAGCACCTGTACCCCAATATTCATTGCAGCTCTCTATACAATATCCAGAACATGGAAGCAACCTAGATATCCATTGATGAATGAATGGATCCAGAAGCTCTGGTACATATATACAATGGAATACTACTCAGTTAAAAGAAATAAGAAGACTCAGTCCTAATGAAGTAGCTGACTCTAGAACCTATCATAAAAAGTGAAGTAAGTCAAAAAGAGAAAGACAAATACAGTATACTAACACACATATATGGAATCTAGTAGGACAGTCTTGATAACACACGCAGTGAACTCATGGGAAAACAGACAGAACATAGACATATGGACATTGTGGGGAAGAAATAGGGAGGGGGAAGCATGGAGGGAGTAACATGGAAACCTATACTGTCATGTGTGAAAAAGATAGCTATTGTCATTGTGCTAACGGAATAAGAGTGCTCACAATGGCATGGGGTGATGGTCTGGAGGGGTGAGATGGGGGGAACTGGGTGGGTGGGGGCCAGGGATATGCATATGACTGATTTGGGAACATACATGTCTGTGAACAACAAAACTCTGTGAAACCTTTAAAATAAAGAATTTAAAAAAAAAAAGAATATACTCAAATACTTTAGAAGAGTTAAATGAAACTGACCCCCCAATCAACCTACTTAAATGGAAAATAAAAATTCAAACAAGAAAAAAAAAATTGAGAACACATGCAATGCCTTGTGCCAAAGTGAGTGTTATGGAAAATTATATTCCATGATAAATGATTTCATTTAAGTAACAAGAAAACAAAAAATACATAGAAGATCCTGAGTGGGTAATATAATAAAATTATAGTAAAAGTATGTGTTTAATGGATGAAACTTCACTTTATATTGTCTTTTGAATTTAAATGTAAGTTTTGATTTCTCTTGAAAATAAACAATGGCATGGAAATTTTACTTTCATTTAAATTAATGAGTTTGGCCATGCTTTTGAATGAATGTTAAAAATAGAAAGTATGACACATTGTATATACATTCTTCTTTCCTTAATTACTAGTTTGCAAGGAACAGGGTTTAATAGGTAATTTAAAATTTCAGGGATTTGAAATGGATTCTGGAAAGCAATTTTATACAATTGTGATTAATTATCTTTTTCAATAGGGTATATGTGTACAGGTATGCACAGCTATCATCTGCATGACCCTGGATGAGAGAGGAACACCTGCCATTTGTCTAGGGTGGTTTTGTAAATAAATGTCAATAAATGTTGGCAAAACTTATGGTAGTCAAATACACAGAAAACAGTTCTATACATTCTGATAGTAACACATGTTCTATGTACTTTAACTTACAAATTAAATAGACAGTTTCCTCAAAGAGTGTTTTTTCAATGATAAAATCAGACTGTAGAAAAGTGGTCAAAAAGCTGAGTTAAGGGAGAGAAAAGATGAAAACAATTATCTATCTTTAAAGCATAACAAATAATCATGATGTAAATTAGGCTCTTTAGAGAGGGAATAAATTAGCACTCAACTCTACATTATAGCTTAAAAGGGAACTATGCTCATGAAATCAGAAATCAGATAAGATAAACATAGCCCTGTGCTTTGCCATTTTGGCCAGATCTGATTGTATAATGATGAATAATGATGGTTAAATCCCAAATTTGTTTTTCCATCTTCTTTCTCATACCATCATTATAGGAGTGTGCCTGTATGTATGGATCTTTCTTTCTTTTCTATTTTTATTTATGGGATTTACTTTATTAGGCCTGACTTTAATGTGTTTCAGCAAATAGAGATATATGTATTCATTTACTTTTTAATTTTTCTTAGAATACACTTGCTTTACAATATTGTATTTCTACTGTACAGTGAAATGAATCAGTCATACATGAACCTATATCCCCGTCTTTGGGTTTTCCTCCCATTCAGGTCACCATGGTGTACTGAATATATGTATGGTCATATTCATTTCCTCAATTTAAATGTAAGTTTTGATTTCTCTTGAAAATAAACAATGGCATGGAAATTTTACTTTCATTTAAATTAATGAGTTTGGCCATGCTTTTGAATGAATGTTAAAAATAGAAAGTATGACACATTGTATATACATTCTTCTTTCCTTAATTACTAGTTTGCAAGGAACAGGGTTTAATAGGTAATTTAAAATTTCAGGGATTTGAAATGGATTCTGGAAAGCAATTTTATACAATTGTGATTAATTATCTTTTTCAATAGGGTATATGTGTACAGGTATGCACAGCTATCATCTGCATGACCCTGGATGAGAGAGGAACACCTGCCATTTGTCTAGGGTGGTTTTGTAAATAAATGTCAATAAATGTTGGCAAAATTTATGGTAGTCAAATACACAGAAAACAGTTCTATACATTCTGATAGTAACACATGTTCTATGTACTTTAACTTACAAATTAAATAGACAGTTTCCTCAAAGAGTGTTTTTTCAATGATAAAATCAGACTGTAGAAAAGTGGTCAAAAAGCTGAGTTAAGGGAGAGAAAAGATGAAAACAATTATCTATCTTTAAAGCATAACAAATAATCATGATGTAAATTAGGCTCTTTAGAGAGGGAATAAATTAGCACTCAACTCTACATTATAGCTTAAAAGGGAACTATGCTCATGAAATCAGAAATCAGATAAGATAAACATAGCCCTGTGCTTTGCCATTTTGGCCAGATCTGATTGTATAATGATGAATAATGATGGTTAAATCCCAAATTTGTTTTTCCATCTTCTTTCTCATACCATCATTATAGGAGTGTGCCTGTATGTATGGATCTTTCTTTCTTTTCTATTTTTATTTATGGGATTTACTTTATTAGGCCTGACTTTAATGTGTTTCAGCAAATAGAGATATATGTATTCATTTACTTTTTAATTTTTCTTAGAATACACTTGCTTTACAATATTGTATTTCTACTGTACAGTGAAATGAATCAGTCATACATGAACCTATATCCCCGTCTTTTTGGGTTTTCCTCCCATTCAGGTCACCATGGTGTACTGAATTCCCTGTGGTATATAGTATGGTCTCATTAGTTATCTATTTTATACACAATGTCAATTGTATATATGTGTCAATCCCAATATCCCAATTTTCCTAACTCTCCCCTTAATCTTCTTGGTATCCATACATTTATTATCTATGTCTGTGTCTCTATTTCTGCTATGCAAATAGGATCATCTATACCATTTTTTCAAGACTCCACATATATGTGTTAACATATGATAATCATTTTTCTCTTTCTGAATTCACTCTCTAAGGCACTCTTTAGGTTTATCCATGTCTCCTACAACTGACTCAATTTTGTTTCTCTTATGACTGAGTAATATTCAATTATATACATGTACAGCAGCTTCTTTATCTATGTCCATGATGGACATGTAAGTTACTGTCTTGTCCTGGCTATTGTAAATAGTGCTGCTCTATAGGGGTGAATGTGTCTTTTGATCTTTCTTTACTAATGAATTTTCTTTGTTAGTAAACTTTGTCTTCAGAGATCTTAATTCCTTGATATGTTATCACATTCCAACAAAAGAACAACTGAAATCTTATTATTTTGCAATATGTGGGAAAGAATGCTTCCCAAGTGGTACTAGTGGTAAAGAATCTGGCTGCCAATACAGAATACACAAGAAATTTGGGTTTGATCCCTGAATTGGAAAGATTCTTCAGAGGAGTAAATGGCAACCCTCTCCAGTATTCTTACCTGGAAAGTCCTATGGACAGAGGGACCTGGTGGGCGACAGTCCGTGGAGTTGCAAGAGTCAGTCACGACTGAGTACATAGGCACACAGAGACGCTTATTTTAAAGAATTCCTCTTAGATTACCAGAAAGTACTCTAGCAAGAGAGAAAATTGTTTCTACCAGAATGAGTTTAGGTGTTTTTGTCTTTTCTAGATACATCTAGATACAATACAAATTTAAGCAACTTTCTGAAGTTTAGAATTTCCTCAAGTATGGGATGTTCAGGCAAATAAAATTTGTCCAGTTCAAATGTGAGAACACAATTATTTTCATGGTGACATTACCAATATATACACCAAGGGTTGAAAGATGTATAAGGTAAGAAGCAAATGTCAAAGAGAACACTTGTGCTTTGCCAAACAGTACTTAAAACATAGATTTTAATGGTATTATAACATATGTAACCACTACAGTTTGGAGTTCATATAAAATTATGAACTGTCCTAAACTGAATTAGTGTTATGTGTGGGTGTAAGGAAGTCATTCTTAAAGTATCATCTTGCAAGAAGTCTAGCTTTTAATTATCAGTGACAAGAAGAACAGTGACAACATCACCACTAGGTGAAATTTCATTTTAATAAATTTTAAGTAGTTACATTTGACATCTAAAGGCAGACTAGTGAGCACACTAGAGAGCAGATTATAGTGTATAGATATAGAAGGATTAAGTTCAAAGGCAAAGACATCTATACTTTCTATACACTAGAACGCTGTATTACCCAAACTGAAACTGATTTTATAATATTGAACATATGTTACATGCTTGGTAGCAAACACTATAAGTAGTTTAATAAAATGTCCTTCCATTATAAAAATCTATTACCAAAGAGTCAAAATTCCCATGGAACTCTAGACAAACACCTTCCTTTAAAATTAACTGCTTGTCTTTCCTTAAAGGATTAAAGATATTGCAATATGTAATCTGATTCTTTCAAAGTACATAAGCCTGCTTTCACCTGTTTCAAATTTTGACATAATAGTTTCTCCTTTTGAGCATTTTTATTCTAATATGATGCTCATAATAAAAAGTTCACAACTGAATTTCTATGCATGAAAATTTCTAACATTATTTAGCTCTAGCATCCTTCTCACAGTTCCAATTTATAATCCATAATATTTTATTTTTATAGTGTATCCTTTTAGTGACTGTATAATCTGCCATCATATAAACATATTACATATTATCTGTTTACTTTTATCTAGGTTTTCTGAATTTTTTCAGCTTTATGGAGGTATAATTGACACATAAATTGTGCAAGTTTAGGGTCAACAATATGTTGACTTGATACACTTATATATTGTAAAATGATTCCTATCACAAACTCTGATACCTCCACTATATACTTCATTTTTTGTTGTTGTGCCCCCTGATTTTAATAATATAAGAAAGATGTATAAGGTAAGAAGCAAATGTCAAAGAGAACACTTGTGCTTTGCCAAACAGTACTTAAAACATAGATTTTAATGGTATTATAACATATGTAACCACTACAGTTTGGAGTTCATATAAAATTATGAACTGTCCTAAACTGAATTAGTGTTATGTGTGGGTGTAAGGAAGTCATTCTTAAAGTATCATCTTGCAAGAAGTCTAGCTTTTAATTATCAGTGACAAGAAGAACAGTGACAACATCACCACTAGGTGAAATTTCATTTTAATAAATTTTAAGTAGTTACATTTGACATCTAAAGGCAGACTAGTGAGCACACTAGAGAGCAGATTATAGTGTATAGATATAGAAGGATTAAGTTCAAAGGCAAAGACATCTATACTTTCTATACACTAGAACGCTGTATTACCCAAACTGAAACTGATTTTATAATATTGAACATATGTTACATGCTTGGTAGCAAACACTATAAGTAGTTTAATAAAATGTCCTTCCATTATAAAAATCTATTACCAAAGAGTCAAAATTCCCATGGAACTCTAGACAAACACCTTCCTTTAAAATTAACTGCTTGTCTTTCCTTAAAGGATTAAAGATATTGCAATATGTAATCTGATTCTTTCAAAGTACATAAGCCTGCTTTCACCTGTTTCAAATTTTGACATAATAGTTTCTCCTTTTGAGCATTTTTATTCTAATATGATGCTCATAATAAAAAGTTCACAACTGAATTTCTATGCATGAAAATTTCTAACATTATTTAGCTCTAGCATCCTTCTCACAGTTCCAATTTATAATCCATAATATTTTATTTTTATAGTGTATCCTTTTAGTGACTGTATAATCTGCCATCATATAAACATATTACATATTATCTGTTTACTTTTATCTAGGTTTTCTGAATTTTTTCAGCTTTATGGAGGTATAATTGACACATAAATTGTGCAAGTTTAGGGTCAACAATATGTTGACTTGATACACTTATATATTGTAAAATGATTCCTATCACAGTGTTAGCTCTGATACCTCCACTATATACTTGTCATTTTTTTTTGTTGTGGTGAGTGCATTTAAGATCTACCTTCTTAAGCACAGAAGATAGTATTGTTTTCTTCTTATTATTATTTTTTATTTTCATCCATCTTTATTCTTTGGCCTGTGTGGGCCTTCCATTGCAGTGGCCTCTCTCATTGCACAGCACTGGCCCTGGGTGCATAAACTTCAGTGTGCTGGCTCCTAATTGGACGCAGTGGTCTGGCGCTCTGCAGTGGTCTGGAATCTTCCCAGGCAAGTGATTGAACCTATGCCCCCTGCACTGCAAGGTGGACCCTTTACCCATTGGACCACCAGGAAAGTCCCAACATTATTGTTAGTTACAGTCGGTATGCTGTACATTAGATCCCCAGAACATATTCATCTTATACCTGGAACTTGTACGCTGTGACCAACATCTTCCCTTGACCCCTAATTCCCACCAAGCCCTAGCCCTTGGCAATCAACTTTCTATACTCTGTTTTTATGAGTGTACATTTTTAGATTCCACATATAAATGAGATCACACAAGGTTTTTCTTTGTCTCTGCCCTCGAGATCCACCCATGTTGTCTTACATGGCAGGATTTCCTTCTTTCTCCTGGCTAAGAAAAATGTATATATCACACTTCTTTGGGATTCCTAGGTGGCTCAGAGGTAAAGAACTTGTTTGCCAATGCAGGAGAGGCAGAGATGTGGGCTGAATCCCTGGGTCAGGAAGATCCCCTGAAGGAGGAAATGGCAACCCACTCCAGTATTTCTTGGCAGGGAAATCCCATGAACAGAGGAACCTGGAAGGTTACAGTCCATTTGGTTACAAAAAGTCAGACATGACTGAACAACTGAGCATGCATGCACATACCTTCTTTAAGCTGTATGATGGAGAAAGGAGAGAATAGAGTACAAATTACAACTAGACCTTCATGTCTGAACATTTAAGAGTATGTTAGAAATGTAGGTGGTTTCACATATTTCCATTCTCCTCATTAAGAAATTTCCACTCAGATTTAGGATTTATGAGCTCTTTTTCACATGATGCATTTTACAGATTTTAAGTGGCTCACAGTTAACTTTTATTCAAGAGTTTTCCTTAGGTTTTCTTTCATAATTATTGGGTTTCCTTTTAAATGAGACACTAGGTTCAGAGACTTGTGGTAGCTCCAGAATTTTATTAAATATGGGTGTGAAAGCATGGATTTGAGCACAAATGATGTAATTAAATATATGGAAATTCTAGGGATATTGCCATCTGAGTTTGAGGACTTCTTTAAACTTGTGTTTCAAATTATACCTATTATCTAATTTTACCACAAAGTAATTTATTAATGTCGACTGTTTTTGATACAGTTAATGGAGGAGATGGATGGAAGGAGTATACAGGCATAGAAGTTTAGGTAAGGTAGATTTGAGCCTAAAATACTAAGAATGGGTAGCACATATGACTTCATTCTTAACAAAGCATTTTATAAATATGAATAATTGTTTTTCATAAGGAGACAAACCATAGCTAAATCCTTTCTTTCTAGCATTCTTTCTTTCCTTCCTTCCATCCTATTTCATCTACATTGCCTACTCTCTTTCCCCATCATAGACAAACTTTTTTTTAATGTTTAATGTATATCCTTTTGTTTGGGAACTTTTTTATAAAATGAACATTACTTTTTTGCATGCAGCTGCCTTAATTTACATAAACAATGCTGTATATTTGTATATATTTTACATTTATACATATATTGCTGTTTCTTGCTTATTGAAAACAATATTTTTGAAAGTATAGCATATATATCTTGAGCTATGATATGTACACAGAAAAATATACAAAATGCACAGCTTGAAGAATGCTTACAAACTGAACACACATGACTTACCAGCATCCAGATCAAGAAATAGAACACTGAACCTGCCTGGTAGTACAGTAGGTAAGAATACATATCTGCCAATGCAGGAGACACAGGTTTGATCCCAGGTACAGGAAGATTCTACATGTTGAAAAGACTAATTAAGCCCATGGGACACAACTACTAACCCACACTCTAGAGCCAATGAGTTGCAACTACTGAAGCTTATGCACCTAGAGCCTGTGCTCCACAACAAGCAAAGCCACCATAATGAGAAAAGCAAGCACTGCAAAGAGTAACCCCTACTCACCACAACTAAAGAAAGCCCATATGCAGCAAGGAAGACCCAGTGCAACTAAAAATAAATAAATTATATAAAAAAAGAAATATAACATTTTCAGTAACCCACGATACTTTGGCCACCTGATGCAAAGAGCCAACTCATTGAAAAAGATCCTGATGCTGGGAAAGATTGAAGGCAGGAGGAGAAGTGGGTGGCAGAAGATGAGATGACCAAATGGCATCACTGACTCAACAGAAATGAGTTTGAGCAAACTCTGGGAGATAGTGAAGGACAAAAATGGTGCTGTACAGTTAATGGAGAAGATGGATGGAAGGAGTATACAGGCATAGAAGTTTAGGTAAGGTAGATTTGAGCCTAAAATACTAAGAATGGGTAGCACATATGACTTCATTCTTAACAAAGCATTTTATAAATATGAATAATTGTTTTTCATAAGGAGACAAACCATAGCTAAATCCTTTCTTTCTAGCATTCTTTCTTTCCTTCCTTCCATCCTATTTCATCTACATTGCCTACTCTCTTTCCCCATCATAGACAAACTTTTTTTTAATGTTTAATGTATATCCTTTTGTTTGGGAACTTTTTTATAAAATGAACATTACTTTTTTGCATGCAGCTGCCTTAATTTACATAAACAATGCTGTATATTTGTATATATTTTACATTTATACATATATTGCTGTTTCTTGCTTATTGAAAACAATATTTTTGAAAGTATAGCATATATATCTTGAGCTATGATATGTACACAGAAAAATATACAAAATGCACAGCTTGAAGAATGCTTACAAACTGAACACACATGACTTACCAGCATCCAGATCAAGAAATAGAACACTGAACCTGCCTGGTAGTACAGTAGGTAAGAATACATATCTGCCAATGCAGGAGACACAGGTTTGATCCCAGGTACAGGAAGATTCTACATGTTGAAAAGACTAATTAAGCCCATGGGACACAACTACTAACCCACACTCTAGAGCCAATGAGTTGCAACTACTGAAGCTTATGCACCTAGAGCCTGTGCTCCACAACAAGCAAAGCCACCATAATGAGAAAAGCAAGCACTGCAAAGAGTAACCCCTACTCACCACAACTAAAGAAAGCCCATATGCAGCAAGGAAGACCCAGTGCAACTAAAAATAAATAAATTATATAAAAAAAGAAATATAACATTTTCAGTAACCCACGATACTTTGGCCACCTGATGCAAAGAGCCAACTCATTGAAAAAGATCCTGATGCTGGGAAAGATTGAAGGCAGGAGGAGAAGTGGGTGGCAGAAGATGAGATGACCAAATGGCATCACTGACTCAACAGAAATGAGTTTGAGCAAACTCTGGGAGATAGTGAAGGACAAGGAAACATGGTGTGCTGCAGTCTACAAAGCTGCAAAGAACTGGACATGACTTAGTGAATGAACAACAATTAGGCTGGTTTTCTTCTTTTTTATAGTTTTCCATATTATGAATATGCCATAATTCATTCTATTTTTGTTGGACTTTGAGATCTTCTAGGGTGAGTTATTAGAAATCTTACTTGTACATAATTTGGTAAACCTGCAAATATTTCTACTGGCTACATACTTACGAGTATAACTGCTGATTGATTGTGTACAAGTTCACGTCCCATTGAGGCAGCATTCTCTCACTCTTGAGAGCTGGTGGTTAGGGGGGACAGAAGTGCTTTGTGACAGATGTAGTGACTGGTTTTTCAGGGGTAAGTGCTAGGGTGAAAGTGCAACCCCTCCCCCACCACACGTACAAAAGCCCTTTTTTGGTGGTAGGACTAACCAATGCAAAAGAATAAAACACACTGGGCTTTGGGGCTGCTGGCAACTTGCAGTTTAAGTTGAAAGGAGGACAGAGTAGCAAGACACAGGTGCAAAGGGTGGGTGAGGTCACCAGGGTCAGATTCTTGCCAGATTCATGCCACTGCCCTACAGTCACTGCCCCAGAAATGCACCTTGCATTTTTAGGGTGACCTTGAACTGAGCTCTGGAGAAGGAAATGGCAACCAACTCCAGTATTCTTGCCTGGAGAATTTCATGGACAGATGAGCCTGGCAGTCTACAGTCCATGGGGTTGCAAAGATTCAGACATGACTGAGTGACTAAACTGTACTGATCATCAGATAATTTTCCCAAGTGTTTTTTCACCTTATGCTCTCATAGCAGTGTGAAAACTTCACTTTATTAATACCTGGTACTGTCTGCTTTTTGATTTTATCTATTTTTGTGGTCAAGGAAGCATGCCATTATGAGGTTGTGAACAGGTATGATTGACTTAAAATAACTGGTACATATTTAAAATGTATAATTTGATACATTTTGATAAATGTATTTGCGTGTGAAAGCATCATCACAATCAAGATAATGAACATATCCATCACCTTTAAAAGTTTCCTCATACCCATTTGTGCAAGCTTCATCTTGTCTCCTCTGTTCTCCCTTCCCCCCCGAACAGCTACTAACGCCTTTATTCCCATGAGCGTGATTCTTTTTTTCCCCTTTAACTGCTACTAAGATTTTTATTTGTTGCTAGTTTAAAGCAACTTGATTTCCCTAGCGTAAGCTTCTTTAAATTTCTTGTGGTGGGCTTTATTATACTTCATGAACTGAGGGTTCATTATTTTATTTAATTTGAAAAAATGTGCCCATTACTTCTTTAATTTTTTTTCTAGCATCGCTCTCTCTTTTCTCCCTCACGGACTCTGATTACACATATGCCAAGCTGTTCGAAGTTGCTCCATAGCTCAGCGATGTTATACTGTTATTTTTGTTTGTTTTTCTTATCTTTTTCTATGTTTTGTTTTTGAGTTTATTGTTGCATTTTCATATTTATTCTTTCTTCTATGATATCTAATTTCCTATTTATTCCATTGGGTTTAGTTTTGTTCAGAGTGTGCCAGTTTATTATTTGCAGCCAGTGTGCTTAATTACTTCACAGCATGTGGTATCTTAGTTTCCAGACCAGGGAGTGAACCCATGTCCCCTGCAGTGGACGACAAATTCCTTACTGAAAGTGGAAGTGCCATATTTTTTTTTCTCTCTAGAATTTTACAATTTCCACTTTGCTCATTTATATTTATTCTCCACATCTCTAATTAACATATGTGTGTTTTTCCCTACCTACTTAAACATGAAATATAGTAACAAAAGTAGTTTTAGTGATTTTCTTTTTTTTTTTTTTTTTTTACTAATTCTATCATCTGAATAGTTTCCATTGATTGATACTCTCTACATTCTGGATATTTTTCTCCTTTTTTGCACACTTGCTAATTCTTTTTTTTTTTTTTAATTGGATGCAAATAGTATGACTTTTAACTTGTTAAGTGCTAGATATTTTTGTATTTCTGTAATTATTTGGGAAACTTGTCTTTGGATTCAGTTATTTACTTAGAAACAAGTTTAAATTCTTTTGATGGTTTCCTACTAAGCTGTGATTGGCGTGACCAGAATAGCCTGTATTATAAATGTCTATTCAAGTAATTCATCTATTTTCCTGTTGGGTTATCTACCTTTTCTTTAATTATTTTTAGAATATGTAATTCATTCTACATATGAACTGTTTATTGAATATATAGTCATGCTTTTTTTAACTTTTTCACAATCAAAATGATATAATAAATACTTCCTAAGAAAGACACAATAAATATTACCTTCCAGGAAAAGGTTGTCTGTATTGTAACAGGGACATAAATGGCTTGTCAAAGATGAAAGTCTAATGATAGAATTTCCATCACCAGTTCACTATGTTGGGAGGCTCATAGTAGTCCTTCCTGGTATCTCTTTAGTCATAACACAATCATGGCATCTTCTTTGCTTACTGCTATTATTAATTGGATCTATTATAGATAAGTAAAGACCATTTTCTGTATGACATGTGTTTGCTTAGATTGATCCTTATAGATTGCATTAAAAAAAATCTAGAGAGTATTCACTAAAAAAATCATAAAATAAATGTATAGTCTTCCTTTTCTGTTAGAAACATACTTTTAAAGATGACTATATCTACAGGGGGATGGGATGAAAATACCTACAGGAATATTTTCCTAGAAATATGAACCATCTGGTGCTTTGACTTCTCATAAAAAAAAAAGAATAATAAAATGAATCTTTTCACTTAAATGCATCTGAATATGAATCTTTTCACTTTTAAAAAAAAATCTGTTATATCAATCTCCACATCCTTGCTCATTTATATTTATTCTCCACATCTCTAATTAACATATGTGTGTTTTTCCCTACCTACTTAAACATGAAATATAGTAACAAAAGTAGTTTTAGTGATTTTCTTTTTTTTTTTTTTTTTTTACTAATTCTATCATCTGAATAGTTTCCATTGATTGATACTCTCTACATTCTGGATATTTTTCTCCTTTTTTGCACACTTGCTAATTCTTTTTTTTTTTTTTAATTGGATGCAAATAGTATGACTTTTAACTTGTTAAGTGCTAGATATTTTTGTATTTCTGTAATTATTTGGGAAACTTGTCTTTGGATTCAGTTATTTACTTAGAAACAAGTTTAAATTCTTTTGATGGTTTCCTACTAAGCTGTGATTGGCGTGACCAGAATAGCCTGTATTATAAATGTCTATTCAAGTAATTCATCTATTTTCCTGTTGGGTTATCTACCTTTTCTTTAATTATTTTTAGAATATGTAATTCATTCTACATATGAACTGTTTATTGAATATATAGTCATGCTTTTTTTAACTTTTTCACAATCAAAATGATATAATAAATACTTCCTAAGAAAGACACAATAAATATTACCTTCCAGGAAAAGGTTGTCTGTATTGTAACAGGGACATAAATGGCTTGTCAAAGATGAAAGTCTAATGATAGAATTTCCATCACCAGTTCACTATGTTGGGAGGCTCATAGTAGTCCTTCCTGGTATCTCTTTAGTCATAACACAATCATGGCATCTTCTTTGCTTACTGCTATGATTAATTGGATCTATTATAGATAAGTAAAGACCATTTTCTGTATGACATGTGTTTGCTTAGATTGATCCTTATAGATTGCATTAAAAAAAATCTAGAGAGTATTCACTAAAAAAATCATAAAATAAATGTATAGTCTTCCTTTTCTGTTAGAAACATACTTTTAAAGATGACTATATCTACAGGGGGATGGGATGAAAATACCTACAGGAATATTTTCCTAGAAATATGAACCATCTGGTGCTTTGACTTCTCATAAAAAAAAAAGAATAATAAAATGAATCTTTTCACTTAAATGCATCTGAATATGAATCTGTTATATCAACTACTAGTGTTTCAAAGGGAAAAGGGTTAATTAAACAGCTTCAATTAAGTCACTGTAAATTAAGTAATTTCCATTTCTTTGACAAAATAATTTCCAAATATTTATTATCCCCAAATGATAATGACTGGGAAATTGACCTCCTTACTTTCTCCTACCTTCCATCCCAGATAACACTAATTCATCTTTTCAGAAATAATTAAACAGTATTATACTAGACACACTCTCCCGGAAAGGGATTTGTAGCCTAGAAGAAAGAGGTGTGAATGAATAGACAACAGAGATCAGTACAGTCTTTCAGTATCTAGTACAGTTAGTGCAAGTTCCTGTGCCCAGTGCACAGTGAGGGCAAACAACTGAAACATAGTGAGTTTGGAGCAGAGAATGTTTTTTCATAGGGCATGTTAGGAGATGAGGTGGCGCATGCTCTGAAAAGCCTCAATTAGTCTCCCTCAAGGGCTTAGGAAAGTATTTCCTAAGTATTTTAAAGATTTATTTATTAATTTTTGGCGGGGTGGGGGGAGGGGTCGGGTTGGGGAAGGAGGGAAGCTGGCGGGCCACGTCTATTGGTCTTTCATTTCTCTATTTTCATCCGTCTTTGTTCTTTGGCTCCTGTGGGCCTCCCATCGCGGTGGCGTCTGTCGTTGCAGAGCGCCGGCTCTGGGCGCATGCGCTCTAGAGCTCCTGCTCAGTAATTGGACACATCGGTCCAGCCACTCCGTGACACATGGGATCTTCCCAGGCCAGGGATCGAACTGGCAGCCCTTGCACTGCAAGGCGGTATCCTTACCCACTGCACCACCAGGGGAAGCCCCTAAGTATTTTAAAGAGTAGGTGGCCAGGGGAGGTTGCAGGTTTCATGATCAACTTATGCACAGTTCTCTGATTAGCTGATGACGGGGTTAGCAAAGTGCTGCCACGGGAATTTACATTATCAGTCCTTAGGCTCCAGGAGGCCTGGGGCTATGTGCTCATGGTCTTTAAGAAGTTAGCGTCTTCTATTTAGTGTGTGCTATGGGTGACGGGGAGGAGGGGTTCACATCGGCAAAATGACGGAAGAAATTTTCACCAAATACGATTATCTAGGCTTCAGAGACGTAGCATGGAAGAGTCAGAATGGACTCTCCCCTCTTAGAGTAAGGGAACCTGCTTAATTGCTTGAACTTGATGATACACTGAAGAGACCTGTATAAGCCTTGGACAAGTAGAATCTCTTCTATCCAGAAACTAAAAGAATTGCTGAAAATATGGAATAATTTAAAGAAGAGTAGTACAGTGTAATGCAGAAACTTCAAATGGCAGGGCCTCCAAAGAGCACCCAGAGACTCAACCGGGCAGGGTGGCTAATAATTGTGGCTGGAGGAATTGCTCAGAGCTTTCATTAAATTAACTAGCCCATGGGACACCATAATTGTAAACATATCTTCACTCTCAATTGTTTGAGGGGGCTCAGGATAGGCTACCACTCAACATATGCCATTTTGGCAATAAGGATTATTTTGAGCTGAAGGTAACTGAGAATAAACACATACAAGAGGAGTTCTCTGCTCTGCCTAAAATGAGGGCATACATTTTCCTTTGAGGAAGGTGTTCAGCAAGAGGAGACTGACATCAGCAAAGGCAGACTCACACACAGATAAATCTCTATGCAAAAAACAACCCTATTTTCCATGCATTACCTTGTCATTTCTCCACAATCAATCACCGCTAGAAACTCAAAACCCCCTTTTTTCTTTCTAGTGACCGATCCACAGTTTATTGTCCTTTGTCAAAATGGCATATAAATCCCTAAGTTATCTACTTCTTTTGGTTTGTCATGTCTTTTCTGTGAAGCTGAAGTACAGGCAAAAATATTAACACCCATAAAATTTTGCAACTTTTCTCCTGTTAATCTCTTTTATCAGTTTAATTTGCAAGCCTCATCACTGAATGCAAAAGGGTACAACGTTGCAGGACCTGTGGGGCTCTCCCAGAGGAACCTCTCCTCCTATGTCTTTTACCAAGTCCATGTTCCCTCTTCTTCCCACACGAGAGGCCAGTGAATCTGAGAGATGAGGTGTTGAGGCAAGGAAAACGACTTTATTCAGACAGCAGCTGACTGAGAAGATGGCAGGCTAGTGCCTCAGATATAACCATCTGATTGCGGTGTGAATGCCAGGTTCTTTTATACCTCAAGAGATGTGGGGAGGTAAGGAAGCAAAACAAAAAGGCCATTAATCTTGCAAACATCTCTTAGAATGGCAAACCTCAGCTAGAGGATGTGTTCCTTTCTCCCTTCCTGTCATCCACAGGTGGACCGGGTTCTGAGCAAAGGCATTTTACTTCAACAGTCAAGCAAAGGGGTAACGTCCTTGAGGCAAGCTATTAAGTGTGGTTATAATAATAAAAGCAATGGAAAGTAAGTCAAAGAAACTTCAAATGGCAGGGCCTCCAAAGAGCACCCAGAGACTCAACCGGGCAGGGTGGCTAATAATTGTGGCTGGAGGAATTGTTCAGAGCTTTCATTAAATTAACTAGCCCATGGGACACCATAATTGTAAACATATCTTCACTCTCAATTGTTTGAGGGGGCTCAGGATAGGCTACCACTCAACATATGCCATTTTGGCAATAAGGATTATTTTGAGCTGAAGGTAACTGAGAATAAACACATACAAGAGGAGTTCTCTGCTCTGCCTAAAATGAGGGCATACATTTTCCTTTGAGGAAGGTGTTCAGCAAGAGGAGACTGACATCAGCAAAGGCAGACTCACACACAGATAAATCTCTATGCAAAAAACAACCCTATTTTCCATGCATTACCTTGTCATTTCTCCACAATCAATCACCGCTAGAAACTCAAAACCCCTTTTCTCTTTCTAGTGACCGATCCACAGTTTATTGTCCTTTGTCAAAATGGCATATAAATCCCTAAGTTATCTACTTCTTTTGGTTTGTCATGTCTTTTCTGTGAAGCTGAAGTACAGGCAAAAATATTAACACCCATAAAATTTTGCAACTTTTCTCCTGTTAATCTCTTTTATCAGTTTAATTTGCAAGCCTCATCACTGAATGCAAAAGGGTACAACGTTGCAGGACCTGTGGGGCTCTCCCAGAGGAACCTCTCCTCCTATGTCTTTTACCAAGTCCATGTTCCCTCTTCTTCCCACACGAGAGGCCAGTGAATCTGAGAGATGAGGTGTTGAGGCAAGGAAAACGACTTTATTCAGACAGCAGCTGACTGAGAAGATGGCAGGCTAGTGCCTCAGATATAACCATCTGATTGCGGTGTGAATGCCAGGTTCTTTTATACCTCAAGAGATGTGGGGAGGTAAGGAAGCAAAACAAAAAGGCCATTAATCTTGCAAACATCTCTTAGAATGGCAAACCTCAGCTAGAGGATGTGTTCCTTTCTCCCTTCCTGTCATCCACAGGTGGACCGGGTTCTGAGCAAAGGCATTTTACTTCAACAGTCAAGCAAAGGGGTAACGTCCTTGAGGCAAGCTATTAAGTGTGGTTATAATAATAAAAGCAATGGAAAGTAAGTCAAAGAAACAGTTTGCAACATGGAGTCAGAATTTGTTTCCTCCCTCCAACATGTCCTCTGCTTTTTTAGTACTGTTTGAAGTACTGGGTAACAGTACTGATACACATTTCCTGAATTGTTTTAGAGATATTAAAATTCTCATGAAATGGAAGATGTTAACTACTAGATGACCTTGACACCAATCCCCAGACCTGCTAAAGCCTGAGGATGAATCATGTTAATCCTTGTAACAATGCCCTATTACTCACATCAACCAGAGAAGCTGAACACATACTCTGCAATTCCTCTTCCTCACCTGACATTTAAAAATGCTACCCTGAAATCCACTGGGGAATTTGGGTCTTTGGGGCATTAGCTGCTTTAAACTTCTCATCTGGAACCTTACAATAAATGCTGTGCTTTCCTTCACCACAGCCAGGTGTCAACAGATTCACTTTACTACACAAACACAAGATTGGTTCAGTAATAATCATCAAGTAATAAGCATAAAATATTTTTCCTCCACCTCAGTGTGTGCCCTAGATTTTTTCCACTCAAGGGGTAACATAATGGGATCGGGAAAATATCTGCCTAGGAACTTAAATACTTACCAGTCTTGGCCTGGACTGTAGTGACTTCTGTGACTAAGTTAAAAGAATTCTACTACATG
The DNA here is from genome assembly GCA_022376925.1 of Tragulus kanchil. Classification (NCBI taxonomy): domain Eukaryota; kingdom Metazoa; phylum Chordata; class Mammalia; order Artiodactyla; family Tragulidae; genus Tragulus; species Tragulus kanchil. Next base: position 216,516,800 of record JAIOJX010000004.1, read on the forward strand.
TCTTTGTGCCTTAATTTTCTCATCAGTGTAACAAAAGGGTTAGACAGAAGAGGATGGCAAATAGGATTCACTTCACTTGCTCAAAGACTGAGAACACATTACAATTAGCTGCTAATTCTATAATAGGAACTGGAACTGACTACTTCCATATACATGCAGAATATGTGTCATTCTGATGGATAAAATGTCTTTTACTTCTAGCACTCAGTAAATAGGCTCGTGCCCTTTCATGGGTGGTTTATACAGGTTGGGGAAAATCAGCATGTTTCAGATTCTACTAGAAGAAAAAAATGGGCAGATGCCTGAAGCAATGATACAACATTTAGGGGAGAAATAAAATCCTTTCTGAGTCTTGGGTAGACAGAGAAGGAGCAACCCAAGGTGCACCAAGGATGCAAGTTTTCACTGCACTCTTTTTTTGTCCAAACTGTGCTTGGGTACTACAGATGGCTGTAACAGTATATAACTAATAGAGAGAGATAGATAGCCCCCTGTCTCAATTCTAATGTTCAGGTTAACTGGAGATCTTGGAAGGAATATCAGTGTATCTATGGGGAATCATTTTTGCTGTTGTTGTTGTTAGCTTAAGGATAATTGTTTTACAAAGGTGTGTGTTCATATGTGTTTGAGTGTCGTGACTACTTTTTAAAAAATTATCTTGTAGAATTTTAACAAATTTTTTTTCACTTAAAAAAAAAGTTGTGTTGGTTTCTGTTATACAATGTGAATCATCCATAAGCATATAGACAGATAGATAGATAGATAGATATACATATCCCCCATTTCTTGAGCCTCCTTCCCACATCCCCCTATCCCCCTAAGGTCATCACAGAGCACCAGGCTGAATTCCTTGTGTTATAAAGCAATTTCCCACTAATAGATATTTTAAACATGGTAATATGTTTAATAGGACTTTCCTGGTGTCTCAGTAGTAAAGAATCCGTCTGCCAATGCCTGCCAATCCAGGAGACGTGGGTTCATTCCCTGGGTCAGGAAGATCCCTGGAGAAGGAAATGGAAGCCTACTCCGGTATTCTTGTCTGGAGAATCCCATAGACAGAGGATCATGGTGGGCCACAACCATGGGGTTGCAGAGAACTGGATACTTCTTAGTGACTAGCAACAATAACAACATATTTAATATAATCGAAGCCTTGGTTTTAACACATTGATCATGGACATTCAGTTTTTCCAGTGTATAACAAATTGAATTCTCAAGATGACCATCTTTGTGACATGTTGACATTTAAAGTTTAAGAAACTCATTCCCATGTAATTTAAGTTTACTCCCACCTCTTGCTCCCAGATGCCGGTGTAATTTATGTTGACACGGACATTAAAATAAGTCACTGAGGGCAGACTTGCTCTCATTTACATAAGATTCTTGTGGGGGAAAGTATTAAATCAATTTTAACCTGTTTGGGCCTGTGTCCAAATAATGTGCAGGCCTGTTTGAAAAGAATCAGTTTTGAAATTTACAAAAGAGATCATATGAAATGCATTGCTCAATTAAGTAAAGGAATTTATACTTTAGTATAGAATACTGTACCATCTGCCAGATGAATAGAACTAATTAAATTTTACTTGGTATGTGATTCAAACAGTTGAAAAAATGAAAATTCTACAATGAATTCTTCGGCAGCACCTGAAATGATAGATATCCACTGGGAAAGATTGCATCCAGCCCTGCTCAGGTTGCAAACAGACTTTCCATTGTCTGGCTGCAGTCTGCATAATGTTTGCATTAAAAAGCAGTAAGTTTCAGTAACTGCTCACCAGCAACATGGAAAACCCTAGTGCAGTGTTTGTCTGCTTTTGCCAAAGAACTAACAAGCTAATAGGATGAAATTGTAACGGTTGCAAAGCTTTCCGGGCCACAGAAAGAAATGACTTTGTTCTGAAGTGTACTGCCAAAATCCCTGTTGAAGAAGAGACCAAAAATCCCTGTACAAAATAGCCATTGTTTGTAAAACTGCAATTAAATTGAAATGCTACAATGACAAATCAGGCTAAAGCCATATAACCCTTTGGTCTTGAATCTAGGCAATCAAAGGTAGCTGTCCCTGTAGGCGTTGGCTGCATCTGTCAAATGGCAGAATATTATGTCACCTTGTCAGGAAATCTGTTAGGGGAAACTAAACGATTAGAATGTGCTTTATACCAAATGAATACTTTTATTTATATAGATGCTAGGATAACAAAATGATTAGTTAAGAAAGGAAGATTTCTATGGAAATGTGACTCATTGATGTCAACTACTGAAGTATCCTATTTGACTTTTTCACTCGTCATCCAGATGTTCTTGTTCTGTGTTGGCCCAGCCTCGGTACTTTGTATCAGCTGAACATGCATCATTGATGGAGTACCCACAAGGGTGTTAGACCTATCTTTGTAAGAATGAAGTCTTTTGAAGATCAGTCATCATTTCTCCAAGTAATTTTAGCAAAATTAATATATTTTCATATTCAAATAATGTGTCTTTAAAAAATAACAATATATCATCTGCTTAAAGAAAAAGTGCATTTCAAAATATTCCTTCATTTGTTGAAGCAATTGAGTGTACTCTAGCATTTAATAATAAGATGAATGAGTGCAGCTGACTCTGGGACCCATAAACAGAAGAGAACAGGATCAAGAAGAGGATCTATATAGTCTAGTGATAAAGGCTTATGAGTGGCAGCGTATGCTTTTTTTTTACTGAGTCCAAGCTTGCTCTGCTTGCCGCACAACAGGCCAATGAATCCTAGAGACGAAGTGCTAAGCCAAGGGAAATGGCTTTATTCAGAAAGCAGCTGACCAAGAAGATGGCAGGCTAGCACCTTGGAAGTAACCATCTTATTGGGGTTTGGATGCCAGGTTCTTTTATAGCTCAGAGATGAGGGGAGGTGAGGAAGCAAAGCAGAAAAAGCTATTAATCTTACAAACATCTAGAATGGCAAACCTCAGGCAGGGGATGTATTCATTTCTTCCTTCCTGTCATCCACAGATAGACAGGGTTCTGAACAAAGGCATTTTACTTTAACAGTCAGACAGAGGGACAGGGGTCCTTGTGACAGGCCATTAAGTATGATTATAATAATAAAAGCAACGGAAGGCAAGTCAAAGAAACAGTTTGCAGCAGGGAATCAGAATTTGTTTCCTCCCTGCAACACTTTTACTTTGGGCTGATGCTGTTTATGAAGCACTCAATATCATCAGCTTTCACAGGATAGTTGGACAGAAACAAAAGCAGAAGGACTGTCTCAGGAATAGGAGCTGATTCCAGTAGCACCTGGATAAGGACACAGGTCTCTCAAGTTTCACTTCAAGAATCCGTGGGAGATGAGCATTTTGGAATTAAATAGCTCACTCAAATATAGAGGTTATTTTCCTATAACCATTTTCCTTGTATGAAAAGCATGGTTATCTTGAGGGCCCATATGAGATGAAATTCAAAGTAACCTGTTGACATATGGGAATGATAGGAACACATGCCAAATTGAAATAAGCAGGGGAGTACCCACAAGGGTGTTAGACCTATCTTTGTAAGAATGAAGTCTTTTGAAGATCAGTCATCATTTCTCCAAGTAATTTTAGCAAAATTAATATATTTTCATATTCAAATAATGTGTCTTTAAAAAATAACAATATATCATCTGCTTAAAGAAAAAGTGCATTTCAAAATATTCCTTCATTTGTTGAAGCAATTGAGTGTACTCTAGCATTTAATAATAAGATGAATGAGTGCAGCTGACTCTGGGACCCATAAACAGAAGAGAACAGGATCAAGAAGAGGATCTATATAGTCTAGTGATAAAGGCTTATGAGTGGCAGCGTATGCTTTTTTTTTACTGAGTCCAAGCTTGCTCTGCTTGCCGCACAACAGGCCAATGAATCCTAGAGACGAAGTGCTAAGCCAAGGGAAATGGCTTTATTCAGAAAGCAGCTGACCAAGAAGATGGCAGGCTAGCACCTTGGAAGTAACCATCTTATTGGGGTTTGGATGCCAGGTTCTTTTATAGCTCAGAGATGAGGGGAGGTGAGGAAGCAAAGCAGAAAAAGCTATTAATCTTGCAAGCATCTCCTAGAATGGCAAGCCTCAGGCAGAGGATGTGTTCATTTCTCCCTTCCTGTCATCCACAGATGGACAGTGTTCTATGCGAAGGCATTTTACTTTAACAGTCAGGCAGGGGGACAGGGTCCTTGTGACAAGCCATTGAATATGATTATAATAATAAAAGCAATGGAAAGCAAGTCAAAGGAACAGTTTGCAGCAGGGAATCAGAATTTGTTTCCTCCCTGCAACACTTTTACTTTGGGCTGATGCTGTTTATGAAGCACTCAATATCATCAGCTTTCACAGGATAGTTGGACAGAAACAAAAGCAGAAGGACTGTCTCAGGAATAGGAGCTGATTCCAGTAGCACCTGGATAAGGACACAGGTCTCTCAAGTTTCACTTCAAGAATCCGTGGGAGATGAGCATTTTGGAATTAAATAGCTCACTCAAATATAGAGGTTATTTTCCTATAACCATTTTCCTTGTATGAAAAGCATGGTTATCTTGAGGGCCCATATGAGATGAAATTCAAAGTAACCTGTTGACATATGGGAATGATAGGAACACATGCCAAATTGAAATAAGCAGGGGGAACATATGAAATAAATCTACCGCAAAGCTGAACACATGTAGATAGAGCTGGCCAAATTAGACTTTAGGAAAACCAAGAAAACATAAAAGAATGAGATAAATGCTCAAGATTGGAGTTGGAGAATACAGTCATTCTCCTGAGGTCAGAAGAAGTTTCAACATACAATCCGGAGCTATAGGATTTGAAGATAGCTACATCAAAATCCCATCTAGCAAAGCCATCAAGCCTGATTCTTTAATTGTATATTTATTAAAGACACTTCACAGGTGATCCCTGTTAAGCTGACCTGCTGTTCACAATATGTGTCCCTGTAAGAATGGATTTATAAACATGTATCACTTGCCAGGGTTGAAAATCCCCAACATCTTTTATAAATATATTATCCAGGCATTATTAAAAAACTGGAACTCTTGTCCTAGTGAGAGGATTTCAGGCAGGTATCTGCTGGATTTTCAGTTCTAACATCCTCTGAGTTAGTGATGACCACATGTCAGTCGGGAAAAACAGTGACTTGCACCTGTGCTCCATGGAGATCCCATCCCATCAGATCGGGGCTTTGGACCTACCCTCCAGAAGCCTGTCTAAGGTGATGCTGGCCTGAGATCTCATCGTACTTTTCAAGTTTCCCTTTAAAATTGTTTTGAGACAATCTGTCAACAGGTGTATGCGTTTTCTGTCAGACAGCACCAATTAAGACATCAACTGCTATTTCCTTGATTGCAGAGAGGGAGCAGGAGCAAAGATGTGCTCACAACACAGTTTCAGTTAGAGACAGCATCTGGATTTCTGTAAGGAAGTTGTTTAAACCAGTTTGGCAGTTGACTTGATCGAGAAAATGGCATCAAGTGACATTTTTCCAGTCACAAAATGCGTAGCAGAACCTTAAAAAGAACTGTCTATAAGAGCCACTGTCCCTACAGAGACTGGATTTAGCCACTCCTCTCCTTAAGAGGTTTGAATTAAAGTGACACAGACACACTTTAGATTTTTATAAAGTATTTTAAAACTGGTTTTTTGGAGACAGGTCTTCAGTATATATATTTAATTTTAGGTAAATGGACACTTTGGGATACCATTATGCTTTTCTTTATTTGATGTGACACACCCACCACCATTCAGGAAGCACTATCAGCTGTAACACTTCCTGACGCGTACCCGTTGGTTCCTTAAAGGCAGGAACTGAAACAATATTAATAATAAGAGCTATATATAATTCATTCATTGAAACCCTGTGCTCGGCACTGTTCCAAGCACTTTGCCCTACTATCTCACTTAATCCTCACAAAACCACTGTGAGATAGGTGTTATTGTTATTTCCATTGTACAGATAAGGAAACAGAGGCACAGAAAATATATTTAATATTAGAGTCTTCCTATTCATCTAACTTTACCTAACATATTTCCTAGGACAGTGCAGTTATGTAGTAGGCTTACACTGTACCCTGTGTCTGGTGCCCTGTCCCCACTCTCGACTGTGGGTTCTACATTACTGATTTCAACTCCCATCCTGAGTCCATTGTTTTAAGACAATTGCTTTAACCTCTATCAAAAATAACTGCTATTAGTCAAATTTAATAAAGATGCCATGTCTGTCTGTCCTAATCCCACAATTCATTCTTCCTCTTCCCCCAGGATGGGAATGAGGTCTCATAGGGAGGATATATATATATATATATATATATATACACACACACACACACACACATACATATAATTGATTCACTTCATTGTATACCAGAAACTAACACAAACTTGTATATTATATATTCCAATAAAAAATAAAGATGTATGTATTAGCATATTTTTTAACATTTACTCCCAGAACTCATTAGGTATATATCTCACTTAATACCAACTGATTGATCACTTTACTCATTTGTTCATAAGCTTAAAAGCTATTCATTGAGTGGTGAAACCACATGTAAAGTCAAGAGCTCACTTTACATCTGGTTTCTGCCATTTACCAGTTAGGTAAATCCTGACCTGAAACAGGATATTCTAGCCAAAAGAACTGAATACTTGGAGTCAGGTAAATCTGAGTTCTTAATTAATTGCTGGCCTTGAATAAATTATTTTAGCTTCTCTAGGTTTCAGTTTCTTTATCTGTAAAAAACAGGATTATTGAGAGGAGCATTAATATAATCAGAGTGCCTAGCATTAGGCTGAGTACAGAGGATGTATATATTAAATTGTGCTTATTGCTAATATATAACTCTTTAAGGAGAGCATATTTGTTATGCCAAGTTAGATAAAATTGATTCCCAGGGAAAAGTATGACCAGAACTTCAGGGTCCACCTCAAGACCCTGCCCAACCTGCACGTCTATTTCAGGAACCCACCCTGTCTTGAAGGGCCAGGGCCAGGAGTGAGGAAATGGTGGGAAAGGCACAAATTAGAAGGAGATGGTCCACTCCTCCTCCTGACTGGCTGATCTTTTCAACCTTATTCAACTTCTGAAGTAGATATCACATATTTATTCCCACTAAGCGGCTGAATGGGACATTTATGGATTTTGCATTCTGACTCTAAGTGAGTCTGGAAGTCCTTGAAAGTCATTTACGTGGATTTCACTGATTATGGGGACGACTACTGACATGTACAGATGAAGAAATTATTGGTGCTTCTTACTTGAAGAGGGCCAGGTGTCTGAAAAGCCAGTCATGAATAGTCATATGTAGAAAGATAGAATGAGACATTTTAAGAAAAAAAAGAAAGAAATGAGACACTGTTCTTTCTTTCTTGGTATTTGCTTTGGAAAACATGTTTAAAAAAAAGAAAAAGAAAGCTTAATTTCTCCCTCACTTTAGAAGTACTGTATTGTTCTGTATAAGTATATCATACAACAATAGTTTCTTCTTAGTATTCAGTATTTTCTAGCAGGGATGCTTTTTTGTTCTGTTGCTTTTTCTACGCATCAGGCACAGAGGCTTGAGGTAAAATAACCCTTGGTTTATGACTTTCATCATTAATGGATAATGAAAGGCCCTGATGTGACTGACTGACTGCTTCTATCTCCTTTTTCTGCACTCATCTGCCTCCCTCCACCTTCAGGTTACCATTCTAATACCATTAGCATTGTTACTTTATTTCCATGCATTCTTATAAAACAGAGGCAGGTATTTCTCATTAGAATTAATGAAACTTACACCATTTACTCCTATTTTTTTTTTACCTAACATGATAAATTAGAATTAATGTTACATGATAGAGGTACCTGTATTCTTGATTAGGCTAATGCCTAGACATTTTATTTCTATATATTTTATATCTAGAATTATCACTGCTATGCTTAGACTCTCATTTTAAAATGTACTTTCAATTTGTTATTGTTGGCTGCTGTATTTAGCTATTAACATAATAATGATCAGTAACAAATTCAGTGACTAAGTACAATAAAGATTTAATTTTTATTTTTGATTATATTTCAAATTATTTATTTCTGGTTATATTAGTAGTTATCACTCCAGTAATGTGGACTAACAGATCAATTCAAAACTTAGTGGCTTACAAAATTAAACACGTCTATTTCTCTCTCAAAGGTCTACAGGTTGATCAAGGCTCTGTAGAACTGGACTAAGACCTCCCGGACTCAGCGCTAGGTTACAAGTTGGATGTATGTCTCATCTCTATCTGTCTATCTATCTTCATCCTCCTTGGAACAGTAGCTACCCAAGAAATATTCTTCTCTTGATGACTAGCAGGCAGGTTTAAATCTTTTCTCAATTAAGTCTTCTAGTAACCCATTGGCCAAAGGAAGTCATATAGTCAAGACCAGCATCACTTTGGAAGGAAATTTGCTCTACCCCAGAGCTTCCTTGTGGCACAGGAGATGCAAGAGACCCGAGTTGGGAAGAGCCCTTGGAGTAGAAAATGGCAACCACTCCAGTATTCTAGCCTGGAACATTCCACAGACAGAGGAGCCTGGTGGGCTACAGTCCGTGGAGTCACAAAGAGACACAACTGATCACAGGCATGCACGCACACACACACAGACAGACAGACAGACACACACACACACACATGCATGGTTGGCCCATGATGTGAGCTAGAGGATGGTCCTGCCTAGTATATGATAGAGTGCGTGGAAAATTCTGATATATAATCTCTATTCAAGTAGATAAAGTCTATTGACTTTTATAATCCTGGCTGAACTCATACTGTGATAGGTGTGAAACTTTTGGGATTTTCAAAGCATGTAATCAGATAGTTTGCATGTAATGACAGTTTAATACCCTTCTTTCAACATTTATATCTACTGTTTCCTTGGAGTATTGACTGGGACATACTCTGTTGAACAGCAGTGGTGATAGGGAGCAACTCTGTCTTGTTCCAGATTTTATGGCGGGAAAGTATGATGCTTCTCCATTAATTGCAATATTCCAAGTAGGCGTTTTGTATATAATCCTATCAAGTTAAGGAAACATTCCATTATTATTTTTCTGAGAGTTTTAACCATCGTCTTTAAGTTTTATCAACATTTAAATAGTTGATAATTATATATTTTTTTCTCACTTCATTGTTAATGTGGTGAACTATGTTGATAGAATGCATATGATTATCCTATAATTCCTGTTTGAACTGTATTAATTTTAAAATAGCCTGAAGGTTAATTTCTTCTCTGTTCATTAGTAAAATTAACCTATAATCTTTTCCTGTCATATTTATTGTCTTTATTCCATTGTGTAAGATTATGCTAGTCTGATGAAATGAACTAGGCAGCTTTCAGTCTTAAAGTTGTATCTGAATTAAACTTTTACAAAATAGGACTAACTTTTCCTAACATGCTTGATAGAACTTGAAGATTTTTGGAGGTAGAGATTTTTGATTGCTATTTCAATATCTTTAAATATCTTTGGACTTTTCTCTGTCTTCCTTCCCACTTTTCTTTCTCTTTTCCTATCTCTCTTCCTCCTCCTTTTGCCGTAAACTCACATCAACCTTACTTAACTTATAAAGACAAATTCTTAGTTAATAGCAATTTTTGCCAATTATTTTGAACAGCAAGCAAACTTCCTAGAGAAATATCATGATCCAGGCATGTCTTGGTTCAATCAGCAACTGGAGTACCTCTTGCTCCAGTTTGGCATTTTAATATTTTTCTATAAGTTTATTCATTTTCTTTAGCTTTGAAATTTATCTGCTTCATCTGGGTTTTTGTATTTAATATTTATTATAAGTATGGATAATATTCTTGGATATTTTTTTCTATTCAAGTAGATAAAGTCTATTGACTTTTATAATCCTGGCTGAACTCATACTGTGATAGGTGTGAAACTTTTGGGATTTTCAAAGCATGTAATCAGATAGTTTGCATGTAATGACAGTTTAATACCCTTCTTTCAACATTTATATCTACTGTTTCCTTGGAGTATTGACTGGGACATACTCTGTTGAACAGCAGTGGTGATAGGGAGCAACTCTGTCTTGTTCCAGATTTTATGGCGGGAAAGTATGATGCTTCTCCATTAATTGCAATATTCCAAGTAGGCGTTTTGTATATAATCCTATCAAGTTAAGGAAACATTCCATTATTATTTTTCTGAGAGTTTTAACCATCGTCTTTAAGTTTTATCAACATTTAAATAGTTGATAATTATATATTTTTTTCTCACTTCATTGTTAATGTGGTGAACTATGTTGATAGAATGCATATGATTATCCTATAATTCCTGTTTGAACTGTATTAATTTTAAAATAGCCTGAAGGTTAATTTCTTCTCTGTTCATTAGTAAAATTAACCTATAATCTTTTCCTGTCATATTTATTGTCTTTATTCCATTGTGTAAGATTATGCTAGTCTGATGAAATGAACTAGGCAGCTTTCAGTCTTAAAGTTGTATCTGAATTAAACTTTTACAAAATAGGACTAACTTTTCCTAACATGCTTGATAGAACTTGAAGATTTTTGGAGGTAGAGATTTTTGATTGCTATTTCAATATCTTTAAATATCTTTGGACTTTTCTCTGTCTTCCTTCCCACTTTTCTTTCTCTTTTCCTATTTCTCTTCCTCCTCCTTTTGCCGTAAACTCACATCAACCTTACTTAACTTATAAAGACAAATTCTTAGTTAATAGCAATTTTTGCCAATTATTTTGAACAGCAAGCAAACTTCCTAGAGAAATATCATGATCCAGGCATGTCTTGGTTCAATCAGCAACTGGAGTACCTCTTGCTCCAGTTTGGCATTTTAATATTTTTCTATAAGTTTATTCATTTTCTTTTAGCTTTGAAATTTATCTGCTTCATCTGGGTTTTTTGTATTTAATATTTATTATAAGTATGGATAATATTCTTATTGATAATACTCTCACCATTTTTAGTTTCTATCAAGTCTATGGTTGTTTCTCCCTTTTCATTCTGTATTGCTTATGTTGTTTTCTCTTAACCAGTTTTTTTTATTAATTCTTTCCTTCTTTATTTATTTATTTATTTATTTTTGTACATGTATGTTCCCAGATCAATCAGATGCATATCCCTTGACCCTCCCCCCACCCAGGTCCCCCCCCCCATCCCTCCAGACCATTGCTCCAAGTGGTTGTAGGTACTCCTATTCCCCTAGCACAATGACAATAGCTATCTTTTCTACACATGACAGTATGGGTTCCCATGTTACTCCCTCCCATTGTTCGGTCTCCACAATGTCTTTATGTCTATTCTCTGTTTTTTCATGAGTTCACTGTGTGTGTTATCATGACCATCTTACTAGATCCCATATATATGAGTTAGTATACTATACTTGTCTTTCTCTTTTTGACTTACTTCACTTTTTATGATAGGTTCTAGAGCCAGCCACCTCATTAGGACTGAGTCTTCTGCATTTCTTTTAACAGCTGAGTAGTATTCCATTGTATATATGTACCAGAGCTTCTGGATCCATTTATTTGTCGATGGACATCTAGGTTGCTTCCATGTTCTGGCTATTGTATAGAGAGCTGCAATGAACATTGGGGTACAGGTGCCTCTTTCAGTTTTGATTTCATCAGGATATAGGTCTAATAGTGGGATTGCTGGGTCATAGGGTGCTTCTATTTTTAGTTTTTTAAGGAATCTCCATATTGTCTTCCATAGAGGTCTCTTAACCAGTTTTATCAGAGGCATATGTTACTAAACTTTTCAAAGAAGCAGTATTTGTTTATATTAATCTTCTCCATTTTTGTTTTACTTTTCATTTGTTTTATTTTAACCTTTATATCATTTTCTTCATTTCTTTATGTTTCTACTGCTTCTTTCTTTACAACTTTGTGAGTTGAATGATTAACTTACTTTTAACTTTTATTTCTTTATTTGAATGCAATAGTGTATTTCAATGTACTTAGAGCTTTAATTTAAATCCAACATACTTAGAAATGCACAGCAAGTATTGTTATTTATTTTTGTGATGTTTTGTATGCTTTCCTTTTAGAATTCAAGAATTATTTAGTATTGTTAATAAGTTTATATTTTATATAATTTTATCTAATCTTTATTCATTTCTTTAAGACTTAAGCTTGCTGACTAGGGAAATAAGGATATATAGAAGGCAGTTGAAAAGGTGGTAGAAAATGGAATGTAGCTCCCTGTGTGTGCATGTGTGCTTAGTCGCTTCAGTTGTGCCCAACTCTTTGCGACCTGATGTACTGTAGCCCGTCAGCCTCCTCTGTCTATGGTATTCTTCAGACAAGAAAACTTGAGTGGTTTGCTGTGCCCCCATCCAGGAGATCTTGACCCAGGGATCAAGCCTCTGTCTCCTGCACTGCAGTCAGATCCTTTACCACTGAGCCTGTAGTTCTTTGTAGGGGTGGTTAATTAAAGAAATTTGGGAATTAGGTTGAGCTGAAAAAAAAGCTTAAAATTTGGAGCTCATAACTGAGACTCTGAAGTGGTTGCAATCTATGGTAATCACAAGGTATAAGGAAAGTCTCCGGCATGAGTACTGAGGTAGGGTGAGCACCCTTTCCTCATCTGAAGAGAGAGGTCATAGCTATGGAAGACCAAGAGCATCATCCATATGGATATGGGAGTCACCTAAGACTTAGGATAACAGTTGTGTTAGCTAGAATAACAAGAGCCAGAAGCTAGATTTTTGAGGAGTGACAGAATAGTCAATGACTTCAGCAAAAAGAAATATACTAGAAGACTGACCTGAGACCCAAAGCTGGAAGTGCTAGGGGACTGGAATGGGGACTGAGCTAGAGCCATGGGGAAATAGAGTGACATCTGCAATATGTCTAGGTTCATAAGTAAGAGGGGTACACCAGAGAAAAGAGTTCCCGCTTAAGAATGCTGGGAGAAAATGGTGTCCTCAGGGGAGATCCAGGGCATAGTAAACAGGTCAAGGATATGAGTACTATCCTGAGGACTGATTGTCACATCTGGGGGCCCAAGAGAAAGGTTTCAGGATTGAGGAAAGGGTGGGAGATGTATCAGAGAGGGGAATAAAAAGTGATATAGACTAGGAGAGATATAGGGTTACCTTGGATTTAATATAGTGATTGATATAGGGAAGATTAAATCCACAATGAGGTAAGTCCTGCTATTTTAAGGTAGATAAGGCTCATATGAATGGTGGGGGAAGGCTTAGAAAAAAGGAAGGGAACCTTATAAGTGGGAAAATCTATAAAGAGCATGAAAGACCCAGGTCTCCTTCAGATTATTAATGTCCTTTTTATGCATATTTATTATACTTTTAAAAATTTTTTTCCCCATTTCTTTAGTAATTTTTCTTCGGGGATCACATGCTGTATAATTGTTATTTAAATGAGCTGTTTTTATCAGAGAAGGGCCAGAGGTCGTGCCTTTTGTATTGACTGCACAGACAGCAAGTTTCCAGGACCAAGACAAGGCTGCTTATTTCACTTCTTCAAGAAACTTCCTTGTCCTGAATTCAGTCTTGAACCCTTGAATAGAAACAGCAGCAGTATTGACAGGCCTATAATCCACCAGCCCTGGGGACTTGGAAGGGGAGGAAATAGAGGAATGGCTTGGGACTTCTCTGGCCCAAAGTCCCATGGCCTTTTTGCACTAGCAGTTCAACAGTGACCCTCCAGCTCAAGGGTCGCTTTAATAATTAGGGGGAACATTTCCACCCTCCCTAAACTAGGCCCTCTGTTTTATGCTCTCTTAGAACCCTCTTCCTTTCCTTCACAACGTTTATCTCCGTTTGTAATGACACTCATTTTCATGATAATTTGATTTATGGCTGTTCCCACAAGCCTGTAAACTTCATGAGAGTGGAAATGGTGTCTGTTTATCACATTAACATTGGCATTCCTGGGCAGTGCCTGTCTTGTGGCCCACACTTAATGAATAAATAAATGATTTAATAGAAGAACAGATGATGCTGAGAACAGTTTGTATTGGAGACAAAGTATAAATATGTTTTTAAGAAGTTTGAAGGTGGTCTTAAGAAGAGATTATTTGAATGAGCACTGCCTGTGTCATGTTGGGTAGCATTCTAAGACAAACACTTGTGATTTTCTTTCAATTGCTATCTATAATTCTTACTTCATCAGATTTCCCTGAGAGGTTAAGACTCCAGGCTTCCAATTTCCAATGCAGGGGGCACAGATTTAATCCCTGATCAGGGCAAGAGCTTGATCCCGCATGCCATGGATCATGCTGCCTCTATACATACATATATATGTATATATGTATGCATACTGGTTTTTGCTTTATCAAGTTTCTAATATCAGTTTCTGATATTTGGAATTGAGAAAGTGCAAACTAATAAACATGTAAAAGTTTTCTAGGTAGATGTGCATGCTCAGTCACTTCAGTCATGTCTGACTCTTTCTGACCCTATGTACTATAGGGCAACAGACTCCTCTGTCCATGAGACTCTCCAGACAAGAACTGGAGTGGGTTGCCATACCAGTTCCAGGGGATCTTCTCAACCCAGGGATCAAACCCGCATTTTCTGCATTGCATGTGAATTCTTTACTGCTGAGCCACTGGGGAAACACTCTAGATAGATATAAATTATATGCAGGTCTATATGTACTTATATGTTTAACTTCAAGCTTTAATATAGAAAAATCACAGGCTTATAATGTGGCAAAGCTATTTTGCAAATGACTGAATTAACTTTATTGATATGATTCATTACAAATAGTTAAATGGACCAATGCAAGGCATAGTATTTCGAGGTTTTGCACTACTGTGTTTCAATTAATTGTGGATCAAAAAAGCAGAACAAACATCCTTCTTTGAATTCACTGAATTGTCAAGTCTCATCTACCCTAAACAGATTTCCCTATGAGACCATCTTGCTGAGAGAATAAGCTATGCAAGGGTCAAGGTGAATGAATTATGATTAGATGATAGCAACAACATGAAATACATTAATTAGTCTGTAGTGTTTAACAACCAATTTTGCTAAACTGATTCCTTGACTCTGTCAATGCTATGGTTTGTATGTCAAACCTGTTTTGGTTTTACACACACAAGCCTTCCACTTGCTAAATCTGACATTCTGTAATGTCATCTTTATTAGCTGGTTGATAATGTTATACTGCTTACTAAATGGCACTTTTGCCCATTTCTGTCAGATTCCAATCAACATGGTTACGCTGATGTTTAGGAATCATAATGATATGTTAGCAGTGAATAATTTTAACATATTAATTTCTTATTCCTCTGTCTGTGAGGCCCTAAAGAAACTAATGACAGTATCCATGTTTGATTTCACATTTCTTTTAGTTGAGATCATTAGTATATAAAGTGTTGAAATGTCACTTCTGACATTTTTTTTTTTTTGCAGTTAAAGTCAGATTATCTTACATTTGTAATTTTTTCAAATGAAAACAATTAGGAAGTGAGCACTTTTGTTCATTTAGTTTCCCCTTTAGGAAACATTCATATTTATATTAGAATACTCTTAATTATTATATTAGCAGCTTCAGCAAAATAAACTTCCAAATCAAATTGATGTACAGATATATATCATGCAACGTATAGTGCTACAAAGGATTGATGTTACCATTTTATGTTAACACCTTCTCAGAAAAATTTTAAATGAAAATCTTGGTAGTTCAGTTTATAGGACACTAAGATCCTTTGAAAACAATATATGACCAGTGGAAGGATCATCCATTTCTAGACATTGTTCAGTCAATAATCTATAGTAAGATACACACTCACTTATGTGTATACATATATATATATAGAACACATTGGTTGTTCTTATTGTTCAGTCAGAAGTGTGTCCAAATCTTTGTGACACCATGACTTACAGCAATCCAGGCTTTCCTCCCAGTTTTCTCAAACTCATGTCCATTGATAGTCAATGATTCTATCTCGCCATCTCACCCTCTGCCTCCTTTTGCTTTCAGTCTTTTCCACTATGAGAGTCTTTTCCAGTGAGTTGGCTTTTTTGTTTATCAGGCGGCCAATGTATTGGAGCTTCAGCTTTAACATCAATCCTTCCTGTAAGTATTCAGTTTGATTTTCTCTAGGACTGACTGGTTTGATCTCCTTGCTGTCCAAAGGACTAAGAGTAGACTCTTAAGAGTCTTCATCACCACAGTTAAAAAGGATTAATTCTTCAACATTCAGCCTTCTTTATGGTCCAACTCTCACATCCATACGTGGTATGTGGAAAAAACATACCTTTGAACATATGCACCTCTGTGAGCAAAATGATGTCTGCTTTTCAATATGCTGTCTAGATGTGTCACACTTCCCTTCAAAAGAGCAACTGTCTATATTTCATGGCTGTAGTCACCATCTGCAGGGATTTTGGAGCCCAAGAAAATAAATCTGACCCTGCTTCTTTTTGTCCCTTTCTATTTGCCATGAAGTGTTGGTACTGGTACCATATCTTAGTTTTTTGAATCTTGAGTTTTAAGCCAGTATTTTTACTCTTCTTTTTGACCCTCATTAAGAGGTTCTTCAGTTCCTCTTCAGTTTATGCTATTAAAGTGGTATCATCTGTATATCTGAGGTTGTTGATATTTTTCCCTGGGATCTTGATTCCAACTTGTGATTCATCTAGCCTGGTACTCTGCATGATGTACTCTGCACATAGGTTAAACAAACAGGGTGACAATATACAGTCCTGACATACGCCTTTCCCAATTTGGAACCAGTCTGTTGTTCCATGTCTGGTTCTAACTGTTGCTTCTTGACCTACATATAAATTTCTCAGAAGGCAGGTAGAGTGGTATGGTATTCCCATCTCTTTCAGAATTTTGCACAGTTTGTTGTGATCCACACAGTCAAAGGCTTTAGAGTAGTCAAGGAAATATAAGTAGATGTTTTTTGGAATTCTCTTGCTTTTTCTGTGATTCAGTAGATGTTAGCAATTGGATCTCTGATTCTTCTGCCTTTTCTAAATCCAGCTTATACATCTGGAAGTTCTCAGTTTATGTACTGTTGAAGCATAGCTTGGAGGATTTTGAGCATGTGAAATGAGTGCAATTGTGTGGTAGTTTGAGCATTCTTTGACATTGCTATTTTCTCGTATTGGAATGTAGACTGATCTTTTCTGGTCCTGTGACCACTGCTGAGATTTCCAAATTTGCTGGTATATTGAATGCAGCACTTTAACAGCATCTTCCTTTAGGATTTGAAATAGCTCAGCTGGAATTCTGTCACCTTCATTAACTGTGTTCATAGCAATGCTTCCTATGGCCTATGTGACTTCACCCTCCAGGGTGTCTGGCTCTAGGTGAGTGACTACACCATCATGGTTAGATGGGTCATTAAGACCTTTCTCATACAGTTCTTCTGTGTATTCTTGCCACTTCTTCTTAACCTTTTCTGCTTCTGTTAGGTCCTTACTGTTCCTACCTCATATACAATGTCACAAACCTCTATCTACTCCAGGTTTTGGTTTTGCTGATGTACAGAGCTTCTGCATATTTGACTGCATATTAAAAAATATAATCAATCCAGATTCAATATCAACTATCTGGTGATGTCCATATATACAGTATTCTCTTTTGTTGTTGGAAGAGGTTGTTTGCTATGACTGGTTTGTTCTCTTGTCAAAACTCTACTAGCCTTTGCCCTACATCATTTTGTACTCCCAGGCCACACTCTTCTGTTATACTAGGTCTCTCTTGACTTCCTTCTTTTGCATTTAAAACACATAGATGAAAAGGATGTCTTCTTTTGTTGTTAGTTATACAAGGTCTTGTAGATCTTCATAGAACTGATCAACTTCAGCTTCAGCAGCATCATTGATGGATTACTGTGATGTTAAATGGTTGCACTGGAAATGAACTGAGATCATTCTGTCAGTTTTGAGGTTACACCCAAGTACTGCTTCTTGACCTACATATAAATTTCTCAGAAGGCAGGTAGAGTGGTATGGTATTCCCATCTCTTTCAGAATTTTGCACAGTTTGTTGTGATCCACACAGTCAAAGGCTTTAGAGTAGTCAAGGAAATATAAGTAGATGTTTTTTGGAATTCTCTTGCTTTTCTGTGATTCAGTAGATGTTAGCAATTGGATCTCTGATTCTTCTGCCTTTTCTAAATCCAGCTTATACATCTGGAAGTTCTCAGTTTATGTACTGTTGAAGCATAGCTTGGAGGATTTTGAGCATGTGGAATGAGTGCAATTGTGTGGTAGTTTGAGCATTCTTTGACATTGCTATTTTCTCGTATTGGAATGTAGACTGATCTTTTCTGGTCCTGTGACCACTGCTGAGATTTCCAAATTTGCTGGTATATTGAATGCAGCACTTTAACAGCATCTTCCTTTAGGATTTGAAATAGCTCAGCTGGAATTCTGTCACCTTCATTAACTGTGTTCATAGCAATGCTTCCTATGGCCTATGTGACTTCACCCTCCAGGGTGTCTGGCTCTAGGTGAGTGACTACACCATCATGGTTAGATGGCTCATTAAGACCTTTCTCATACAGTTCTTCTGTGTATTCTTGCCACTTCTTCTTAACCTTTTCTGCTTCTGTTAGGTCCTTACTGTTCCTACCTCATATACAATGTCACAAACCTCTATCTACTCCAGGTTTTGGTTTTGCTGATGTACAGAGCTTCTGCATATTTGACTGCATATTAAAAAATATAATCAATCCAGATTCAATATCAACTATCTGGTGATGTCCATATATACAGTATTCTCTTTTGTTGTTGGAAGAGGTTGTTTGCTATGACTGGTTTGTTCTCTTGTCAAAACTCTACTAGCCTTTGCCCTACATCATTTTGTACTCCCAGGCCACACTCTTCTGTTATACTAGGTCTCTCTTGACTTCCTTCTTTTGCATTTAAAACACATAGATGAAAAGGATGTCTTCTTTTGTTGTTAGTTATACAAGGTCTTGTAGATCTTCATAGAACTGATCAACTTCAGCTTCAGCAGCATCATTGATGGATTACTGTGATGTTAAATGGTTGCACTGGAAATGAACTGAGATCATTCTGTCAGTTTTGAGGTTACACCCAAGTACTGCATTTCAGATTATTTTGTGAACTCTGATGGCTACTTCACTTATTCAGACACTGTGAAGAACAATATTGCAGAGGACTCTGGAATGTTAGGTCCATGAATCAAAGTAAATTGAACACAGTGAAGCAGGAGATGGTAAGAGTGATTAACGACATAGTAGAAATCAAGAAATTAAAATGGACTTGAAAGGGCAAATTTAATTCAGATGAACACATAAATATTGCATCATATATATGTTCTACACATAAAATTATATATATAATATCAAAGTATAGCATATATTATTATAATATTCTGTAATATATTAATGTATGATACAATAATAAATGACTATATTGATTATCATAGTATATTGTTAATATGTAATGCTAAATATATTTATGTTGAAATTAATATATTTATGTATTTATTAATATATAATCATATTGTATGTCATATCTAAGCATCATATGCAATATTATGTATTAATATATTATATATTATGTAAAATTATGTATCAATACATATTATACATATAATATTAACATTATATACTTTGATACATCCTATTAATGTCATTAAATATATAGTATTAACATTACATATGATATATAATTAACATTTTATTAGTAACTAATATGTTAATAAGATGGCAATATTATATACATAATTATATATATATACACTATATGTAATGTGTGTATGGATAAAATATTATGCATATTATTTATATATAAATTATTTATACATTATAATATTATATATTATCACATACTACGATGATGATGATATAATCATATTGTTATTATTGTATTGTTATAATATATGATGCAATATCATATATTATATAACATAACAAGGCATTATATAATATATAAATATAAATATTACATTATATATATTATTTATGTGTTTATCAGAATATACATAGATATATATATAGATATATAATTCTTTGGATCTGGAGGATAAAAAGTAGAGTAGTATATTATAAAATGCTAATTAAAAAGTGCAATTGAAGGTATAATTAAATAACAAATTAATGCAGGATATGATCATTCAAATATAATAAACAAGAATTAGTAAACTTATTTATAAATACATTAATTCATGAAAAAAAATGCTAAGATGTTAATATAAAATACAATGGGGAAGGGGCACAAAGAATTTGAGCAGGCTATTCAAGAAAATAATACATACATGAAAGATGCTATTCATTTTTACTAATAATCAAAGAAATGCAAATTAATGTGTCAATAAAACATATCTTTAGAAAGAATAAATATGTATATCTATATTTTTTAAGTAAGAAGTTATGTCAAAATGCCATACTAAGTTTAGAAAAGGTATTTTTCCAAACTCAGAGCCATGTTAGATTAAATCTAAAAACAAAAAAACTGCAAACACATCTAATTCAAAAAAAAGATAAGCCCATGTAATTCTAGAAACAATGCAAGGAAAATATATAGTCATCACAGACCACTGTAGTTATAATACATATATTTCAAAGACATAGATTATTTTTTCAATAAAATTAAAAGGCACAACTTTAATATAAGAAGAAATTTAAAAACTTAGAAAGATAAACACTAAATACATTGGCACTAATCAAAAGTCTGTCTCTAATAAAGATTAACCTATACATGAAAGTTTATATGACTGAATGAGAAAACAATGAATTAGTCAACAAATGGTGCTTGGTAATTGGCTATTTATATAGAAAAATAATATTTTTATCTCATTTTATACACACTAACTAGAATAAAAATACAGATAAAGTAGTAAAACTTTAAATACTTTAGTGAAAACATATATACAAATATATTTCTCAACTTGCAAAAGCAATTACTTCTCAATTGTGAGCCAAAAGTATAAAACACAAAAGAATATGACCTTGAATACAATAAAGTTAAATTTTTCTATATTAAATATGATATTGTAAACAGAAGCTCAATAATATTGGAGGTAAGTTAAGCAAAATACTTATAACTGACTGATATATTTTATCTAAATTATAGAAAGTAACCTCCGATTTTAGACTTTTATTACCAGCAAAACAGAGATGCTGAAAGCCTTCTGTTATAAATATATTAAAGTGCAATTGAAGGTATAATTAAATAACAAATTAATGCAGGATATGATCATTCAAATATAATAAACAAGAATTAGTAAACTTATTTATAAATACATTAATTCATGAAAAAAAATGCTAAGATGTTAATATAAAATACAATGGGGAAGGGGCACAAAGAATTTGAGCAGGCTATTCAAGAAAATAATACATACATGAAAGATGCTATTCATTTTTACTAATAATCAAAGAAATGCAAATTAATGTGTCAATAAAACATATCTTTAGAAAGAATAAATATGTATATCTATATTTTTTAAGTAAGAAGTTATGTCAAAATGCCATACTAAGTTTAGAAAAGGTATTTTTCCAAACTCAGAGCCATGTTAGATTAAATCTAAAAACAAAAAAACTGCAAACACATCTAATTCAAAAAAAAGATAAGCCCATGTAATTCTAGAAACAATGCAAGGAAAATATATAGTCATCACAGACCACTGTAGTTATAATACATATATTTCAAAGACATAGATTATTTTTTCAATAAAATTAAAAGGCACAACTTTAATATAAGAAGAAATTTAAAAACTTAGAAAGATAAACACTAAATACATTGGCACTAATCAAAAGTCTGTCTCTAATAAAGATTAACCTATACATGAAAGTTTATATGACTGAATGAGAAAACAATGAATTAGTCAACAAATGGTGCTTGGTAATTGGCTATTTATATAGAAAAATAATATTTTTATCTCATTTTATACACACTAACTAGAATAAAAATACAGATAAAGTAGTAAAACTTTAAATACTTTAGTGAAAACATATATACAAATATATTTCTCAACTTGCAAAAGCAATTACTTCTCAATTGTGAGCCAAAAGTATAAAACACAAAAGAATATGACCTTGAATACAATAAAGTTAAATTTTTCTATATTAAATATGATATTGTAAACAGAAGCTCAATAATATTGGAGGTAAGTTAAGCAAAATACTTATAACTGACTGATATATTTTATCTAAATTATAGAAAGTAACCTCCGATTTTAGACTTTTATTACCAGCAAAACAGAGACGCTGAAAGCCTTCTGTTATAAATATATGAGGTGTCTGATGAACCCTGTACTTTCAAGTGAATAAACAACTGTGTGAGATAATAATTAAATGTACCAGGGCCAGAATCTAAACAGGAGTAGAATTGCGGAGAGAGGTGGAGGCTCAACTTTTGGATTTATTGGTCTCCTAGGCCACAGCATCATGGGAGCAAAATTTAGGATTTAGCAGTGTTATGGGCCAGATTAGAAACGGTCCTACTAAGAGACTTCACCTTCAGTGAAGTAAGCTAAAACACAAAATTGCAAGGAAATTTGTCCTTCTCATCCTTAGCTCTATGTAGAGGTTTTAGAAAATCTTCTAATCAATTATACAACTGTTAACTGGTCTTATGTGGGTGTGGTGCCTGAAATAATACAATCTGCATATTTCAAAATATAATGTCAAAGATATATAAATTAATAAAGTGAATCCTACAAGTAAATAAAATTTATCACACAGGACATGTTATTGAATTCATACCTCACAAAATTCTTACACAAAATCATCTTCAGACACAGATCTTTCAGTGTTGAACTTAACACACAAAATAATCATTATAATGTATTTAATTAAAAGACAGAAGTAAAAATATGAGCAATGGGAGTTTACAAAATTAAGCAGAAGTTTTGTAAAGAAATCTAATTAAAACAGTCAATTAAAGTCAAAAACACAACTGAAGTGGTAAGCATGCTTAAAGAGAAAATTGGTGAACTTTATTAACAGCCACAGGAAATTAACATGTAGCACAGGGAAATAAAATAAAATCAATATGAAAGAAAGATTTACCAGCACAGAAGAAGGACTGATAGCAATACAAGAAACAAAAGAAATAAAAGAAAGGAAATATTTGAGAGGAAAATGGTGGAAATGTAATTAGAACTGATGAAAGGCATTCAAATGTAGATTCAAAACTCAAGTATTTCAAATATGAGATATACATTACAATTCACAAATAACAGAGCAAAATTACTATATACCAAAATCAAGTTTTATCATTCAAAATAAGGAAAAAAGTTTTCTTAAAAATGATTAATAACTAAATTGACAGTTTGCTTCCCAATTGAAAAGATAAAAGGCAAAGGTACTAGAATGAAATTTTTAAAGTCTTGAAATAAAGTAAAATTGAAAACCCAGAATTCAATGATTAGCAACTCTGTTTTACAACAGTGAGTGAAACATAAGGACATTATCAAATATAAAAATATCCAATAATTGTCTGTGACAAAAATAATAGACCTAGATGATTTCCTCTGTCTCAGGAGAAATCTCTGAGACCTAAGTAAAGAAAACATACATTGGTTAATCTGAACAAACACGGATATATAAAACAATAATGATAGTATTTAATTGTGACATTAAAATAATCAAACACTAGATACTATATTAATCTAGGAAGGGAGTGATCATAATTGAAGTATTCTAAAGACCTTTTGTTTCATTTAGAATATGAGTAAATAGAGTTATTAAGTATGCATGCCAATGTTTCTACTGTGAGAATTAAAGAGAAAAAAATAACACAACTTTTAAATAAGTGAGAGATGGTGAAATGTGTAGATTAAGTGAATAAATGTTATTAATCTATTTAGGGCTTCCCTGGTAGCTCAGTGGCAAAGAATCTGCCTGCCAATGCAGGAGACACTGGTTCAATCTCTGATTCAGGAAGATCCCACATGCTGCGGAGCAGCTAAGCCTGTGAGCCACAACTATTGAGCCTGTGCTCTAGAGCCTTGCAGCTGCAACTGTTGAGCCCATGTGCTGCAACTACTGAAGTCCATGTGCTCTAGGCCCTGAGTTCCACGACAAGTCACTGCAACAAGAAGCCTGCTCCCCTCAACTAGAGAGTAGCCCCCACTCCCTGCAAGAAGAGAGGAGCCTATGACAGCAATAAAAACCCAGAATAGCCAAAAATAAGTAAATAAATAAAATGTACAAAAAAAGAAAAAATTATTAATCTGTTTAAATAAGGAAAAAGATTAGGGGAGAAAGAGAGGGAGACAAGGACAAAAAATCTAAGTATTCTTATGATTAAATACATATACTTTTAGCAATTTACTTCTGTTTCTCACAACAATCCTACAATCTTATTGTAGGTAGGTATTATTATTATCCTCATCTGTATTTTCCAACTGAGAATCTGAATGGTAAAAATATCACACATCATGCTTTTCCTATTTCACTAGTGTTATAGATAATATAATAGCCTTAAATAGTCTTTTATAAAATTGTGGCTTAAAAAACATGATATAAGAATTACCATTTTAATTTGTTTTAAGTAAGTATATAGTTATATAGTCCTGTATTGTTAAGAACGTTCACATAATGGTGAAAAAGATCTCTGGAACTTTACAATCTTAAAAAACTAAAAACTCTCTTCTAGTTAGACAACTCTTCTTTTCTCTTTCCCCAAGCCTCTGGTAACTACCATCCCATGTTCTGTTTCCATGAATTTGACTACGTTGGATACCTCATATAACTGGAGTCATACAGTATTTATTTATCTTTTTTTGACTGGCTGATTTCATTTAGCATAAATGTTCTCAATTCCATCCATATTATAACATGTATTAGAATTTCCTTCCTTGCTAATCATGAATAATATTCTGTTTTATGTACATGCCACATTTGGTATATTCATACCTCTGTGGATGGACATCTCAGTTTCCTCCATATCTTGGTTATAGTACTGCCTTGAACATGGGTACCCAGATAACTCTTCCAGATTTCAGTTTTAACTATTTGAACATATTCAGAAGTGGGATTGGTGGGTCATATGGCAGTTATAACTTTAATTTTTTTGTTTTAATTTTTGGCTGCTTTTATTGGTTTTTCACTTATTTATTTTCATCCATCTTTGTTCTTTGACCTGTGAGGGCCTCCCATTGCAGTGGCCTCTCTAGTTGCAGAGCACTGGCTCTGGGCACATGTGCTCCAGAGCCCTGGCTAGGTAATTGGACACAGGGTACAGTTGCTCCACGGCACGTGGGATCTTCCCAGGCTGGGGATCGAACAGGCACCCCTTGCACTGCAAGGTGGACTCTTTATCCACTGGACCACCAGGGAAGCCCTATACTTTTTAATTTTTTAAGGAACTTTCATAGTTCCAGTAACATTTTACAATCCTAACAATACACAAAAGGTGCTAATTTCACATGTTTCCTGACATTTATCAACATTTATTTGTCTGTTTTTTTTTTTTTTTTTTTTCCCAGCCATTCTTAGATATATGTTTAACTTATATGTAGACTACACCATGCCAAATGCTGTACTGGATGAAGCTCAGGCTGGAATAAAGATTGCTGGGAGAAGTATCAATAACCTCAGATATGTAGATTGAGACCACCCTATTGGCAGATAGTGAAGAGGAACTAAAGAGCCTCTTGACAAAGGTGGAAAAAGAGTGGAAAAAACTGGCTTAAAACTCAACATTCAAAAAACAAAGATTGTGGCATCCAGTCCATCACTTCATGGCAAATTGATGGGGAAATAATGGAAATGGTGACAGACTTTATTTTCTTAGACTCCAAAATCATTGTGGACGGTGACTGCAACCATGAAACTAAGAGATGCTTGCTCCTTGGAAGATAAATTATGACAAACCTGGACAGCTTATTAAAAAGCAGATACGTCACTTTGCCAACATAGTCCATATAGTCAAACCTATAGTTTTTCCAGTAGTCATTTACAAATGTGACAGTTGGACCATAAAGAACACTGAGCATCAAATAATTGATCTGTTGAACTCTGGTGATGGAGAAGACTCTTGAGAGTCCCTTGGACCATACGATCAAAACAGTCAATCCTAAAGGAAATCAACCCCAAATATTCTTTGGAAGGACTGATGCTGAAGCTAAAACTCCAATACTTTGGACACTTGATGCAAAGAGTCAACTCATTGGAAAAGACCCTGAGGCTGGGAAAGACTGAAAGCAGAAGGGAACAAGTGAGGATGGGATGGTTGGATGGCATCACTGATTCAATGGACACGCGTTTGAGCAATACTCTGGGAGATGGTGAGGACAGGCAAGCCTGGCATGCTGCAGTCCATGGGTTTGCAAACAGTCAGAGAGGACAGTGACTGAACAATAGCAACAGCAAGTGTGAAAGTGATAGTTTATTTTGGTTTTGATTTCCATTTCTCTGATGTTTACAGAAGCATTTTTAATGGACTCTTTATCCACTGGACCACCAGGGAAGCCCTATACTTTTTAATTTTTTAAGGAACTTTCATAGTTCCAGTAACATTTTACAATCCTAACAATACACAAAAGGTGCTAATTTCACATGTTTCCTGACATTTATCAACATTTATTTGTCTGGTTTTTTTTTTTTTTTTTTTCCCAGCCATTCTTAGATATATGTTTAACTTATATGTAGACTACACCATGCCAAATGCTGTACTGGATGAAGCTCAGGCTGGAATAAAGATTGCTGGGAGAAGTATCAATAACCTCAGATATGTAGATTGAGACCACCCTATTGGCAGATAGTGAAGAGGAACTAAAGAGCCTCTTGACAAAGGTGGAAAAAGAGTGGAAAAAACTGGCTTAAAACTCAACATTCAAAAAACAAAGATTGTGGCATCCAGTCCATCACTTCATGGCAAATTGATGGGGAAATAATGGAAATGGTGACAGACTTTATTTTCTTAGACTCCAAAATCATTGTGGACGGTGACTGCAACCATGAAACTAAGAGATGCTTGCTCCTTGGAAGATAAATTATGACAAACCTGGACAGCTTATTAAAAAGCAGATACGTCACTTTGCCAACATAGTCCATATAGTCAAACCTATAGTTTTTCCAGTAGTCATTTACAAATGTGACAGTTGGACCATAAAGAACACTGAGCATCAAATAATTGATCTGTTGAACTCTGGTGATGGAGAAGACTCTTGAGAGTCCCTTGGACCATAAGATCAAACCAGTCAATCCGAAAGGAAATCAACCCTAAATATTCTTTGGAAGGACTGATGCTGAAGCTAAAACTCCAATACTTTGGACACTTGATGCAAAGAGTCAACTCATTGGAAAAGACCCTGAGGCTGGGAAAGACTGAAAGCAGAAGGGAACAAGTGAGGATGGGATGGTTGGATGGCATCACTGATTCAATGGACACGCGTTTGAGCAATACTCTGGGAGATGGTGAGGACAGGCAAGCCTGGCATGCTGCAGTCCATGGGTTTGCAAACAGTCAGAGAGGACAGTGACTGAACAATAGCAACAGCAAGTGTGAAAGTGATAGTTTATTTTGGTTTTGATTTCCATTTCTCTGATGTTTACAGAAGCTGAGACTTTTTGTGTTTGCCTGTTGGCTAATTGTAAACTTTCTTGTTCAATACAAGTATGTCCAGGTCTTTTGCCCAGTTTTAAAATTGAATTATATGTGAGTCATATGAATGTGTTATAAATTTTATATAGTAGCCTTTTATTAACTATATGGCTTTCAAATATTTTCTCCCATTCCATGGGGTTTTTTTATTATTATTATTATTGATTGTATCTTCGATTGTACAGAAGCCTTTTAGTTTGACATAGTCCCATTTGTTTACTTTGCTTTTGATGCTTGTGCTTTCGGTGCCATAGCCAAGAAAATAAGACAAATTATAGATTGGCTTTTCCTAAAAGGCTGAATACTGAGAAACTAAATTTTCAACATAAGAAATTAGAAAAAGAAAAATGAAACAAATCCAGAAAAAGTAGTAAAAAGAAAATTAAAAAATAAAGAAGTAAACATAAAACAATATATGACACAAAGATTAACAAATGTAAAAACAGATCATATGAAAAAAGTAATGAAATGTGCAAGCCTCTATCAAGGATAATTAAGAAACAGACATAGGGAGTTCAAAACTGAACAATGTTGATAATGGGAAAGAAACACAATAAATACAACAAAACCTAGATTAGAAAGATCTAGGAAGAAAAGAGTGTTTCTCACTGTAACTCTGTTTGATTTGACTGAGATTTATATCTCTGTTTGCTGTCAAGTGGTCTGTGGTTACCAGCAAATATTCTTAACCTTGTTTGGAATCCCAGTCTGTTTGCTTTCAACCTAAATATTCTTTGGAAGGACTGATGCTGAAGCTAAAACTCCAATACTTTGGACACTTGATGCAAAGAGTCAACTCATTGGAAAAGACCCTGAGGCTGGGAAAGACTGAAAGCAGAAGGGAACAAGTGAGGATGGGATGGTTGGATGGCATCACTGATTCAATGGACACGCGTTTGAGCAATACTCTGGGAGATGGTGAGGACAGGCAAGCCTGGCATGCTGCAGTCCATGGGTTTGCAAACAGTCAGAGAGGACAGTGACTGAACAATAGCAACAGCAAGTGTGAAAGTGATAGTTTATTTTGGTTTTGATTTCCATTTCTCTGATGTTTACAGAAGCTGAGACTTTTTGTGTTTGCCTGTTGGCTAATTGTAAACTTTCTTGTTCAATACAAGTATGTCCAGGTCTTTTGACCAGTTTTAAAATTGAATTATATGTGAGTCATATGAATGTGTTATAAATTTTATATAGTAGCCTTTTATTAACTATATGGCTTTCAAATATTTTCTCCCATTCCATGGGGTTTTTTTATTATTATTATTATTGATTGTATCTTCGATTGTACAGAAGCCTTTTAGTTTGACATAGTCCCATTTGTTTACTTTGCTTTTGATGCTTGTGCTTTCGGTGCCATAGCCAAGAAAATAAGACAAATTATAGATTGGCTTTTCCTAAAAGGCTGAATACTGAGAAACTAAATTTTCAACATAAGAAATTAGAAAAAGAAAAATGAAACAAATCCAGAAAAAGTAGTAAAAAGAAAATTAAAAAATAAAGAAGTAAACATAAAACAATATATGACACAAAGATTAACAAATGTAAAAACAGATCATATGAAAAAAGTAATGAAATGTGCAAGCCTCTATCAAGGATAATTAAGAAACAGACATAGGGAGTTCAAAACTGAACAATGTTGATAATGGGAAAGAAACACAATAAATACAACAAAACCTAGATTAGAAAGATCTAGGAAGAAAAGAGTGTTTCTCACTGTAACTCTGTTTGATTTGACTGAGATTTATATCTCTGTTTGCTGTCAAGTGGTCTGTGGTTACCAGCAAATATTCTTAACCTTGTTTGGAATCCCAGTCTTGCCACTTTCTATGTGCAAAATATTTAACTTTTCTATGCCTCATCTCTAAATGAACATAACAGTACTCAGAGGGTTAAGCAAATAAAAATAAGTCAATGAATATATTTTACCTATCCTTCACATAGGATGATCCAAATAAGTGTTTGCTACAACTCCTGCTAGAGTATTAATTTGGGATAATTCTAGAGGAACAATATTCTTGCGACTCTTCATTTTTACAAGCTTTTCAATGCTTATTTTTAGGTAGCAGTAAAGCATGATGAATGGCAGAACAGAGAAAATCAAACTCAGAAATTACTGTACCACAGGCTTTATAGAGGTTGGAGAAGAAAACAGAACTTAATAACTGGAGAAAAGTAGTTGAGAAATTTATACCTGTGCTTTGCATATCTCATTGAGATTAAGCTGTAGTGGGGCTAAATTTATACCAGATTTAAATGTTAGCAATTTCCAATTTTAAGTCATATAGTTTAAGTCATGTACCAGTTAAAAAAATCAAATCAATTCAGTAAATCCTATCAAGTTATTTTGGTGAAACTCAGCATATTTTAGTATCTGGATTAATAGTTTGGATCCTGCCAGAGTAAGATTCTTGAGGGTATAATTGTGTTTTGTTCAATATCATGTTGCTATTTCTAATACAGAATGTGTCATGCCCTATTCATAAATATTGAATAAGTGAATAAAGTATTAATTGATAACAGATTTCTATGCACCATCTTAGCAAGTGCCCAAGAACTTACTGTCTTATTCTTCTCTTGTGCACTTACACTAAACATTTTTATGCCTTGCTTCTAATTGTATATCTACATCTTCAACTTATCATTTTCTCTCTGCTTATAGGACTGAGACTGGGAGGCAATATATTATAGGAGTTAAAAGCACTGGATTTGAAATCTTGGCTTTGGTATTTTCCTCTTGCGTCATTTTGAGCAAGTCAGTTAATTCTGAAAAACTTTTTCTTCAGCTATGAAGCTAGTGTAGAACTTTTGAAATAAGAAATAAGCTACTTCCAATCCTGACTCCTTCACTTCATAGCTTAGGTAAAGTCAATAACATACTGTTAAAACTGACCTCAATTTCTTCAAGTGTGTATTGATATTATTTTTAGGTATAAGCTGTAAGACATGTAATTCTATGTTACAGGTGTTACCATTGTTCTCACCTTGTAGATGAAAAACTAAAGGCAAGAGATCTTTAGCCTGCTGACTAGAGATCTATTTATTCCTACCATAGTTCCTTAACGGTTAAACTTGGCTTGGTTCCAGTGATATATATTGCTACAGCAACATGGACAAGCAGAGAGGGTTATTCTATTCTCATACGTAGAAAATACACAGTGGAGAGAGCATAATTCTGATTTCTGTGAGTTGCCCCAGATTTTATGGATGTCAACTACTGTCTTTAGGTGTAAATTCTCAGTGAAGTCCTTGCTCTAATTTCTGTAATTTTCTAGTTTCCC
The DNA here is from genome assembly GCA_022376925.1 of Tragulus kanchil. NCBI lineage: Eukaryota > Metazoa > Chordata > Mammalia > Artiodactyla > Tragulidae > Tragulus > Tragulus kanchil. The sequence continues at coordinate 216,547,575 of JAIOJX010000004.1, forward strand.
TATATAGTTACAAACTCCTATGGAAACCTAGGACTTCATTATGAAGTCACTTGAAATGGATAACTTTGGGGGATCGTTTACTTACTAAAGTAGCTGAAGCAATGTGCAGTCTCGTATAAATAAGTTGGAACTTCTCCAGGTAATTGCTTTTGGTTTCCAACCGTACTTTGAGCTATTTCCTATAAAGCAGACTTAAATTCAGGCAACTAAGTTTCACTTCCAGTTAGGCTGTAGAAACTCACAAGAGACTGTTGCTCCCACCGTAACAAAAAATCAGCCAGATACGTTATAGTACCATAGTTTTGTAAAACTAATCAGAAGACTGTTAAAAAGAAGGGTCCTTTGTTAAAGAGATGAGATCTCTCTATGTGCATGGCAGGAAAGAGCAAACCTGGCACTGATTAAGGGGAAGGAGACCAGAAAAATGTTAAATATTTCATGTACATGTGTACAGGCATGATGGATTCTAATCCCAAGAAACAAGAGGCACAGAGTGAATCAGTATCTATATTTCAGTTCTTTCCCATGGTATCCTTACCTTTGATATGAGTGACAGCAACATATCAAAGGCTATGAAGCTAGTGTAGAACTTTTGAAATAAGAAATAAGCTACTTCCAATCCTGACTCCTTCACTTCATAGCTTAGGTAAAGTCAATAACATACTGTTAAAACTGACCTCAATTTCTTCAAGTGTGTATTGATATTATTTTTAGGTATAAGCTGTAAGACATGTAATTCTATGTTACAGGTGTTACCATTGTTCTCACCTTGTAGATGAAAAACTAAAGGCAAGAGATCTTTAGCCTGCTGACTAGAGATCTATTTATTCCTACCATAGTTCCTTAACGGTTAAACTTGGCTTGGTTCCAGTGATATATATTGCTACAGCAACATGGACAAGCAGAGAGGGTTATTCTATTCTCATACGTAGAAAATACACAGTGGAGAGAGCATAATTCTGATTTCTGTGAGTTGCCCCAGATTTTATGGATGTCAACTACTGTCTTTAGGTGTAAATTCTCAGTGAAGTCCTTGCTCTAATTTCTGTAATTTTCTAGTTTCCCTATATAGTTACAAACTCCTATGGAAACCTAGGACTTCATTATGAAGTCACTTGAAATGGATAACTTTGGGGGATCGTTTACTTACTAAAGTAGCTGAAGCAATGTGCAGTCTCGTATAAATAAGTTGGAACTTCTCCAGGTAATTGCTTTTGGTTTCCAACCGTACTTTGAGCTATTTCCTATAAAGCAGACTTAAATTCAGGCAACTAAGTTTCACTTCCAGTTAGGCTGTAGAAACTCACAAGAGACTGTTGCTCCCACCGTAACAAAAAATCAGCCAGATACGTTATAGTACCATAGTTTTGTAAAACTAATCAGAAGACTGTTAAAAAGAAGGGTCCTTTGTTAAAGAGATGAGATCTCTCTATGTGCATGGCAGGAAAGAGCAAACCTGGCACTGATTAAGGGGAAGGAGACCAGAAAAATGTTAAATATTTCATGTACATGTGTACAGGCATGATGGATTCTAATCCCAAGAAACAAGAGGCACAGAGTGAATCAGTATCTATATTTCAGTTCTTTCCCATGGTATCCTTACCTTTGATATGAGTGACAGCAACATATCAAAGGCTAAGAGCAGGGTAGGAGGACTAAGAGAATACCTCCAAGTTGCACAATGATAGGAAATGTTTTAACCAAGACTGGGAGCATGGCATTATAGCTTAGAGAAAGTTCCAAAAATACACGTAACTATTACTGAAAGATAAAGGCAGTGCAGGAAAGTTAAGAGAGATTCCCTCCAGAGCTATATTGGTCCTTTGCATGGTACATGCTCTGGGTCCACCAATGAGAAATTAATAACGGATCCCATTTTTATTCTTGAAATGCACCAGACCTTTACCAAGTGGAACATGTCAAACCACAGATGGGTGCTAGAAGAACTCCTAAGGTGCAGAGAGTACATGAGGATGACAGAGATGCAAAGAAAATACTGGAAGCTATCTGTTGTCTTATAAAGAAAAGAAATCTCTCACAGGTAAAGGATAATAACTGGGCTATAGAGTATAAGGAGATTCCTGGAATCTTGAAACACTAAAACTATCTGTTGTCTTCTAAAGAAAAGAGATCTCTCACAGGTCAAGGATAATAACTGAGCTATAGAGTATAAGGAGATCTCTGGAATCTTACTAGTATATAGATCTCAAGCCCTGCAGATCCCATCCTCAAAACTGTGAACCCAGAGATAAATAAACTGAATGTAACTAAAGCCATAACAAACCAGGACCAACTCAACCAGTGATATGATTGTCTCGAGCCCCGACAGTAACCCCTGACAGAAGTAAGGATATACCATTTTCTAGAGTTGAATCCTATGCACTTCAATCTCTGATGTTCATTTGTACACAAAGTCTGAGACACAATGAAAAATTATAAAATACCAAAAAGAAACAAGAAAATCTGACTCAACAGAAAAAGAAAACTCAATAGACACAAACCAGAGATGACTCAGAAGTTGGAGTTAACAGATAGAAACTCTAGAATAACTGCAATTAATATGGGAAGAGGTCTAATGAAAAAGATAGGCAATGTATGCCAACAAATTGAAAATTTCTACACAGAAATGAAATCTGTTAAAAAAGATGGAAATCAGTATCTATATTTCAGTTCTTTCCCATGGTATCCTTACCTTTGATAGGGCACAATGGCTAAGAGCAGGGTAGGAGGACTAAGAGAATACCTCCAAGTTGCACAATGATAGGAAATGTTTTAACCAAGACTGGGAGCATGGCATTATAGCTTAGAGAAAGTTCCAAAAATACACGTAACTATTACTGAAAGATAAAGGCAGTGCAGGAAATTTAAAGAGAGATTCCCTCCAGAGCTATATTGGTCCTTTGCATGGTACATGCTCTGGGTCCACCAATGAGAAATTAATAACGGATCCCATTTTTATTCTTGAAATGCACCAGACCTTTACCAAGTGGAACATGTCAAACCACAGATGGGTGCTAGAAGAACTCCTAAGGTGCAGAGAGTACATGAGGATGACAGAGATGCAAAGAAAATACTGGAAGCTATCTGTTGTCTTATAAAGAAAAGAAATCTCTCACAGGTAAAGGATAATAACTGGGCTATAGAGTATAAGGAGATTCCTGGAATCTTGAAACACTAAAACTATCTGTTGTCTTCTAAAGAAAAGAGATCTCTCACAGGTCAAGGATAATAACTGAGCTATAGAGTATAAGGAGATCTCTGGAATCTTACTAGTATATAGATCTCAAGCCCTGCAGATCCCATCCTCAAAACTGTGAACCCAGAGATAAATAAACTGAATGTAACTAAAGCCATAACAAACCAGGACCAACTCAACCAGTGATATGATTGTCTCGAGCCCCGACAGTAACCCCTGACAGAAGTAAGGATATACCATTTTCTAGAGTTGAATCCTATGCACTTCAATCTCTGATGTTCATTTGTACACAAAGTCTGAGACACAATGAAAAATTATAAAATACCAAAAAGAAACAAGAAAATCTGACTCAACAGAAAAAGAAAACTCAATAGACACAAACCAGAGATGACTCAGAAGTTGGAGTTAACAGATAGAAACTCTAGAATAACTGCAATTAATATGGGAAGAGGTCTAATGAAAAAGATAGGCAATGTATGCCAACAAATTGAAAATTTCTACACAGAAATGAAATCTGTTAAAAAAGATGGAAATAATAGCTCTGAAAAAGTATGATATTGGAATTGAGGGATTCATTGGATATGCTCAACAGAAGACTGGATACAACAGAAGTATGGATTAGTGAGTTCAAAAGCAGGTTAATGCACATTATCCAGATTGAAATTAAAAGAAACAAAATTCGGAAAGAATTTTAAACGAAAGTCTAAGTCCTCATGAGTCCTATCAAATAGATTAACAATATGTAATTTGAGAACAAGAAGTAAAGGAGAGAATAAAAAGCATAGAATAAACACTTGAAGAGAAAAAGCCTAAGATTTTCTAAAATTAATAAAATATATCAACATAGGTATCCATAAAGTTCAGTCCTATTCCAAAGATACAATGCAAAGAAAAATCACATATATCCATTTGTACTCAAACTGTTGATAAAGTATCTAGAGAAGAGAGATATGCTACATTTAAGGGAATAACAATAGGTTATTGTTAAAGGGCTAGCTTTTCATCTAAAATAATAAAAGCCAGAAATCAATGAAGTGAAATATTTAAAGTACTAAACAAAATTCTGTTAACAAAGGCTTACATATCAATGATAAATTCTTCAAGAGAAAAGATATTTTTTGATTTACAAATGTTGAGGCTCTCTCTAGCAGTTCTGAATTAAAAGAAAAGCCTTAGATGGAATGAAAATAATGATAGATAAGAGAGTGCATCTTCAGGAAGGAACGAAGAGAACCAGAAATATATGGGTAAATTTAGAAGACCATTTTTACATCTTTATTATATGTGTTTGTATATACTTAATTGCTTTCGATAACTATAGACTCTTTAAAAAATTAATCATAGTATGTTATGGGTTTATAACATATATAGATATAAAACATATAACAAACAAGTACAAAGGGCAAGAAGAGGAAGCAAAAATGAAATTATACCATTAGAAGATTATGTTCATTTGTACACAAAGTCTGAGACACAATGAAAAATTATAAAATACCAAAAAGAAACAAGAAAATCTGACTCAACAGAAAAAGAAAACTCAATAGACACAAACCAGAGATGACTCAGAAGTTGGAGTTAACAGATAGAAACTCTAGAATAACTGCAATTAATATGGGAAGAGGTCTAATGAAAAAGATAGGCAATGTATGCCAACAAATTGAAAATTTCTACACAGAAATGAAATCTGTTAAAAAAGATGGAAATAATAGCTCTGAAAAAGTATGATATTGGAATTGAGGGATTCATTGGATATGCTCAACAGAAGACTGGATACAACAGAAGTATGGATTAGTGAGTTCAAAAGCAGGTTAATGCACATTATCCAGATTGAAATTAAAAGAAACAAAATTCGGAAAGAATTTTAAACGAAAGTCTAAGTCCTCATGAGTCCTATCAAATAGATTAACAATATGTAATTTGAGAACAAGAAGTAAAGGAGAGAATAAAAAGCATAGAATAAACACTTGAAGAGAAAAAGCCTAAGATTTTCTAAAATTAATAAAATATATCAACATAGGTATCCATAAAGTTCAGTCCTATTCCAAAGATACAATGCAAAGAAAAATCACATATATCCATTTGTACTCAAACTGTTGATAAAGTATCTAGAGAAGAGAGATATGCTACATTTAAGGGAATAACAATAGGTTATTGTTAAAGGGCTAGCTTTTCATCTAAAATAATAAAAGCCAGAAATCAATGAAGTGAAATATTTAAAGTACTAAACAAAATTCTGTTAACAAAGGCTTACATATCAATGATAAATTCTTCAAGAGAAAAGATATTTTTTGATTTACAAATGTTGAGGCTCTCTCTAGCAGTTCTGAATTAAAAGAAAAGCCTTAGATGGAATGAAAATAATGATAGATAAGAGAGTGCATCTTCAGGAAGGAACGAAGAGAACCAGAAATATATGGGTAAATTTAGAAGACCATTTTTACATCTTTATTATATGTGTTTGTATATACTTAATTGCTTTCGATAACTATAGACTCTTTAAAAAATTAATCATAGTATGTTATGGGTTTATAACATATATAGATATAAAACATATAACAAACAAGTACAAAGGGCAAGAAGAGGAAGCAAATGAAATTATACCATTAGAAGTTTATTACATTGTTTACGGAGGAATAGCTTATTAGAAGGTAGACTATGATATGATATAATCTCTAAAATACTAGTAGAAAATACAAAGTGGTATATCTAAAAAGTCAGCAGAGATGATAAACTGGAACACAAATATTTAATCGATCAAAATAAAGCAGAATAAAAGAACAAAGAATTAATAACAGGTGGAGTAAATAGAAGACAAATACATTTTTAGGACTCAAGCTCAACTATATAAAAATTATATTGATAAAATGACTTTAATTATCTATTTAAAAGGCAGAGATTGTTAGTCTGCATATAAAAATACCCAAGTATATACTATACACAAGAAAATGTACATTGATTGATTGTGTAGACACAGCTGTGAAAGTAGAACGGTGGTAAAAGACGTACTATGCAGACAATTAACATAAGGAAACTGGTGTGGCTATATACATATTCGATTAAATAGAAACCAAAACAAGATATATTGTGAGATGTTATGTTTTATTACTGTTTAAACAGGGATCTACCGTGGGCTCACATGTTCAGTCGTGTCCAGCTGTTTGCGATCCCATTGTCTGCAGTCCACCAAGGTTCCTCTGTCTATGGGATTTCCCAGGCAAGAATACTGACTGGAGTGGGTTGCCATCTCCTTCTTCAGGGAATCTTTCGAACCTGGGGTTTGAACTTGCATCTGCGTGTATCTCCTGCATTGCAGGCCAATTCTTTATCCACTGAGCCACCTGGGAAGCTAGATAGGAATATCTCATGATTGATTACAGAAAGCTAATCTCTTGAGTCTACTCTAGAATTCATCCCCAGTTTAAAGTATGTGTATGCCTAAAATTATATGATGGATAATCTTAAAAGCAGTTCTGAATTAAAAGAAAAGCCTTAGATGGAATGAAAATAATGATAGATAAGAGAGTGCATCTTCAGGAAGGAACGAAGAGAACCAGAAATATATGGGTAAATTTAGAAGACCATTTTTACATCTTTATTATATGTGTTTGTATATACTTAATTGCTTTCGATAACTATAGACTCTTTAAAAAATTAATCATAGTATGTTATGGGTTTATAACATATATAGATATAAAACATATAACAAACAAGTACAAAGGGCAAGAAGAGGAAGCAAATGAAATTATACCATTAGAAGTTTATTACATTGTTTACGGAGGAATAGCTTATTAGAAGGTAGACTATGATATGATATAATCTCTAAAATACTAGTAGAAAATACAAAGTGGTATATCTAAAAAGTCAGCAGAGATGATAAACTGGAACACAAATATTTAATCGATCAAAATAAAGCAGAATAAAAGAACAAAGAATTAATAACAGGTGGAGTAAATAGAAGACAAATACATTTTTAGGACTCAAGCTCAACTATATAAAAATTATATTGATAAAATGACTTTAATTATCTATTTAAAAGGCAGAGATTGTTAGTCTGCATATAAAAATACCCAAGTATATACTATACACAAGAAAATGTACATTGATTGATTGTGTAGACACAGCTGTGAAAGTAGAACGGTGGTAAAAGACGTACTATGCAGACAATTAACATAAGGAAACTGGTGTGGCTATATACATATTCGATTAAATAGAAACCAAAACAAGATATATTGTGAGATGTTATGTTTTATTACTGTTTAAACAGGGATCTACCGTGGGCTCACATGTTCAGTCGTGTCCAGCTGTTTGCGATCCCATTGTCTGCAGTCCACCAAGGTTCCTCTGTCTATGGGATTTCCCAGGCAAGAATACTGACTGGAGTGGGTTGCCATCTCCTTCTTCAGGGAATCTTTCGAACCTGGGGTTTGAACTTGCATCTGCGTGTATCTCCTGCATTGCAGGCCAATTCTTTATCCACTGAGCCACCTGGGAAGCTAGATAGGAATATCTCATGATTGATTACAGAAAGCTAATCTCTTGAGTCTACTCTAGAATTCATCCCCAGTTTAAAGTATGTGTATGCCTAAAATTATATGATGGATAATCTTAAAAGCAGTTATAGGCACATAGACAATTATGGGTGGAAATTTTGATACTAATTCTTGATAGAGCAAGTAGACAATAATACTTAATAATAGAATATTTGAATAACAGTATGAGCCAGCATGATCTAATTGACATTTATAAGGTACTATATTCTGCTAAAATCATGCAGAATATATTTCTCAATGGAGTTTAGCTAGAAATCAGTAATAATAATAAGATATTTGAAAATACTCAAATTTTGAAAATTAAGTGACATTCTTCTAAAAAACCATAAATTAGAAAAACAAAACCCAAAAACTCCTGCAAGGAATAGAACACATTTTGAACTAAATGATAAACCAGAATTTGTGAAGGGTTCCTAATTGGGTTTTATTTATTTTTTTTAAAGATTTATTTATTTATTTATTTATTTATTTATTTTGGGGGTGTGGGGTGGGGAGGGAGGGGAGCAGACGGCTACTTCTATTGGTCTTTCATTTGTCTATTTCCATCCATCTTTGTTCTTTGGCCCATGTGGGCCTCCCATTGCAGTGCCTCTCTTGTCGCAGAGCACTGGCTCAGGGAGCATGTGCCCCAGAGCTCCGGCTCCATAATTGAACACATTGGTCCAGCCGTTCCGCGGCACGTGGGATCTTCCCGGGCCAGGGATCGAACCGGTGCCCCATGCACTGCAAGGCAGTGTCCTTACCCACTGAACCACCAGGGAAGCCCCCCTAATTGGTTTTTAAAGGGAAATTTTGTCTTTAAGCTTTCACCATTTAAAAACTAGAAGAGAAGAGCAAATGAATCTGAAGTACATAGGAAAAATCAAAAAAAAGAAGTAAGCACCAGAGTAGATATCAGAAAACAATCAAAAAAAAATCAACAAATCTCAAACTTGTTTGTGAAAACTTTCATCCCAGGGAATCTTTCGAGGGTTTGAACTTGCATCTGCGTGTATCTCCTGCATTGCAGGCCAATTCTTTATCCACTGAGCCACCTGGGAAGCTAGATAGGAATATCTCATGATTGATTACAGAAAGCTAATCTCTTGAGTCTACTCTAGAATTCATCCCCAGTTTAAAGTATGTGTATGCCTAAAATTATATGATGGATAATCTTAAAAGCAGTTATAGGCACATAGACAATTATGGGTGGAAATTTTGATACTAATTCTTGATAGAGCAAGTAGACAATAATACTTAATAATAGAATATTTGAATAACAGTATGAGCCAGCATGATCTAATTGACATTTATAAGGTACTATATTCTGCTAAAATCATGCAGAATATATTTCTCAATGGAGTTTAGCTAGAAATCAGTAATAATAATAAGATATTTGAAAATACTCAAATTTTGAAAATTAAGTGACATTCTTCTAAAAAACCATAAATTAGAAAAACAAAACCCAAAAACTCCTGCAAGGAATAGAACACATTTTGAACTAAATGATAAACCAGAATTTGTGAAGGGTTCCTAATTGGGTTTTATTTATTTTTTTTAAAGATTTATTTATTTATTTATTTATTTATTTATTTTGGGGGTGTGGGGTGGGGAGGGAGGGGAGCAGACGGCTACTTCTATTGGTCTTTCATTTGTCTATTTCCATCCATCTTTGTTCTTTGGCCCATGTGGGCCTCCCATTGCAGTGCCTCTCTTGTCGCAGAGCACTGGCTCAGGGAGCATGTGCCCCAGAGCTCCGGCTCCATAATTGAACACATTGGTCCAGCCGTTCCGCGGCACGTGGGATCTTCCCGGGCCAGGGATCGAACCGGTGCCCCATGCACTGCAAGGCAGTGTCCTTACCCACTGAACCACCAGGGAAGCCCCCCTAATTGGTTTTTAAAGGGAAATTTTGTCTTTAAGCTTTCACCATTTAAAAACTAGAAGAGAAGAGCAAATGAATCTGAAGTACATAGGAAAAATCAAAAAAAAGAAGTAAGCACCAGAGTAGATATCAGAAAACAATCAAAAAAAAATCAACAAATCTCAAATTTGCTTTCGTGAAAATATTCATGCAACTGATAGACCTCTATTATGACTGAACAAGGAAAATCAATGTACCCATAATCAGAATGATAAATTGGACACCACTATTGATACTGTATATATTAAACATGTAATTAGAATATATTCTGAAAAAAATGGCTATAAACTCAGCAGTCTATAAGAAATTGATACATTTTTTAACAATGAAATATAAAAAATATGAATATAATTAGAAAAGCAAAAGAGATCTGTATTGGACTTCCCTGGTGGTCCAGTGGGTAAGGACACCGCCTTGCAGTGCAAGGGGCGCCAGTTCCATCCCTGACCTGGTAGGGTCCCACGTGCCGCGGAGCGGCTGGACCGATGTGTCCAGTTACCTAACCGGAGCTCTGGGGCGCATGCACCCGAAGCCAGTGCTCTGTGACAACAGAGGCCACAGCAATGGGAGGCTCACACGGGCCAAGGAACAAAGATGGATGAAAACAGACAAATGAAAGACCAATAGAAGTAGCCCGCCTGCTCCCCTCCCTCCCCACCCCACCCCCCAAAAATAAATAAATAAATAAATCTTTAAAAATAAAAAAGGAGATCTGTATTTATTAAAGAAGCTAAATTCACAATGAAAACTTTCATTCAATGAAACTCTAAGCTCAGAAGCTTCACTGCTGAATTCTATCACACTTACAGATTTACACATATTAATTTTACACAAACACTTTTCAATAATATTTAGGCAAAATAAAAATAAGGAAAAAATAAGAAAATGTTAGAAAAAGAAAACTATATAAAATATATCAATATTATATAAAAGCATAATAATCTAGCAGTGTTTCCAAGTTAAGCCAGATTCTTTAAACATGCAAAAATAAATCAATATAGTTTTACACATTAACAGAATAAATGAGAAAGAAAATGTGATTGTTTCAGTACATGCATAAAAAACATGAAATAAACTTTGACATCCATTCATGACAGAAACTTTAAGCAAACTAGGAATAAGATACGTTTTGATTGCATAAGGACATCTAAAATAACCTGTAGCTAAAGTCATATTCAGTGATGACAGACTGCTCATTTCCTCATGAATTAGACTAGAGATTCAATAAAAATCTCAATTTTAAAAATTTCAGCATATTTTTAATAAAAGTTTACTCTTGCACTAAAATGAAGAAGGAAATGGCAAACCACTCCAATATTCTTGTCTTGAAAATTCCATGGATGGAGAAACCTGGGCAGCTACTGTCCATGGAGTCTCAAATATCTATCTATCTATCTATCTATCTATCTATCTATCTATCTATCATCTATCTATATTTATATAAGGCTATGTCCAATGTATCCCATCCCTGGTTGGGAAGATCTCCCTTGAGGAGGGTATGGCAACCCACTCTGGTGTCCTTACCTGGAGAATTCCATGGACAAAGGAGCCTAGAGAACTTCAGTTCACGGGGCCACACAGAGTTGGGCATGACTGAAATGACTAAGCACCGGCAGCATCAAAAAGAACAAAATACTGGGAATAAACCTGCCTAAGGAGGTTTCCTGTACAAAGGAAACTATAAGGCACTGATAAAAGAAATCAAAGATGACACAGATGGAAAGATATACCATGCTCATGAATCAAAGAATTATTATTGTTGAAATGACCATACTACTGAAAGCAATCTACAAATATGACACATTCACAATCATAATACCCATGACATTTTTCACAGAATTAGAGCAAATAATCTTAAAATTCATATGAAACCAAGGATGACCCTAACTTCTCAAAGTAATCTTGAGAAAAAAGAATAAAACTGGAGGTATCAGGCTTCTTGATTTCAGACTAGGTTCAGTTATCAAAATAGCAGAGTACTGGCACAGAAACCAACACACCAATGAATGGAATGGAATAGAGAGCCCAGAAATAAACCCACACTTTTATGGTCTAATCTAAGACAAAGTAGGCAAGAATATAGAGTATTTACAATGGAGTAAAGACAGTCTGCTCAGTAGTGGTGCTGGGAAAACTAGATGGTTACATGTTAAAGAATGAAAATTCGAAAGTTTCTGACATCACATAAAAAAACACTTTCAAAATGATTTAAGACCTAAAAGTAATACCAGAAATTATCAAATTCCTAGAGGAAAAATGGGTAGAACACAAGTTAACATGTATCTTGGCAATGTTTTTTGGACCTTTCTCCTAAAGAAATGGAAATAAAAGCAAAAATAAGTAAATGGACTGAATTAAACTTTTGCACCGTAAGGAAACCATCAGCAAAGCTATAAAATGCATTTGAATGGGAGAAAATACTTGCAGATGATATGCTCAATAAAGGGTTAATATCCAAAATGCATAAATATTACATACAATTCAACAGATAAAATACAAACAGCTCCTTTAAAATATGGCCAAAAGCCTTGAAAAGATGGTTTACAAAAGAAAATAAAAGAAAATATAGTAAGCCAATTGAAATGTGCCTAATATTAGCCATCAGAGAAATGTAAATTAAAATTATATTGCTGCAATGTTACCTCCTGCATCTGCTAAACATTTACATTATGGGTTGAATGATTGTTTTCTCCCAAAATTCGTATGTTGGAGCCCTAACCCCAGTGTGATGGTATTTAGAAGTAAAGCCTATTGTTGGTAATTAGGCTTCCATGTGAGGTCATTGGAGCAGAATCCTCACTACAGAACTGATATTGTTATAAGAAGAGGAAGAAACACCAGAGGTCTTTTCATCACATGAGGACACAGTAAGAAAACAGCCAACTGCAATCCAGGAATAGGTGCCTCATCCCAAACTGGACCATTCTGGAACCCTAATCTTGGACTTCCACCCTCCAGAGCTCTGAGAAACAAGTATCTGTTATTTAAACCGCTGAGTCTACAATATTTTATTGTAGTAGCCTTTGTTATAAGACAGTTTACAGTAACAAATATTGTTGAGGATTTGGGCCATCTGGAACATTCATATGTTACTGATAGACTATACAAATGGTACAATCACTTTGGAGTTCTGTTTCTATTTCTTACAAAGTTATAAGTTCCACATCTAGGTATTGATTCAAAATGTTCATATAAGCATATAACCTTAAACTGGAAACCCAGTCTGCTCAGTAGTGGTGCTGGGAAAACTAGATGGTTACATGTTAAAGAATGAAAATTCGAAAGTTTCTGACATCACATAAAAAAACACTTTCAAAATGATTTAAGACCTAAAAGTAATACCAGAAATTATCAAATTCCTAGAGGAAAAATGGGTAGAACACAAGTTAACATGTATCTTGGCAATGTTTTTTGGACCTTTCTCCTAAAGAAATGGAAATAAAAGCAAAAATAAGTAAATGGACTGAATTAAACTTTTGCACCGTAAGGAAACCATCAGCAAAGCTATAAAATGCATTTGAATGGGAGAAAATACTTGCAGATGATATGCTCAATAAAGGGTTAATATCCAAAATGCATAAATATTACATACAATTCAACAGATAAAATACAAACAGCTCCTTTAAAATATGGCCAAAAGCCTTGAAAAGATGGTTTACAAAAGAAAATAAAAGAAAATATAGTAAGCCAATTGAAATGTGCCTAATATTAGCCATCAGAGAAATGTAAATTAAAATTATATTGCTGCAATGTTACCTCCTGCATCTGCTAAACATTTACATTATGGGTTGAATGATTGTTTTCTCCCAAAATTCGTATGTTGGAGCCCTAACCCCAGTGTGATGGTATTTAGAAGTAAAGCCTATTGTTGGTAATTAGGCTTCCATGTGAGGTCATTGGAGCAGAATCCTCACTACAGAACTGATATTGTTATAAGAAGAGGAAGAAACACCAGAGGTCTTTTCATCACATGAGGACACAGTAAGAAAACAGCCAACTGCAATCCAGGAATAGGTGCCTCATCCCAAACTGGACCATTCTGGAACCCTAATCTTGGACTTCCACCCTCCAGAGCTCTGAGAAACAAGTATCTGTTATTTAAACCGCTGAGTCTACAATATTTTATTGTAGTAGCCTTTGTTATAAGACAGTTTACAGTAACAAATATTGTTGAGGATTTGGGCCATCTGGAACATTCATATGTTACTGATAGACTATACAAATGGTACAATCACTTTGGAGTTCTGTTTCTATTTCTTACAAAGTTATAAGTTCCACATCTAGGTATTGATTCAAAATGTTCATATAAGCATATAACCTTAAACTGGAAACCTACCCAAATATTGATCAATAAGAAAACTGTGGTATAAAACTCAATAACTTAAATTTTTAAAAAAATTACAGCTACTTGTAGCAACATGGATAAATCTTATGTGCATTAATAAGCTGGTGACGGCGGGGGGAACTTTATGAGAGTCCATTTATGTTAGGCCAAAGAATAGGCAAAACTAATCTATGTTGATAAAAATCAGAAAGAGGGGATGGTAGGGTGAACTGATTGAAAGGAAATAAAGGAAATTGTTGAGGGAAAGAAAACTGTATTTATCTTTAGTGATAGTTACATGGAGTTATGGGTTTCCCTGGTGGCTCAGCAGTAAAGAATCCATCTTCAGTGCAGGAGACACAACTTACTAAAAGAACTTTATGAGCTTTCCATCTTATGCACTTCTCTGCTTCCTATAAGGAAGAAGAGAAAAAATATGGGAAGAAAGGATATAATGTGAATGGCATTATTCTAATACATTATTTTATAATTTAGTTTTCATTTATATATATGAATATAATTTAAATATCAAAGGTTCTTGAAGGCTCAAAAAAAGAGCAGTTCCATACACTACTCTTTCCTTCTCCCTGGCTTATCACTTTTATTACTTTAGAAGAGTTTTCAAAGGGACTAAAGAACTCAAAATAGTCTTCTATGGTTAACAAGAAGTTATGCTATTTTATCTCTTTTTAAGTGGTGACCATGATTATGCACCATTATTATCCTGGATAAAAACTGATAAGAATGTGACCCTAGAACGGTTTCTTTCTTTCTATTATCTTTTAGTGCCTCTCTGAGTGCTGTGTGAATGATGTCCCTGAGTTTGTTTTTTGCTGTGAAAGTAAAGGAGTTCTCTAGGCCTTAATATTTTGATGGAAAGAGGGCCTTTCAGATTGAGCTTAGTTTTCCATTGGTCTGAAATAGTCAACAGATGTTAGTCCTAACTGCCTGAGTAGTCAGATGACTGTCGCTTGGGCAGTTTGATTTCAAAATTGTTGATTTGGGCCATCTGGAACATTCATATGTTACTGATAGACTATACAAATGGTACAATCACTTTGGAGTTCTGTTTCTATTTCTTACAAAGTTATAAGTTCCACATCTAGGTATTGATTCAAAATGTTCATATAAGCATATAACCTTAAACTGGAAACCTACCCAAATATTGATCAATAAGAAAACTGTGGTATAAAACTCAATAACTTAAATTTTTAAAAAAATTACAGCTACTTGTAGCAACATGGATAAATCTTATGTGCATTAATAAGCTGGTGACGGCGGGGGGAACTTTATGAGAGTCCATTTATGTTAGGCCAAAGAATAGGCAAAACTAATCTATGTTGATAAAAATCAGAAAGAGGGGATGGTAGGGTGAACTGATTGAAAGGAAATAAAGGAAATTGTTGAGGGAAAGAAAACTGTATTTATCTTTAGTGATAGTTACATGGAGTTATGGGTTTCCCTGGTGGCTCAGCAGTAAAGAATCCATCTTCAGTGCAGGAGACACAACTTACTAAAAGAACTTTATGAGCTTTCCATCTTATGCACTTCTCTGCTTCCTATAAGGAAGAAGAGAAAAAATATGGGAAGAAAGGATATAATGTGAATGGCATTATTCTAATACATTATTTTATAATTTAGTTTTCATTTATATATATGAATATAATTTAAATATCAAAGGTTCTTGAAGGCTCAAAAAAAGAGCAGTTCCATACACTACTCTTTCCTTCTCCCTGGCTTATCACTTTTATTACTTTAGAAGAGTTTTCAAAGGGACTAAAGAACTCAAAATAGTCTTCTATGGTTAACAAGAAGTTATGCTATTTTATCTCTTTTTAAGTGGTGACCATGATTATGCACCATTATTATCCTGGATAAAAACTGATAAGAATGTGACCCTAGAACGGTTTCTTTCTTTCTATTATCTTTTAGTGCCTCTCTGAGTGCTGTGTGAATGATGTCCCTGAGTTTGTTTTTTGCTGTGAAAGTAAAGGAGTTCTCTAGGCCTTAATATTTTGATGGAAAGAGGGCCTTTCAGATTGAGCTTAGTTTTCCATTGGTCTGAAATAGTCAACAGATGTTAGTCCTAACTGCCTGAGTAGTCAGTCTGTCCATGCAGCCTGTCAGGGCATTTGGGGACACTGGGTCTGTTCTGTCATATAAATTACTTTCTCCAGTTTTATTTTGCCTGTCTTCATTAGTTCAATTTAAACCACTGCCAAAAAAAAAAAAAAGAAAGAAAAACACACACACACGCTTTTCACTGGACTGTAAAATCCTTGAGGGCAAGGATTGTTTCTTCCTAACCACTTTAATCTCAGAACTAGCACATGTTAGATACTTAGTGAATAATTATTGATTCAATATACAAATGAAAAAAGCTAAAAACTGTCCTGTAGTATATCCCTAAGAAATTGCCTCTCCTTGCCATTTGTTTTTTTTTTTTTTTTCTTTTCTTTTTTTTTTTTTTATTCTTTATTTTAAAGATTTTACAGAGTTTTGTTGTTCATATACATGTATGTTCCCAGATCAGTCATATGCATATCCCTGGTCCCCACCTACCCAGATCCCCCCGTCCCACCCCTCCAGACCTTTGCCCCAAGCCATTGTAAGCACTCCTATTCCCTTAGCACTGTGACACTAGCTATCTTTTCCACACATAACACTATAGGTTTCCTTGCTACTTCCTCCATGCTTCCCCCTCCCTATTTATTCGCCACGATGTCCCTATGTCTATGCTCTGTCTTTTTTTTCACGAGTTCCCTGTGTGTGATATCAAGACCGTCCTACTAGATTCCATATATGTGTGTTAGTATACTGTATTTGTCTTTCTCTTTTTGACTTACTTCACTTTTTATGATAGGTTCTAGAGCCAGCCACTTCATTAGGATTGAGTCTTCTGCATTTCTTTTAACAGCTGAGTAGTATTCCATTGTATATATGTACCAGAGCTTCTGGATCCATTCATTCGTCGATGGACATCTAGGTTGCTTCCATGTTTTGGCTATTGTATAGAGAGCTGCAATGAACATTGGGGTACAGGTGCTTCTTTCATCAATCAAAGCAAGATCTTCTCTGACCCACCAACTAAATTAGCAGAACTGAAAAGAAAAATGAACATATGGGACTTCATGAAACTTAAAAGCTTTTGTACAGCAAAAGAAATTACAAAAAAGCTCAACAGACACCCCACAGAGTGGGAGAAAATCATAGCAAATGAAACAACAGACAAAGAATTAATCTCCAAAATCTACAAGCAACTCAGACAACTCAGCACAAGGAAAACGAACAACCCAATCAAAAAATGGGAAAAAGATCTAAAGAGACGCCCTCCAAAGAGGACATACAGATGGCCCAAAAGCACATGAAACGATGCTCAACCTCGCTTATTATTAGAGAAATGCAAATTAAAACTACAATGAGATATCACCTCACACCCGTCAGAATGGCCATCTTCAAAAAATCTGCAGACAATAAATGCTGGAGAGGGTGCGGAGAAAAGGGAACCCTCTTGCATTGCTGGTGGGAATGTAAATTGATACAGCCTCTATGGAAGACAGTCTGGAGATTTCTTAAAAAACTAAAAATAGAAGCACCCTATGACCCAGCAATCCCACTATTAGGCCTATATCCTGATGAAGCCATTTGTTTTTAACAGAAATTTTCAACAGGTTACTAATACATTCTATTTTCCTCACTTGTAGCCTAGGTCTTTGTGTTTTGACTTGAAAATACCATGAAAGAAGTGAATACTTTCCTGTCCCTCTCCCTAGATGTGTTACACCCTGCTGAGAACTGTGGACTCCAGGAATACCAAATTACTTGCAACTCATGTGCATGTGCCACAATATGTCCTGCCTCCTTGCCTTCGGCTAACTCTCTCCATCCACATCCATTCTTCTGAGAAATTCTTCTTTCTTTAGGCATCCCCTCTACCAGAGACTCTTCCCTGTAGCCTTGGCCCCAGCAATGTAAACATCTCACCTGGATGCCAGCAATATCACACACTCTAGTTCTTCATTTTTATGATAGAGAGCTGCAATGAATTCCATTGTATATATGTACCAGAGCTTCTGGATCCATTCATTCGTCGATGGACATCTAGGTTGCTTCCATGTTTTGGCTATTGTATAGAGAGCTGCAATGAACATTGGGGTACAGGTGCTTCTTTCATCAATCAAAGCAAGATCTTCTCTGACCCACCAACTAAATTAGCAGAACTGAAAAGAAAAATGAACATATGGGACTTCATGAAACTTAAAAGCTTTTGTACAGCAAAAGAAATTACAAAAAAGCTCAACAGACACCCCACAGAGTGGGAGAAAATCATAGCAAATGAAACAACAGACAAAGAATTAATCTCCAAAATCTACAAGCAACTCAGACAACTCAGCACAAGGAAAACGAACAACCCAATCAAAAAATGGGAAAAAGACCTAAAGAGACGCCTCTCCAAAGAGGACATACAGATGGCCCAAAAGCACATGAAACGATGCTCAACCTCGCTTATTATTAGAGAAATGCAAATTAAAACTACAATGAGATATCACCTCACACCCGTCAGAATGGCCATCTTCAAAAAATCTGCAGACAATAAATGCTGGAGAGGGTGCGGAGAAAAGGGAACCCTCTTGCATTGCTGGTGGGAATGTAAATTGATACAGCCTCTATGGAAGACAGTCTGGAGATTTCTTAAAAAACTAAAAATAGAAGCACCCTATGACCCAGCAATCCCACTATTAGGCCTATATCCTGATGAAGCCATTTGTTTTTAACAGAAATTTTCAACAGGTTACTAATACATTCTATTTTCCTCACTTGTAGCCTAGGTCTTTGTGTTTTGACTTGAAAATACCATGAAAGAAGTGAATACTTTCCTGTCCCTCTCCCTAGATGTGTTACACCCTGCTGAGAACTGTGGACTCCAGGAATACCAAATTACTTGCAACTCATGTGCATGTGCCACAATATGTCCTGCCTCCTTGCCTTCGGCTAACTCTCTCCATCCACATCCATTCTTCTGAGAAATTCTTCTTTCTTTAGGCATCCCCTCTACCAGAGACTCTTCCCTGTAGCCTTGGCCCCAGCAATGTAAACATCTCACCTGGATGCCAGCAATATCACACACTCCTTGAAATATCACTCCCTGAAATCTATCATACTACATTCATCTGTAGCACATTATATGTTATGAATCCATCTCTTTTCTATGAGTCTATTAAGCATA
Organism: Tragulus kanchil; assembly: GCA_022376925.1. Lineage (NCBI taxonomy): Eukaryota > Metazoa > Chordata > Mammalia > Artiodactyla > Tragulidae > Tragulus > Tragulus kanchil. The sequence continues at coordinate 216,566,775 of JAIOJX010000004.1, forward strand.
AAGAATTATTGACCTCTTCATCTGAAAAACACACAACAGGTGCTTAATTCACATAATTTCAGAGAGTGAATTCTGTCAAATATTGAATTCACAAAGTGTTTACGTTACTGAACCAAACTTGAGTCCCATTGCCTGTAAGCAGTAGAGCAAACCCACTGATACTGGGTTGTACTGAAGGAAAGCACAGTGCTTATTGGAGGGCACCAAGAAAGGAGAATGGGCACCTTATGCTCAAAGGACTCAAACTCCCCCATGACTTTCAGGGAAGGAGTTTTAAAAGTAGTGTGAGGGAGGGGGCTGTGGAGTACATAATCAGTTCCTGTACAATTCTTGGATTGATTGGCATCAAGTGAAGTTTGAATTATCTTAAACCTTCTGGTTTCAACCAATCTGGTGCTTATGTTCTTGCAATTAGTAGTTTTCCTCTGGGTGGAGGGAGGAGTCTGATTCCTATAAAAACAACTTAGGGATGTATATCATGCTTTTATCTTTCAGGGCACTGTGAATACAGCATTCTACTACCTGGTGGATTTATGGTCTGAATTGTTACCAGTTTCCCAGATCAACAGCTATTCTTTGCTTCTACATCTTCACATTTCCTAATCATTAACTCTTGAATCAGTCTTTTGAGACTCAAGGGAAGCCTGGGAGATTACAGCAGTTTTTTTTACTTCAAAACACAGAGATACAGGGGCAGGTATGTGGTTCCACCTACAGCCTCTCACACAACACCAGCCAGTAGTGTTAGGAAGAACATCAGATCGTTTCTCCTCTGACTTTTTTTTTTTAACTTTGGTCTCTTTTATTGGTTTTTTATTTATTTATTTTCATCATCTTTATTCTTTGCCTGTGTGGGTCTCTCATCGCAGTGGCCTCTCGCATTGCAGAGCACTGGCTCTGGGCACAGATGTGCCAGAAGCGCTGGCTCACAACTGGGGGCTCTTCCTGTAGCCTTGGCCCCAGCAATGTAAACATCTCACCTGGATGCCAGCAATATCACACACTCCTTGAAATATCACTCCCTGAAATCTATCATACTACATTCATCTGTAGCACATTATATGTTATGAATCCATCTCTTTTCTATGAGTCTATTAAGCATAAAGAATTATTGACCTCTTCATCTGAAAAACACACAACAGGTGCTTAATTCACATAATTTCAGAGAGTGAATTCTGTCAAATATTGAATTCACAAAGTGTTTACGTTACTGAACCAAACTTGAGTCCCATTGCCTGTAAGCAGTAGAGCAAACCCACTGATACTGGGTTGTACTGAAGGAAAGCACAGTGCTTATTGGAGGGCACCAAGAAAGGAGAATGGGCACCTTATGCTCAAAGGACTCAAACTCCCCCATGACTTTCAGGGAAGGAGTTTTAAAAGTAGTGTGAGGGAGGGGGCTGTGGAGTACATAATCAGTTCCTGTACAATTCTTGGATTGATTGGCATCAAGTGAAGTTTGAATTATCTTAAACCTTCTGGTTTCAACCAATCTGGTGCTTATGTTCTTGCAATTAGTAGTTTTCCTCTGGGTGGAGGGAGGAGTCTGATTCCTATAAAAACAACTTAGGGATGTATATCATGCTTTTATCTTTCAGGGCACTGTGAATACAGCATTCTACTACCTGGTGGATTTATGGTCTGAATTGTTACCAGTTTCCCAGATCAACAGCTATTCTTTGCTTCTACATCTTCACATTTCCTAATCATTAACTCTTGAATCAGTCTTTTGAGACTCAAGGGAAGCCTGGGAGATTACAGCAGTTTTTTTTACTTCAAAACACAGAGATACAGGGGCAGGTATGTGGTTCCACCTACAGCCTCTCACACAACACCAGCCAGTAGTGTTAGGAAGAACATCAGATCGTTTCTCCTCTGACTTTTTTTTTTTAACTTTGGTCTCTTTTATTGGTTTTTTATTTATTTATTTTCATCATCTTTATTCTTTGCCTGTGTGGGTCTCTCATCGCAGTGGCCTCTCGCATTGCAGAGCACTGGCTCTGGGCACAGATGTGCCAGAGCGCTGGCTCACAACTGGATATACCGCTCCAGCTGCTCCATGGCACATGGGATCCTCCGGGGCCAGGGATCAAACCTTGCACTGCAAGGCAGACTCTTTAACCACTGGACTACCAGGGAAGCCCCTCCTCTGGCTATTTTTTAAAATTACAAATCCTAGAATTTGAAAGTGGAGTTGACATTCCCATAACTAAAATCTGTTCATGACTCTACTTATTTTTTTTTAAGATTTTTTTTTAAACATTTATTTTATTTATTTATCTTTTGGGGGGTGAGGTGGGGAGGGAAGGGGACAGGCAGGCCACTTCTATTGGTCTTTCATTTATCTATTTTCATCCGTCTTTGTTCTTTGGCTCCTGTGGACCTCCCATCACGGTGGCGTCTGTCGTTGCAGAGCGCCGGCTCCGGGCGCATGCACTCCAGAGCTCCGGTTTGATAACTGGACACATCAGTCCAGCCGCTCCGCAGCACGCGGGATCTTCCCAGGCCAGGGATCGAACCGGCGCCCCTTGCACTGCAAGGCGGTGTCCTTACCCACTGGACCACCAGGGGAAGCCCTAAGATTTTTTTTTTTAATGGCCACTTCTATTGGTCTTTCATTTATTTCCATCTTTGTTCTTTTGGCCTGTGTGGTCCTCCCATCACAGTGACCTCTCACACTGCAGAGCACCGGCTCTGGGTGCATGCTCTCCAGAGCTCTGGCTCGGCAGTTGGACACATCGGTCCAGCAACTCCGTGGTGTGTGGGATCTTCCCAGGTCAGGGATCGAACTGGCGCCCTTTTCACTGCAAGGCAGTGTCCTTACCCACTGGGCCACCAAGGAGGCCCTGACTCTACTTATTTCTGAGGGAGGACATCTGTCTGTTCATTCTAGTCTTCTGGAATCTCTCCCATTCTCTATATGAAGTGCCAAGAATTGGTACTAAGATGGTAACTGTGAGTAAGGGAAAGAGGGATTATTTATGAACAATATATTCTAAAGAACAGCTGCACCATGTGCACACGCAACTGAAGAACAAGCAAAAAGGAATGGCTGCAAAACACCAAGTCTGACAAGCTTTTGGGGACTGTGAGACTGATAAATAACCTGCCCATAGATTTGGCCTGTGGAAACAAAAGGAATGTTATTTCAGGCAGAGGCTAGAGCATCAGCATGAGTCTCAGAGAAGAGTTAGGTCTGAAAGAACTGGCCTAGAAACAACTAAGGGCTGAGAGCTGAGATTGGACACTTCCTTCTCTTTCATGTCCTGCCGAGACTCCCTGTTTTTTGTTTGTTTGTTTGTTTGTTTGTTTTTGAAGGTTTTATCTAGCTGACTGCCATATACACTTTGGGGGTCAACCAAATATTTGTTCAGAATTTACAGTTCATGAATCCCTTTTACATCTACTGCTCATCAGCCTTGTGAAATAAATATGCATTTTCATTTTATAGTCAAGGAATTTGAATGGTAGTAAAGGGCAGAATTAGGGTCTAGCAGAGGTATCATGATTCTGTATTTATTCAATTTCTGCTGTTCATACTATTCAGGTTCTCTGAGAGGCATAAGACCTGGCCCTTTGACTCCAGGAGACTATCACCTTACTGGGGAAATAAACATAAAATACATCGAATGATTAGAGAACAAGTTAAGTGTGTGCATCAAATAGCTATATACTAGTAGGTATATAGCAATGTGCTAATTAGATGATTATGTAACAATCTGCCACATTAAATTCAGTAGTTCATTCGAGAGAAGAATCTTTATTCATTTATTTATTTATAGCCATGTGGCTTACTGGTTCTTATTTTCCCTACCAGTGATTGCGCTTGAGTCTCCAGCAGTGATAGCATCAAGTCATTACCCCTGCACCTCCAGGAAATTCCCAAGAGAAGAATCTTTAACCATTTATTCAGTCTCAATGGCCAAAGACATACAACAATGCAGAACTGGAACATTTGTAGAGAAATTTATAGAAACTTTAGACACTATTTGACTAAACAGGACCTGGATACCCTGAGAAATTGGATTTATTCGCTTAAAAATGCAAGTAATTTTTTATTGTCTACTGCCAAATAAAATAAAACACACATATAAAAGCTTCATAAAGTCAGCATGAATGTAAAACAGATTCTTATGTGGACTGAAGAACTGGCTGCAAAACACCAAGTCTGACAAGCTTTTGGGGACTGTGAGACTGATAAATAACCTGCCCATAGATTTGGCCTGTGGAAACAAAAGGAATGTTATTTCAGGCAGAGGCTAGAGCATCAGCATGAGTCTCAGAGAAGAGTTAGGTCTGAAAGAACTGGCCTAGAAACAACTAAGGGCTGAGAGCTGAGATTGGACACTTCCTTCTCTTTCATGTCCTGCCGAGACTCCCTGTTTTTTGTTTGTTTGTTTGTTTGTTTGTTTTTGAAGGTTTTATCTAGCTGACTGCCATATACACTTTGGGGGTCAACCAAATATTTGTTCAGAATTTACAGTTCATGAATCCCTTTTACATCTACTGCTCATCAGCCTTGTGAAATAAATATGCATTTTCATTTTATAGTCAAGGAATTTGAATGGTAGTAAAGGGCAGAATTAGGGTCTAGCAGAGGTATCATGATTCTGTATTTATTCAATTTCTGCTGTTCATACTATTCAGGTTCTCTGAGAGGCATAAGACCTGGCCCTTTGACTCCAGGAGACTATCACCTTACTGGGGAAATAAACATAAAATACATCGAATGATTAGAGAACAAGTTAAGTGTGTGCATCAAATAGCTATATACTAGTAGGTATATAGCAATGTGCTAATTAGATGATTATGTAACAATCTGCCACATTAAATTCAGTAGTTCATTCGAGAGAAGAATCTTTTATTCATTTATTTATTTATAGCCATGTGGCTTACTGGTTCTTATTTTCCCTACCAGTGATTGCGCTTGAGTCTCCAGCAGTGATAGCATCAAGTCATTACCCCTGCACCTCCAGGAAATTCCCAAGAGAAGAATCTTTTAACCATTTATTCAGTCTCAATGGCCAAAGACATACAACAATGCAGAACTGGAACATTTGTAGAGAAATTTATAGAAACTTTAGACACTATTTGACTAAACAGGACCTGGATACCCTGAGAAATTGGATTTATTCGCTTAAAAATGCAAGTAATTTTTTATTGTCTACTGCCAAATAAAATAAAACACACATATAAAAGCTTCATAAAGTCAGCATGAATGTAAAACAGAGAAAAAATAAGCAAATTTTAAAATAATGTATCTATTTTATGTATCTGAGACTGAAATGGGAAGGAGGCCCTGGTGTGCATGATGGAAATACAACTTTAATATATGAATTTTACATCCATTGTCTAATTTGTACTAAAAATTCACTCCTTAATAATACAAGAAAATAAAAAATTGATTTCTAGAGGGAGTCATTTAGTTCTCCTAGAGGAAACCATTTTGACCCCAATTTAAAATAATTTACAGAACATGAATCCCCCATAGAAATCATGGTTTGCATTTTGTGGATTAGTTTTTTCCAAGCAGGAGGTAATTAGAACTTTTAGAGAATAGTGTTTATGCAAAAAAAGGCAGTTTGGGTATTCTTCTCAAGTCAGCACTCTAACCCAGGACCTCAGCCTTCAACAAAGCTGCATAAAAATAGATTTTAGTCTTAAAGACATTTAACCAAATTCTATGGTATTTACAAAGCAAAAGCCATTTTACAAAAAAAAAAAAAAAAAAAAAAAAATTCTTACTTTGTCCTCCAGAAAAAAAATCAGCTTTGAATTACTCTTCCTGGGTTTTCATACAACATCTTCCTTCTGCTTTTTGCCATTCAGGAGATGAAGTTTCCAATTTAGTTCAATAGTGGATTCTGAATTTAAAAAGCTTTAGTGAAAACAAGAACAAAGAAGGGAAGAAAGTTTCTGTAGAAAAGGGCTTGGGCTAGAGAGGGAGCTAATAATTCATTTGATTTTATTTGTTAAGTTATTCTCTTCTTCCAAGCAGGCTGTATAGGAAACACATAAACATCAAGACCTGTCTCCAAGAGAAGAGTGAATCATCAAAGCACACAGTTGTTGTGTGGGAGTGATCACTGGGGTGGAATTATCAGGCCAAAAACAACTGGGCATACCTCTGGTTCTGGAGCTGTTTCATGTTAGGCTTAGCTCCCACTTCAAAGAAACCCAGCAGACGGGAAATGAAAGTTCAAGACATCTTCCTTTGAATCTGCTTTCAAAATGGCTCATGCAGTTTGCTGTCTGGTGTCTTCGAAAGGCATATTTCAAGGTTTATCATTACTGTTTGCCTTTTATCGAGAGCCAGTAATATGCACTGAAGATGTGCATGTACATATAAATTATTATTCTTCATTTGTGAGATTGATGATGATAACATTGCTATCCTTTGGAGAACTATACCTAGAAAACCTGATGAATGATTCCTACATATCCTCAGTAGAAGAACACATCTTCTATTAACAAAAAATAAATAAATAAAAGAATTAATAAGAGATGAGAAGACTTTCAGGGAAAGGTATAAGTCCAGGAAGTGGATACAAATTTCATGGAAGGGAGCCACCAATAAGCATTTCAAGGAAAAACAAAAACAAGGATTTCCTCCAGCCCTATTCCTGCCTGTCTCCCTTGTTTATAAAGTCCAATAGAAATAAACAGATTGTCTCAATTAAATCATGTGTGTCTTCTTGGTAAATAGATCTTCATCTTATTAAAAAAACAAAAGTCTCTTTGAGCAGCTTCAAACTCTGATCCTCAGACATTTTCTAGTTTTCAGAACTTGATGGGTTAATTTGTTCATTCCTCTTTGCTGTCACACATTATGCCAATACCTGACAATCAAGTTTAAGTAGGTGATGTGAGCATGACAATAAAAACGGAGGTCACCATAATCGTAAGCAAATCTGTTTTATCTAGTCCTACCCTAAACAAACCAATGCAGAAGCTTCCAAGAGGTATCTCATAGCTCCGTAAGACAAAACACACAAAACAACTCTCCTTGCTCTTTCTGAGTGGGGAGACCCTCTTACTCTTTTCTAGCAGATATTCTGATCCTGTGATAATTCTTTCTCAGTGTAGCCTGGTCTGGTTCTACATACTCGCTTCATCTCCATGGAGGGCTCCAGTAGCTACTGGACCAAAATGGGAAAAACCTTAGCTAAGAAGATTCTAGAATTAACAAAATCACAGGCAAGCTTCTTGATATAACCACTTGGACTCATCCAAAGGGCCTTGATATTATTATTTTGCACAACTGAGTTAAAAAGTTCTTTCCTTTATTGGGAATATTTTATAATGTTAATTAGATCTTCATCTAATAATTGAATAGTTAATGCAGTCAAACAGTTTAAAAGTAAAAACATATTAAAAAGCCTAGAGTAAAAATGCTCACTCCTGAGGCTCATAGTTCTGCTTAATTCACAGTTACCACTGTCACTCCCCAAAGTAACTCTTATTATTTGGTTTCTCCTATGTATATACAGAGTTATATATATATATATATATTATTTCATCCAAAAACAGCATACTTCATACAATATTTCTATTTTTCTTTTTAATTTAAAGATGTAAATTAGATAATCTCCTTATCAAATTTTAGAGAATTCCCTCATTCTTTTTATGGCTCCTTTTTGCTAATTATAATGGGTAAAATAATGAGTAATCTCACTAGTCACCCACATAGGGAATTTAGGTGGATTCCAGTCTCATCTGTCATTGCAATTAGTAATCTTTCATATGCCTTATTTTGTAGCTATTTAAGTACATCAATAGCCCAAATATTAAAAATAGGCCTTGGAGCTAGAAAAGCTATATGTTTGTAATGTCTATTAATATTGTCATACTGTACTTCATTGTAGTTTAATTTAATCTCATCAGAAATGTAGCAGAACAACATTTTCCTACAATTTCAACATCAGACTATGCAGTCTGCTTTGGATTTTTGTTCATTTATATAGTAAACTTTTAAACATATATCCAATTCATTACAATTTTCACTTTCCATGACTTTTACTATGAGTGAGATTGAGCCTCCTTTTATAAATTTAACAGCCATTTGGTTAGATGTCTGTTCAACGTTTGGGGCAGGAATCAGTCCTTTTTTTTTTTTTTTTTTTGCATCTAAGCCATTGTTCTATTTTTCATCCAACTTTATTCTTTGGCATATGTGCGCCTCTCATTGCAGTGGCCCCTCTCATTGCAGTGGCCCATCTCATTGTAGAGCACCAACTCTGGGCACAGGCTCTCAAGAGCGCTGTCTCATAATTAATTGGACACACCGTCCTAGTCATTCCTCAGCACATGGGATCTTCCCTGGCCCTGGATCGAACCGGTGTCCGCTGCACTGCAAGGCAGACTCTTCACCCACTGGACCACCAGGGAAAACCAGGAAACAGTATTTTTTCTGTGGCTATTTTAGAGTGCTTGAAGTATGAATATTAGATTCTTCCCCCAGTAATATGGGTTGCAAGTATTACTTCTGAACTTATCATTTGATTTGATGCTTCCTTTCTTCCATACATTTTCACTTAATTTTTTTTTCTTTTATGACCTGTGGATTTTGATTCAGCAGACAGAAAGACTATTTCTATTATAGAGTTATAAAGGAATTCTTAGATTGCTTCTTTCAAAAGATTCTTTCTGGCTATTTATATTTTCAAGTAATCTTTGGAATCAGATTGCACCATTCCAAATAAGCAAATAAAGAAAGAAAATGATCAATACTTTCTTTGCATGTGAATACCCAGTTTTCTTAATACCATTTACAGACGAGATTATCATCTCCCCATTATGTGCTCTTGGCACATAGAATATGAATTGATTGCGTATGTGTCCATTTATTTCTGGCTCTAGATTCTATTTAACTGGCCCATGTGTGTGTTGTGTGTGTGTGTTTTTGGCCACTTCTATCGGTCCTTCATTTCCATCTTTGTTCTTTGACCCGTGTGGGTCTCCCACCGCAGTGGCCCTCTCACTGCAGAGCACCGACTCTGGGCACATGCACCCCAGAGCTCCGGGTGGGTAGTTGGACACATCGATCTGGCTGCTCCATGGCACGTGGAATCTTCCCAGGCCAGAGATTGAACCAGAGCCCCTTGCACTGCAAGGCAGTGTCCTTACCCTCTGGACCACCAGGGAAGCCCTCTGTGTGTATTTTAATGCAAGTACTACACTGTTTTAATTACTATAGCTTTGTAACATAGTCTGAAATCAGGAAGTATTATGCTATCAGTTCTTTTTCTCAAGATTTTTTTGTCTATTTAGGGTCTTTTGTAGTTTTATATGAACTTTAGGACTGGTTTTACTATTTCCATGAAAAATGCCATTGTTACATTTCCATGAAAAATCCTTTTGATATAGTTCATAGCATAGGGATACATTTCTTTGGGTAGGATAGACATTTTAAACATACTAATTTTCCCAGTTCAGCCTTTCTTTCCATTTATTTGTATCTTTTTCAGTCCCTTTCATTGGTATGTTTTTCAGTGTACTGCTCTTTTATTTCCTTGACAAAATTTTTTTGCCCTGTGGATTTTGATTCAGCAGACAGAAAGACTATTTCTATTATAGAGTTATAAAGGAATTCTTAGATTGCTTCTTTCAAAAGATTCTTTCTGGCTATTTATATTTTCAAGTAATCTTTGGAATCAGATTGCACCATTCCAAATAAGCAAATAAAGAAAGAAAATGATCAATACTTTCTTTGCATGTGAATACCCAGTTTTCTTAATACCATTTACAGACGAGATTATCATCTCCCCATTATGTGCTCTTGGCACATAGAATATGAATTGATTGCGTATGTGTCCATTTATTTCTGGCTCTAGATTCTATTTAACTGGCCCATGTGTGTGTTGTGTGTGTGTGTTTTTGGCCACTTCTATCGGTCCTTCATTTCCATCTTTGTTCTTTGACCCGTGTGGGTCTCCCACCGCAGTGGCCCTCTCACTGCAGAGCACCGACTCTGGGCACATGCACCCCAGAGCTCCGGGTGGGTAGTTGGACACATCGATCTGGCTGCTCCATGGCACGTGGAATCTTCCCAGGCCAGAGATTGAACCAGAGCCCCTTGCACTGCAAGGCAGTGTCCTTACCCTCTGGACCACCAGGGAAGCCCTCTGTGTGTATTTTAATGCAAGTACTACACTGTTTTAATTACTATAGCTTTGTAACATAGTCTGAAATCAGGAAGTATTATGCTATCAGTTCTTTTTCTCAAGATTTTTTTGTCTATTTAGGGTCTTTTGTAGTTTTATATGAACTTTAGGACTGGTTTTACTATTTCCATGAAAAATGCCATTGTTACATTTCCATGAAAAATCCTTTTGATATAGTTCATAGCATAGGGATACATTTCTTTGGGTAGGATAGACATTTTAAACATACTAATTTTCCCAGTTCAGCCTTTCTTTCCATTTATTTGTATCTTTTTCAGTCCCTTTCATTGGTATGTTTTTCAGTGTACTGCTCTTTTATTTCCTTGACAAAATTTATCCCTATGTATTTTATTATTTTAATACTATTATAAGTAAGATTGCTTTTTGAACTTCACTTTCTGATAGTTCATTGATAATGTAAAGAACTTCTACTAGTATCCATAGGCAGATTTTGTATCCTGCAAATTTACTGAGTTTATTAATTGTAACACTTTTTTGGTGGAGTCTAGGGTTTTCTATGTATAAGATCATGTTGTCTGCAAGACAAGACCTTTACTGTTGTAAAGAGACTATTTTACTTCTTGCTATACAATTTGGATGTCTTTTATTTCTTTTCTTACCCATTACTCTGACTTCTAGTACATTCATTCTATACCTAGTTTGATGAGGCTTTTATTGCAAAAGAATATCATGATTTATTAAATGTTTCACAGCATTGAGATAATTGAATGATTCTGAATCCTTTATTCTGTTAATGCGGTACATCACATTCATTGCTTTCATATGCTGAACCATCTTGCAACCCAAGGATAAATACAACTTGATCATAATGTAAAATCTTTTACCATGCTATTTAAAGGAGTGAGACTGAGCCCATATTTTATACAACACAGAAATTAACTAGAAATGAAGCAAGAAATTAAATATAATACCTGATACTATGAGACTCCTAGAAGAAAACATAGAGGAAAACAACCTTAATGTGGGTCTCGGCAATACTTACTTTGGATATGACATTACATGCACACACAATAAAAATAATCTTTTTAAAAAAGTGGCACTACATCAAACTAAAAAGCTTCCACATTGCAAAGAAAACAATCACAAATTGAAAAGGTTACCTGTGGCATGGGGAAAAATACTTCCAGAACATTTTTTCTGATACTATCTAAAATACATAAGAAAATAATACAACTCAGCAACAACAACAACAACAAAAATCTTGTTTAAAAATAAGCAAAGGACATGAATAGATATTTTCCAAAGGAGACACAAATGGCCAACCAGCACATAAAAAGGTGTTCAGCATCACTAATCATCAGGGAAATGCAAACCAAAACCACAATGAAATATCACTTTCACCTACTATGATAGCTATTATCAAAGAGACAAGAGGTAACAAATGTTGCAATGCAGAGAATGGGAATCCTTCTACACTGTCGGTGGAGATGTAAATTGGTACAGTCTTTTTGTAAAACAGTAATTTTTGCTTTGAAACAGTTGTTGTTCAGTCACTCAATCATGTCCAACCCTTGGCAATCCCATGGAATGCAGCATGCCAGGCTTCCATGTGCTTGACTATCTCCCTGAGTTTTTTCAAATTCATATCCATTGAATTGCTGTTGCCATCCAGCCATCTCACCCTCTGTCTCTTCCTTCTTCTGCTGCCCTCTGTCTTTCCCAGAACCAGGGCCTTTTCCAATGAGTCAGCTCTTCTGTGGCCAAAGTACTAGAGTTTCAGTTTCTGCAGCAGTTCTTCCAGTGAGTATTCAGGGATAATTTCCTTTAGGATTGATTGGTTTGATCTTGCAGTTCAAGGGATTCTCAAGAGTCTTCTCCAACACCACAGTTCTAAAGCATCAATTCTTGAGCACTCAGCCTTCTTTATGATCTAATTCTCACATCTGTACATGAGTACTGGAAAAATGATAGCTTTGACTATACAGACTTTTGTCAACAAATTGATGTCTTTGCTTTTTAATATATTGTCTGGCTTTGTCATAGTTTTTCTTCCAAGTAACAAACATCTTTAATTTTATGCCTGCAGTTAATTTCCATCTACAGTGATTTTGGAGCCCAAGAAAATAAAGTCTGTCACTGTTTCCATGGATCAAGGATTAAACCCGTGTCTCCTGCATTGTCAGGCAAACTCTTTACCACTGAGCTACCAGGGAAGCCCCGAAAATATTTTTGACTAAAAATTTTAACTCCCTAATTTATAATTTTTGTATTGTATTTTGTATGATAGTGATTCCATATCATCTGCTCTGTCTTGTATTTGAGATTTTTTTCCCCATCTACTTGCCATGAAGTGATGGGACCAGATGCCATGATCTTGGCTTTCTGAATGCTGAGTTTTAAGCCAGCATTTTCACTCTCCTTTTTCACCTTCATCAAGAGGCTCTTTACTTCCTTGTCACTTTCTGGCCATTGGGATGGTGTCATCTGCATATATGAGGTCATTGATATTTATCCCAGCAATTTTGATTCCAGCTTGTGATTCATCCAGCCTGGCATTTCACATGATGTACTCTGCATATAAGGTAAATAAGCAGGATGAAAATACACAGCTTTGATGTATTGTTTTCCCAATTTTGAACCTGTCTATTCCATGTTTGATTCTAAAATTTTTTTAAACTAGAACTACTGTATGATCCAGCAATTTCACTTCTACATATATATCAAAAAAAAATGAACATAGTATCCAGAAAAGGTATTGACACACTTATTCTTCTTGCAGCATTATTCACTATAGCCAATATATGGAAACAAGCTAAGTATATGTTGATAGACAAATGGATCAAGAAAATGTGAAGGAAATATTATTCAGCTATAAAGAGAAAGAAATCTTTCCATTTGCACAACATGGAAGAATGTGTGCAATAAGTCAGACAGAGAAAGACAAATACTGTATGATCTCACTCACACATGAAATCTTTTTAAAGTTAAATTTAGACAAACAAAAAGAAGCTGATTTCTTGAGGGACAAGGGTAGAAAGCAGCTACATCTCAGTGATGAATTTTCATGGTCCTTGTTGTCAAAAAAAACAGTGTAAATCTGTTTTTTCTCTTTTACCCTCTATTCCAAAAGAATTATAAGCAAATTTAGTGACTTATTGCAGTAATCTGCTCATGCCAAGCATTTGTTTGCCTTGAATCTCTATTTCTTTTAAAATTACCTCTATTCTGCTTTTGCAGTCAACTTGTTACTTAATAATTTACATACAATAAAATGTACCTGTTGTATTTGTAAAAAAAAAAAAAGGAAAAAGAAAACGACCCCATGTCTGGGGAAAGGGGGTGAGGGAAATGGGGAGATCTTTCATTAAAGGATATAAACTTTCACTTATGAGATGAATCAGTTTGGGGGAGTTAATGACAAGTATGATGACTATAATCAGTGATACTATATTATCTACTTGAAACATGTGAGGAGAATAGACCCTCAGTGTTCTTCCCCTCCACCCACAGAAGTGATGACAGTGTGAGGTAATAGATGTCTTAGTTAACTTAATGTGGCAATTATATACTCTGTTTTATTTAACAGAGTGAATGTTGAATGAAATTGTCACAAATTGGGGACATTTTCCTTCTGTTTTAGTTGCCATGGGATGGTGTCATCTGCATATATGAGGTCATTGATATTTATCCCAGCAATTTTGATTCCAGCTTGTGATTCATCCAGCCTGGCATTTCACATGATGTACTCTGCATATAAGGTAAATAAGCAGGATGAAAATACACAGCTTTGATGTATTGTTTTCCCAATTTTGAACCTGTCTATTCCATGTTTGATTCTAAAATTTTTTTAAACTAGAACTACTGTATGATCCAGCAATTTCACTTCTACATATATATCAAAAAAAAATGAACATAGTATCCAGAAAAGGTATTGACACACTTATTCTTCTTGCAGCATTATTCACTATAGCCAATATATGGAAACAAGCTAAGTATATGTTGATAGACAAATGGATCAAGAAAATGTGAAGGAAATATTATTCAGCTATAAAGAGAAAGAAATCTTTCCATTTGCACAACATGGAAGAATGTGTGCAATAAGTCAGACAGAGAAAGACAAATACTGTATGATCTCACTCACACATGAAATCTTTTTAAAGTTAAATTTAGACAAACAAAAAGAAGCTGATTTCTTGAGGGACAAGGGTAGAAAGCAGCTACATCTCAGTGATGAATTTTCATGGTCCTTGTTGTCAAAAAAAACAGTGTAAATCTGTTTTTTCTCTTTTACCCTCTATTTCAAAAGAATTATAAGCAAATTTAGTGACTTATTGCAGTAATCTGCTCATGCCAAGCATTTGTTTGCCTTGAATCTCTATTTCTTTTAAAATTACCTCTATTCTGCTTTTGCAGTCAACTTGTTACTTAATAATTTACATACAATAAAATGTACCTGTTGTATTTGTAAAAAAAAAAAAGGAAAAAGAAAACGACCCCATGTCTGGGGAAAGGGGGTGAGGGAAATGGGGAGATCTTTCATTAAAGGATATAAACTTTCACTTATGAGATGAATCAGTTTGGGGGAGTTAATGACAAGTATGATGACTATAATCAGTGATACTATATTATCTACTTGAAACATGTGAGGAGAATAGACCCTCAGTGTTCTTCCCCTCCACCCACAGAAGTGATGACAGTGTGAGGTAATAGATGTCTTAGTTAACTTAATGTGGCAATTATATACTCTGTTTTATTTAACAGAGTGAATGTTGAATGAAATTGTCACAACTTGGGGACATTTTCCTTCTTTTAATGTTCTAAAATAGTTGAACTAACACTGAAATATCTGCTTTTTAAAGGTTTCATCAAATTATCCTCTAAAACTTATAAAATCATTTGAGCCTGTGCTTCAGGTGGATTGCTCCATAAGGACTTTTTTTTTCCTATTAAAATGACTATGTTTCACTATTTTCTTGAGCTGATTTGCGTAAATCACTCTCTAAGGGGCTTCCCCTTCTCCTGGTGGTCCAGTGGGTAAGGACACCGCCTTGCAGTGCAAGGGGCGCCGGTTTGATCCCTGGCCTGGGAAGATCCCACGTGCCACGGAGCAGCTGGACCTATGTGTCCAATTACCGAGCCGGAGCTCTGGAGCGCGTGCGCCCAGAGTCGGCGCTCTGCAACGACAGACGCCACCGCGATGGGAGGCCCACAGGAGCCAAAGAACAAAGACAGATGAAAATAGAGAAATGAAAGAACAACAGAAGTGGCCCGCCTGCTCCCCTCCCTCCCCAACCCGACCCCTGCCCAAAATAAATAATAAATAAATAAATCTTTAAAAAAAAAAAAATCACTGTCTTAGAAAATTACCCACTTCACTCAGATTTTATGTCCATATTTCAGAAAAAGAAACAGAAATTAAGTGATATTCATTGATACAGGGAGGACTTCAGGCCAGATATCTTCTCCTCTTATGTGCTGGTTTTATTGTTGATGTTTTCTGTTTCAAAATCACCATGTTTTCATTGTACTGGCACCATGAAGGGCAATGAAGTGGTAGGAGATGGGGGCAGCTTAGAACAGTGGCGAGAAATGAAAGCATTTTAGGTAAAACAGTTAGCAAGAGCACATGCAATGTGATAGTGATTTTAAAAGGACACAAAATTAACTTTGGTATAAATTTATTCAATTAATAATAGAAATATGAAGAGCTGGAAGCAGTTTTCTGAAGTTAAAAAAGCATAGGGCATGTCTAGAAACAGGATTACTTACTTGAAAAGGGAATAATTAAGCTTAATTTTGGTTTCAGTACATTAATAATAGGTAGGAGCAACTGGAAACCTTCCTGCCTACAATTTTAACAGATTTCCTCTTTCAAAAGCTAAACAAATATTAGAAGCTAAAATCCAATTTGCAAGTTTATTCAGTCTTTTGTATTTAGAATAAAAAGAGTAATCAATCTGCCCAATAAACAAAACTTACAAACCTCAGGATGTCCTTATTGGGAAATACCATCACATCAGCCCATATACCTAGCTTTTAACTAATTATATTTTTTTTCCCTTTGGGAAACAATCTAAAATACAGAGGAACTAGAGTTCTCTTAAAGAAAAAAATGCTAAACTCCAGAATAAATAAAACCGCAGTAGAAAGAGAAATATGTTCCCCAGAGAAATAACTAAGGAATTCTTATAAATCATATAATGCAAAATAATTATTCAAAAGAATGAGAAAATTAGGTCTTCCCTGGTGGTCCAGTGGATAAGGACACCGCCTTGCAGTGCAAGGGGCACCGGCTCTATCTCTGGCCTGGGAAGATCCCACGTTCCGCGGAGTGGCTGGACCAATGTGTCCAACTACCAAGCCGGATCTCTGGGGCGCATGCATCCAGAGCCAGTGCTCTGCAGTGAGAGAGGCCACTATGATGGGAAGCCCACACAGGCCAAAGAACGAAGATGGAAATGAAAGACCAATAGAAGTGGCCAAAAATAAATAAAGAAACAGAAATTAAGTGATATTCATTGATACAGGGAGGACTTCAGGCCAGATATCTTCTCCTCTTATGTGCTGGTTTTATTGTTGATGTTTTCTGTTTCAAAATCACCATGTTTTCATTGTACTGGCACCATGAAGGGCAATGAAGTGGTAGGAGATGGGGGCAGCTTAGAACAGTGGCGAGAAATGAAAGCATTTTAGGTAAAACAGTTAGCAAGAGCACATGCAATGTGATAGTGATTTTAAAAGGACACAAAATTAACTTTGGTATAAATTTATTCAATTAATAATAGAAATATGAAGAGCTGGAAGCAGTTTTCTGAAGTTAAAAAAGCATAGGGCATGTCTAGAAACAGGATTACTTACTTGAAAAGGGAATAATTAAGCTTAATTTTGGTTTCAGTACATTAATAATAGGTAGGAGCAACTGGAAACCTTCCTGCCTACAATTTTAACAGATTTCCTCTTTCAAAAGCTAAACAAATATTAGAAGCTAAAATCCAATTTGCAAGTTTATTCAGTCTTTTGTATTTAGAATAAAAAGAGTAATCAATCTGCCCAATAAACAAAACTTACAAACCTCAGGATGTCCTTATTGGGAAATACCATCACATCAGCCCATATACCTAGCTTTTAACTAATTGTATTTTTTTCCTTGGAAGCAATCTAAAATACAGAGGAACTAGAGTTCTCTTAAAGAAAAAAATGCTAAACTCCAGAATAAATAAAACCGCAGTAGAAAGAGAAATATGTTCCCCAGAGAAATAACTAAGGAATTCTTATAAATCATATAATGCAAAATAATTATTCAAAAGAATGAGAAAATTAGGTCTTCCCTGGTGGTCCAGTGGATAAGGACACCGCCTTGCAGTGCAAGGGGCACCGGCTCTATCTCTGGCCTGGGAAGATCCCACGTTCCGCGGAGTGGCTGGACCAATGTGTCCAACTACCAAGCCGGATCTCTGGGGCGCATGCATCCAGAGCCAGTGCTCTGCAGTGAGAGAGGCCACTATGATGGGAAGCCCACACAGGCCAAAGAACGAAGATGGAAATGAAAGACCAATAGAAGTGGCCAAAAATAAATAAAGAAAGAAAGAATGAGAAAATTAAGTCCATACAAAACAAAAATAATTACACAAGGCAGTCAGAAGAGAAAAGAATAAGAAGTTGCATAATTTTGAATCCTTCTGTCATTTCTAAAACTTAGTGCATTATGAAGAGAGGCCTATTCTCTTTTATTTTCCTTTCTTTTACTCTATCACATTTCTTTCTTCAAAACGCACATGATATTCTTTACCTTATGACATTTATACCCATACCCAAACATTTATAACATTCTCCTTTAAGAAATATCCTTGTCAAGAAACTTGGAGTAGTCCTTTCAAGAACATTTTCCTTTTCAGCTATAATTTAAAATTGTTTCTAGAAAACAATTTTCTTGAACCATGAATGTTTGTAAGAAGCTTTTAGAAAGAAGCTCTAACATTAATTCAAGTAATTAAGCATTAGACTATAAAAAATAACATGTTATATTGTTTTATGCATAAATACAGTGAAGAAAATGCAGTGTAAAGCAAGAAACCCCAACCCCTGGGTCATGGACTGGTACCACACAGCAGGAGGTGAGTGGTGAAGAAGCAATCAAAACTTCATTTGTATTTATATCCACTTCCCATCACTTTCATTATCGCCTGAGCTCTGCCTCCTGTCAAAGTCAGATCAGCTGTGGTAATAGGAGCACAAACCTTCTGTGCTTGAATTATCCTGAAACCATCCATCTATCTCAAGTCTCTGGAAAAGTTGTCTTCCATGAAACCAGTCCCTGGTTCCAAAAAAGCTTGTGGACCCTTCCCATAAAGAATGAAGAATAAAATCACATAAAGGACCTAAGAATGAAATCAGATCAGAAGTTAATATTTACTTTTTCTCTATTTGTCAAGTCAATCCACTGTCTCTAATTTTAGAAAATTTACAAAAGTTAAGATAAATTAGAATCATTTTCCTGGAAAAGAATATCATCTAGCAAGAAAATAGTTAACAAAGGGCAAATTTTCAGTTCTAAAGATGGACACATCCAACAGTACACAGTTCTAATCACATACATGCTAATAATCCAGTCACTATTTCTTAATAGTGATAATAGGAGTTATTTATTGATTGATTCTTGATGAAGTAGCCTACAATATTTTCCTTTTGCTCCATTGGAAAGAATTGCAACTACATGAAATTCATGATAATGTATTAAAGATCTCATGTCGCTACTCTACAGAGCACTTAGAACAGGGCACCATTACTTCTTACATAGCAATTAGAGTACAAGTAATTAGTGTCACTTACTGTGAGAAGCAACTGATTAATTATGTTTAGACAGTGCTGCTGAGAGAAAACTCAGAGCCTATAGCTTCTAAATTGCATGATCTGCCATTCAGCTAATAGAACACCTCTGCTAGCTCGAGAGACACATGATATTTAATTCAGTCTCATTCTCTGGCTAATACAGGCACCCCTGAAGTTCTGAAGTAATTCTATGTTCATGAAACAACTGTACATCAAAATTGCAATGTGCTTTTCCCTCTGTCACATTAGAAGAGAGATTAGTGAGGCAGCTGTGCAGCTAGAAAGTTCTGGGCTCAACTCAGTGGGTAGTAATCCATTTCATTGCCATAAAAACCATATCCTGGCACCTCCAGCACTTAGGCAATTTTCTTCAGTTAGGAAAATGAGACTCACTCAAGGGTCAAAAAGAGAGATATGAATACCTTTGTCATCTTCTGTGAAACTATTGTGTTCATACGACACTTTTTTTTAAGTGTTCAACATCCCAAGTCCACATTTTACCAAATTCTCACACTCCAGTCTTCCATCCTGTGTTCCCAAATTGAATCTGATAATAATCCTTCTTCTGTCATCTCCATTTTTATGCCACACCAGGGTGGGAAGCGGGGCCAGATGGTTATTTGAAAGTGTCTCAGTCATGTTTGCAACTGTTCTGAAACTGGTTGCTAAGGCTGAGAGAGAACCCAGCTCCATGTCTGCTCTGTTCAAGGGCAACAGAGGTGAACACTTATCCCTTTTTACAAGTCCAATGAGCTCTACTAGGAGCAAAGACTGACTGACTGGAGGTATGGAGAGGGAGGGGCCCTCTGGCTTCAGTTTTTAATGCTTCCTTTCTTCTCCCTCTGTCACTGCCCAATCCAGACTTTGATGGACCTCCATCTGTACTATCCACATTATAGGCCAGCCATCTTATATTTAAATATGTAGATGAGTTACCCATGAATTTTATCAATGTGCAATGTGACTACTTAAAAATACCATATTGCACACTTAAGATCCAGTCTATTAGCTAATTTCAAGTGTTCTCACAACAAAAAGAGAAGGAGAAGAAGAAAAATGAAAAAAGAAAATGAAACTATATGACGTAATGAATGTAAGTAGCTTGAATGCTGTGACTATTTCACTATATATAATGATATACATGTACATACATATGTGTGTGTATATATACATTATGTTGTAGGCAAACCTTAAATATATAATTTTTCTTTGTCAGTTGTACCTCAATAAAGCTTTAAAAGGCTCCATATGTGGACATCACCAAGGGGTCAATAGTGATATCACATTGAGTATATTCTTTGCAGTTGAAGATAGAAGAACTCTATACAATCAGCCAAAACAAGACCAGAGCTGACTCGGAGCATAAATTCCTTATTGCAAATTTCAGGCTTAACTTGAAGAAATTTAGGGAAAGCCACTAAGTCATTCAGGTGTGACCCAAATCAAATCCTTTATGATTATGATTCATTATGATTACAATAATTGTGATTAATAGATTCAAGGGATTAAATCTGGTAGACAGTGTCAGATGATCTGAACATTGTGCAGGAGGCAGTGACCAAATCCATCCCAAAGGAAAAAAAAAAATGAAACAAGAAAAAATGATTGTCTGAAGAGGCTTACTGTGTCACTCTATCTCACTGCACACAATGTTCACTGAACCCAGGGCAGGCAGGGTGAGAGCAAGGGACTGGAAGAAGGCATGAAGAGACATAGGTACTGGAGACATGTTTATTCTCTCCTCTCGTGGTTGACCCAGTGGACACAGCCATAAATGCAGCCATAACATAACCATAATGTTACCTCAAGACAGTTGCCAGGGCTTTTTAGGTGGAGCTCACACAGGTGCACTGCACAAAGTAACCCATGGCTAAGCGAATACCTCATGATGTGCATGCGCAGTACGATAAATGATTTCAGCTGTTTCATAATCACTATTCACAAAACATGAGGCAAGAACGAGAGGCCATAGGACAAGAGAGCCTTACCACACCATCTTGGCTAATTTGTTCTTTCCCTACACTTAGAAACAGCTAAGAAAAGAAGAGAAGCAAAAGGGAAAGAAGAAAGGGAAAATATATCCAACTGAATACAGAGTTCCAGAAAATAACAAGGAGAGATAAGAAAGTCTTCTTAAGTGAATAATGCAAAGAAATAGAGAAAAACAATAGAATGAAAAGACTAGAAAGAAAATTGGACTAGACTCTTCAAGAAACTTGGAGGTACCAAGGGAATATTTTATGCAAAGATGGGCACAATAAAGGACAGGAATGGCAAGGACCTAACAAATGCAGAAGAGATTAAGAAGATGTGGCAAAAAAATACAAGACTAAGAAGAGGTGGTGATATAACATTTTATGTTAATTCACTCTACTCAGTGGTTCCTGACCTGACTCTTCAGAGGTAACAGTACACACCTTTGCTATCTTTAACAGAGTCAGGGAATTCTGGGAAGCATATTGGAGTAATATAAGACTTGTTCAATTCCTTTCAACAAATGGTACAAGAAGCCCTAATCATCACCTTCAATCAGCCTAGGAGCAGAACTAAAAAAAAAAAAGGTCTTAACCATTCATCTATAGCCAGACGTCCTTGAGTATAAACTCAAGTGGACTTTAGGAAGCATTTCTACAAACAAAGCTAGTGGAAGTGATGGAATTCCAGCTGAGCTATTTCAAATCCTAAAAGATGCTGCTGCTTAAGTACAATACTCAGTACATCAGCAAATCTGGAAAACTCAGAAGTGGCCACAGGACTGGGAAAGGTCAGCTTGCATTCCAATTCCAAAGCAAGACAATTCAAAGAATGTTCGTACTACCACACAATTGCACTCATTTCATATGCTATCAAAGTCATGTTCACAATCCTTCAAGCCAGGCTTCAGCACTACATGAACTGAGAACTGGAATTAGGAAAGGAAGAGAAATCAGATATCAAATTGGCAGCATATGCTCGATCATAAAGAAAGCAAGGGGATTTCAGATAAACATCTACTTCTGCTTTATTGACTATGCTTAAGCTTCTGACTGTGTGTATCATAACAAACTGTAGAAAATTCTTAAAAGGATAGGAATAACTGACTATCTTATCTGTCTCCTGAGAAACCTTTGTGGGTGTTAGGAGGCAACAGTTAGAACTGGGCATGGAACCATGGACCGGTTCCAAACTGGGAAAGCAGTATGACAAGACTGTATATTGTCACCCTGCTTATTTAACTTATATGCAGAGTACATTATGGGAAGTTCTGGGCTGGATGACTCACAGGTTGGAATCAAGATTTCGGGGAGAAATATCAGCAGCCTCAGGTACAGAGATAACATGACCCTAATGGCAAAAAAAAAAAAAAAAATGAAGAGGAACCAAAAAGCCTCTTGATGAGGGTGATTAGAGGCAAGTGCAAAAGCTGACTTAAAACCCAACATTCAAAAAACCAAGATCATGGCATCTGGTCCTATCACTTCATGGCAAATAGATGGGGAAAAATTGGAAACAGTGACAGATTTTATTTTATTGGTCTCCAAAATCACTGAGAATGGTGACTGTAGCCATGAAACTAAGACAGTTGCCCCTTGGAAGAAAACCTATGACAAATCCAGATGGTGTATTAAAAATCAGAGACATCACATTGCCAACAAATGCCTGTATTGTCAAAGCTATTGTTTTCCCAGTAATCATGTACAAATGTGAGAGTTGGACCATAAAGAAGGTTGAAGAATTGATGCTTTCCCACTGCGGTGTTAAAGAAGACTCTTGAGAGCTCCTTGGACAACAAAGAGATCAAAACAGTTAATCCTAAAAGATATCAACACTGAATATTCATTGGAAGAGCTGATGCTGAAGC